>CM048750.1:63828296-64428296 GCA_026315105.1 Locusta migratoria | reverse complement strand
TTAAACTTAGGTATACTAACCTACGGACAAACACACACACCCATGCCCCAGGGAGGACTCGAACCTCCACGGCGAGCAACCGCGCGCTCCGCAGCGTATTTTATGTTTCGTAAATAACACATCTCTACGAATATTCACTATAGCATAATTTCCATCGAAAATGATCAATATTGTAAATGATTAGTGTGTTTTGATTAAAACATGGAGCTTGGTAGGTGGATGTGCGAATTTAAATGGATAAGTTTTAACATGGCCCTCGTAATTCGCGGCATTTTTGGAATAATTAATTAATTAATGCTGTCCCTGCTCTATGGTTGACAGGTTATCTTGTGTTTGAAGATTAAAATGCGTATTGATTTGTGATATATAAAACTCACGAGATAGTTAGTGGATGAGTTTACACTTTGATAAAACACTCGTAAACACAACAAACCACAAACTGACTTCAAATTCGGCGCCATTAAATTAATTCATCGTTCCTCGCCTCTCATTGGTTAAATGAAAGTGCCACGCAATTGGCTGCACGAAATGTACTGCGTTGCCAAGGTAAGAAACTTGTGAACTCTCGCTCGGACTGCGTCCCGGACTTCAGCCGAGGCTCTTTGCCGCTGCCGATTGAAAATTTTCAACTCAGAAGAGTCACATAACGCATGCATTCTCCGTATGTCACATAATTATTCATCTTTACTATAGTCGACATAATCGACTTGCGAGAGTCAGCAACTGCACTAATATTCGAAATGATTTATTGTCTGATTATCAGTCAATAGCTGCAAGTAAGACTAGATAGATAAGAAAATATATACTAACCGAAAACGTTTTACAATAATCTGATTGCAAGATTAACAGATTATACGTTTTACATAGCTACACATAAGAGGTTTACCTTCGTAGTTGCGACTGGAACACGTCACTTCTATGTTATGAGTAGACCACAGATGTTTACGTCGTAAAGAGAGAATTTTAGGCACCTAATGCAGGCTCTTTCGTTATCTCATTTAGGCAAAATAAAAACTCTATTAGACCCTGACGGGTACTCATCAGAGGGGACCAACTTTTTGTTCACAGAGCCCATGTCATTTCAGACCCTGAAAGTTTGTCAGCTAAGTTCTCCCATCTCGATGTCACCTTTCGTCAGCATGGTTACAGAGAGAGCCAGACAAAACGTGTGTTGTGTTATCAGCCTATTGTTCAACGGGTGAGTAACGATAGTAATGGAGTGAAATGAGTTTTTCGACCACCTTCTAAGAGAAAGGCCCTTTTGGGGTCCGCAAAGGATGATCTTGGTTTGTATAAGACTGGTGTCTATCGTATTCCTTGCAATCGTGGCGTGTCATATATTGGTCAGACAATCAGGACTGTGGAAGACCGGTGTATTGAACACAAACGTTACACACGCTTACAACAGCGAAAAATTTCCGCTGTTGCAAAACACTGTCTTGGCACCAGTCATCCTATGGATTTACAATAACACAGAGATTCTGGTGTGCACTTCCACCTATTGCGATATTGAGGATGCTATTGAAATTAAACTAGCAAGCGACCTTATAAACAGAGATGGTGGTTTTTGTTCAAATTCTGCTTTTTCTCGTCAAAAAACAGAGGTACAGAATTAATGCTGCCTCGCTTGTTGATTAATAGTCACTATCGATATTTTTGTTGATGGTCATCGTTGGTTGTGTTGACACTGTCGTGACTTGTACTGTGTGTGATATCTTCATTGTTTACCTTTTGGAAACCGAGGAATTAAATACGCTTGCACATTGCTTCCGAAAGTGCAGTTGTGCCTTGAGAATGGCAAGGTGTCCACTTGTCGAAATATCGGCGGTTGTTGACGACGTCACCCAGCGGTATACCCGTAAGTTATTTGAAAACTTTTTATTTCTTTACAATAAGGAAAATAACGTGCATAATTCCTCGACACAGCAACGACACACAACATAAGTGATCAAGTTGATACCAAATCTTTATAGTTTTTCGAAAGCCATATGTTGAACTACATGTAATTTAAAAAATGCTGACTGAATAACCAGTAATTTCAAACACTCCGTCCATATATGGCTTCATAGTAAATGACTGAATTAGTAAAAAAGCTATGGCACTCGTCGGATAGCATTAATTCATGTGCCAAGAATGGGAACAGTGCGTTCGGTAAAACAGTATTTTTCCGCCGAATATGACTGCTGCCACACAAAGGTCCTTCAGATCGGTGTTGTTCTGGAAACTCTGCTGCGTTTTTTCCCGGACCTTTTCTCCAGCTTCACCTGCGATTCATTAATTTTCTTCTTCCCTTCCTCCAGCAAAGCAATATTCTCTTAGATAAGTCTCCCTGAGCGTTCTAAATCGAAAATAACTCCCGGCAGAAATATGGACAAGTCAAGTTGAACTGAGGGATCTTTTACCAATTGTGTTGCGTAAGTTAGAGAAGCTGCATCCTCCGGTAGATTTTCAATTACCTTCTGGAGAGTCGGAAGGTGGTAATAGAAGTATTCTGCTGCTGCTAACCGCGTGCAACAATGGTAAACAGTAGATTCAGGTTGCAAGGGAACATTTGGAACTGTTCTTTGAATGCCTGCACCCTTAACGGTGCCCTACAAAAAAGTTTCTTACTGTAGAGATTAATAATTTTATTTACGTCAGGGAACTTTAGCTTTATACGGTCTGTGGTACACAAGTTACATGCAGCAGCAAAGGGTAGAACTCTTGGAGCAATGAAATGCTGAACCGTCATCCATCGAAGCCAGAAGCACTTCACTTTCATTTGCCCGGTGTTTACAGCAAGGACAACCCCATAAGAAATATACAGAAGGAAATCGCATTTCATTACAGAAAAACGAAGTCGAGAGTTGCATAAATTGTGATAATTGATAACAAATCTGTGGGTGAATACCTTTCGTTTAAAAATGAAGGAAATCGGCCGGGTAGTTTGGACTGGTCGACTGACTTTAGTTTTCGCAAATTCTTTTAATATGTAAGACTGGCAGAAATAGGCGTTAACACAAAAATCGGTTATTTTACGCTCCATAAAAGTAACTGTTTCGGCTTTAATCAGGCACGAAATGCTTAAGCACAAGTTTATTTCCAACTAGAAACTCAAGACAAAAGAGGTTATAAAGATTCGAGGTCTAGTTATGACAATTACTGTGATTTATGAGGGCATTTTTAAAAGTTGTAAGTGCCCTCTTAAGTGACAGTAATTGTCGTAACATAGACGAGACGTGTCGCAGTCGCAACTACGAAGGTAAACCTCTTCAGTTATGTGCAGCTATGTTAAAGTCTCTTAATCTTACAATCAAGTTACTGTAAAAAGTTCAGTTACTACATATTTTCTTTTCTGTCTTGTTTTAGATTCTGAAGATGATCCTGGTGCATTGAAACATGTCACTGCAAAAAATAAACATAAAATAAAGAAAAATGTTTCCAGCAACGAGACAATGGACAATGGCGAATCACCGAAAACAGAAAAACCTATGCACAATGTGAGAACTCTGCTGCTTTTGGGGGGATGGCGATCTGACCATGACAGAAAGGCTAGGGCAGGAAACTGCTGTGGTCAAATAAACTACTTGAGCTGCTCTTGTGGAAAGCTGCTTGGGGTTATAGCAACAGTTTTTGTCTCGTCTTTGAAGAAGGATATGCAAGATTCGCTGAAATGGCACAGCGTTGGAATATGCGTGGCAAACTGGCTTTTTGTCTCGACTTTAACTTTGTCAAGGACAAATGTATGCCACTTTCCATTACGGTTATGTAACTGAACAAAGTATGTGATTTTACACGAGATCTTATGAGTGTTGTTATGTTATTTCTTGGACTAAGAGTTTAAAAAATTGATTTGTCAATTACTTCATATTATGTGGTCGTGAAATGGCTTACTGTCTCAGCATCGTCGATGATTAATTAGTTCGAGATTTTGTTACTATAGTAACAATCCAAAACAGAAAGTAATTGCCATATTCATGGTCGACCTTAAAAGTCGACCACTGTACGAAACAAGAGCTTTGTTTTATGACTAAAATTAGCAAATAAGGTCCGTGTGAACTACCTGTTACTCCCTGCTACAAAGCATAGCTTCCTGGCCTAAACTGTGAACTGACTCGTTTCAACTTACTTTAATAACAGGAAGTTACAGTGGTCAATATACATAGCAGCTCACACGTTATTACACACAGACATTAATAAGCAAGCCACCACAATTAAAGTTATCTTAGGGAGGTGGCTAAGAAAACATTTATGGCTTGTTCTCAGTACTTGTGAAGAACAATATTAATTAAAAGAGGGAAGGTGCTCTAAAGCTACAATTTATAGGCAACTTACGGATTATGCTAAACTTAAACTTGTTTATTCAGATAGAAAACAAGCAAATTGGGGTACCAATTGTGTTAATACAATAAAAATGCATCTCTTACATGGATTAATGCGTACGGTGGCCAGCCTAAATTATACATGATTTAACGCTACTGGGGGGAAGGATAAAGAAACAACACTCATTCGCTCATACTCACGCAATGCCACAGCGAAACTTACCAAAATCAGCGTGCTGAGACGAGGCGGATGCAGGCGCCGCTATCGTACGTGAAATTCAGCAAGTCGGAGGTAGCACAAAACACAATATACAAAAACACTTTGAAGCTGGCTCAGGTCTGTCGTGCCTATTTTGAGATGGTGCGTGTGTATAGCCAAGTTAAATTACATCTGAATTGGACCGCGAGCAAACACGCTAACGGCGACACACGGCTACGTTACATGAACGCAATCCACTGAAGGTGAAGTGGTTGAAATCGAGTCCATTATACCAAATCACGGTGGATTCTTAAGTTGCAGTGTGTTAGAAATCGATCTAGGTACTGGTTTTATATTAGACGTGGCGTGAATTCAGGCGACTAGCTGCAATCCCCGGAAGTAGGAACTCGGACCCACTTGGTTCCGAAAACCGATAAAATTGAATAAATTCAGTTTCTGAAACATAAAGAAAACCACAGCATGCAACTCATAGAAATGCTTAGAATTATATCAGGAAGCGAATGAAATACAGTTACACGCGATAGGAGGCGATTACAGAGACGTATGAGGTCCTGTTTCAGAAAAACCAAAAAATGAAATAAGTACAAAGTCGAATAAATAAATGTAAGAATTACAGCATGCAACCCATAGAAATGTTTAGAATTACATAAGGAAGCTATTGAAGGAGGTTGTACAAGGTCAGAGAGAATTACTGACAGAGTGCGTACTACAAGTCGGAGAAGAAACAGCAAAATTAAAATTAGCGGGGAGAGAAGATCGCGAAATATTAGTGGAAATCAGAAGGATACCCGCATAGTTACTTGCCTGATGGGCAAGGAACAAACAAGAGTGCAAGGTGAAGGCTTTGTTCTATGAACCAACCACGTGTAACACATATCTCACGGAAGGAAACGATGAGAAGATTTTTACATGCCTTGTACAAAAATGAACATATCACATATTAGAAATCGGGCCCCACAAAGCTAGAAAATATTTACGCAGAGTTCATACACCACCACATGATCACAAAAGGTTTTAACATACCAGGCCGTCATCAAATGCAACTAGAATCGCACAAACCGCGTTTATCTATTTGAAATCACTGAATTGAAAAAGGAGAACACATTTCCACACACGATCGGAGAAAATCTTCCAAAAAATGATTCTAAGTTCACGAGTCTAAGTTAAACGTGCTAGACAATGAAACGCTACCATCTCCAAACACAAGAGCAGAACCAACCTTATCTCACCAAAAGACCAGCACAGAATGAACAGCCGAGCGGCCATGGGGGCGCGAAAAGCTACCTGAGGCTGGAAAGCCCAACAAACAGCCGTGGTGGGGGCGGAGAGCGAGACTCGCGCTGGAGAGGGCTCGACGACTAGCTTCTAACCAAAGGGTGTAGAAACCTCTTTGGTAGTATCAGCAGTTATCGACACTGAGCCAGAGAGAACGATGCAAAGCGAGCTATCACTCCCCACATTCAGACAGCCATAGATTCTCACACATCCACTTAAAAGCAAAACAACTGCACATTCTCACAGGGACAGTGGCGTAGCGGAGAAGCCGTAGTTATGCCACATTAATTAATATCATAATAAATTATTGACATAACAAAATAAGAAAAACATAGCAATATTAACAAATATTTTGACACATGAAATAAAAATGCTATTCCTCAATCCTTGAAAACAGTGCGGGTCAAGTTTTAACAAAATGATAATCTACCGACATTAAATAAATTATAACTTTACAGAAATATACAAAAGACGGTCGTCTTTCAACCTCTACCCAATGGTGTATCGGTGTCTTGCACGTGCGCGTTGACCTTCTGTGTCGCCTTTCGTCCATAGCCGTTGAACGCTTCTTCCGTATGACAAATGTCTCAGTGTACTTGGAAATTATGTAGAAAAATAAAGATATGTCTTATTCCTTTGAAACACAACTCTGAGCACATTCGATAGCGAAAATGAATTTTCCAACTCCCCTTCCCACATTACAGTCAGAGTTTTTGTGCAGTGTAGGCACATGTTTTACTTTTTCATTGAAAATTTAGATTACTGTAAGAAAACTTAAACAGTTAATAAACAATATTGTTTTCTATCTGATTTTGTAGAAAATATTTACTACCAAAACAGTCTGTCTGTCTCTCCAAATGTTTTAACAGCATTAGTACCTAGCATAGGCCATTCCCTTATTCAGGGTGGCGACCGTTGTTATATCTAGTTACAATTCTAGACTAGCGTTATTTCCAGGATTTTTCCTGCGGAAACTAAACCTCCAGGGGCGAAGTTATCTAATGATACTTTGTCTATTAGAACGCGCGCCACGGTCAAACCGATGCTGTGATTGTGTATTAACACTGCAGTGGTGTTCTGTGGTACATTTGGCTTTCATTACTTCGTGTTGTGAAGGTTTGTGTGTCGCATAATATCCGCAGTAGCATTATAGTTTGAATACACAATTTTCAGCTGAGTAATCTCGCGTTGCCTACAACATTAACAAAAGTTAGAATAGAGCTTCATCTATTAATTAATCATTTATCTTTAGTTTATATTTCATATTGTTAAGCAAATGGTAGGCTTTGCGTATAGTGTTTCTCTGCAGGTACTATTTGCAGCTAATGTAGTTGCTGGTCATGAAAACAGACGTGTCAGGTTCGACCCTGAGACTACATCGAGCCTTTTTGCTTGTATAGAGCCGTACTTCTTGTTGTGTTTGACCAATACAGCTTAGTGCGGTCAACGCATACAGACAAACTAAAGTCGTGCAACAAACCTTTGGCAATGTTCAAATGTTTGCAAAGCTTACGGGACTTAACTGCGGGGTCATCAGTCCCTAAACTTACAAACTACTTATGAACTAGCTTATAGGCCGGCCGCGGTGGCCGAGGGGACTGAGGCGCTCCAATCACGGTTTGCACGGCCACTACGGTCGGGGATCCGAATCCCCCCTCGGGCATGGATATTTGTGTCGTCCTTAGTATTAGCTAGTTTGTAAGTTTAGAGACTGATGACTCCGTAGTTAAGTCCCATAAGTTATACAAACATTTGAACAATTTTTTGAACTAGCTTATACTAAAGACGGCACAAATATCCATGCCGGAGGAGGGATTCGAAGCCCTCTTCCCCAGACACACCTTTGGCCTGTAAATCTCGGAACCGCACGAAACCTTGCTCATAACAACGCTCGATCTCGTAATGATGAAATTGATGAAATTTTGAAGGCATTTTTTCCGGAGTGTTGCTTTGTACGGGAGTGAAAATTGGACTATAAATAGTTTAGGAAGGAAGAGGATAGAGGCTTTTGAAATGTGGGGCTACCGAAGAATGCTGAAGGTTAGTTGGGAAGATCGCGTAACTAACGAAGATGTACTGAACAGTATTGGGGAGAAAATAAATTTTGGCCTACTTGAGTAAAATAAGTGTTATCTATCAAGGAATCATAAATTTGGAGGGAAGTGTATGGGAGAAAAACCGCAGAGGGAGACCAGGAGACGAATACAGTAAGCAGATTCAGATGGGTGTGTGTTGCCGTCCTTATGAGGAGATGAAGAGGCTTGCTTAGGATAGAGCAGGGTGGAGAACATCCTTTTAAAATAAAGATAACACTCCCGAGCACAAACATAGGTCAGGTGTAGTAAGAAAAAGATGCAATGTATCATGACAGGTGCAAGAAAAGTAAGAACAACTATAAAATTAGAACAGGAAGACAAAAAATAAGTTATTGTTTTAAAATATTAGGGTGCGCATTTGCGAAAGACATATAATTCAATAAGATGAAAACGCATATAGCAGTTAAAAAGGAAGAATAAGGGAACACAGTCGCGAATGCGACCAAAAGCGGCCAACTTCAAGTACACTTTCTAAAGAAACTAGTGTACGTAAAGACCTCAAACTATTGGAGCTTATAGTTGAAACATCATCTGCAGATTACATGGAGATTTGTTACTGTATTTTATGAAAGTTCTGAGTAATGACATTTTTGTTCTGAAAGAAAAAATACAAGTTTCATAAATACTTTGGTGCTTGTGAATTTGTTCTTGTTGTGGATACAGGTCACATTTTTTATCTTATTAATCATAGTTGTATTAATATGAGTTACCAAAAGTGTGATGACTTTGTCAGTCTTATTTTTTGAGATAAGTGTATCAGAAGATCAAACAATGTAGTTTTGAGAAAAATTGCAGTAAAGTTTTACAAACAAGAAAATAACATACTTTTCAATACAGAGACATTATTAAAATATTCCATTTCTATACTGTGGCTAAGTTTCTTCCTCTTTATCTTCTTTTCTTCTTTTCTTTGGTCTTCTGGCTACCCTGATCTGGTTGGTACCATTTCTTGCAGAAATTTCTGCATAACGTATACGATCCGTGTCATTACTTCTCGGTGCCTTTGCGATATTGATGCCATCCTGTGTTCCCAAAAGTCTTAACAGATCAGTTTACTTTGACACACCAGCATTGAATGACCTCAGCGTATCATGAACACCAAATTTTAATGTTTCATTTCTAACAAAAAAAGTTGTTTGTACCCTTGTCCAAATGGGAGAATTCACACTTTCTTTTGGGCTCTGAGTTTTACCATTTGAAAAGATCTTGTTGAGTAAGGTAGCTGAAAATGGGTTTAGAGGCAAGTAGGGTACTTTCTGGAATTGAATTTTTATGCTTATAACTGGAAGACGTGGCTGGGTTGTTGAATACCAGGTGTCTGGACACCGTGGGTAAAGATGACGTTGTGGTTTCTCATCTGTTGAAAGTTTGTGAAAGAATATAGTCCAGACAGCTCTTCACGTTGTTTCTACATTGTTGCAGTTATCCCGAATTGCCATACCATGTTAATTCTGTATCCTATTTCAACCTTTGTCAGGCCACCTTTCCTTCGTAATGAAGACCGTAACAGAAACAATGAGTACCTCTACAAGGGTATGCATCAAGAACTTCGTTTATTGGGGAAGGGAATGAAGAGGTGAGATATTGGTTGAGCAACTGAAATGAGTGATACTGTTCACGCTTTGAGACGGCACATAAATTACATGTCGAAGACCTTCAGAAATGTAATACAGGTGAACATTTACTTAGTTTAAGTTTGAATCTTTTCTGCCAGCAGAAAATTAAATGTGAAATTACGAGTATAACACTTATGCAATGAGTTTAGTTACAACACAAAAAGGAACCCGCTACGGAAAAGCGTCTGCCTAATTACGGTGCGGTGTTTGTCTACCAGAGCGCGGTAGACCGCGCCGAATTGTAGTTCTTGTCGACTTGTGGTCACTGCTGCAACACGACTTCGCAATACTCACCTTCGCGAGTGGTGAAATAGGCTTCGTAGCAGAATAATTTTAAAACCTCCGATGTGCGTCATAGCACTTGTGGTGCAAAATCCGTCCTTGGGAAGGACACAGCTTAGTTGTTTGCTGAAGTTTCGTTTACTACCAACTTTTTGAGATTTTCCCACCCTTATATTTGGTTACTGCGTAGCTTTTTTAGCTTTCATCACCGACTATGGTTATAGGTCGAACTCTATGGAGCCTATATGTATATTTATCCAATATCTTTTGTTATATTTAGAAGCAAATATCGGCGCGTGTGTATGATGTTTGACGTGCTTACGTGTATACAAGCGGCATGAGAAATTATGTGGTGGCTGAGTTAAAGACCATAGTTTTTTTAAAAGCAGATCATTTATTCTGCTTGTAAACAAACTATCGTCTTTAAATATCTGTGACATGTTACTTTCATATGTTTTGAAATAATTGAAACAAGTTAGTTAGTTGTTCTTTGAGGTTTGTTCACAAGCAGAACATTTATTCTGGTTGTAAACAAACTATCGTCTTTAACTCAGCCACCACATAATTTCTCATGCCACCTACAAACACGCCCGCACTTCAAAACTACGGCATAGCGGTGACGTCACGCACAACACGCCGATGCCAGAGGTCAAAAGGGACGGGTGGAGATTAAGATTTTGTGTTTAAAAAGTGACTTGTTGCTTCATTCTGATAGTGAGGTACAGTATAACAGAGTATTCTTATTCGTAAGTCAGAGCCGAATGCGCGAATTTTTGGGCTGAGATCGGTGATCGGTGGTACATTCTGTTGTTGTACTCTGTAATTTACGTGGATAAGCACAGATAATTTACTATCAACAAGACATAATGTGATGTTACATGAGGTAGAGGATAGGAAATAAGAAGAGATGTAGGGATGCAAGATGTTTTCTTTCGATTTTTGCAGAATAAATTTAAATTCTGATGCCTCTCAATGGATTTTTTTAATGGTAAGAGCTTAAACGTAGAATACTTGCATGGTATATATTAAATAACTGTGAAATGTTACTTCCATATGTTTTGAAATAATTGAAAGAAGTTAGTTAGTTGTTCTTTGTTGTTTGAACAAGAAGTTCAATTGTAAAAGTGCAGCAAATACAGTTCTTTAAAAAATATTGGTGAAAATGGTGTTCTTTAATTAATATGCTATGCAATAAGGGCCATAAACTTTATGAATCGTCGGGCTTGAGATGAGTAAGATGAGTGATTAAGAATGAAATAATCTATCTGAACTATTTGCAATGTTTCATTGATGACAAACTTACCCTTAAATATAAATCTTCAGAAATAGTAATAATATTTAATTTATTATCATTATCATTTAAATTAAACAATACAAAAATAACAATAGTATAATAAGTATTATGATATTATCTCGTATATGGGTTTTCCGATATGTTGATGACGTCATGGGTCAAAGAAGACTGCTGGAATCGCATTGTGATATTACATATACAGGGGGAAGCTGATTGTTTCCTGGCGAGTTTTGCCAGGGTTTTGGGTTCCCCAGCCGGCCAGCTACCAGTTTGTACCTAGTTTGGGATACAGCAGGTAGTCAGGTTTTTCCTAATGTGGTCGGAAACCGGAAGCAACGCTCTTGAATGAGTGAGGGCGGCTAACCCAGAATGCAACTGAAATACAATGTAGCCACACACATTATTCTAAAAATCCATATAATCAGGGAATGATCATACGGCAAATATAATTATATGAATGAATTCAGGAGACTTGGGAGAATCAATCGCTGTAATTACAACTTCAATATCCCTTACAGATGAAAAGTACTATAATCATAATATTTTAAGACTTATATTTACAATTATTGATACGTAGTGTTTATCAATAACAATTTAAGAACCAAATGGGCAGCATTGTACCACGCTATGTTTCTTAAAAGACATACCACGTTATTTCCGTATTCTTTCAACACACTTTATTTTACTCTCTTGTTCTGCTTTTCGTTGGGGTAGTAATATTCTTGTGTCAGAACATAGATTCCACCACAGAAACATAAACATGAACCCAGCATAGCTCATTAGATTTATATATGTATTTTATTATGGCTATCCGAGCAAAGAGCTTCAGTCTGAACCGTTTCTTAGTATTGTTAAATATATATTTGTTTGTTAAATGTAAACAACATTTGTAGGGAGGTGGTCAAAGCATTTAGTTCTGTGATATTCAAATGTATAACATTTTGGAAGGGTAATTATATTTTAAAGATGAGGCGTTAGAATGCGCGGAAGGATACAATTATGGGTGCAGAGGGATCACGCTTTAGTACGATTGGGAGGGACTCGTAACTTGGACGTGGTGGTGAAAGGTTGTGACGCTGGGCGGTCTGAAGCCATGTTACGAACTTGTGATTTGAAGAGATAGGCATGTGTGGACTTTTACGGGACAGTGACGGCAGAACTTAGTCTCTGGTGAAAAGTGATGAACTATGCACGGTAGTAGGACTGTGGAACTGTGATAATTCAGCAACCGTGTATTCGTGTGATGACAACTGTGTTTTATAACAAATACTTTAATCGCGGATTAACTTGGAACTGCAAAGTTCGATGGTCTACTCTAACTTACGAGTGACAATTTGGAACTTTTACTCTCGAGTGCGTGTAGTAATTATTGTGCCTTCATGAACAATAGTTGGGGAAATATTTAGTTATTTACCGATGTATAAAGTAGGACCACCACCGCGTTTCATGTCTAATAAGAGTAATAAACTCCATTTATAAAGAGTTACTTCGTGAGTGAACCACTTCTTTATCTTAGAATACATTTTGTTGGTTATTCAGAAGTTTGATTTGTGTTTGTTTAAATGTATTTTGACATCATCATATGGAGATTGATAGACTGGCTAAACTACAGATTAATTATCGATCTTGTGTGAACAGAGTGGGTAGCTGTTTAGGGCATAGAAGCTGACATACATAGCTCACCCCTATGAACAGAGATGAGTCATAAACTTTTACTACCCAGATTTAAGTAATACCCAAGTCTTGTTGGTGAGAACCGATAGGAAAGTCGCAGCGTCGTATAATAATGTCCGTGGTGTGATTTAGACTGTCGAAACTGAATAATCGAGTTAGAGGCTTGTTGACTACAAGATAATAATAATAATAACAATAATAATGACTATAATAATAAAAGAATCGCTTATGGCGTTCGTGTGTGAGGACAAGTAATACAGGTCACCATAACGATGTGAAATGCGGAGAGACAGATACTGCTGTGAGTGAACTGAGACCTGTCCGGTGGGCTTTTATTTTTTCTGATTCGCTATGGACGAAAACCATTGGTGGCTGCTGAAGCTTTGTGCGAGCAGGATAGCAGACCTGAACATTTAGAACACTATACCTTGATGTTAGCTAACCTTGTGATGCAGAGTATCGGTAGTTCAAAGTAACCAGCAGGGTGGCGCAGTGGTGAACACTGGACTCGCATTAAGGAGGTCGTTGGTTCAAACTGCTTCCGGCCATCCTGATTCAGGTTTTCCTCGATTTCGCTATGTCACTGTAGGAAATGCCGAGATGGTTCCTTTCAAAGGACACGGCCGATTTCCGTCTCCATCCCGGTCAAAAACAATCAGAGCGTTTGCTCCGCCTCTAATGACCACGGCGTCGACGGGACCTCAGCCCTAATCTACTCTCCTTTAATTCAAACTGAGTAGCAGCTGCCACATATAGGACATTGTGTGAGAAAATAAAGTCCGTAAATGTGGAGAAAATTAAATGTATAGCAGTATACCTACATTTATAGTAATATTACTTTGTAAATCAATAGTCACACGTGCTCTCATCATTATTTGCATTTTCTATGTTTCAGTATATTCTGATTCATAACTTCATCTTCTTTTAGATTTGCAATAGTCTTCGGTTCTCACTTCAGTGCCGGAGCGAGCGCTTAACAAGCCGTTCCCTAATTTTCTATCGTTGCGCCCACGAATAGCGTGCAAGTAAAACGAACTACCTGATCTTTCCGATCCATTTCTGAATTCTCTCATTTTTTTTAAAGAAAATAATTTACCAAACGCAGATGGGACATGTATTTGTGCAACCGAACGACTAACTTAGTGAGTGAAATATCGAAAGGAGAGCCATCCGCAACGAAGAAGGCTCTTATTTCGATTTACCTATTTCCAGCTTGCCATGACAATAATTACATAGGGTCGAAAAATCAAAAATTAAATGCGTCTCCTATGAAGCGCTGGGTTCACCAGCCTATATCCCAGTTTCCAAAACTAATAATAATTTCGTGTGGCTCATTGGCCTGGCGCAAGTCTTTCAATTGGACGCCACTTCGGCGGTTTGCGTGTCCCTAGTCTAGTCTAGTGTCCTCGACTTCAAACAGGCGTTCGACGCGGTGCCACACTGCAGATTGCTAACGAAGATACGAGCAGATTTGTGACTGGCTGGAAGGCTTCCTAAGTAATAGGACGCAGTACGTTGTTCTCGACAGCGAGTGTTCATCAGAGATGAGTGTATCGTCAGGTGTGCCCCAGGGGAGTGTGATAGGACCGCTATTATTTTCTATCTACATAAATGATCTGATGGACAGAGTAAGTTGTAATTTGCGGCTGTTTGCTGATGATGCTGTGGTGTATGGGAGGGTGTCGTCTGTAACTGACTGAAATAGCATACAGGATGACTTAGACAAAATTTTTAGTTGGTGCGAAGAATGGCAGCTAGCTCTCAATGTAGAAAAATATAAGGTGATGTGCATGAGTAGAAAAAACAATCCCATAATGTTCAAATACAGCATTAGTAGTGAGCTTCTTGAAGCTGCCGCGTCATTAAAATATCTAGGTGTAACATTGCAGAGCAATATGAAATGGAACGAGCATGTAAGGACAGTTGTGAGTAAGGCGGACAGCCGACTTCAGTTTATTGGGAGAATTTTGGGAAGATGTACTTCACCTGTAAAGGAGACCGCGTATAAAACGCTTCTACGACCACGTCTTGAGTATTGCTCAAGTGTTTGGGACCCGCAGCAGATCAGTTTAAAGGAAGACATAGCGGCGGTTCAGAGGCGAACAACTAGATTTGTGACCGGTAGGTTCGACCAATGCGCGAGTGTCACGGAAATGCTCCGGCAACTCAGTTAGGGATCGCTGGAAGAAAGACGATGTTCTTTTCGTGAATTTCTGTTAAGTAAATTTAGAGGACCGGAATTTGAAGCTGAGTGTAGTACGATCTTGCTGCCGCCTACTTACATTTCGCGTAAAGATCACAAAGAGAAGCTAAGAGAAATTAGGGCTCGTACGGAGGCATATAGGCATTCTTTTTTTCCTCGTTCAATTTGGGAGTGGAATAGGAAAGGAAATGCCTAGTAGTGGTACAGTGTACCCTCCGCCTCGCACCTTACGGTGAATTGCGGAGTATGTATGTAGATGTACCCCAGTTATCCAGCCGGGCAAAGGGGACCTACAGCTTAACGTGGAATGCGACCCACGTGTCGTTTCTGGCGACTCCTCACATCGTTGAGAGGTGAAGGATGGGTTAAAGTGCAGACTAAAGAAATCCGAGGTCCGACCGCGTTTTGAACCCGCGACCCTTCGGTTTCCAGCCGAGCACTTTACCCCAAGATCACCAGGCCCGAGTGTTTCCATAACTGCAAATACGGTACAACTAGTAGTAGATTTGTGTTCACTTCAACCAGGTGACAATCGTGATCGGAACGCTTTCGCGGAGTGACACTTCCACAGGGCCCTTCCACGGGGCCCTTGCTGGGCTAACCGACCCTCCACCTGTACAGCCACACCGAGAAGTCCGACCGTTCACCACAGCCGCTACTGTGAGCTGGCTGGCGCTTACACCTCGGCATTAAGCAACCACGTTTTGTTTCAAGGTGACTCACTGACGCGTTTCGTGGCAAATTTATTTTAAAGGCTGTTGTAACAATCAAAACTATGAAAGTCATAATCGCTTTTAACATTTTGATGCAAAGATCGGGGGATAGTCAAGAAAAAACATATTATTTGCTACGACTGTTACGGCCTTATGATAGTTGCAGTTTTAAAACTAAATGTAACTGACAAATCTATATGTCAGTACCATTTTATTTAAACGTAAAACATAAAAACATATAATGCCAATGAATATTACTTATTTTCCTTTTCACTGAAGCAGTGTTTTTCAACATGTGGGTGGCGACTTCCCAAGGGGGCTCGTAAAGTCTTGTTCGGGGAGCGCTGTCGCAAGTCCAAGTACTTGTCCGATAAAATAACTAGAGGTTCAGTAATACAAAAACGAATACCTATGTGCAATATAGGCTGACGACTGAGGATGAACGTGTCCTTAAGGGCTTTGTGAACCTAATTTTAAACCCCCGCCCCCACACAATATGCAGGGTGAATCACTAAACACTTGCTCCACAAATATTGCGGAAACGGAAAGTGCGAGCTGCTGCGTCCCAGCCTCGTCGCCACTTTCGTGTCCCAGCCTCGTCGCCACTTTTGTGTCCCAGCCTCGTCGCCGCTTTTGTGTCTCGTTTCCGTCGTAGGTGTCGGTGGCCGAGTAGAAAGACCGACACAGGAATAAAGGATGCACGCTTGTGCAGGTAGGAGGTGACCAGCCAGTGGGACAGCAGAAACTAGAAACACTAGAGTAAATTAGAACGAGATGTATATTTCTTAGAGACTTAGTAATACTTAACTTTTATATAGCTCAGTACTGAAGAATGCTGATACATAGTTGAGCTAGAGGCCTGCCTAGTGCCTATCCGATAGCCAAGTCTTCACTGGTGCCTATCTGATTCCGAAGTGTTCGCTGGCTCCTATCTCAGTCCCAAGTGAACGATGTCGTTCAGTGGTGGCCACGAGCGGGATCACAGCAGAGGGCGCTCGTGGCTGACGTCGTAAGAACGCCGCGCCGTGCGTGCATGGCGGCGCGCGGCGAAAGTAGGTGGCGCGCACTTCATACTTGTGCGACACCACACGAGTGATGTGCGGTTATCACAGAATGGATTGGTAGTCAGGGGCTCATATTTTTAGCCAACAAACAGATCGAAATATTACTTAGAAAGTGTATTTTTTATGCAAACATATACTGTTTTATAAATGTAACAATGATTGTTTCTATCATCCACTCTCTCGGTCTCCCTCTTCGATTTTCACCCCACACACTCTCTTCTAATGATAAGTTGACGATTCATTGATGTCTGAGAATGTGTACCACCAAAGTACCCCTTCTCCTACTCAGAATGTGCCAGAAACTCCTTTTCTCCCCAATTCTGTTGAGCAGCTTCACGTTAGTTACGTGATCTACCCATCTCATCTTCGTTATTCGTCTGCAGCACCACATTTCAAACACTTCTATCATCTTTTTGCCTGAATTCCTTATCGTCTAAGTTTCACTCCCATACAGTGCTACACCCCAGACAATTGCTTTCAGGAAGGACTTCATAACATTTAAATTAATATAGGATGTCAACAAATTTCGTTTCTTCAAAAACGTTTTTGTTCCCATAGATATACTGCATTTTATATCTTCTTTACATATACTCATATACAGAGTTAAATCTTTCAATTTCCGTACTAAGATTCGTCACTACTAAGTTTTTTTCTGAATATATAAATCATATTTGTTTTAGGTTTCTAGGTGTTCTTACTACTAACTCCTTACCACTCATTCCAGTTCCTACATGGAATCCTGAAAGAGGTAAGGAGAGCAAATATTTGTTATTTTGGACCCGTCTAAAAATGTTTTTCTTGTCTTACTCGTCAAGTCTAGATTTGTAAAAGTCTGCAAATCTGCATAAGTGGCGGATGTAAATACGTGATAAAAATGATGACTGACAGAATGGCGTGGCAGAAGCGTAAGTAGATTCCCATTTATGGGCAAATGATTAGCACAGAAACAGTATGTAGTTATTCAACAATAAATTAGAAATTACTTGTGATAACAAACAAAAATTGTCAATGTCTCTTTATAGGAATTTGAATTATTCACACATTAAACAGATTGATGGTCTGGAACTGCCTAGAATTTTGTAACCTGGACGTGAAGCACCTTTACGGGACGTGGTAATAAGTATCATATGAAAAGCAGACAGTACTTTCTGTCAGTACTTTCTGTCCGTGTAGAAGTCACACCACGTTAGAGGGAAGCGAGTAGGTGTACTCCTGGTAGTCAGGCAGCCCGCATAACTGCCGTGCACGTCGAGTAGTCTAAGTTCACGGCAACGAGCCACTCACTGTGCTAGAAACAACGCCCAGAGGTAATCTGTGAAAAGTGTCCCTTAGGTGTTGAACTGGGAACTTCGTCGTGACTACATGTCTGTTAACGTGGAGGAATTGTGTGAATTAGTAAAAATGATTTCCACTCCATGGTGTACAGCAATCACTGAGAATAAATATTCCTTCAGTAAAAAACCGACTTGATTGATTTTTTTTTTTTAAATTAATGACGCGTTTCGCCCTTTAGCAGGGCATCTTCAGATTATCTGCGTGACAGAATTTACACAAAATTACAAGGCTGGAATTACAAAGCGGGTATAAAGGTACATGGCTTATTTTGTGGTAATAAGACAGTATAAATGATAAGCAAAGCTTACAATGCGCTCTCCGTGGTGTGACACAGTAAGTTGTTTTGCGGGGTTTCTATTTTTCTATTTTTTTTTTTTTTTTTTTTTTTTTTTTTGTAGCCCTACAAATGATCGCGTAACATCGAATTACAGTTGGAAAAGATGTGAGAAACATAAAACCGACTTTTTAAGATTACCTTAATAGAAGCCATGTTTACAATTGTGGTCACGTTTTTTATTGTACATTTTGCGTTGTAAAGACGTACCACAGATTAAATCAGTAACACCTGACGATGGAGTTAAACGTATCCCCATTCCTTTCATGGGATATTTTTCTTATGACCTGGCTAAACTCTTTCGTGGCACAAATGAACAAATCGTATTTAGGAGCCCTTTGAGCATCCAGCAAATTCTCCCTCACAACGAACAAGCCAATAAGGACAGATACCTTTCCTCGGGAGTTTACAAACTACAATGTCCCGAATGCCCAGCTGAACATATAGGACAGACAGGCTGGACCTTTAAAGTACGTTTTACTGAGCACCTTCTTACAAAAAAAAGGGCCAACTCAAAAAACATTCCCCATTTGCGGAACACACTAAAGCATCCGATCAACAACCTACCATTGACAACATGCAAATCTTACATGGGCGTAAGTTAAATTTACTGGAAGAATTTGAGATAGCGAAGCGCGCTTACCTTGGACACCAACACCTGATAAACGATCAGTTGGCATGCAAAGATCAAACATTCCTAGATATCATGATGTCTCTGTTCAAATAAAATTACTTTCATTTATAAGTATCAACATAAATTATAAACTGCTGCCCTGCTTAATAACCTCCCTTTCGTTAAATTTGTGTTCAGATAGCTAGATTTCAAATCAAATGTTCAAATGTTTGTAAATCTATCGGACCAAACTGCGTGGTCATCAGTCCGTAGCTTACAAACTACTTAAACCTAGGTAAACTAACCTAAAGACAAACACACACACCCATGCCCCAGGGAGGACTCGAACCTCCACGGCGAGCAACCGCGCTTCGCAGCGAGACGCTTTAGACCGCTCGGCTACTCCACCGCGGCGCTAGATTTCACCCGTCCCGTCTTATACATCGGCTTCCTATGTCACTCCCTACCCACATTCCATTAGTCAGTCTGTACAAGTCGGCGGAGCAACACACCACGCCCGCCCACCGCCCGTGAGCGCAATTGTGAACATGGCTTCTATTAAGGTAATCTTAAAATCGGTTTTATGTTTATCGCATCTTTAGCGAGTATGTTCCAACTGTAATTCGATGTTACCCGGTCATTTGTAGGGCTACAAGGAAATCAAAAAATTCCAGAAAAACAGAAACACCGCAAAACAACCGATGATGTCAAACCACGGAGGGTGCATTGTAAGCTTTGTTTACTATTTATACTGTCTTATTAACACAAAATAAGCCCATGTACCATTATACTCGTTTTTTAATTCCAGTCTTGTAATGTTGTGTAAATTCTGTCTCGCAGATAATCTGAAGATGCCCTGCTAAAGGGCGAGCCCCATCATTAATTAATAAAACAATTTGCAATCAAGACGGTTTTTTACTGAAGGAATATTGTGTGAATTGGTTTCAGATGCACGCGCGCACTCGATGAGAGATACTATGTCGCTGACCTTTACGTGCGGGGCTTTTGAGATTAGTTAGCTACAAGTCAGTAATGTCGCAGTGACAGTGCAGTTAAGGTGTAGCTATGAAGCAGTCGCTTTAAGCAGAACGAATAGCACGTTACATTGGAGGGACGGATTGTTATTAGATATAAAAGAGGAAATTAGGAATGGATGTAAATCTATTAATCAGCTTTAAATAATATGGATATTTTCGGAAGAAATGAAGGTAACATTTTATACTTCATGGTTGGCTATTACGCGTATTTTTGTTACAGACTTTCACATGGGGAAGGTCGTAGTTCTGTTTCTTTTACACAACGTAATTGTTTATAGGGTAAAGCTTTATAATGATTTCTCTGTCAATGTCACGGAGAAGTGGCCGAGCGCATTGAGGCACTATGCATCCGAGCGTGGATGTTTGTGTTATCTTTAGTATTAGTTAGTTCATAAGTAGTTTGTAAATTTAGGGACTGATGACCCCGTAGTTAAGTCCCATAAGCTTAACGAACATTTGAACATTTAATACGTTGGTTGTAGTGGCCATTTGAGTAGCGGCTGAGTACTATGTATTTTAAGTCTACCGTTTTTAAAGGAAACGCCTTTTGCTACTCCAAATGAAGGATTTTTATTTTTATAATTCACCCATACGCGTTTCGCTTTTCTCACAAGGCATCATCAGTGGATGTCCTGAAATATTTATATGTTTCTGTTTACACACAAAGGTTAGGTTTTTTTTACATAGGTACAAAACATTTCGTTTCTGATTCAAAACAGTTCGTTGTTTGCTACAAAATGGTGTATTTACAACACTTGCTCCTCCATATTAGTCTCTTTCCGGCAATCAGGTCGATAGGTTCCACTGTTTTCTGAAAAACTGCCTTACTGTGTCCACTGTAGTTTGTTTTATAGTGTTGCCAACTTTCTCAGCTTATTTGAAATTCAACTATATCATTGAAAGTGTATTGAAGGTACCTTTGTGTGTGTGTGTGTGTGTGTGTGTGTGTGTGTGACAAAGGCGAAACGCGTATGGGTGAATTATAAAAATAAATACACTTCATTTGCAGTGACAAAAGGCGTTTTCATGAAAAACAGTACAGTGAAAATACATCTGAACATTTGAATCTCTGCCACTGTATTTGAATATTATTCTAAAAAATTAACTCTTATCATTATGTAAGAGACGTTCAATGGTTTTTACAGAGAGAATCAATTATAGTATGTTACGAAATAAGTGAAATGTTTGAAAGTTTATTATAAAGGAACAAATGTACCTCAAGAGCTGACTGATAACCTCAAACTGTCCATGCCGCGCAGGTGTGCAACTGTACTGTCACCTGATGTGATCATACACCATTACTGGAGGGCAACGGGAATGACTTTTTCACTATTATGTTACCCTCATGGTGCCTCTCTATAAATAAACGCCATTTGAAGTGAGTAGTTGAGACAGCAGAGTATCGTTTTGTATGTCACACAAATTACAGTTGTAACCAATATGTGAATAAAATTCGTTGCCATATGTATATTGTGTATAATATCTCAACTGATACCCTAATTGTTTTGAACAGTGTATGTGCAAGTATTGTCAGTAATCTCAATTATGCTGCTCCACAATACCTTCGTCTTTCTTAAAATTTAAGACCACGTGATGTGGTTGTTAGATTACTTATTCCACATAATGGACGCTGTAATTCTGCTTCACTTTGAGACAGAAGATCAATATTGTTAGAGACTATACCTCTCACTAAAAATTTTAATGTCACGTGTTCAATTTTCTTACATACCGATCATTATTTCCTTCATATACAATAGACTACTAACTCTGTTTCCCTGTCTTTCGACCTTCGTAATACTAGCACTTCTATGTTGCTCTTACATTGTTTTGCCAGCTCTTTTCCTCTTATAAATATTGTCTATTACCCATCCACCTGTGTAAAACGCCTATTTTTTCTTATGGTTGTAAAGACCTTAGACATGTTTTCATTTAATAAGTTTTCTCTTGCGTTATATTTCCAATAAATATGTTTTCAATTTTCTTATATTATGCTTCTGTAGCTCGGGTTTACATTGGTATCGAGTATATGGTGATTGCTGAAACTGCGCAAGTTTTCAGTGAAGGGTGTCACCATTTACTAAATCATTAATTACGCCAGTCTTTAATACCCTACGGTCCAGGTACGTCACATCCATTCCTCCTCCCAGATTTCTCCTACTGCCATTCCTCTCGCCAGGTACAGCTTTCTTAACTTCCTTCTGTCAGAATTCGCCATGCCTTAACCAGTCTCGATATATTCAAAAGTACATCTTGTATCTGCCAATATCAATGTTGTTACTTCTATTATTACACCAACCGCAGTTGAAGGTTTCTCAGTGGTACTACTAGTATTAATCCTATTAGAATTAAGTCAATACCTTTTACTTACATCCTCTTACATGTAATCAACTTGTATAAATTATGTTATTAATTGTTTATCTGTAAAAATCATTGTTATGTTATAGGTAACTCACATGTAAAGAAATACTGTATGTGTAAAACCCTGGTCCAATGTAAGAGAGGGCCCGATGGCCCTAATCTGATCAGTGTAAATAAACAAATAAAGAAATAAATCCACGATAGATACGGAGAATAGTGTCGATTTGGAAAACCACAGAGGAATAGCGTCTCCCGAGTCCTGTGTGAATGAGTCGTCAGCCGCCTGTCTATCCTCCGGAATTGTGGCGTCACCCCGGTGTTTCTATGAAGCCTGGCAAACAACGGCCATGAGTCCCGTTCGGCGGCAAACCGTGCACCTAGACTGCCGGTGGGGGCATTCTGTTCGTTCGTGTTTACGGAAGCAGTCCAGACTAGAGGGAAGGGTCATGTAAATTGAAGATCCCATTCCATAAATGTCTGATCTGGGGACTTTCGACAGGAAAAGAGAACATGGCGAGCGGAGGTGGCGTGTATTTGTCGTCAAAGTACACAGACAAGCAGTGTTTTATGTGGGAATACGAGAGATCTTGAAGCGACTGCTCCGGGTTCCATTTTTGAATCAAGCCATACACCTGGAGACAGACTGTTGCTAAGTAGAAAGCCCAACGCCGGTTTTCCTCGAGGACTATGTGAGCCAGGAAATATTGTACCAACTGTTCTACATAATTTGGACATGGTTCCAAAGCTCTATCGAGAGCGGAAATGTCGGCGGTGACGTATGCAGATTGTTCAATTTTCCGACAATGGAATCTACTGTCAGTTACGTCTTGCAACGCTGGGGAGTGCGGGTGGTTCTCCTAACCTGTGAGCGCCGCCTGTATCTGGAGTACAGGTTCTGTCAAGGAGTGACGAAATTCCCCTGAGGGGGGCATTACTACTAAGACAGTGTTTTATCCTCGTCGCCAATTCTGTTAATTCCTGCGATCTGCCGGAAAGACAACAACTCATGAAAATGATAACTGTTTATTAAACACCTTCCGGGCGCACAATAACAAAAGTCCAAGAAAAAGTTGACCAGTCACTTAGGAAGAAAACAACAAGTACAATCGTGAAAGGATCACGTAGACAACAACTATTACTAGTGGCGCTAGGCCAAGACAAACCAAAAACTACCACACCAAAACTACGCTGAGTGCTGCGGCAGCTGGATCCGGCGTAGGAGCGGCCGGTGGCTGGGTATGCACTCCCTCCACAATTTTTTCTTCTTTTTTGTATTTTAATATCCCCAGAAGGGGCAGGCTGGCAGCAGCTAACACGCTGCTCTTCAGCCGAGAGCAAACAAATCTGGTAACAGAAGCTTTAAAATAATAAAAACAGGCGAGAAATGTGAAGAATTTAAAAATAGACACGGTGAGATAAATGACTGTGAAAAGGATGACAAAATGTAGATATTAAGAACTTAAAATAAACACGGTGGATAAAACTTTAATGTTGAAGAAACGGAGCGATGACGATGAGACGGAGATAGAAATTTAAAAACACACGGCAACGCTATGTTCTGCCTGTGCGGCGGTTGCTGATGTTTTAAAAACACACGTACACTCGAAGCACTAAGTCACCGCACACTTAAAATAACTGACACAGAATTAAAATCACTGAACTGTCCCCGCAGTGAAGAGGGGATGAGAAGGAAAGTGCTGTGGGCAGTAAAGGAGGGGAGGGGGCGGAGTGGGGATGGAATGGAAGGACTCCAAGGGAGTGGGGGGGGGGGTTGGGTATTTAAGTGGAGGAAGGGAAAAAGACGGGTGGAGGGGGACGTGGCACTAATCTACAAGGAAGGCTACTGTTGATAGGAGGGGTATATGTCAGGACGGAGGTCGTCATCCGGGAGAGGAAGCTGATGGAAGTTACCCTCAGATAGGATGTAGAGAGTATGGAGGTGGAGAGAGGGAGGAACATGCTGGTAAAGGCGTGGCCTCTATGCTGGTAAAGGCGTGGCAGAGGCCCGGGATTCTGGAGGATAGGAGAGACCAGTGGGTAACAAGATTCTATTTTGCGGGAGGTGTATAGGATGCGTAGATGTTCAAGGAATTTTAGAAGGTGCGGGAAAGGGATTAGCTCGTATAGGATCCGCGTGGGAGAAGGGAGGCGGATATGGTAAGCGAGGCGGAGGACGTGGCGTTCTAGGATCTGGAGGGATTTATAGTAGGAGGGCGGGGATGATATCCAGGCGGGATGAAAGCTACACAAGACGGGACGCATTAGGGAACGGTGGATTGTGGAGGGGTTCATCCCCATGTCCGGCCGGAAAGGAAGGCCTTTTGTCGGACAGTGAGGATGCCAGGAAAGGCCACGATCAAGGGTGGTGGTTTGCGGGATGGGATGGTCATGGAATGTAAGGTAGAGGTCGTTGTCCCTTCACACTCCGTCGGTGCGCTTATGAAGCTGACATCGGGATTCAATCGGTTAATGCGCTGTTGTTGACTTGGCGCTGTCACATGGCTGACCGTAATGTAGTGCCACAGTACAGCGACGCTGCTTCTCCAGTTCGCTGTTGTTACTGTTGATGTTTTACGTGTGGGCGCCTACGAAGGGGAGCTCAGCAGCCCGCCTCGGCTGCCTGCCTTGCGGGCACTCTGCACGGTCAGGGGCTGCCACAGCAGTGCAGTGTCTCACAAGTCCCACAACCGCCGCAGCATTGAGACCGACTGCAGCATCACTACCATCCTGACACAGCGTCTTCACTGTACATTATCGCAGCTTTATATGTCCACTTGCTGCTATAGAAGAAACACTTGTGCAAATAACGTTTGAAATTTGAAAGTCTCAGCTTGTTTAATTACTAATCATTAAAATACGAGGCGCGTCCAGAAAGTAAGTTCCGTTTGGTAATAAAATGAAATTGTACACAGATACAGAAGAAATTTTTATTGCACAAAGTTCTACAACTCTTAAACTACTTTTACACATAACTGCCGAAATTTTGCAGGCATTTGTCATAACGTGACACCAGGTTTTGTATACATTGTTCATAGAAATCTGCCGCCTGTGTCTTCAACCAGTTGGAAACAGTTTCTTTCAGCTCGTCGTCATTAGTGAAGTGATGACCGCCAAGGAAAGACTTGAGACTTTCCTGGATCTTGTCATCAATCGCGTGAACCAGTTCTTCTGTAAACACAGATGGACGCCCACTTCGTTCTTCATCGTGCACATCACTACGCCCACCATTGAACTGTCACACCCATCTTCTCACCATCGAATCACTTATCGCATTTGGTCCGTAAACATCACAAATTTGCAGATAAATTTCACTTGGTTTCACTTTCCTCGCATTCAGAAACCGAATCAACGACCTGATTTCACAGGCGGCGGGGTTTTCAATCGACGCCGACATTTCAAGCAAGCACAATAAAGCGTACGTAACTGACAGCGATCTCCAAATGGCGCACGTTCTTCTACTTGATACACATCGTCTACAGCAAATGAGCGGAACTGCAATCGCAGCGCTGCAGAGGAGATAAATTGAAACGGAACTTACTTTCTGGACGCGCCTCGTAAATGTGTTTCCAATCTTCCATTAGCCCACGTACTCCTTTACCTTCTCTATCTGTTCGCCTGCTCCTCCCCCGTCTCCTCCTGTCCTTTGTCTATTTCCTCCTCCACCTTCACACTTCCTGGGTGCATCTTCTTTCACCTGTCTGTCACTATCTCCCCTCTCTCATCCTCCTCATCTCCCGTCTATCTGTCCGTCTCCTTCTTTCCCTTTATGTTCGTCCGCTCCTCCACTTACTCCTCTCCTATATATATGAAAACATACATCTATGCGCCAAGTTTCATAGTGACTGGTCAAACGGTGTCACAGTAACAAGGTACCATTCGCACAGCTAAATTCACTGGCTTGCGTATTATAAAAATCTTCTTCACGAAAACATATATTTATGTGCTCACTTTCATGGTGACCAGTCAAACAATTTGGATGTTTGTTGTAAGGTTCCATTCGCCACGCACCATACGGAGGCTTACGAAAGGTAGCCTCCGTATAAATGCACAGTATAAGCTATCTCCATTCCAAATTTCATTCAATTCTGTTCATGCCTTTCAGCATGAAGGAGTAGCAAATATATTAACCCATTGAAAGGTACCCTCCGTCATGCATCATACTGTCGCTTATGTAAGGTAGCCCTTGTATTGATCAGGGTATAAGCTACCTCTGTTCCAAATTTAATCCATTTCATCGTGGAGACGTAAGAAACGAATTAACTAATTGTAAATCACTCTTTGTCACCCAACATACGAAGTTAATTTTAGTATTCCTGTAACCGTCGCAAGTTTTCAAGCAATGAGTTGACAAAGTTTTATCGCAATCTGATGTACGGTATGGCCGATCATGAATTACGAACGAAAAGACAAACAAACAAACATTGTTATATATTAAATTAATGTATTTATTTTGAAATTCGAATTAAAACCATACGATGGTAACAACAAATTCCTTCTGCTCCTGGTTTTCACCCCAATGATTCGGTACGCTTGGTATGCATCACAGCTGACAGTCAAAAAACTTTCATTTAAAAATCTGAATGAAGTATGCTATCCACTGAAGCTTAAAATTTAAAAAAATCTTTCTTTAAATTGTTGTGTACAATTTATATATGTATTAAATGTTTCTTTGATGATTATCACCCTGAAAAATGTAACGTAACTTCTAGAGAGAGCTGCTAGAATTTTCATAAAATTTATATCATTCGAAACGTAGCCGAAATCTGAAAACTAACTGTTTAGTCTCGTTAATTAATTGAAATGGTTTTAGGTAATCTGAATATATTAACACTGCACTGATAAACTCAATTGTTCAATCATATTTAAAAATTTCATCAGGATCGGAATACAACTATAGAATCTGACGAAGTCCATATGTCAAGTATCCTCCGTCATGCACCATCCAAAATTTTTTGTGGCAGTGGTCTTCCTCTTCTCTTGAAGGTCAACTATTCAAAATGTCATGAAGATTTTAGGATGAATAAAGTGTTCTTATTCGCATCTCGCATGATGCCACAGGTTTTCAACAATTTGTTTACGACGTCATATCTTCTTAACTATATGTCGTAAGCATTTCTTACTCCTACGTCTATTGTTACCTCATGGAAGGAATATGTGTACCAAATTTGGTTGAAATTGGTACATTGGTTTAGAAACAGACGTCACACGATGCAGCACTTTTACGGGCATTTCATAGTCATTTAATAGTGCCTATGGTCATTGCGAAAGTGCAAGCAATATGTTGACGAAGTTTCATCATAGTCGGTTGGACAGTAAGGCCGCGCATAAAATACGAACACACAAACATTCATTTTTATATACTATATATGCTGCACAAATGTATAATTGTTCAATATATATTCATTTGTATAAGTACTATATGTCTGTAAAATTTGTTGCGAATACAATTAGTAGTAAAGAAGTAATAGATTAAAACTTGGTGCGTGACGGGGCGGTTTTCCATGAACGCTGCTGTTTATGTGTTCATATCTCGTGAATTACGTGTCATACTGTCATACAATTTCAAATGTACATTCAGCTATATTTATTCATACTGCCTGTAAAATTTCGTACGGCTACAATTTGAAGTGTGGAAATTACAAATTGTAACGTCATGCCAAATGCCGTAGTTTTATTCCATGAACAGCGGAAAAGTAGTAAGCGACAAACTTTTTTCCTTACATCATTTTACTGTGGTTGTCAGCGAGAAAAAATATAAAAAAGGTTTGAAATTAACTTTGAAGTTTGTTTCAAGTCGCTCAGTACTCTTCTTCTCATACAGTGTATGAATAAAGTCTCGTCCCATTATGCAGTTGTTTTGCGATTCCTATTGTTTATGACGTCATATCTCATGAACCATATGTCGTATGTGATTCCTAACCCTGCAGAAACTGTTACCTCACGGTAAGGAATATGTGTATCAAATTTGGTTGAAATCGGTCCAGTGGTTTAGGAGGAAATGTGCAACATTGTCGCATGATGTAGCAGATTTTCTCGCATTTCATTGCTTATGACGCCATTTCTCGTGAACTGTGTGTCGTAGTATGATACAATTTCGCAAGTACGTTCAGTGGTATGTGTGTAAACAGTCTGTAAGATTTCTCGTGAATACAAATAATAGTGTACGACTAATAAATCGTAACGTCATGTCAAATGGCGCAATTTTACTTCATGAACGCCGAAAAAGTAGTAGGCGACAAACTTTTTACCTTTCATCATTTTGCTGTGGTTGTCAGCGAGAAAAAGTTTCCTAAAGGTATGAAATTATGTTTAAAGTTTGTTGCATGTCGCTAAGTGCTCTCCTTCTAAAATAGTGGACTGATAAAGTCACACTATCAGATGCCGCAAGACTGGGACGTTTTCATTGTTTATGACGTCATATCTCCTGAACTATCGGCCATTTCGCAAAATACTTTCTTAGCTGACGCCTTCTATCTGCAAACTACATTCCTGCCAAATTTCAGCTTCATTGGTAAGTAGTTTCCCAGATTTCTTGTTTAGTCAGTGAATGAGTGAATGACTGTGTGAATGGTGCCCTTTCGCTTTTATATAGTTAGAGATTAAAGGTCGCCAAGACTTCCTGTGGCGTGATCATTTGAAACGCTTGATACAAAACTCTTGTGTCAGTAGGAACACTCGAATAACGACCAAAGCTGAGTGCGGTCGCGAGTGTTACGTCACTGTATATTTATATAGTGCAACTGCTTTAATCTTATGAGATTTTATCTTAAAAGTAATATTAAAGGTTAATACCGTGGTTCGGAACCCACGTTAAATTGTAGGTCCCCCTATAATTGGCTGGGTAAGTCAGTTCGAAGGTCGGAGCAAGGCAACGGCATACCACCTCCAAATAGGACCATGCCTATTAAAGCACTGTGGTGTTCAAACCAATCTTCGGATTGTTGACTGCTTTACCTTTTTTTTTAAATATTAAACAGTTGATTATAAACTGTGTACCACATCGTTGCATAGACATACTGTGTAACTTCACCAATGTTTTGTCAAGGACAGCACTCATTAGAAAGGCATTCATTGGAAAAAGAACTTGTGCGCCTGTTAGTGAGAGGTTGCTCCGAATTTCCCTGAGATCATATTCGAGGTTGTAGCACCATTCCATATGATAGGCCAAGACAGCGTGTTATCTTCCGCATCGAAATGAGACGTTCGGAAAACTCGGGTGCCTTCTAACATGATGCACTGGGAGTCGAACTACACATAAAGAATTTTGTAATATGGTTGAGCATCCTAAATCTCTATCTATATAAAAGCGAAAGGACATTCATTCACTCATTCATTTACTTACTCACTTATTCATGAAATTTCAAAAACTACTTCACCTATGAAGCTGAAATTTGGCAGTAACGTAGTTTATAGGTAGAAGACGCCATCTAAGAAAGTATTTTGAGATAAGGCCGATAGTTCAGGAGATATGACGTCATAAACAATGAAAACTTCCCCGTATTGAGGCACATGATGGTGTGACTTTATCAGTATACTATTTGAGAAGGAGAGTACTTAGCGACTTGCAACTATCTTTAAGCACAATTTCAAACCTTTAGGAAACTTTTTCTCGCCGGATTCTACCACCGGAGCGCTGTATGTCTTGTGCGCCAGAAGGCACTTACTGTCACTGTGGGTTTTCCGCGATGTATAAAGGAGCCGCCGATTGCACTGGGAACTCAGTTCCGGCGAGATTGTGTTCCAGCACGCACACCTGAGGATGGCGGGCAGTTGCGCCGCTGAAATATTGTGTCAAATTGACTTTGGTATCCGGCTGCAAACCCGAGAAGATTGCAAGTGGTTGGTATGTAGTGAAATGCACTGTTTTGGACGAGATAACCCACCAACCAATCTGAGAAATTTGTACCGAATGACCGTTGAGGAGTTGTACAATCTGGGACAAGAGTCCGTTGTTGATCAAGTGGAATGTAGCCATTACGAATATACGTCTACATACATACTCCGCAATTCACCGTAAGGTGCGTGGCGGAGGGTACACTGTACCACTACTAGGCATTTCCTTTCCTATTCCACTCCCAAATTGAACGAGGAAAAAAAGAATGCCTATATGCCTCCGTATGAGCCCTAATTTCTCCTATCTTGTCTTTCTGATCACCACGCGAAATGTAAGTAGCCGGCAGCAAGATCGTACTACACTCAGATTCAAATTCCGGCCCTCTAAATTTACTCAACAGAAATTCACGAAAAGAACGTACTCTTTCCTCCAGCGATCCCCAATTGAGTTGCCGAATCATTTCCGTGACACTCCCGCATTGGTCGAACCTACCAGTAACAAATCTAGCTGCTCGCCTCTAAACTGCCTCTATGTCTTCCTTTAAACTGATCTGCTGCGGGTCCCAAACACTTGAGCAATACTCAAGACGTGGTCGACAAGCGTTTTATACGCGGTCTCCTTTACAGGTGAAGTACATCTTCCCAAAATTCTCCCAATAAACCGAAGTCGGCTGTCCGCCTTACTCGCAACTGTCCTTACATGTTCGTTCCATTTCATATCGCTCTGCAATGTTACGCCTAGATATTTGAACGACGCTCACTACTAATGCTGTATTCGAACATTATAGGATTGTTTTTCCTACTCATGCCTATCACCTTACATTTTTCTACATTAAGAGCTAGTTGCCATTCTTTGCACCAACTAGAAATTTTGTCTAAGTCATCGTGTATGCTATTACAGTCAGTTAAAGACGACACCCTCCCATACACCACAGCATCTTCAGCAAACAGCCGCAAATTACAACTTACTCTGTCCATCAGATCATTTATACAGATATAAAATAATAGCGGTCCTATTACACTCCCCTGGGGCACGCCTGATGATACACTCTTCTCTGATGAACACTCGACGTCGAGAATATTATGTGAAGTTGACTTTAGTATCCAGCTGTAAACCCGAGAAGATTACAAATGGTTGGTGTATAGTGAAATGCACTGTTTTGGACGAGACAACCCACCTAGCAATCTGAGAAATTTGTGCCGCATAATTGCTGAGGAGTAGTACAATCTGGATTAACAGTCCGTTGTTGATCAAGTGGAATGTAGCCATTATGCATCATTGCAAGAGAACGTGAGAGGGGTATTAGCGGTACTGTTGTGTGCTGCAACCTTCAACACAAATTCAGGTTGTCTTGTTTATCAGCGAACAACTTGCGAATCTCTGGGTTCTCAAGTAATGAAGAGCTTGTAGAAATTTTCAGCAATCAGTCGTAAGTATTATTTATTGGCAGATCTAGATTTCGAACACTGTATTGGCATTATCAAGGCTTAAAAAAAGATTACAATACATAAAATATCTCAACCTCCATGTTGGAGCTTGCGTACTCCTTCAACAGGGAGATCGGATGTTTTATGTATTGTAATCGTTTTTTAAGCATTGATAATGCTCACACAGTGGTCGAAATCTAGATCTGCAAATAAATAATACTTACGACAGATTGCTGAAAATTTCTACAAGTCAAATGCAGTCGTTGAGCACAAGTTCCACCATGGAATCAAACCTGATACAATGAAGAGCTGGCCCGCGAAACAATTTTAATCTGTCAAAAAGATTCAACTGAAGTGGTGTTTTTGTATATGTATTCCATTTGCATGTAAATACATTGTTAGAATAGTGATGATGAGGTCGTTTTTGATTTGTGTAGATAAGTTTTAATGTAATTAAACTGAAAATTTTGTCGCAATCGAATGAGAGGAAATTGTTTATTCCTTTTCAGACAAACCCGAAAGGACAACACCAAGTATTTAAGACGAAGACAGGCAGTAATCACTTATTCAATGCGGATGCACACCGTCCTTGAATTCTTGAGAAAATCTTTGAAATGCCGTGAGTACTGAGAAAAACGGGCAGCTACGCTAAGGCAATACACTGTTGGTAAGTTGAAGATCTGTGTCTGATTCAAATGTTCAAATGTGTGTGTGAGTCTTATGCGATCAAACTTCGTGGTCTTCAGTCGATAGACTTAAACACTACTTACTTGAGTACGCGAAGGACAGCATAAACACCCATGCCCAAGAGAGGATTCGAACCTCCGACCGTAGCGGCCGTGCAGACAGTGACTGGCGCGCCGCAGACCGCTCGGCCACTGAGGCCGGCATCTGTGTCTGACATGTCAGTGGAGGTTTAGTAACGAATTGTGCATGTGGCGCATTCGACAGTCATAGTAAGCAGGTATCCGGGTTTGAATCTCTGCCCGGCACAAGCATTCAATATTCTCCACTGACTTCCGTGACCGCTGCCAAGTAACGTCGTAAATTCCTTTCTATTTTAAAATTAATATGGTTGCAGTTCTAGAGTAATTATATCTTAGCTTCTGTATAGGCTGTTGTGTTTCCACCTCGCCACGTGTAGCAGACCAGAGATCTTGATTCGTTGTTGCGGTGCATACTTTCAATATACGTATGTTGTATATGTTTGCCACTGATACGGTATTCCACTAAACCAGAGCTTTCCAAACTGGGTGTCGCGACACCCTGGGGTGTCGCGTAGTAGTATCAAAGGTGTCGTGAGACTAACAAATTTAGACTCTAAACAAATAAACTTGTCATAAAATAACAAAATATCCTTCTGTTCATACTACCCTGAAGACTCGCCTGCAGCTAATCACCCTTCTTTTCATTCAGTGCACTACAGATCACGTGTTAAAGGAATGATCGGTGCACATTAATTGCGTGCTCAACCGGTAGGCGGCAGCTCTGCTTCAGCAGCAGTAGACAGGGATCGTTCAAGCAGCTGCCAGTTGCCAGATTCCAGCAAACTGAACACCTGAGCGTTTTTTAATGGATTTATCAAAGGCACGTCACCCTCGGTAGTGTTTCTTACACTTATATGTCAATGAATGACACAGTGACTTTAAAAGCTGTTACAGATTGTAAAAGCAATCACAATTGTCCACTGACTAAAGCTATTCAGTAGCGATGTTTAGTATGGAGTATGGCCGATTGATTAACGGAGAATGCAGTGAACGTTGCTTCGAACCCTGGTATGCTTAATATTATTTTCTCTCAGTTGCCTGTATGTAACAGATTCTGGGACTAGAAATGACATTCATATTCTTACTTGTCACAACTATTTATCCATTTTTTCCGAATATGTTGGGACTTCTGAGGTCGTGGTGAAGCAAGAACCTAACAATAGAACTTAAATAATAATTCATCACTTCTCATAAATATATCCTCTTTATTTCTGAAAATAATGTGATAATACTGGACTGAAAGGGAACAGCCTCTGTGCTTTCTAAATCAGTAATCCGAGAAGCTAATTTCCAGATTTCGTTTTCAATCGATCCGTATCTGGCCCTGACATGTACACATGACAGCGAAAAACGGTTTCCGAAATTAAGTTTTCGTGTTTCGGAAGTTGGGTCGCATGTAGAAGAATCAAGTATTGTTGTGTGAATTAGGCATTGTTTTCTGCGGTGTTACTCTGTTGTACATCTCCGTAGTTCCTAATGTTTCCTTTTCTTGCGATGAGTGTACGTAACTGCTGCAGTCAGAACCAACATTAAACATGTCAATGCTACGAGTAGTTCAGTTTTTTTTACAAACTACATTTAACCGATACTTTATTTTTTGTCCACTCACACACCGCTAGAACCATCTAAATTCTACCATCTATAGTGAAAGGGTGTCGCGCAAAACTGTTAGCTATAAAAGGGTGTCGCCAAGAGGGAAAGTTTGGAAAGCAGTGTACTAAACACTGAACGACAGTTGCGCCAAGGATGTAGGCAACCTCTCACACGGCCAGGTTGCAGGAGTTGCCTGTCGTCAAGGCGCCAGGCGTTGACGAGTGGACCATATCAGAGGCTAAAACGGTGAGTTCTTGCTATGTTGCAAGTTCAGAAAATCATAGCTGATTGTGACAGTTTACAAGGAACTGGATGAGGTAATCGTCTGTCGAGTGTCTATTAAAAAGTAAATAATAGTTCTATGGACGTAGATGTGCAGCACAATGCGAAAATTTATTGTTGACTCCCACTTACATGGGTAGAAATGATCACCAGCATAAAATACGAGAAATCAGAGCTCGAACGGAGAGATTGAGGTGTTCTTTCTTCACTCGCGCTATTCGACAATGGAATGGGAGATAAATAGTATAAAGGTGATTCGATGAACCTTTCTGCCAGGCACTTAAATGTGATTTGCAGAGTATCCCATGTAGATGTAGATGTACGAAAGTAGAGGTAGACACTTGTGTATCCAATTCAAATTCTTCAAGGAAATAATGTACACTCTAACCAATATTTTGAGGGACGGGAAAGACACGTCGTGGTATATTTTCAGAGTCAGGACGGTGTTACGGAAGTAAAGACATCTTCATAATGGTTTTAAGTGAAATAAAAACCCAGCTTCTCGGGTGTTTTGACGTTCTCACGGGTAAAAATTAACATAGATTCTGTAAATAGAAATCTTTAGTAACTTTTATGAAATCCAGAGAGACGTAGAAATTATGTTATTTGTAATTACCAAATGATTTGATAGCTTTTTTTTCATAATATCTCGGGCGAACTGCCGGATGTCCGTAACTTCTTGCCATGATATTTCGGCGCAGAGTCTTTGATAGCTTTTAGAATTGTCATATATTACACAAAACAAAAGCTTGTCGAGTATCGGACCAGATTTGTGACTCTATCTACTATTTCTTGCAAGTAGAATTCAAAACATCGATCATAACGAAACATCATATTGATGGTCCAATACTATTGACAAAATTGTGCAGGTCTGCGACAGTTGTGCTCACAGTATCTTTGTGACTATAATTCGTGAACAGCCTGTTATTTCGTGTTATTTGAATTTTGATGCCAATATATTAGAAGTTGCAATGTAAAAAGAAGCTATTAATTTGAAACCATCTGGAAACTAATACAAAACCTGGATACACATCGAAATCAATTCATCTAAATTGAAGTTGGTAGGCAATTGGATGTTTAATAGTTAAGCTACAATCCCATTGCCTAGGAACTATCTCCGATGGTTGTGCATTAGATGTGAATTTCTGTGGTAAGTAGGTGTCTACGTTCTGGGGGCTTGTAAAAAGATTAGACTTGACGGAAGTGACATTATCGATCACGTGACGTAGCAGACCACATGACGTCAAAAGAAACAAGATGTTTTACCTGACGAAATCTCGAGATCAGTAAGCAAAATGCTCTACTACAGGAGTCGATTTAGAATTCACTAAGTATCATAAAACAACTTGTTAGGTTTTGCTTGTTCCGTAAGTTTGAAAACAGAGTGTATCAAAACAACGCTAGGATTTATTGGCAGATAAGAACATATTCCACTGCAAGGTGATCAGGCTTGTCATCGCTCGTGTATTCGAATACCGTATTCAAATATGTAGCTAGCCGTCCGCTTGGAGCGCTGCTGTCGCAGAGTATAGCAAAGATCTGCGGGAGTGTAGGGACTGTATTATGGGTGGGAAAAACCGACCGGTTAAAACCGATACCGGTATTTTAGTTTCGAAGAACCGGTTTTATTCGGTATTTATTTGGTGTCGGTTGTAACCGTTTTTTTAGTTATTGCCAAGAACCGGGTAAAAAAACCCGATACGACTACTTCCTGTAGTAGTTGTTCAAAATGTGTTTTTAGTAAATAATTTAAAAAATTAAAACTAGTATACCCTAATATTTAGGGCTATTCATAAAATTTGTACTGCTGTGAAATATTAGGTCATCGCAGAAACTAAGAAAAGCGATCAGTGTTAATTTAAGAACAATCCAGGCAGTCAGAAACGCGCAACAAACGCGTGGCATAAGAACTTAAGAACTGGTGCAGCTATTGAGGCATCGATGCACCTGTTGCCGTGTGGCGTGGCCTATTAGACGACGCGCGTGCACGGCAGTGTAGAAGACTTGTCTCCATCTGGTCATGCGGCAGTTCTTCGCTGTCGTCGACAGACATCGGTTGTGTCTTAAATGGCACCATCTCCAGTGTGGAAGTACTTCACGAAGTACAGTAGCAGTGAGGTACAATGCTCCATTTGCTTTAAAAAGCTGAAAATGGGTGGAGGTACTACAAAGATGCTGTCATTTAAGGAGAAAGCATCCAAAATGTTTCTTGGAAGAGAAGGTAAATTCGATTCATGTACCTATTATGTAAGTGATGTACTACAAGTTTGGAATAATAACTTTTCATGTATTATCATATTGTTATGCTAACAAGTTTTATTAATGTGATTCCTTGAAAGCGAGGGGCTTTGAAATAACCAATATGGGTTTAGGTAACATTGATCATGTGGTGCCTCGCGGGTAGCCGTGCGGTTTGAGGCTCCATGTTACGGACTGCGCGGCTGCTCCAGTCGGAGGTTTGATTCCTCCCTCCTCCCTCGGTCATGGGTGTGTATGTTGTCCTTAGCGTAAGTTAGTTTAAGTTCGATTAAGTAGTTTTTAAGTCTAGGGACCGATGACCTAAGCAGTTAGGTCTCATAAGAACTCACACCCATTTGAACATTCTTTGATCACGTGCTTTCCTAGTTCAATTTGCGTAATTTTACACTGACAACAATCATACTGTTAGTCGGAACTGTGACCTTATTTTTCGAAATACGTCTACAGTACTGACTGAAGTTCATTTACTGACTGTAACTTATATATATATTGTGTATATAACGAGATATTCGTATGCGTGGCTCATAAGTCCAACTTTACGGAGTGGCTGACTCAATATTCGCAACTGCCGAATGGAAATACTAGGCCAGTAAATCTGTATGCTTCGAATATCGTCTTCTAAGGACTCCTGGCTAGGCTTACACACACTCAAGAAGGCGTAGTATTGGGAGGGGATCTTGCAAAATACGTCAAGACTAGAGATTTGTCGTATAACGTAAATTTACATAAATTTTAACTAAATTTCGTAAGTTTCGGTTAGGCCGAAATTAGAAGAACCGAAAATTCGATTACGGTTTCAGTTTCGGCCGCAAAATATGATTCGGTCGAACTCTACTGGAAATAATAGCAATGAAAAACTGGATACCGGTTATTTAAAAAACCGGTTATCTTGAGCAATTTTTACAGTACGGTTAAACTGGAGATGAAAAGAACCGGTATAACCGAAAACCGGTTGTTTCAGCAATAACCGCCATCCCTAGACTGTATGCATATGTTAGACTGTGACACGACTGTCTCTGCACTCTAATACTGAGTGTAATATCGCACAGCTGACGCAGTCTGTGCGGAGGCGCAATTATACAGAAGGGTGCGGGAGGAAGGGTTGTCCGTCTGACAGCTGGCGACAGATGTACCGCAGACGGCGTATATTTTACCGCGAATATTAAGTCACAGAAGAATACTAGTTACATAAAGTCCTCTCACACTCCTCAATGTAATGCTAAACTTGCATATTGGTTGAATTATATCTAGAAAATTATTCTTGACCCGGAACTGTATGGCCTCTGTAATATACTTGGAACCTGGTTTAGAGACTTCTTATTACATACATTAGTCAAGTGAAGGGCGCTACTCATGATAAATACAGCGTGTTACAAAAAGATACGGCCAAACTTTCAGGAAACATTCCTCACACGCAAAGAAAGAAAATATGTTATGTGGACATGTGTCCGGAAACGCTTAGTTTCCATGTTAGAGCTCATTTTAGTATTTATGGATAAGGATTCATTCCAACGTGATCAAATTGTAAATTTTCACAATCAACATGTGTGGGCAGACGAGAATCCGCACGCAATTCTGCAATCACGCCACCAACACAGATTTTCTGTGAACTTTTGGGCAGGAATTGTTGGTGATGTCTTGATTGGGCCTCATGTTTTTCCACCTACCCTCACTGGAGCGCGGTATCATGATTTCATACGGGATACTCTACCTGTGCTGCCAGAACATGTGCCTTTAAAAGGACGACACAACATGTGGTTCATGCACGATGGAGCTCCTGCACATTTCAGTCGACGTGTTCGTACGCTTCTCAACAACAGATTCGGTGACCGATGGATTGGTAGAGGCGGACCAATTCCATGGCCTCACGGTCTCCTGAACTGAGCCCTCTTGACTTTCATGTATGGGGGCATTTGAAAGATCTTGTCTACGCAACCCCGGTACCAAATGTAGAGACTCTTCGTGCTCGTATTGTGGACGGCTGTGATACAATACGCCATTCTCCAGGGCTGCATCAGCGCATCAGAGATTCCATGCGACGGAGGGTGGATGCATGTATCCTCGCCAACGGAGGACATTTTGAACATTTCCTATAATAAAGTGTTTAAAGTCACCCTGGTACGTTCTGTTGCTGTGTGTTTCCATTCCATGATTAATGTGATTTGAAAAGAAGTAATAAAATGAGCTCTAACATGGAAATTAAGCGTTTCCGGACACATGTCCACATAAAATATTTTCTTTCTTTGTTTGTGACGAATGTTTCCTGAAAGTTTGGCCGTACCTTTTTGTAACATCCTGTATAGCGTTGCGCAGTGCATGCTGTGGTGTTAATAAGCACAGCCTAACACGGTTCGTTTGGTATCCTCGCTGTTCACGAAAGAAAGTTATCAACTTTTCCTTGTTGTGGCGGCTGTTCAAAACGTTCAAATGTTTATTAAGCATAAGGGACTTAACTGCGGGGTCATAAGCCCCTAAACTTTCAAACTGCTTATGAACTAGCTTCTACTAAAGACAGCACAAACATCCATGCCGGAGGAGGGATTTGAACCCCAACCATAGTGGCCGTGGAGGCTGTTTCAGCGCCGTTCTATAGTCGTGGAACACTTTAAACTACGTAGAAAAACATTGTGGAAATGTGTGCTAGAAAGTGAACAGGTTGCAGGTTACAAGCCGCCGGGCTTGTAACATTTCACTAATACGCCTGCCTCAGATTATTTGTTCGTTCCGTACATCCATATTGAGGAGATTCTCTTAGATGTGTAACATGTATTTTTTTTTCTTACAAGCTAATATATTAATACAGATCGTACGAACAGACACAATACGTCACTAGTAAGTCTTTCAGGTTCCTGTTAAACCTATCATAATCTGACATCGCAGATTGTGGGGACGCTCTGATAGATCAACAATTTTCGAAAGTGAAAAACCAGGAACAAAAAATATTTATTTTATGACTACCGGTTTCATCTGGTCATATCAGATTTTACAAGGTGGTAAATATAAAAATATATAAGTTAAAACAACAGTTTGGAAGAGACAGTCTCTTACAAGCTGTTGATGTTTTTATATTTAGACTAAGTGCTATGTTGCAAATACTATTTAGTCTCCAATTTATAAATAAGATGACCAGATAATGGTAGCATAGCCCGCTGAAACCGGTAGTCATAAAATAAATAAGTATTTTGTGGTCCTGGTTTTTCACTTTCGAAGATTGTTGATTTTTATTTGTGCTACAATTTTTTTTTGATTGCTGGTAAATCATTTGATAATGTGTGTTCCTGTGTAGTGAACCCATTTTTCAACTAAAGTAAGTTCTTATAACTGCTTGTGTAGATTGTTGTTGTTCCAGTATGGTATGTGTGAACAGAGCTGTTAGTTGAGCGGAAAAAAAAAGATTTTTTGGGCAATATTGTGATGCCTTACAGGCTCCTTTCGATTTATGGCTATAGTTCCTTAATTCGTTCGGACACTCCTTTAACCGTATCCTTTTCTTTTCCTTCTTCCTGTGGCCACTCGCCATTCTCTTGCTGTGGAAGGCATTGCTACTTCGACTTTGCTGCAAAGGGACTTTGTTTAGTGTTTGCCCGTTTGTACTATGTCTAATATTCATTGCTCACCTAAACTGTTAACTTGTTTTCAGGGACTATGTCTGCGATCCCTATTTGTGCAGTATATTCTTGAGTATTTGCTTAAAGTATATGGTACTTCTTCTATGTTTGCCCTTGGCTGGTAATCACTATGGACTGTTGAACAAGATGTAATATGAATTGTAAACTGCCGTTGTTTTTCTTTTTTCCCTCCTTAAGGATGTCGGAAAAAAGCAAGCTTTGGTGAAGTGGCGAAAACCTTTCACCTAAACTTTTTCTGGAAATAATTCAGAGCTTTAAGACCTCATTGTCTTGTTTGTGCTAGAGTTTGTTCTTAATTGTTGGTTAATTTTAACTTGCAAATTATGGACGTCAATTTAGATTGGGTCCTTCAGGCCAGTTGATTTAAAAGGTTGTTGATGCTTAACATTTTATCTCGTTGTTATTTTCAAACGCCTATCAGCACCTTGCACTTAAGCGCCTGTAAAGTTACTTTTGTAATTAATTGTTGTTGCTCTTCTAAATTGTGCTCTTCAGGCAAGTTTAATTAGAAAATTGCGCCTTGATATCATTTTTATCGTCTGTAGTTAATACGGTCTAATTCGTAATTGCCTTTCCCCTTGAATTTATTGTGTGTTCATTTTATTTCTGAATCTGTTAATGTGTACCCATCGGACCAAGTTATGCTAAACTGCTTGTTTCCCCTTGCGAAGTCATTTTGTTGTAAATTAAGTGAAGCCTTTTCTTTAATTTTAAATTATACTTGCTTTTCTCTTAATGTGTTTAAAATTCACGTCTTTTGGCAAGCTTTTATTTATCAATCAGCTATTTGCCATTAAAAAAATGGCTTTGTGTATTGCGTATTGATATCTAATAAACAATGTATACTCTAAATACTGAATGTAAGGAAACCCAAGCCAGACCTTTCTAATTTCGCATTTGTCTATCCTTATTCATCTACTGATCAAGCTAATTCACCAGGCAAAGTTAGTTAACCCTTGTAACAACCCTTTCATCGCAAAATAGAACAATACATTCGAATCGGATTTTATGTTTGTTGTTTACTTGTTTCTAAATCTAAGTGACTTAACTACGTTGGTCATCAAAAATGTTTCAAGTATTTGTATAGTCTATGGGACTTAACTACGGGGTCATCAGTCCCTAAACTTACAAACTACTTACGAACTAGGACGGCACAAATATCCATGCCCGAGGGGGGATTCGAACCCCCGACCGTAGTGGCCCTGCAGACCGTGACTGGAGCGCCTCAGTCCCCTCGGCCACCGCGGCCGGCCGTTGGTCATCAGTCCCTAAACTTACAAACTACTTACGCAAATTTAAAGTAGATGCCCGGGGGGGCGGGGGGACTCGAAACCCTATGGCGAACGATCGAGCACACAACAGCTGGGCGCCTTAGTGCACACGACTATTCTGCCGCGGTGTGGATCTTATGACGACGACGTTACCGTGGATCTATTACCTGGTCAGTATAAGCAAACGGCCTATCGATACATCGAATTAACAGTTCGAGACACAATTAATTGTCGTCAGGAGCCCAGCCTCGGCTTGTATACAATTATATATTTTTGACAACTTTACAGTATTCAATGAATGAAATAAATGGCAATTTGCGATCAGTTATGGATTCACTGTATTAGGTTTAGATGGAATACCAAAGTGCTGCTTACTAGGCATACGCGTTGACCATCCGCCACAGTGACCAGCCAGACTGCAGAGGACTCTTCCCTGCACGTCTCCCGCCACACCCAAATATCCATTCGCCACGTTGTCTCATTCCTTTACCACAGCGTATTTGTTCTGTAATGCTCGCAGCCACTATACTGAGGCTGGGCTCCTGACGACAATTGTGTCTCGATACCCCATGGTCTGCATTCTTCCTGAGGCGGGAATATAGTAATGTGGCTCTGAGCATTACAGAATAAATAGGCTGTGGTAACAGGAAAGAGACAGCGTGGGGAATGGAGATTTGGGTTGGCGGGAGACGTGCAGGGGAGAGTCCTCTGCAGTGGGGCTGGTCACTGTGTCCTCGGTGGTGGAGTGATCAACGCGTCTGCCAAGTAAGCAGGAGATCTCGCGTTCGAATCCCGGCCGGGCACAAATTTTCGTTCGCCGCACTTTGGTATTCCGTCTAAACATAGTACAGTGTAGCCATAACTTATCGCAAATTGCGATTTATTTCAAATACATATTTGTTGCAAAGAACACCGACATATACAAGTGAAAAAATTCTGGCTGTCACTACTGCTTCTATTTTGCACTGGTTGCTTGTCAACCATGCTCGTTCAGGTATTGTCAACAAAAAATGAAAAGATTTTTAAAGAAGACGTAGGTACTGAAAAGTGTCGTTTCATTAACCACAGGAGCGACAGAAGAAGAAATATCTCATAACACACCAACACTAGGTAGAAAACAAAGCATTTTTTAATGGTGTGTACTTTAAGGGAATTGCAGGATAGGTCAACTGAAGCTTCACTTTTGGGGCAGCTAAGTGCCATTAGTCAGGAATTTTGTTTGAGTATAGACAGACTGAGATCGAACAAGGCAAAACCTTGCATGAAGTACTTGTCGATTTATCACTTCGATTTGTGCATTTAAGTGCTGAACACAGTTTAGGCATATTTCAGCAGCAAAAACTGTACATGCAGTACATACTAAATGCAATATATATATACTAAATACAACATTTTAAGCTCAACAACTTACATAGACAGACTACTCTCAAGTCTACCGACCACCAAAAATATGGCGGCTGAGTTTACACAGGTTGCCGCAAAGAGTGCTGTAGCTCGTCTGTTAGCCACTCTATGAAATTTAAGCTCGTTGCTGCGCACCATCCCCATCAAAGATTCTGGCGCGCTGACTCTCGATTCAGCACAGCACAGCACTATTGATGTTCAAATGTTTGATAAGCTTATGGGACTTAACTACGGGGTCATCAGTCCCTAAACTTACAAACTACTTATCAACTACCTTATACTAAAGACGGCACAAATATCCATGCCCGAGGGGGGATTCGAACCCCCGACCGTAGTGGCCGTGCAGACCGTGACTGGAGCGCCTCAGTCCCCTCGGCCACCGCGGCTGGCAGCACTATTGAAATTGTCACAGTTCCTGGGCGTCAAATCAATATGCATATATAAAAATGGAACGTGGGACGTGTGTCAGAATATTTCACTTGGTAGCCAAAATTATTCACTGCAGACCAATGGCGGTTATGCATGAATGTAGCCTTTAGGTTTGCGGTGTGCACTATGGTGTTTTGGTCGCGGTGTGTGGCGTTGAATGAGTGTGGCGAAGAAAAATACGTAAAATGTGGAGCAATACGACGATAAGCAGATGCTCAAAGATAAAAAGACTCAAAGATAAAACACTGGGATACACAGACATTCATTAACTGTAGTTAATACTACACTGGCAATAATCTCAATATAAACACTGTAAAGACAAGTGTAGTGTTTAGGATCAAACTAATGATTACAGGATTAGAGACATAAATATGGTAGACATAGGTTAATGTATGTCTGTGACGGAAAGTTCGTAAGTCACAGGTTACTTTGGGTTAGCGGACAGTATCGAGTTACTAATAGATTAATACAATTCAGTTAGGTGATTAATTAACATCTATGTTTGTATTATTTATTTTAGCTTCTCTAGAGCAACAAATAAATGGTTGAACTGCATTTAATGCGGACCGACTAGCGCTCGCTAGGTGGCGTCGCGTGTACCGATTCACAGGGAATGAGAAGATTACTAATTTACTAACCGAGAACTTGCCAACCTTAGAACAGGAACAGGAAACCGATTCACAGGGAATGCGAGGAATTGTCTTTACGCGACCAAGCGAGCAGTAGCCGGGCCGCATTAAATGCAGTTGTACCAAACACTATTAGGAAAAGCTACATACTCCGAGACTTACGAAGTTTATCGTACATGTGAGAATAGGTAATTTATAATTCTTAAATCGAGATAGATTCAAAGGAAAACACAGACATACATTAACTAAACAGGCAATAGACAGAGTGTAGACATACGTTAATGCCTATGTTGGAAAGTATATGCTGCTGAAGTGGTAAAATTGTATTGCCAGTTACAAAATTACGCCCATGTGAATTCTTTGAATATATTTACATAAGAATTCTTTGCAAGGAAAATCGAATTTATGTAGTTTCCTTTCTATTTCGGTGTGGGCTATCCTCATTAGATTTTGAGTTCGTTATGTTTAGGAAAGCGTAGAAACGCTATAATACAGGGAAGGACAAATTAATCTCTTCTCATATCCCGTTTTCTTTCCTGTGAAATTATCTTACAGCATGACAACCAGTAAAGCTCAGGGCCAAGCATTTCGCTACTGTAGAGTCAATTTGAAGGAAGACTGTCACATGGTCAACTCTACATTGCATTTTCACATGTTGTAGTAGCACAAAATATATATGGTCCACAAAATATATATGCGCCACACAACCAAACATCAAATATAGTTTATAAGAATGTAACTTAATGTATAAATTTTGCATTTACGATATGTGTACAAATAAAAAAAAGTAATAATAAAAAGAATTTCAAAAAATAAAGAACTAAACGCAAAGTCTCTCACTGCAGTTTTTTTCCTTCAATATTACATTTTAAAACTACTGATATAAAAGTTTAACCCAGCGAAGCGGGGAACCATAAGCTAGTAAATTACTAACGAGGAAAGATAGCAGGGAGCCAGCACGACTCAATAGGCACCTTTTATGTACTTAAGAAAAGGGGACTTTAGAGACCAATGGGACCTTCACTAAATACACTGGGCTACGAATGGCGCCGTGTAAAGATTTTTCATATAGTTAGAACTAGCTGAAAACCCGGCATTGACTGGGTATTTATTTATTTATTCCTGCCATTTTTCAGCTACATATCCTTTTTTATAAGGGCTGTATGTTTGTAAAATCTCTTGGGAATATTAGTAGTAAAGAAGTAATAGTTCAAAACTTGGTGTGATGTGGCGCTTTTCCGTGAACGTTACTGTTTATGTGCTCATATCTCATAGACTACGTGTCTAGTGTGATATAATTTAGAAGGTATGTTCAACTACATGTGTGTATACTGTATGTAAAATTTCCTGCGGCTACAATTTGTAGTGTACAAATTATAAACTGTAACGTTATACCGAATGCCGTAGTTTTAGTCCATAAACATCGGAAAAGTAGTAAGCGAAAAACTTTCTTCCTTTCATCATTTTACTATGGTTGCCAGCGAGAACAAGTTTAATAAAGGTTTGAAATTATGTTTAAAGTTTGTTGCAAGTCGCTATGTACTGTCATTCTCATACAGTGTATTTCGAAAGTCTCGCCGCATTTATGGCATTTTTTTGCGATTTCTATTGATTATGACGTAATATCTTTTGAACCATGTGCCGTATGTGATTCGTAATCCTTCAGCAATTGTTACCTCACGGTAAGGAACATGTGTATCAAATTTTATTGAAATCGGTCCAGTGGTTTAGGAGAAAATGAGCAACATTGTCGCTAAATGCTGCAGTTTTTGACGCATCTCATTGTTTATGACGTCATATCTCGTGAACTATATATGGTACGTGATTCTTACGCTTACGACGACCGTCCTCATGGACTGAAGCTTACGTGTAAAAAATTTGAAAGAGATTGGATTAACACTGTAGATTTGTATGCAACATGTACATACATACGGACACTCTGTTTTATATATTAGAAGAAGATGACTGCCAACATAAGTAAAAGTCAAGACTTTCGGTACAAAGAGAAATCCCCAAATGGCGATCACGGCGTTTAAGCCGGCCGCGGTGGCCGAGGGGACTGAGGCGCTCCAGTCACGGTCTGCACGGCCACCACGGTCGGGGGTTCGAATCCCCCATCGGGCATGCATATTTGTGCCGTCCTTAGTATAAGGTAGTTGATAAGTAGTTTGTAAGTTTAGGGACTGATGACCCCGTAGTTAAGTCTCATAAGCTTAACAAACATTTGAACATTTTTACGCCGTGTTTCCCTGAAAATGGCGGCTTCTGTCACGTTCAGTGTGGGGACGCGACACTAGCGCCAGCGAGCGATCTAGTTTCATTTAGTAAGTCTATGAGTGGGACCTTCACTGAATACACTGCGTTACGAATGGCGCCGTGTCAAGATTTTTCAATATAGTTACAATGACTGCCAACATAAATAAACTCCCCAAATGGCGATCACGGCGTTTAATGGATTAGAAGCCTGGCTCCACAGGTCGGTGCAGCGACTTATTCGCCACAGCAGGCAGCAACAGGTTGAGACGCACCGCGCCGAAACGTATGGGCGCAGGTGACCAGTGGCGGCCAGGACGAAAACTGGGCGTCGACGAACTCGTCTTTTTTCATTAACGAAGAAAATGTTAAATACAAGGAGCTCGATTATACATCAATAATCATTATACTAAAATTTTATTAGTATAATATACAAGTATTATTGCAATGACAAAATTACAACAAATAAACACAAATTAAAATAGAGAAACTTTTCGGCTTTTCGTCTCACTAATTTTTTAAGACCACATCTTAATTAATACTAGCCACTATTTCGACTTCAATTGATAGTCTTTCTTGGCTCATTGTGTTTCTCAAGTTAGTCTTAATCAATTTTAACTTTGTGAAGCAACTCTCGACTGAAGCTGTACTGACTGGAACTGTGATCATGATTCTGATTGTTATATAAACTTCTACCAAATTGTTATCTAAAATGTACTGAAGAAGTTGTTTTGCAAGTATTTAAGTAAAAATTGCATCACTGCTGCACTCATAAGGAAATAAATACGGGCAACTAAATATCTGTCGGCCGGGAATGGCTGATCGCACTTAGGCTTCAAACCACTGTGAGCGAGATCGCTCTCATCGGGAGTCGAATCCCACCCTTGGATACGATGTTGTATCCGTCCTTTGGTTAAGCTAGTGTAAAAAATGTTTGTAACGCTTATGGGTCTTAGCTAAACTTACAAACTACTTATGAACTATCTTATACTAAAGACAGCACAAACATCCATGCCCGAAGGGGGATTCGAACACCTGACGGGGAACGGCCTCGCGCATCGTAGCATAGCGCCTAAGCTAGTACAATTTAGATGTAGGTTGCCACTACATAACCTAGCAGTTGAAAAGGGCCGTTAAACAAAGAATATATAAAAAAATTCTTACAATGTTTTGCGAGGCCCCCACAGGTGCGAGGCCGTCGGCGGTTGCCGACGTCGCCGACGCCTAGCGCCGCCACTGCAGGTGCCCGCGCTCCCAGACCGGCCGTCAGAACGGCGCCTACATACCGGGCTGCCCTGACATATGGCGGCCATTCGCCTGCAGGCAATACTGTTGCCTTTCCAGTACATTATCGCGTCACACTTTAATCGCTGAAATCAGATACTTGTACGGCGGTGCTAAATTGGATGCGCGGCATAAATATTCATAAAGCAGGAGCGGGCCCGAATTGATGCGGCCGTTGGCGGCGGCTGAGCGGTACGCATGGGCCGCTCCTGTTGGTCGCTTTGCCACCGCCGGTAGCGGGTCACGACTCGATACCGCCCGGCGCCGGTCTATATCGACCGAGACAGTCGACCGAGTGATAAATATCGACTCGTTTATCAGCGAGCGCCGGGTCGTGCGCTGCTGGCAGCCGAATTAATAAAGGCGAGCCGGGCCGAGCTCCAATAGAAAACACAGCGGGCGCTCAGCCACCACTTGTTGGCGCAGCGTCGACTGCATCGCATCTTCGCTTCTATTTATCGATAATAATTTTCTGCCGTGTTCTGCCTGCCGAAGAGCGATGTTGCCGTTCTGTTAATTGTAGAAACCTTCAGATTTTTAAGCAAAGACACTATGTCATGTATCGATTATTACTGCCCGGTTTTTCCCACATGCAAACCTTCAGAGGTCAGACAGTCGAATCGGTACCAAACGTTCTGTATCGATAAATTATCAACCAAAACACCGATACAATTCGTGCTACGTGCTGGCGTCCAGGAGAACTTGAATAAACTATAAACAACTAGCTGTAAACCCGGCGTTGCCCGGGTGTTTATTTATCCTACACTCTTCACGTCCCCTTCCCCCTCTCTCTGCAGCCATCTCTTTCTGTTCGATAAATTATCAACCAAAACTCCGATACAATTCGTGCTACGTGATGGCGTCCAGGAGAACTTGAATAAACTATAAACAACTAGCTGTAAACCCGGCGTTGCCCGGGTGTTTATTTATCCTACACTCTACACGTCCGATTTCCCACTCTCTCTGCAGCGATCTTTTTCTCTACCCTCTCTCTTTTCGTTTCTACCTTTCGCCCTCTCTCGGCAAAGTTTTCTACGAGGTGCATTCAAGTTCTAAGGCCTCCGATTCTTTTTCTAATTAACTACCCATCAGAAATCGATGAAACTGGCGTTACTTCTCGACGTAATCGCCCTGCAGACGTACATATTTTTCACAGCGCTGACGCCATGATTCCATGGCAGCGGCGAAGGCTTCTTTAGATGTTTTGATCACTGGAAAATTGCTGAGGCAATAGCAGAACGGATGGTGACTGTGCGGCCACGGAGAGTGTCTTTCATGGATGGAAAAAGCCAAAAGTCACTAGGAGCCAGGTCAGGCGAGTGGGGAGCATGAGGAATCACTTCAAAGTCGGTATCACGAAGAAACTGTTGCGTAACGTTAGCTCGATGTGCGGGTGAGTTGTCTTGGTGAAACAGCACACGCGCAGCCCTTCCCGGACGTTTTTGTTGCAGTGCAGGAAGGAATTTGTTCTTCAAAACATTTTCGTGGGATGCACCTGTTACTGTAGTACCCTTTGGAACCCAATGGGTAAGGATTATGCCCTCGCTGTCCCAGAACATGGACACCATCATTTTTTCAGCACTGGCCGTTACCCGAAATGATTTTGGTGGCGGTGAATCTGTGTGCTTCCATTGAGCTGACTGGCGCTTTGTTTCTGGATTGAAAAATGGCATTCACGTCTCATCCATTGTCACAACCAACGAAAAGAATGTCCCATTCATGCTGTCGTTGCGCGTCAACATTGCTTGGCAACATGCCACAAGGGCAGTCTTGTGGTCGTCCGTCAGCATTCGTGGCACCCACCTGGATGACACTTTTCGCATTTTCAGGTCGTCATGCAGGATTGTGCGCACAGAACCCACAGAAATGCCAACTCTGGAGGCGATCTGTTCAACAGTCATTCGTCGATCCCCCAAAACAACTCTCTATCTCGATCATGTCGTCAGACCGGCTTGTGCGAGCCCGAGGTTGTTTCGGTTTGTTGTCACACAATGTTCTGCCTTCATTAAACTGTCGCGCCCACGAACGAACTTTCGACACATCCATAACTCCATCACAACATGTCTCCTTCAACTGTCGATGAATTTCAATTGGTGTCACACCACGCAAATTCAGAAAACGAATTATTGCACGCTGTTCAAGTAAGTTTTAAGTATCTAAAACAATTCTCATTCTCGCCGCTGGCGGTAAAATTCAATCTGCCGTACGGTGCTGCCATCTCTGGGACGTATTGACAATGAACGCGGGCTCATTTTAAAACAATGCCCATGTTTCTATCTCTTTGTAGTCCGGAGAAGAAAAAAAAAGAGGCCTTAGAACTTGAATGCACGCTCGTATAAACCTTATCCTTCAGGTTTTTAAGCAAAGACACTATGTCATGTATCGATTTTTTCTGTCCGGTTTTACCCACATCCAAACCTTCAGACGTCAGACAGTTGAATCGGTACCGAACGTTGTGTATCGATAAATTATCAACCAAAACTCCGATATAATTCGTGGTACGTGCTGTCGTCCAGGAGAATGTGAATAATCTATAAACAACTAGCTGTAAACCCGGCGTTGCCCGGGTGTTTATTTATCCTACACTCTTCACATCCCCTTCCCCCCTCTCTCTGTATCCATCTCTTTCTCTCCCATCTCTTTTTTCGTGTCCACCTTTCCCTCTCTCGGCAACGTTTTCTACAAGGTACCTCTGTCATGTACCAAACAAAGATTTATGTATCCAGTGATCTTCCTCTTGGTTTAAAGGTCATTTGTGCAAAAATTCATAAAGATTGGAGCGCAACTATGCAGTTTATAAAATTCCGTAAGTATTCTCCACCAAGCACCGAACGAATTTTATACAGACAATGACATTCCTCTAGTTTTGAACGTAAAGTGTTCAAAATTTCATCAATATGCAATAGAAACGCACCTCCCCATGCACCGTACGAAACGTAAGGTAGATAGTGACCTTCCTTTTGTTTTGAAAGTTAAGCATGAGAAATACCTGAAGATCGAAATGAAACTATAGAGTTCGTGAGTCTGTAGGAGAAGTATGTTCCGCCATGCACCTATCACAAAATACTTTCTTAGCTGACGTTTTTTACCTATAAACTACATTCATGGCAAATTTGAGCTTCATAGGTGAAGTAGTTATCGAGATGTCGTGTTTAGTCATTGAGTGAGTGTCCTTTTGCTTTTATACAGATTGAGATTAAGAAAACCGATTATTTAATTTGGAATGCATGAGAAGTGAAGGAGACTTGCTGATAAAAATAAATAGTAACATGCAAATCTTTAATGCCAACTTTATTTGATACAAGGTCATGCCTGATGCGACAGTTTTACGGCATCTACAGCGAAACTGTTGTGAGCGGTAGACTTCGTTTCATCATTTGTGTGTGTGTGTGGAGGGAGGGGGGTTACAGAACGCTTCATACACGTCCGAAATTACATGCAAACTTTGTTGCGGGTCCCTAACTACTCATTTTGCAATAATTGACGCATAAATCTGCGTATTCTCATGCGGAAGGCTCTCATTATTTATGACGTCATATGAACTATGTGTCGCACTCTTTTGTTTTTGGGCCAGTAACCTTCGTGGGCGTACGGTGAACAGTTCACCAAAGATTCATTCCAATCGAATGACTGGTTTGTGAACACACAGAGGACATACAGACAAACATTCATTTTTATATATTAAGATAAGTAACGCCTGACCTACGGAGCAGAAGAAAAGTATAACCATGAGAACGTATCTGAAGAGTTACTCTGGGCAAGCTATTAGAATCTTACTTTAATATACCAAGGATTCTGGGTTCAAACCCTGCTCAAGGCAATTCTTTTTATTGCAATACGCTTACAATTGTTATATGAGCAACGTGTTCAGGACTTGTAAAAGAACTGTTCGGATTTTATAGCAGTGTGGTATCGGTAGTTTCCTTTTGCTTCGTTTATTTGAAAGTAGTACACTTGTAGAGTATATTCGTAGTTTCAGAAGCAATAGGAACACAAGATTAAAGGAACAATAGCAGCACACGTGCGGAAGTACTAATAGTGATAATGCTGATAATAATAATGATGATAATAATAATAATAATAATAATAGTAATAATAATAATCATAAAACTGCTGCACTTGTGATGCATAGTTATAGAAAGGTCTGATAATGATATTTTCATTAACATTAACGAAAGGTTTAAAGCCAACTCATTGTCATTAAACTTTGAAAAGACTCACTACATGCAGTTCAGAACACGTAAGAGATTTCTCGCCAGCATATGCATTAAGAAGAGCAGATAGAAGAGTTTGACAGTATTAAATTCCTGGGATTACAGCTTGATAATAAATTTAATTGGGAGGAGCACACCACAGAACTGCAGAAACGACTCAATAAATCTGTATTTTCAATACGAGTGTTATCAGACATAGGAGACATAAAAATCAAACAAGCTTGCAAACTTTGCTTACTTTAATTCCATAATGTCATATGGTATAATATTTTGGGCTAGTTCTTCATGTTAGTCAAGAGTCTTCAGATTCCAAAAGCGTGTAATACGTGTTATTTGTGGAGTAAATTCAAGGACGTCCTGTAGAAGCCTCTTCAAAGAACTGGGTATATTAACTACTGCCTCTCATTATATTTATTCCTTAATGAAATTAGTCATAAATAATATATTCCTTTTCCCAACAAACAGCTCAGTTCATACATACAATATTAAGAACAAAAACGATCAATACGAGGACTTAAAAGCGCTTACTTTAGTTCAGAAAGGGGTCCACTACTCAGGAACACACATTTTCAATAATTTACATCAAGTATAAAAAATGTAGCTAGAAATAAAGATCAGTTTAAGAGGAGCCTAAAAGACTTTCTAGTGGCCAACTCCTACTTCATTAGTGAATTTCTACATTTTACCGAATAATGCATGTATCGGTATTCATACTATAATAGTATTATTATATTATCAGCTCAAAAATGTATGTATCTGTATTTATGTTAGTATTATTTATTATTTCGCTTGTAAAATTTGTTTCTTGACACGTTCCACACCCATGAGGATCTCCTCATTCCGATTGTGTTTGTGTATTCTATGGAACTACGAATAAACCATACAGTTTTGCTACTTTCGAATAAACGAAGCGAAAGCAAACTGCCATGTTTGTTTATCCGTGTCAGAAGCGTCATGTATACATGAGTATAAAAGACAGGACAGAAATTAATAAATTACATGCATTTAAAATACGAAACTATACACAAGAAACATTATATACATTTGGCCCAAAATTAGGCTACTTCGACAGCATTTGGGGTTTCCAACATCACGTCCTCGAAAGAACAAAGTGAAGGAGATTCAGGGTATTTATAGATTTTTTTTCGGTCGTCTGCACGTCTCCACAATCACAGACGTTAAATGTAAAACAACTACACTTCAGAAGATTATCTCTTGACCGTGTATTGTTGGTGCATAGCCTGTTTAGTGACGACCGTCCAGTCCTAATTGTAGCCTGGTACCAACTTTTCCTTTGGTTCCATCCAGTGCCTTTATCTCGACCTCACCCACCTCTCCACCCAAGATGCAGGTTGGTCTGAGGAAGCTCCGTCTAGATTTCACGCCTTTGGCTGTTGTGGAGGAGGTGGCTCTGAGACAACTCGGCCCTCGCTCTTTCACTGTAGGCTGCAGCTCCTCTACAAACAGCAGGAGGTGCAATACCAGCCAGGTGATATAGCGTCTCGGATGGTGTAGGTTTCAGGCATCCAGTGACGAGCCTGCAAGTCTCGTTCAGAGCTACGTCGGCCTGTTGTCGTGGGTTGAATTATACGCTGCTCCCATATTAACCTGCTGAGAAGCAAACTGTTAGTGCTGTGGTCGTCACTACCTCTGGCTTTGCAACCAATGAAGAGTTTGTAATTTTCCAGAAACGAAGTCTACCGCTCACAACAGTTTCGCTGTAGATGCCGTAAAACTGTCGCATCAGGCATGACCTTGTATCAAATAAAGTTGGCATTAAAGATTTGCATGTTACTATTTATGTTTGTCAGCAAATCTCCTTCACTTCTCATGCATTCCAAATTAAATAATCGGTTTTCTTTATCTCAATCTGTATAAAAGCAAAAGGACACTCACTCAATGACTAAACACGACATCTCGATAACTACTTCACCTATGAAGCTCAAATTTGCCATGAATGTAGTTTATAGGTAAAAAAAGTCAGCTAAGAAAGTATTTTGTGATAGGTGCATGGCGGAACATACTTCTCCTACAGACTCACGAACTCTATAGTTTCATTTCGATCTTCAGGTATTTCTCATGCTTAACTTTCAAAACAAAAGGAAGGTCACTATCTACCTTACGTTTCGTACGGTGCATGGGGAGGTGCGTTTCTATTGCATATTGATGAAATTTTGAACACTTTACGTTCAAAACTAGAGGAATGTCATTGTCTGTATAAAATTCGTTCGGTGCTTGGTGGAGAATACTTACGGAATTTTATAAACTGCATAGTTTCGCTCCAATCTTTATGAATTTTTGCACAAATGACCTTTAAACCAAGAGGAAGATCACTGGATACATAAATCTTTGTTTCTGTCGCTTACCTTAATTTTGGTGCTAATGCAGCGCTGCTTATACGTCAAAAAGCCCTGTCCAAGGTTACACATAGTGAAAGTTTCTCGCTTCTCCTTCTCTCTTTCAAAATTTCCGTCTGCTGTGTGTTTGAATTTGTTCTAGCGGAATGCCATTGTACAACGTTATGTTAATCTGACTGCGTATTTTTAACTGTATTCTATGTGAATGTAAAGGTATTACAAAACCTATCTGACTGCGTAATGTTTATTATAATGAGATACAAAATGCTAATTGTTTCTGTATGAAAATGTCGTAACATCATACTGAACTGTAAGCTTGACAAAAAATGATTCTTTCTCACCTTCACAAACTACATAAATCTGCGCAACACCAAACTGCTTCCTGCTGTACTAACTACTGGAAAACTAACTACAGAAAAAATCTTTTGCACTTTTAATAAAAACGTGTGGAGGGATAAACTGGTAATCTGTTTAAGAAACTCGAACTAATTATTAAAAATAAAATATCTGATTTACTTTCTAACTGATGAAACTTCATGAAAATTACTAACAATGTGATGTTTATGATTTTAAAATCTTTCGGAGAAAAATATAACTCAGATATTTTATCTGCCTATAAATTATTTTTAAACAAAGATAAGCATTTCTTTACTGTTAATAAATTTAACTCGATTTACACAAACATTGTTACGACAATACCACATTTCAAGAACACTACCCATGAAATTCCTATTTCATAAAAACAGCAATTTCAAAACTAAACTATTACAGTTAATACTTTTCCTAATACAGAAAGGGGTCCATAGCATGAATCGTGAGACCACAAGTTAACAGTAAGATCTTTCCCGACCGTTACTGTTACCATCACTTCAGCCTAACAATGCGAAGTTGTGTCATAGAAACATGCCAAGTATTTCATGAAAAACTTTACCTTATAAAAACTTCAAAAGACTGTTTCTCTAACGTCGTTTATTCCTTTTCGTCTCCATATCTTAAACAAGCAGCTTGACTCAGCATTTAAGTCTCAAAATCTCATCTCCTCGGCTATCCCGCCGGAACGACAACTGCACACAACCACGGTCCCCACGCTTCTGCAATCTCATCCGCGCGCCTAGAAAAGTCTACACTCTCAATAATCACAACCTTACTTCCCGGCAACAATACTATCAAGGTCTCCAATATCGATAGTACTGTCATCGAAAAATAAGCATGCAACCAAAGATAAATGGCCCATGCCTGACTAGCTTGACACTGGTCTCAAATTCGCGGTACATTTGTATATGAAATGTATACCTTCCCATAGCAGGTATCTTACAATAGGTATTTGGAGTTGGCACAGTGCCCAAGTGGTGTGTCCTTCCAGAACACGCGCAGCTTGCGGGATGCCTGCTTCTTACTGAGATTGAAGGCACAAACTTGTGTTTTTTCTAGATTCGGTTTGAGTTGGTTATCAGCGTAGTAGTGACAGAGCGCCTGTAGCGCATCTGTAAACCTCTTCTCAACCTCCTCGAATGAGTCATCATGTACAGCCATAGCACGGTCATCAGCATAGATGTAGTTTTCCGTACCAGTTGGCAGTGGTTTATATTAGTATACAGGGTGTTACAAAAAGGTACGGCCAAACTTTCAGGAAACATTCCTCACACACAAAGAAAGAAAATATGTTATGTGGACACGTGTCCGGAAACACTTAATTTCCATGTTAAAGCTCATTTTATTACTTCTCTTCAAATCACATTAATCATGGAATGGAAACACACGGCAACAGAACGTACCAGCGTGACTTCAAACACTTTGTTACACGAAATTTTCAAAATGTCCTCCGTTAGCGAGGATACGTGCATCCACCCTCCATCGCATGGAATCCCTGATGCGCTGATGCAGCCCTGGAGAATGGCGTATTGTATCACAGCCGTCCACAATACGAGCACGAAGAGTCTCTACATTTGATACCGGAGTTGCGCAGACAAGAGCTTTTAAATGCCCCCATAAATGAAAGCCAAGAGCGATGAGGTCAGGAGAGCGTGGAGGCCATGGAATTGGTCCGCCTCTACCAATCCATCGGTCACTGAATCTGTTGTTGAGACGAGTACGAACACGTCGACTGAAATGTGCTGGAGCTCCATCGTGCATGAACCACATGTTGTGTCGTACTTGTAAAGGCACATGTTCTTGCAACACAGGTAGAGTATCCCGTATGAAATCATGATAACGTGCTACAGTGAGCGAAAGTGGAAGAACATGAGGCCCAATCAAGACATCACCAACAAATCCTGCCCAAACGTTCACAGAAAATCTGTATTCATGACGTGATTGCACAATCCACGTTCGTGATGAACACTAACCAGTTGATGCTACGTACTGATGTGCTTCATGCTAGTGCTGTAGAGTCGCATGTCAACATAAGCACTGAAGTCAACATTACCTTCCTTCAATTGGGCCAACTGGCGGTAAATCGAGGAAGTACTGTACATACTAACGAAACAATGGGGTATTTTGTCAATTATCTGCACGAATTATTTCAATTTACATTTAAAGAGAAATATTAAAACGAGCTCTAACATGGAAATTAAGCGTTTCCGGACACATGTCCACATAACATATTTTCTCTCTTTGTGTGTGAGGAATGTTTCCTGAAAGTTTGGCGGTACTTTCTTGTAACACCCTGTATACGTTGAAAAGTAAGGGTGCCAGTACGCTGCGCTGAGGAAGGCCATTTTTCTGCGTTCGCCAGTTACGTTGCTTCCCCTCGAATTCATGTTTCAGAAGTAACATGAGAAACACTGCCGTTAAAACATTTCTATCAATTCCGAACTGTCATTTTACATGCCAGGAACACGTTGTCCCATATAACAATTGGCAGCGTACTGCACTTAAAAAATGCCAGGATCAGGTATTGAACCCAGGACTTTCGGTATAGCTTGCCCCAGGATACTCTCCCAGAGATATTCTTTCGTCTTCATAGAAGGTCTTAATGTTAGAGTTAATTCACATTCTCCTGGACGAAAGCACATGGCACGAATTATATCGGAGTTTTTCGTTGATTGTCGATTTGCAACGTTTGGTACCGATCTGACTGTTTGAATTCTTGAGTTTTGGGTGTAAGAGACTGTGTGAAGTCAAAGGGTCCCATTCTAAGCTGAGAATGAGACCACCGCAGATAACAGACCAAACTGGACACATATGTTACGGGCAGTAAGCAGAAAAGAAATAGCCTTGTGAACGGCAGACAACCTGAGTCGCAGTACCGCGGTAGAGGTTTCCTTTCGGAGAATAAGCAGGTACCTCCATACAGCGTGAAGATGTTGCATTAGTACTTGGCTGCCAACAGGAGCGTCTTAACGTACGTAGCAAAGATACCAGTCCTTGTGTGGTGAAACAGCCGATACTTACTTCAGATTATAATGGAATTGTGAATTCAGGAGTAAATTTCTTCAGTTGCATTTAGCCGGACTTCGACCCTGGCCATTCCACTACACTCGAATTAATAAAAAATCTTCATTCATAGGAAAAAAAATCTTTTAAATATTCGCTGCTAGGTTCTTGTGCAAGTTAATAGAAAAATAAAAATTTCCAAAAAAATACTGTAAAAGTTCAAAATCTGGTAAGCACTTTCGTTGAATATTCTAAAAAAAAAATATCTTGTTGAAGATTTCCTAAGATAAACTTTTACTATCAAAGATGTTGCTCACTGAATCAGTCGTAAAATATATCGATTCATAAAACTTGATCTCACAGTTTTCCAGTTAATAAAATTATTGCTGAGTTCCTACACTGGTATAAAATCGGAGAAATTCTGTTATAAGTTCCGAAAATATAAATTCAGTTCAATATGTAAATATCTTCTCTTCTTACTCAGTGCAATAATTATTTTTCACACGCTGGTACCGGAAGTAAAAGTTTACGTTTTACTTCGTAAGTTATAAGTCCATGTAATACATGACATAAAATCAGAACTTGCTCATAAGCACTCAACATCAAGACAAACTGTTTTTAACATAAAACATGAACAGACTTTTTATTACAATACATTTTTCAATTTTTCTTGTTTATATGATTGTGACGGTTGGCAACGGAGGTACTCCAACAGGATCTTCTCTGAGCGACGATTCGTGGCCAGGTACATCATCTTTGGCTTCAGCAGAGAAGATATTATTTTCGTAGGCTGCTCCGTTGTCACCGCACATGAAACATAAAAACAACATATATTTCCTTTGAGAATGAAATTCAACCTATTAAGACTAAACATTAATAACAACAACATATATAAACATTTTCTTTTATCTGCGAAACTGAGCTGACGTAAAGGTAGTAGCAGGGGATAATATTTCGTCCCACTACACCTGGGAAGCCGGCCGCTCCAGTCACGGTCTGCACGGCCACTACGGTCGGGGGTTCGAATCCCCCCTCGGGCATGGATATTTGGGCCGTCTGTAGTCTTAGCTAGTTCATAAGTAGTTTGTAAGTTTAGGGACTGATGACCCCGTAGTTAAGTCCCATAAGCTCTACAAACATTTGAACATTTTGAGCACCTGGAAACTGCAACGTCAGTGGGTTCTCGAGGATAGCGTGAGAGGGTAAATGAGAAACTGCTAATTAGCAGCTCCCCACACTGGAGAGGGCCTAAGGCACAGCCAAGTGAGAAACGTTGTTGTTGACAATAGCACCGTGACATTTTGTTTTCTGCTGAACAATGTTGCCACCAAATATGGAGTTAGTGCAAAAACAAGTCACGTCCCCACCCAGGGAGTGGCAGATGAGAGGGAGCAGAAACGTTTCACTGGACCCCTCCGGGGCGGTGCAAGCCTTTAAAAACCCCGGTTTTTTCATCGACCAAGATTTGTCAGTCAGACGAGTTGGACGCCGGATCCGTCTCGTTCACTATTGGAGTTGAAATGTAGGCTTCCGCGTCCGTTGTGAAAATCAGTAAAAGTTTTCTGGCTGTGAACCAGAATGCCGCCACTCAGGAGGTTGTAGTTTCATTCCTGGTGTGAAGTCCAAGGTCCAACTTTCATCTCTCGTGATTACTGAAACTAAAATGTCCTTTCCGTCAGCCGTCGTACCTAACGTAGAGGCAGGAATAGGGGTTATGGATCAGTCTGCAAGTCCCGAGAGGGAGTGAGTGCAGAAAACAAGTGCAGACATCTACGAGAGATGCGAATATTGGGACTCGATAGGATACTTGTTCCGGAGACTTTGGAAACTCATAGGTAACTGGAAAAACATTTAGTACATCCCACCTACTTCTACTACACTGAGGCTAATCTTTTAGAAAAAAAAAATTTCACTGATGTTTTTTATGGCCCACTTTGTAGTTTTATAAGTCTTTGCATACATTTTGGACCCAAATAACAATCTAAATAATAAAAAATTAATAAGAGTGTCTGAAACCCTTTTAAGAAAAAACATAAATCTTTAGGTAGTGGCAGACCTTCAGCGCCACAGTCCAACGCATTGCCCACTACGCTGCAGCTAACAATCAGGTGTGCTCTTTAATCTCATACTATTGATGGCCGTTGTTAACAGATGCTAATATGGCATTTGTAGACACTAGATTATCATTTATCGTACGAAGAACGATGTGTTTTTGTTAATTCTTCAGTGCGCCATTGCTTTGAAATGACAACGTGTAAGTTACAATAAGAAAATCATCAAATACGCAGCGCAAGATGGCTTATGCCAGAGAGAGTTCTGGGCGAGGAATGACACGTGACATCTGCGAACGGCTGGTTTACGTTAATTCAATGGAGGTGTCGAAACTCCGTTTTTTTTTTTTTTTTTTTTTTTTTTTTTTTTTTTTTTTTTTTGTAAATATCTCTCAAACGATGCGAGATATGAAAAAACAGAAGGGAACAAGGTTCTAGAGAATTTTCTCTTCTACAAATTCGGTTATTCAATTTTCGCGTCAGATGAACGGTTTATTTGCAATTAAAATTACATTACAAACGGCTTTTTTCTGTATTACTACCGTATTTTTGTTCCGAAAAATTTGAAAAAGGGAAGTTCTGGTCTCTGGCGGCCGACAATTATGTCTGTAAAATTTGGTGCTGATCGGTTAAACGGCTCGTCTTAAAAACTGGGAACACGTTACGGACAGACAGGCAGACAGACAGACAGACAGACATCCCAAAATCGCCATTATTTTTGCAAATATCGCTGAAACGATACGAGATATGAAAAAAAAAACATAAGAGAGAGAAACTGTTGAGAATGTTCTCCTCTACAAATTCGGTTATTCAATTTTCGTGTCATATGAATGGTTAAGCCGTTATTTTCATTTAAATTTCGAGCTGTCAAAAGACGATCACAAAGGCCCACTTTTAGTGTTACTACCCTACCCTAAGGTGGTCCAACAAATGAGTTCGTCTGTTGCCACAACAGAATTTTCAAGTGTAACAGTACGGACCTTGAAACTAACTAACTTTTTTTTTATGGGATGACTTACTCCTGGTACCTTAGACTCGTTGCTGTTCGTACACGTGTAAATTAATTTGTAAAAAAACCAATCTTTCAATTTCAAAGTCAGGGAATTTTTAATTAGGGCGGCATCTACTAAATACCTGTCTACAGCATGAGGGTTGCTTTCTTACTAAAATTGTTTATTGCCCATTGCATGATTACGTCTTGCGAGAACCACTAAATTCGTTAGACTCCGTGTAATATGATTAGTTAGAGCTCCCAATATTGCTAACAAAATAGCTATATGGATCTTTAATCATTTGGATAGCGTTCCTAAAATTATTGCGATTAATGATCATTGTTCTAAAAGAAAAAAGTCAGTAAGCGATGATTAATTTCTAAGTTCCGACTACTGCTCAAAATCAAAGTCCACACACGTCCGAAAATACGAGGCGCGTCCAGAACGTAAGTTCCGTTTGGTAATAAAATGAAATTGTACACAGATGCAGAAGAAATTTTTATTGCAGAAAATTCTACGACACTTAAACTACTTTTCCACATAACTGCCGAAATTTTGCAGGCATTTGTCATAGCGTGGCACCAGGTTTTGTATACCTTCTTCATAGAAATCTGTTGCCTGTGTCTTCAACCAGTCATTGGTAAAGTGAAATTTGGGGGAAGTCCGTAGCGAGAGCACTAATTGTAAACCTACGGTTTTCCTGGATCTTGTCATCAATCGCGTGAACCAGTTCTTCTGTAACCAAAGATGGACGCTCACTTTGTTCTTCATCGTGCACATCACTACGCCCGCCATTGAACTGACGGACCCATCTTCTCACCATCGAATCACTCATCGCATTTAGTCCGTAAACATCGCAAATTTGCCGATAAATTTCACTTGGGTTTCACTTTCCTCGCATTCAGAAACCGAATGACCGACCTGATTTCACAGGCGGCGGGATTTTCAATCAACGCCTACATTTTAAACAAGAACAAAGAGAGCGTACGTCACTGACAGCGATCTCCAAATGGCACACGTTCTTCTCCTTGATACACATCGTCTACAGCGCATGGGCGGAACTGCAATCACAACGCTGCAGCGGAGATAAATTGAAACGGGACTTACTTTCTGGACGCGCCTCGTATTTTAGAGTCCACCGCGGCGGCTTCTGCGGCTATGTTCATCACCTATCGTCTCCCTCGATTCCAATGCAACGCACGTCTGCCATTAAGATTCAACTGCCATAGACCCGTTCCATGGCCGCTTCTGACAGCCACTTATATACGATCTGTGACGTCATTCCAGTAATACGTCACCCAACGAGGTTGAGTGGTTCTCGCAGTAGTGTACAAAACAAAATAATGTTTGAAATGTTGATATGACGGCACCATTAGATACGCGCTAAGATTCTAATGCAAATGGGCACTTTAATTTCCAACATTAATAATACCCCCAAGATCTTAAGTTTAAACAAATTAATATTTTCCGTATGACCGATAAATAAGTATTTCGGCTCTCGCACAATGAATATTTAAGTAATCACTCAGTCCTTTTTCTAATGCACTTTTCAGAACTACTGTGCTCATAAATTTAAGCAAATTACGGTCGATAAACCAAATAATTTAGTTTACACAAAGACAACATACACTACTGGCCACTAAAATTGCTACACCAAGAAGAAATGCAGATGATAAACGGCTATTCATTGGACAAATATATTATACTAGAACTGACATGTGATTACATTTTCACGCAATTCGGATGCATAGATTCTGAGAAATCAGTACCCAGAACAACCACCTTTGGCCGTAATAACGGCCTTGATACGCCTGGCCATTGAATCAGACAGAACTTGGATGGCGTGTACAGGTACAGATGCCCATGCAGCTTCAACACGATACTACAGTTCATCAACAGTAGTGACTGGCGTATTGTGACGAGCTAATCATTTGTATATGACAGCATCTTCTTCCTGTCAGTTAAATTTCGCGTCTGTAGCACGTCATCGTCGTGGTGTAGCATTTTTAATGGCCAGGAATGTATTAAAATTGATCTATTCTAAACAGGTCATAATGTGTGATTATGATACCTGCAACTTATCACAGCCTCGCTGTTCGTGTATCTGTCTTGTACTATTGTTATTAACAAATCATTATTATTCCTCCTTGAAACTGCATTATTATGCGCACGAATTATTTACAGAAGGATGGAAAAGCTGGTAGAAGCCGACCTCGGGGAAGATCAGTTTGGTTTCAGAAGAAAAGTAGGAACACGAGAGGCAATACTCACTTTATGGCTAATCCTAGAAGATAGATTAAGGTAAGGCTAACCTACATTTCTAGCTTTTCTAGATTTGGAGAAGGTATTTGACAATGTTTAATGGAATCAACTCTTTTAAGTTCTGAAGCAAGCAGGAGTAAAATATAGGGAGCGTAAGGTTATTTACAACTTGTACAAAAACCAGACAGCGGTTGTCAGAGTTGAAGGGCATGAAAGGGATGCAGTGGTTGGGAAGGGAGTAAGACGGGGTTGTAGACTTAATCCAATGTTATTCAATTTGTACATTGAGCGAGCTATAAAGGAAAGGAAGGAGAAATTAGGAGAAGGAATTAAAGTAAAGGGTGAGGAATTAAAAACATTGCGTTTTGCCGATGACAAATTCTATCAGAAACAGCAAAGGACCCGAAAGAGCAGTTGAACTGAATGGACAGTGTGCTGAAGGGTGCGTATAAGATGAACATTAACAAGAGCAAAAGAAGGGTAATGGAGTACAGTCTAAGAAAATCAGTAATGCTGAAGGAATTAGATTAGGTAACGAAACAATAAAGTGGGGAGATGAGTTTTGTTACTTGGACAGTATAATAACAAATGATGGTCGCAGTAAAGAGGACATAAAATGCAGAATGGAAATGAGTAGAGAAGCGTTCTTGAAAAAGAGAAATTTATTAATATCGAATATTGATTTAAGCCTAAGGAAGTCCTTTCTGAAGGAATTTGTGTGGAGTGTTGCCTTGTATGGGAGTAAAACGTGGACGATAAACAGTGCAGGCTGGAAGGGGATAGAGGATTTTGAAATGTGGTGCTACAGAAGAATTCTGAAGATTAGTTGGGTGGATAGCGTAACTAATGAGGTGTTGTTGTTGTGATCTTCAGTCCGCAGACTGATTTGATGCAGCTCTCCACGCTACCATGTGTTGTGCAAGTCTCTTCATCTGAGAATATGTTCGGCAACCTACATCCTTTTGAATCTGCTTACTGTATTCGTCCCTCTGTCTCCCTCTACGATTACCCCACACACTTCCTTCTAATGCTAAGTTGACAATTCCGTGATGTCTCAGAATGTGTCCAACCAATCTATCCCTTCTCTTAGTCAGGATATGCCACAACCTCCTTTTCTCCCCGATTCGGTTGAGCACCTCCTCATTAGTTACGTGATCTACCCATCTAATTTTCATCATTCGTCTGTAGCACCACATTTCAAAAGCCTCTATCATCTTTTTATCTGAACTCGTTATCGTCCATGTTTCACTCCCATACAATGCTACACCCCAGACAAATGCTTTCGGAAATGACTTCCTAACATTTAAATTAATATTGGGTGTTAACAAGTTTCGCTTCTTTAGAAACGCTAGGTGGTACTGAACAGAATTGGGCAGAAAAGGAATTTGTGGCATACCTTTACTAAAAGAAGGGATCGATTGGTAAGAAACATTCTTAGACATCACGGAATCGTGAATTTAGTATTCGAGGAAGTGTGTGGGGTCAAAACCGCAGAGGAAGACCAAAAGATGGATACAGTAAGCAGATTCAGACAGATGTAGGTTGTCGTTCTTATGTGGAGTTGAAGAGGCTTTCTCACGATAGGGTATTGTGGAAAGTTGCATCAAACCAGTCTCCGGACTGAAGAGCACAACAACAACAACAACAACAACAAGACCTTTCATTTGAGACCTTGTTTGTTACTGTACTTCAATTAGTTTAGCCTCTGGATTTTTCCAAGTGAATATATATATATATATATATATATATATATATATATATATATATATATATATTTTTAAACTTTGACATAAAATGTCAACACATCATCTGAATCGACCTTTCCTCCTCTTTCATTTGCTTCTACGTGCTAATCTGTCTCTCTAATAGTGTCAGCATAGTATCTAAAATTGAAGACAATGCCGTTTTTCGGCGAGAAAAATGGCAGTAGGACATGACGTCACGTTCTCCAGCGTGCTCTCCGGTCCGCCGATGCGAACCTGGGCGTGTCACCTCCTTGCAACGGCTGATTGCCTGTTCAGTCTTCGCAACTTTCTACGCTTTCCGCTGTCAAACCAGCACGTTTTGCGCTCGAAATGGGTGTTATACGTTGGTGTAACGTCATAGTATTGCAAATGACTGTATTCAGTTAATGTCGTTAGGATTAAATTACATCCATTAATTCACGTGTCACTTATTCATTAGGCTCTGAAATCAATGGGTATGGAAGGAGATACTTTTCCTCTCGATTTTAACCTGTTACGTTTTTTTTTATCTTTACAGATTGCAATAATAGGAGAAAGAGTTTAATTATATACCTTTTTCCATTAGAAGAGATGGATGGTCATTAATAAGGATAGCGGCCATCGCTAACGACCTTGCTCTCGACGGGATGTTAATCCCGATCGGCTGTGGCAAACGCTTATTGAATACGTAATGAAATGAGTCAATTGAGAAAGTTGTCTGCTTTCGGGTTTTCAGGATCTCCCCCCCCCCTCCCTTTCCAAGAAAAGAAAAAAAGAAATCTGTGTTGAAACCATGCTACAGGATATTTATTATGATTGAATGCATGCATGCTGGAGTACGTTGCCATCCTCTTATGTTCTTCACATTGAGAACAAAATAGAAACTTCAAATATCCATCTGTTCGTCATTTCCACCTCGCTCAACAATACCGTACGATTTTAACCCCTTTTATCTTGCCTAACAACCACAAGATAAGATCAGAGTCGCCTTCAGATGTGGAGTTGCACTAACAAATCGGGTAGGTGAGTGAATGGTTTGGAGTTTTGAACGCCTAACATTTGTCACTTTTCAGCTTTCGTCAATTTCCTTCTCTGTCATTCTTTAGTTTGCCGGATTGTTTTGGAAACGTCGTGGAACTTTCATGTACTACCAGTACGTTCATAAGTGGAAAACATTTTTAGCGATGCTGATTTCGTCAGATGGTCAATGATTCGTGTAATTTCTCTCATATTTTTTCGACATCAAGTGCTGGATGGATAATAGTGTCACGTTTCAGCCGTAGACGTTAACAGTGATTCCAGTGAACGCTGCACTCTTTGGAAGTAGAACCAGCTGTAGATTTTAATAATTTGTTTCGCGGCAAATTTCAACATGGCTGCTACGAAATGTAACAACACCAAAATACGTCTCCTGTCTCCTCCCGTGGCAGCCTATTACATCGTATACTACTATTATAAATACGAATGAGAGGTCCTTGTTTGTTTATTATGCTTTCGTGCATTAACTAATCAACCGCTGTCAACAATTTTCATGTTCGCCTTTACTTACTTCGCTGTTGTTTTAGGATTTCCTTTCATGTTGGCGTTTGATCAGAGGGTTATGCCCATGCCTTTAATTGTTATTTATGACTAATGATGTTTACCATCCTGTATTTTACTAAGGAATGCAATCTTGCTGTCCGTTAGGTCCCGACTGCCCCTATTTGTTTTGTTTTAAAAGTTGTGGATATGTTCGCGCCCTAAAACTGTCATGGTTTCTTTATATATTTTTTCTTGTTACAGTATTCTGATGATGCGCCAAAAGCGCGATACTCGTTAATAAACAGTATTATTTTGCAACAGAGACTGTTATTATTACAAAAATGTGTTATTTGTTGATATTTATATCACCTCGGCCTGAGGAACAAGGCAGGATTGTTCCCATTCGCGTTCTTTGCTGTTCAAATATAGGAGAGCCGTGGGAATTTGTTATGCATTTCAAAGGGGACATTGAGGCAGAATTAAAGATGTGTCGTAGAGAGAGACGAGCAATAAGACAATCCGTGTTGTCGTTTTGTCTGCTATGCTGAGTGTTCTAAAGCGCCTACCTAGTAAGTAGGAGGTCCTGGGTTCGAATCCCGGTCATAGCACAAATTTTAATTCATTGCCTCTCCTTATGTTTAAATTCTGTGATTGGCCAATAAAGCTCAGCATTTGGTTGGGCTTTCCCAAAACAATTTTTATGTGTTGTTTCCAGTTTACGTCTGCCGTGACACTTTTGAACTTGCAAATGAGCATGTAACGTAGCGTGCTACTCACATTTGCATCTTACTCATCCTTTCTCTCAACTCTACCTGCTACGGATCTCAAACTGATGAGCAGTATTCAAATATTGGTCGAACGAGTGTTTTGTAAGCTTCTACACTTTCTGAGCATTCTTCCAACTATTCTGTGTGGCATCTGTCTTAGCAATGTAATTAGGACGTTGCTGTCATGCTTTATAATTTTTATTCTAAATGACATTATGCTTAGCTGTTAGTGACGTTAGAGTAAAGGGAGAGAAAGAGGACGAAGTCGGAGAATACAAGGTCTACCTTTCAGGAGTCAAAGTAGGAAGAGCACAGTGGGGTGTAGGGTTTTACATCAGGAAAGCAATCGAACCCAGCATAATTGCAATAAGGTATGTAAATGAACGACTGATGTGGTTAGATTTGGCCATCTCCAGCAAGAAAATTAGGATTGTGCCAGTATATTCACCCTGTGAAGGGACAGATCAAGATGAGATGGACAGATTTTACAACGCACTTAGTTATGTAGTTGTTAGAGTGAACGATAAGGATAGTGTTTTACTCATGGGTGATTTCAACGCTAGGATAGGAAATCGAACAGAAGGTTATGAAAAGGTTATGGGTAAGTTTGGAGAGGATATGGAGGCCAACAGGAACGGAAAACAGCTCTTGGATTTCTGTTCCAGTATGGGCTTAGTTATCACAAACTCCTTCTTTAAGCATAAGGACATTCACCGCGATACTTGGGAAGGAAGGGGAACCAGATCTGTCATTGAATATATAATAACAGACTAGGAATTCAGAAAGGCAGTCAAGGACACACGTGTTTTCAGGGTGTTCTTTGATGATACTGATCATTATTTAATCTGCAGTGAAATTGGTTTTGTGACGCCAAAAGAGCAGAAAGTCAAGTCCATGTGTAGAAGAATAAGAGTGGAGAAGCTTCAAGACAAGGAAATTAGGCAGAAATACATAGCAATGATCTCGGAAAGGTACCAGTTAGTTGCATGTAATGATTTACAGTCACTGGAAGAGGAATGGTCAAGGTACAGGGATACACTACTGGAAGCATCTAGTGAATGTCTTGGAACAGTAGTGTGTAAAGGTAGGAAGAAGCAGACAGCCTGGTGGATTGACACAGTCAAGGCAGCCTGTAAAAAGAAAAAGAAGGTATATCAAAAGTGGCTCCATACTAGAAATCAGGCAGACAGAGAAAGTTATGTTGAAGAAAGAGACAAAGCCAAACGGATAATTGCAGACTCCAAGCAGAAATCATGGGAAGACTTTGGAAATAAGCTAGAAACTCTGGATCAAGCAGCGGGAAAACCATTTTGGAGCGTAATTAACAATCTACGAAAGGGAGGGAAGAAGGAATTAACAAGTGTTTTGGACAGGTCAGGAAAGCTACTAGTAAATCCTGGGGATGCCTTGAGCAGATGGAGGGAATGTTTTGAAGAATTGCTCAATGTAGGTGAAACGTTCAGTGATGTGTCAAATTTTCAGGTAGAATGGGGTAGGAACGACGATGAAAACAGGATCTCATTTGAGGAAGTGGAGAAAATGTCAGTAGATTACACTGCAATAAAGCGGCTGGGGTGGATGAAATTAAGCCAGAACTCGTCAAATACAGTGGAATATCAGGTCTCAAATGGTTACACAGGATACTTGAGAAGGCGTGGGAATCGGAACAGGTTCCGTCTGACTGGACGAAAGCGGTAATCACGCCAATTTTCAAACATGGAAACAGAAAATATTGTAACAACTATCGAGGTATCTCTTTAATTAGCGTTGTAGGCAAAATATTCTCAGGTATTGTTGAAACGAGAGTGCGAGTATTATTGAGGACAAGTTAGATGAAAATCAGTGTGGGTTTACGCCTTTTAGAGGCTGTCAGGACCAGATCTTTAGCCTACGGCAGGTAATGGAAAACTGCTATGAGTAGGACAGGGAATATTATCTATGTTTCATAGATCTAGAAAAGGCTTATGACCGTGTCCCTTGGAGAAAGCTACTGTCAGTTCTACAAGATTATGGTATAGGAGGCAAACTTCTGCAGGGAATTAAAGGGGTTTACGTAGACTGTCAGGCAGCCGTTAGAGTAGATGGCAAATTAAGCTCATGGTTCTGGGTAGTTTCAGGGGTAAGACAAGGCTGTAACCTGTCACGACTGTTGTTCATACTATTCATGGATCCTATGTTGAAAACAGTAGACTGGCAGGGCGGGATTAAAATAGGTGAAAACAAAATAAGCAGTCTCGCATATGCGGACGACTTAGTTGTAATGGCCGATTCAATTGAAAGGTTTCAAACTAATATTTCAGAGTTCGATCAGAGGTGCAAGGATTATGATATGAAGATCAGCATCTCCAAAACGAAAGTAATGTCAGTGGGAAAGAGATTTAAGCAGATTGACTGCCAAATAGGAGGAACAAAGTTAGAACAGGCAAGCAGTTTCAAGTACCTGGGATGTATTTTCTCACAGGATGGCAACATAGTGAAAGAACTGGAATCGAGCTGCAGCAAAGCTAATGCAGTGAGTGCTCAGCTAAGATCTACTCTCTTCTGCAAGAAGTAATTAAGTACCAAGACTAAGTTAGCAGTGCACCGCTCTGTCTTTCGACCAACTTTGTTGTAAAACTGGGAATGAAGCAGTTAGAGCGAACAGACTGAGTGGTGGGGGTCATGTCACACGCATGGGGGAAGCAAGGTTACCTAAGAGACTCATGAGCTCGGCAGCGAAGGGTAAGAGGAGTCGAGGTAGACCAAAAAGAAAGTACTTAGATTCGGTGCAGAATGATTTTGAAGTAAAAGGCATGGCATCAGACGAGGCATCAATGTTAGCTTTGAATAAGGAAACATGGAGGAATTTTATTAGAGGTACTATGCTCCAGACTGAACGCTGAAAGGCATAATCAGTCTCTAATGATGATGATGATGAATGACATTATGCAATAAATTGTGTTTTTCCATGTTCCTCTTTCAGATTGGTTAGGTAAAGTGTAACGCAGAAGACGTACACTCCATTAAATAAGCCGGCACCAATCTAGAGCGGAATGAAGATAATCGTAGCTCACCATAATGCCACATTATAGTGCAACCGTACTAAGTTGAATGCAGAATTAGTATTTCTGTGGCTGTATGAAATGGTGTGCTGCATCCATAGATTTTGGAAGAATTCTAATCCTGGGAGGACCCCTCTTCGCCTTTGAAATTTCGAATGCTTGCCTCTCTTCTGCTGAATGGCTCAGTTATTTTTGCATTTTTGGTGTACCGATTGCTGAAACTGCTTTTTTCTATCCTGATTCACAGAATCAAATATACAGCTTAGAACAGTCGAAATCAATAATTGCTAGAAATGGGAAGGATTTCCGTAGTGACTAAAAGGCATTTACCCAAATATCCTATTTTCCAAAACTGTACAAGTATGTAAGTAAACACATAGTTTGTAACATCTAGTCGTTCTTTTCCATATATCAGTTTGGTACTCCTTTATATAAATATTAAATAATTTACTTTCCTTCTGGTATAAGTTATTGTAAAATGAACTAAAAAGGATCTTTATGAGAGCCCTGTAGTACGTACCGTTGTGATACATAAATATTAGAAGTTTCCGTTGCCTTTCGAAATTATTCTACGAGCCATTACTATAAATATTTATTTCTGATCAGTTTCTTACCTAAAAATTCTATGTGTCTGTAATTTATAGCCTGAATTTTTTAGAAATCGCGCATAAAATGAGAATATTTTCATGTTTAAAACTTTTGCTGATTTTCGGTAATTGGTAATTTTACAGTAACTGTGTTTCCCTTATCATATCTTACACAAATCATCATCTAAAACACATATTTTTATTATTTCACGATTGAACGATTTACGTGTTGGATAACAATACCTTGGGCATCTTCTTCGTCCTCTTCATATAGAAAGCATAGTGTGTGTTTGTTTGTGTGTACGTATTGAATACAAAAATACAATTTTGTTCAAATCTTTATGAAATTTTGCACACGTAAGCTTCAATCCATGAGAACGGTCGTCGTAAGTGTAAAGATCACATGCAACATACAGTTCACGATATATGACGTCATAAACAATGAGAGTGAGAAAAACTGCTACATCACGCGACTATCCTAAACCACTGGATTAATTTCAACCAAATTCGATACACATATTTCTTACCGTGAGGTAACAGTTGCTGCAGGGTTAATAATTACATACCACACATGGTTAAGAAGTAATGACGCCTTAAACAATAGAAATCGCAAACAACTGCCACATTATGCGACGAGACTTTATTCATACACTGTATGAGAATGAGAGTACTTAGCGACTTGCAACAAACTTTAAAGATAATTTCAATCCTTCATTACATTTTTTCTCGCTGAAGAACACAGTAGAATGATGAAAGGAAGAAAGGTTTCTCGCTTACTACTTTTCCGCTCTTCATGAACTAAAACTACGGCATTCGGTGTGATGTTACAATTTATAATTTCTACACTACAAAGTGTATCCGCAGGAAATTTTTCAGACAGATTATATAGCTGAATGTACCTTCGAAATTGTATCACAGTACGACTCGTAGTTCATGAGATATGAGGACATAAACAGTAACGTTCATGGAAAACCGCCCCATCAAGAATCATGTTTCAATCTATTACTTATTTTCTACTAACTGTATTCGCAACAGTTTTTACCGACATACAACACTTATACAAATGAATACATACGTGCAAAATTATACAATTGCACAACAAATAATTCAATAAACATGAGATTGTAATATATAAAGCGACGCGTAAAAATCTTTCATATCATGCAATACGTTTCAATGCAATTACTTATTTACTACTGACACACTCCTGTATTCCAGTGAGCTTAACAAAATTCCGGCAAGATGACAGTGCTGTTGAAGAGTTTGAACCAACTTCGAGCTGTGAAGCACAGACGGCTGCAGGCGGAAGCAGTAAACTTCTATGGAGCTACAAGGAAAGGACTGAAACAGTGTACATTCAACGAGTACCCATTATATCCGACAGATGTACCTTTTAACTTCAAGAGACTTCCGTTTCCAGTAAGACTCGCATTATCTATCACGATTAATAAATGACAGGGCAATCTGTTCAATACTGCAGACTGGATATGATATCTCCACTTTTCTCAATGGACAACTTTATCCGCATACCAACGAATTTATTCATATTAGATCAGGGACAAGTAACAAGATATATTGTTTACAGTCACATTTGGAATTAGTGGAATGTATGAATGTTACGTATCAGTTGTATTTTGATTACTACCTTTCTTTGTTTGAATACTGCGCTTATAATTTTGTATGTTATGCAAGAGCATTATTTCTTTTATATTGTCCCATAAAAAACCATGTTTTTTGAAAAGAGAAGAGGGATAGAGAAAAGGGGTAGGAGAAGTATTAATGCGAGGCTTGGATAAATAAGCAAATACCCGGGAAACAACGAGTTTTCAGCTAGTAATCTCTGTCTATATACAAGGAAAAGGACACTCATTCACTCACTCACTCTCTCACTGACTATACACGAAATCTCGAAAACTGCTTCACCTATGAAGCTGAAAATTGGCAGGAATGTAGTTTATAGGTAGAAGAAGGCAGCTAAGAAAGGATTTTGCGAGAGGGACGGTAATTCAGGAGATATGACGTCGTAAACAATGAAAACTTCCCCGTCTTGCGGCACGTGATAGTGTGTTTTATCAGTCCACTGTTTGAGAAGGAGAGCACTTAGCGACTTGCAACAAACTTGAAACATAATTTTGAAACCTTTATTAAACTTTTTGTCGTTGACACCATAGCAAAACGATGAGAGAAGCGACGTTTCTCGCTTACTAATTTTCCTCTGCTCGTTGAGTAAAACTACGGCATTCGGTATCACGTTACAATTTATAATTTGTACATTACAAATTGTATCCGCAGTAAATTTTACAGACAGTATACACATATATAGCTAAATGTGCCTTCGAAACTGTATCACAGTACGACACTTAGTTCATGAGATATGAGGACATTAACAGTAACGTTCATGGAAAACCGCCCCATCATGAATCAGATTTTAATCCGTTACTTTTTTACTACTACGGTAACTATATTCCCAACAGTTTCTAACGACATAAAACACTTATACAAATGAATACATACGTGCAAAATTATACAGTTGCACAACATATAATTCAGTGAATATGAGATCATCCTTAAAGCGAAGAGTAAAAACCTTTTAAATCGTGCAACACGTTTTAATACATTTACTTATTTATTACTGACACACTCCTGTATTCCAGTGAGCTTAATGAAATTCCCGAAAGATGACAGTGCTTTTGAAAACTTTGAACAAACTTTGAGCTGGGAAGCGCACGCCGTTGCAGACAAAAGCGGTAGACTTCTTTGGAACTACGAGGAAAGGAAGAGAATGAAGCATTGTACGTCCAACGAGTACCCATGATTTCCGAGAGGTCTATTTTTGAACTTCAAGAGACTGCTGTTTCCGTGAGACTCGCATTTTCTATTGTGATTAATAAACCACAGTGCAGTCTATTAAATACGGCGGAGTGCATTTGACATCTCCATATTTCTCACACGGGCAACTTCATGGGCTCACCAACGAATTTGTTCATATTAGATCATCGACAGCCACGCGGGAGTAGCCGAGCGGTCTCGGGCATGGTTGTGTGTCTTGTCCTTAGAGTAGTTTAAGTTAGTTTAAGTAGTTTGTCAGACTAGGGACTGATGACCAACGTAGTTTGCTCCCATAGGATTACAAACATTGATTTGATCATGGACAAGGAACAAGATTTACTAGCTGACCCGGTGGACTTCATATCACTTACATTTTAATATAAACCATATTAATTTAAATCGTATGTATTTTAGACCCAGTAGCTTTATAAAGGCATCATCAGATAGTCTAAGTATCGGTGAACGTCAAATATGCAAAATTTTATCGCAATCGTACGAATGATATTGATATCCCAAAGAAAAGAGCTCTTCAGTCTTCCACAAATTTTCCTATTTTCTGGCCAACTATTCCAAACTTTTACTTCACTCAAACCTTCTTTGAACGTCGAATGTGCAAAACTTTATCGCGATAAGATGAATGGTATTGATATTTCATAGAAAAAACTTTCTATTTTTTCTAAATTTTCTAATTTTCCGAGAAACGTTTCCAAATTTTAAGAACGTTACTCCTGCTTTGAACGTCAAATATGCGAAATATTATCTCAATCAGACGAATGATATTGATATCCCATTGAAAAAAGCTTTTTAAGTTTCTCGAGAATTTTCAGACTTACCGGTAACTTCCCAAGTTTTTAGTTCATAACAACGTTCATCTTTCGTTGAACGTCAAATGATCAAAATTTTATCGCAATCGGATGAACGGTTCTCAAATTAGTGTTGAGTACATTTATAAACACGTTGAAAAAGGAACTTGGTTTGAATTTTGCGACTTGCCTTTTTAACTGTCCCTATTTTTTTACTGAAAACTTTTCCAAGACCATAATGAACACAGAAGGGAATAGTCAGTTAGTGCTGAATTCAATCAGAATCACATTGAAAAACGAAATTTCAGTTTTTCTCAAATTTTCCAGTTTTCCGGTAGATTTTCCAAAAAATTTATTTCATACCAACCTTGTCCTGTCAAGCCACACTCAAGTGATGCTTTTACAACCATGTGCCAATTGATTTTCATTCACAGAAAAACGTGCTTTCGGTTTTTCCTAAATTTTCCTACTTTCCGGGTTCTCCAAATTTTTATTTGATGTGAACCTTCGTCTTGCTTTCAACATGACTTGTACCAAATTTTATCGCAATTGGACGAACGGTATTGATAGCTCACTGGAAAAAGCTGTTTCAGTTTTTCCCGATTTTCCTCTTTTCCGGACAATATATATTTTGTCACCGTTAAAACCTTTAAAAGCTGTGTGTGTGTTGTGGATGTTGAACCTATCGTTAAATCAGACAACAAATCGTTCATTAACACAGCAATTTGGTTTAATGATGGCCCTGATATTGATGTATATACTATTAAATAAGAAACAGTGCATTAAACTGATTATGTGCACAACGGATATTTTAAACAAAGAACAACTGTGACAAGTCACCATTTGAAACAGACACTGACTATACTCAAAAATTTTGACTGCGAGAAAGATATTAAAAAACCACAAATCACTTTCTTAATGCTTGACTGTGAGAATTTTTATGCAGATCAGTTTCTGATTATTGAAATTTAAATTAACTATCATTTACTATGGCACCAATAACGAAATCTGTTCAACAATATTATTCAAATCAATACTGCACTTTAAATCCACTAATAACTAATTATCAAATGAAGGAAGTGGGTTAATTTTCTAACTACGTAAATGAAACAGGAAAGAAAGGTCAAGTTACTTATTATTAATAATCAGCATTACATTACTTACATAATACAACTTCTGACTTGCTGGCAAAGCAGCCTCTGCTCTACATCGGAGCCATACACACAACCCAACCGCTCTCTAAGCGAGCTGAACCACAAGTGCTACTCTCTCTCAGCGCGAGCTACAATGCTATGCAGTACATGATCTTTGCCACAGATGAAACTTTCACAAAGTACACATATCGATACATACAGTAGAAGCGATATTATACATTTTCTTGCAAGCAAGTTACTCGATACAAAACAGGAGGCACAATATTGGACATTTTCTTACAAAAATAATTTTTTATGGACACGTTTCATCACCCCCCTCCTACCTATTAAAATTTTGTAGGGTGGGTGATGCCAATGGCATTGCCTAGCCAGCAAAATTACTGAATTTCAAGTCCAAAAAATCCATTAATGACATCAAAAATATTACATGGAAAATATAAAAACCTGATAATCATTTTATACAAGATATTCAAGATCAAAACAACAGATGGAGTTCATAGAAAATTTTAAAAATGTGACAGTCATAAATGCATGCAATTTTGCAAACGAGTACCAACAAGAGTAATGCTTGGAGTGGTACAGGATGTGACAGGCATAAGCAAATGTCAAAATTTACAGACCATCAGCAATAAATGGAATATATGACAAATATACATAATGGTAAACATAAGTATATATAGAATTTCAGATAACATAGTTTGACAAATGATATAATGGAGAAAATGAGATAGCTAGAAGTAATACACAAATGGAAAAAAATATACAATAATAAACATGAACATATACAAAATTTTACAAAAGATAGTTTAACTAATGTCTTCATTGTTTTGTTTTTTCGAGAAAATAAGGTAATTACAAGTAATACACAGTAGTGTAAGTCCCATGCGTTTAAATTTTTTAACAGAGATCAGTAATTTTTTTTAAACATAAAATGAACATTCGTATTTTGTGCACAATGTAGTCTATGTAAATTTTTAGTGCACTTAGCATAAGATAAAGTGCCAGTTTTGTATTCTGTGATGCATTTAAGATGCCATACTTTCATGGATGCTAGAACATACATGTAAAATTTTTGACTACATAGGTTTCTGATCATGTACACAATAATGTCACTGCTTCGGCACAATAGGATTTCAATATAACGTTTGTCAATCGAATAGACACAATGACATTTCAGACTAAAGGGTATTGACTCATTATAGTTCTGAAAGAATATGTATCTATCAAGAGCACAATTTTATTTTGGTCACTGAATGTAAAAGAACCATGAAATATACCTAAACACTGGTAATGAACCTGTGGACAACGTTTGCAATGGGAGGCACTGAATAGTATAAGCACACGAATAGCACATTAGCTCCTAACATTCATTTTAGGTCTGCACACGATTAGCCAATTATCCCCTAACATTCATTTTAGGTCTGCACACGAACACAAAACACTGTAAGATTACACCACACTGTAGGCGAGCTGGCTGGTTGCATTGAAGTCATGGGGAAAAGGTTCTGATGTATTCCTCCATGCAATTCGACAACCAAGTGTGCTCCAACCAACGGAGCTATTAGCAAAATGTTCAAATGTTTGTAGAACTTATGGGACTTAACTACGGGGTCATCAGTCCCTAAGCTTACAAACTACATATGAACTACCTAAGACTAAGGACGGCACAAATATCCATGCCCGAGGGGGGATTCGAACCCCCGACCGTACTGGCCGTGCAGACCGTGACTGAAGCGCCTCAGTCCCCTCGGCCACCGCGGCCGGCGAGATATTAGCAGACTGCATCAGCATAGCCAAAATTAGAGCAAAATGGTGGTGGTTGACCAAGGCTGCAATGGACAGTACTATGTGGCCAAAAATCATCCAACAAACATCTTCATTAAAAGGCCCAAATTCAGTGGTGTATAATAACACGTCCATTGTTCTGTGTGCATTCTGGAATCTCGTGTGCGAAATCGCCAGTTCCCATGCGTATCCAAAGTACATGAAATAAAGCATTTTACACACAAATTAGTAACATAGTCATGATATTTCAGCTTACACTGAAAGAAAAGTCATTGATTAGTACATGTCTATACTTTGCCCCAAATTCAAGTGGTACAGATGGGGTCATGGTATTAAACCATATTTTTACATTACCAGTAGTGTCTTGAAGACGGATACATTTGAATACTAATGAGTAGTTTAATTCTTATACTAGAGTATCTACAAAATTAGTGTCATTTCATATAGGCATAAGGCTTTACATACTATGTACATATTTCTTTACAAACACATAATCGTATGAAATACATTCAGGGTGCTTGTCATCAATTTGGCATTAGGTCATGTAAAGTAAATTTGTTGTCATAATGACAGCAATTAACATGAAGTCATTTCAAATAACTTAACATTCCATTTCCACTAGATCACAAGTCTTTAAATTAACATATGTGACTATGATGGGGATTGCGTTACCACCAAATCATAACACTTAAATTACATATGTTGCCATGGCCAGGCTTTTGTCTCAATTTAGTTATACATTTCATTGCCTTGAGGTATAACACATCAGGGGAAATTCATGAGAATATCAAAAGAGGTTCAAGTCATCAGGTCATGTCTGTGTCAGTCTGAGTCAACAGTAGGGTCAAACAAAACAATTAAGGCAAATTTTGGCACAGTAATAGCTGTACATCACAGTAAATCATCCGATAACATAAACCCAGACGTAACTATTTGTTAGGCATAGCTGCAGATTTTCGTCAACAAGATCATCAATAAAATTTTGAAGATAGCAATAAGCAAAAGCAAAGTATCTCTGTGCATTAACTAGACTTAACTAGGGGCAAAACTGCAAGTTTGCAAGAGAGATGGCTGTGTGCAATGTATAAGCATAACCATACATTGTCATTGAGCTTCATTATAAAATTAATTAGCATAGTGGTAGGGCTTAGGTATATAATTAGTAAGCATAGCGGTAAGCTTTGATTACAAGAGCAATAAGCTGCAAGTATAATTAGAAATATTCATTACACATAATTACAAATAATTACAGAGCATCAGAAGGATATGATTCTCACCAATCACACATGCCATTGAAGGCACAATGCATCAACATACAAAATGGTGCACATAAGCACAAAGAGAAAACACAAAAGGGCAGTGCGAGTAAGCACATAAGAAAAGAACAGAGCATAGCATCATTAGCAACAGAGCGATTCTCCTCATAATTGCTTCATAATCATTGTATACTCTCGTCCACATAATTACATTTATCAAACATCTTTGACTGTTACCAATACCTTCCTTACCATCATTTATCCATAAACAATAATGCATTTTAAAGACCACCATGACATATTGTGTATTGCCTTACTCATCATCCTCCAGAATGTCCTTTTTCTTTTTTACTGCTTAATTGGCTTACAAAATGCTTATGCCAAGTCAAAATCTTCTTTACTCGCTCAGAAGTTCGTAAGTTATGCAATTAGTAATACAGAAGAGAAATCTGATATTTTCTGAAACACAGGAACTTAATTAGCTTACTCAATCAAAAATTTCCATTAATTTTATTTGTCTTGCACAGCCACAAATTTCGTTATATGCAAATTGCAAGATAAAGTTTTGCATGACAATATCCCAGCGTAGCACAGAGCATAAGTATTCAGAGTTAGAGAAAATTAACAGTGAGAAAAAGAGGTAGATAGAGCGCACTAAGGAAAAGCGGAAGAATAGTGACACTCCCACCCCCATGAACCACAGACATTGCCGAGGTGGGGTGGCTTGCGTGCCTCAACGATGCAGATAGCCGTACCGTAGGTGCAACCACAGCGGAGGGGTATCTGTGGAGAGGCCAGACAAACGTGTGGTTCCTGAAGAGGGGCAGCAGCCTTTTCAGTAGTTACAGGGGCAACAGTCTGGATGATTGACTGAGCAGGCCTTGTAACATCAGCTAATGTGGCCTTGCCACAAGGTTACTGCGAACGGCTGAAAGCAAGGGGAAACTACAGCCGTTACTTTTCCCGAGGACATGCAGCTCTACTGTATGAAAACATGATGATGGCATCCTCTCGGGTAAAATATTCCGGAGGTAAAATAGTCCCCCATTCGGATCTCCGGGCGGGGACTACTCAGGAGGATGTTATCATCAGGAAAGACAATACTGGCATTCTACGGATCGGAGCGTGGAATGTTAGATCCCTTAATCGGGTAGGAAAATTAGAAAATTTAAAAAGGGAAATGGATAGGTTGAAGTTAGATATAGTGGGGATTAGTGAAGTTCGGTGGCAGGATGAACAGGATTTCTGGTCAGGTGAGTTCAGGATTATAAATACAAAAGCAGTTTGGGGTATCACAGGAGTAGGACTGATAATGAATAAGAAAATAGGAATGCGGGTAAACTACTATGACCAGCACAGTGATCGCATTATCATTGTCAAGATAGATACGAAGCCAACACCGACAACAGTAGTACAGGTTTATATGCCAACTAGCTCTGCCGATGATGAGGAGATCGAAGAAATATATGAGGAGCTAAAGGAAATTATTCAGACAGTTAAGGGAGAGGAAAACTTAATTGTAATGGGAGACTGGAATTCGGTAGTAGGAAAAGGAAGAGAAGGAAAAATAGTAGGTGAATATGGACTGGGCAGAAGGAATGAAAGAGGAAGTCGCCTGGTAGAATTTTGCACGGAACATGATTTAATTGTAACAAACACGTGGTTTAAGAATCACAAAAGAAGGTTGTATACTTGGAAGAGACCAGGAGACACCGGAAGGTATCAGATAGATTTTATAATGGTAAAACATAGATTCCGGAACCAGGTTATAAACTGCAAGACATACCCAGGGGCAGATATAGACTCTGACCATAACTTGTTAGTCATGAACTGTAGGCTGAAACTGAAAAAACTGCAGAAAGGTAGGAAAATAAGGAGATGGGACCTAGATAAATTGAAGGAACGTGAAGTTCTGGAGAATTTCAGAGGGAGCTTTAGGCAACAATTGACAGAAACAGGGGGAAATAAAACAGTAGAAGAGGAATGGGTAGCATTGAGAGATGAAATAGTGAAGGCAGCGGAGGACAAAATAGGTAGAAAGGCAAGACCTACAAAAAATCCTTGGATAACACAGGAAATACTAAATTTAATTGATGAAAGGAGAAAATATAAAAATGCAGTAAATGAAACAAGCAAAATGGAGTACAGACGACTAAAAAATGAGATTGACAGGAAATGCAAAATGGCTAAGCAGGAGTGGCTAGAAGCCAAATGCAAATCTGTAGAAGAATGTATAAGAAGGGGGAAATAGATACCGCCTACAGAAAAATAAAAGACACATTTGGGGACAAGAAAAGTAATTCTACGAATATCAAGAACTCAGATGGGAAACCAGTTCTCAGCAAAGAAGGGAAAGCTGAAAGGTGGAAAGAGTACATAGAGCAGCTCTACAAAGGAAATGAACTTAGAGACGATGTTGTAGGAAGGGAAGAGGAAGTAGATCAAGATGAAATAGGAGATACTATACTGAGAGATGAATTTGACAGAGCCCTGAAAGACCTAGGTCGGAACAAGGCCCCAGGAGTAGATGACATACCCTCAGAGCTACTAAAGTCTCTGGGAGAGCCAGCCATGACAAAACTATTTGAACTGGTGTGTAGGATGTATGAGACAGGCGAAATACCCTCAGACTTTAAGAAAAATGTAATAATCCCCATTCCAAAGAAATCAGGCGCAGACAGGTGTGAAAATTACAGAACCATCAGTTTGATAAGTCATGGTTGCAAAATTTTAACACGAATTATCTACAGGAGAATGGAAAAGCTGGTAGAAGCTGACCTCGGGGAAGATCAGTTTGGATTCAGGAGGAACGTAGGAACCCGGGAGGCAATACTTACCTTACGTCTTATCTTAGAAGATAGATTAAGGAAAGGCAAACCTACATTTTTAGCTTTTGTAGATTTGGAGAAAGCATTTGACAATGTTGACTGGACTACACTCTTTCAAATTCTGAAGTCAGCAGGGGTAAAATACAGGGAAAGGAGAGTTATTTACAATTTGTACAAAAGCCAGACCGCAGTTATTAGACTTGAAGGGCATGAAAGGGAAGCATCAGTTGGGAAGGGAGTAAGACAGGGTTGTAGCCTTTCTCCGATGTTATTCAATTTGTACATTGAGCAGGCGGTGAAGGAAAGCAAGGAAAATTTTGGAATAGGCATTAAAGTTCAGGGGGAAGAAATAAAAACATTGCGTTTTGCTGATGACATTGTAATTCTGTCAGAGACAGCGAACGACCTGGAAGAGCAGCTGAATTGAATGGACAGTGTGTTGAAGAGAGCGTATAAAATGAACATAAACAAGAGCAAAACAAAAATAATGGAATGTAGTCTTAGAAAATCAGGCGATGCCGAAGGAATTAGATTAGGTAATGAGACAATGAAGGTGGTAGATGAGTTTTGTTACTTGGGTAGTAAAATAACATGCGATGGTCGCAGTACAGAGGATATAAAATGCAGAATGGCAATGGGAAGAAAAGCATTTTTGAAAAAGAGAAATTTGCTAACATCGAATATTAATTTAAGTGTAAGGAAGTCTTTTCTGAAGGCATTTGTGTGGAGTGTTGCCTTGTACGGGAGTGAAACATGGACGATAAGCAGTGCGGACAGGAAGAGAATAGAGGCTTTTGAAATGTGGTGTTACAGAAGAATGCTGAAGATTAAGTGGGTAGATCACATAACTAATGAAGAGGTACTGAACAAAATTGGCGAGAAAAGGAATTTTTGGCATACCCTGACTAAAAGAAGGGATCGCTTGGTAGGACATATTCTTAGACATCGAGGATTCGTAAATTTAGCATTGGAGGGAAGTGTGTGGGGTAAAAATCGCAGAGGGAGACCAAGAGACGCGTATAGTAAGCAGATTCAAGTGGATGTGGGTTGCCGTTCTTATGAGGAGATGAAAAGGCTTGCTCAGGATAGAGTAGGGTGGAGAGCTGCATCAAACCAGTCTCCGGACTGAAGACCATAACAACAACAGTGACACTCAGCTCGAGAACGGGGCACCAATCGCCACTTGGTGTGTCCAAAACAGATTAATGGACTCTCTATCCCATCTTTATTCCTTGAAAATTTTAATATTGGAAATGTGGTGTATGCGTTTCGATTTGTGCGTCTTTAAAGTTTCTACCTCAATGACGTTGTCGTGGATGATACGTTTGATTCGATACGGACCATTGTACAGTAAGAAGAATTTGTGAATCATAGATCTTCCCTTGTGGGATAGGTGGTGGGATCTAATTAATACCTTTTGTCCTACATAGAGTTGTTTGGCATAACAATTACGTTGAGAGCGTTTCCTTTTTTCAGCGGCTTTCTTAATGTTTTTAAGCGCCAATTCAATGATCTCATGATGACGTAGTCTTCTGTGTTTAGGAAAAGGTATCAATTCCTTGATACGGTCGGGAGGTTGCTTATTTTTCAGAACCAGAATTGGTGAAAGACCTGTAGAATCATTAGGAAGTTCATTTATAATATTTTGAAATGACAGAAGATATCTATCCCATGTGTTATGTCGTCGGTAGCAATACAGCCTACATAGTTTTCCAAGCTCTTTCATCACTCGTTCACAAGGGTTAGAGGCAGCATGATAAAGTGATATGAACACAGGTTTGATGTTTCTGCGCCGCAACATCCGTGCCCAGTCATGAGAACGGAATTGAGGTCCGTTATCGGAGATGACTTTATCTATATGGCCCACATCTTTTAGGAAGTTTTTGACAAAGGCGTTAGTTACTGTCTTCACCGTGGCACGGCGGAGCGGAGTAAAAGATACAAATTTTGATGTGAGCTCAATAGCAACGAAGACAAAAGCGAAACCATTGTTAGTTCTCGGAAGAGGTCCAAACAGATCAACGGCTGCTAACTGCTTTAATTTTGAAGGTATAATCGGAAAAAGTGGAGCAGAATGCGATATGGTCGGCGGCTTTGCTTTCTGACACAATTTGCATCGAGATAACACATTGCGTATACGTTTCTCCACGTTGATGAAATAACAAGAGTCGCGTAATTTCGCGAAGCACTTCTTGGCACCATAGTGTCCGTAACTGAGATGAATATACCAAATCAATTTGTTCACGGATTCCTCCGGAACACACACTAACCAAAATTGACTGTCGGGGGCTTTACGTTTGAAGAGAATGTTATTATGGATAATGTAAAATTGTCTGATGGAAACATTATATTTATCGTGCCATTTTATTTTAATATCTCGCCAGATTGGATCTTTATCTTGTTCTTTAGCAATGTCAGAAAAGGTGGCAGATATGTAATTTTCGATAGCAACTTGCTGCATATAGAGGATAGTAAAGTTATTTTCTAAGTATGCCTCTTCCGTCGCCTTGATGAGCCCAACAGGCGAACGAGATAGCGAGTCTGCAACGATGTTTTGTTTACCAGGAATGTAAATTACAGAGAAATCGAATTCTTGAAGGAACAAAGCCCATCGTCTATCATGGTTAAGTTTTGCCGACATTAGGAATTGAAGTGCACGGTGATCCGTGTAAACTTTAGTGTGTCTGCCAAACAAGAAATAACGGCATTTTTCGAATGCCCAAACTACTGCCAAAGCTTCAAGTTCAGTGACGGAATAGTTCCGCTCTGACTTGGAGAGTATGCGACTAGCAAACGCAATGCTTCTCTGAGAGGCAATGCCATTTTCTTCATCCTCTTGAAATACGTGAACGCCAAGTCCGAATTTTGAACTATCGGTGGAAATGCAAAAGTTCTTAGACAAATCTGGGTGGTGCAGAATAGGTGCGTGAAGGAGTGCATCTTTTAAGCAAAGAAATTCTCTTTGGGCAGCTTCATCCCACAACCAAACAGTATTCTTTCCAGTTAATTCATATAATCTGGGAGTAGTTAGGTATTCCAAATTTACAAAACGCCGATAGAAATTAATTAAACCCAAGAAAGCTCTTAATTGGCGTTTAGTGGTGGGAACAGGCATTTTCATTATCGCCTCTAATTTTTCGGGGTCGGGCTGGATCCCATCTTTAGAAATAATGTGCCCTAAAAATTTAATCTGAGAACGACCGAACTGTGACTTCTCTAAGTTGGCAGTAATCCCGGATTGAGCAAACACTTCAAGTAAAGATACCAACGTACTGTTATGTTTTTCCCAGGAAGATTCTGCAATTAGAATATCATCAACGTAAATTGTGATTTGTTGTTTTAAGTGCTCAGGAAGTGTGGCATTCATTGCACGGATGAAAGCAGATGAAGAGATGTTCAGTCCGAAAGGCAATTTACGGAACTGATAACAGTTTCCGAAGCAGAGAAACGCGGTATACTTCCTACAGTTGGGGTGCAGTTTCACTTGCCAAAAACTAGACCTAAGATCTAATGAGGATAAAACTTTGACACCATAGAATTTTTGTAACAATTCTTCAAGGGTTTGGGGTCGGTCGGTTTCAGGTAAAATGATAGTGTTAATTTGTCTGGAATCGAGCACTAATCGAATTGACTTATCTCTTTTTTCAACAATATGTAGGGGACTGTTATATGAGCTAACTGCAGGTTCAATTATACCTTGACTGAGCATGGACTGAATTTCAGCCTTAACTCTTTCCCTGTATACTATCGGAATGGGATATGGAGGTACAAAAAATTTATTATGTTCTTTGATCTTAAATTCATAGAGAAAATTTTTATGGTACCAGGACTGTTAGCGAATACACGGGAATAACGCCGCAAGATAAGGAACAATTCTTCCTTATCACGTTCTGAGGCACCTTCAACTTCTACTAATTTGTTCTTAATGATGTCAGAAATCAAGTCAATTCGTTCAGTCTCGAAATGTTTATCTGTTATATCATCATCAGGTTTGACATCCTGCGTCACATTAGAAGTAGATAAAAATTTTAAACAACTGGCACCTTCTTCATATCTGGTAATCCAGTCTTAGAATTTAATTTGGATGGCATTTTCCTGAACAAAAGCAGTGGCACAAGCCGTATTGAAATCTAAAATAACCTTGTACTTGGATAGAAAGTCCACACCTAATATTATCTGTGTAGTTAAGCGAGGGACAATCAATAGGTTGGTAGAAAAGAGATGACCTTGACATAAAAATTCTACGTATGTTTGCTGTCGAATTTCGACAGGTTTGCTAGAAATGACGCCACGAATTTTAGTGCAATGCAAAGGCAGAGTGGGACCATTAAGCAAGTTCTGATATTTCTTGAAAGTCACTTCACTAATTACTGACACTGGGCTACCAGAATCTAAGACAGCAGAAAGATTGATTTTGCCAATTTTGACAGATACAATTGGGTGAATTGGAATATCGAGACATTCTACCTTCTCTTCTAATAGTGCCTCTTTTATGTCATCTAACTGTCAAATTTTACGCCTTGTTCGGTAGAAGGTTCATAAGAAATTTCTTTGTTGAGACAAGTGTTACCAAGATTAATGAGGCTTTCACAAGATAAATGCTTTTCAAATCTTGATTGTTCATCAACTTCGCATTCACTATCGTCGTCATTAAAAGATATGTAATTGTCTATCCAATCAGCTACAGATGTGTGCTGCAAATCTAATTGTTCGAAAACATTTTTTTTGCTGTTCCAAGGTCACTGTTAGTTGCATTATTGTGTGGTAGTATCATGTCCTGCATTTCAAAGTACATGATCGGTCTGTCATATGCAATTGTTGGTTGATACTGTAAGAATTTTATTTCGTATATAGTGTCTTCCTCAGAGTCTGAAGACGAAGCTTCTGTCTCCCACTCTGAATTGTCGTCATTATATCACTGATCGACAATCATCTCGTTTAACCGTTGGGCAGTGTAACGTTTGTTCCATGCCTTTTCATTTGTTTCCTTAAATCTGATAGTACAATTTTTATTACTGTCATTGCTTTCAGGTGTAACGGCTTTAGGTTTTGATACAAGTTGTGTCGGTTTTGCCTTATCACTTACTGAGCTGCTACCAGCATCAGTATTGTGCACTTCCGCACAAACTACTATTCTGTTTTGTTCGGTAGGTTGTTCATCGTAACCTTCCTCTTTGTGAGGACGTTCACAATGAACAAGTTTCAGCGTATAGTTAGGATCACATAAATCCTGTACGGCCGAATTATTTGCCGTCGAGTCCGCTAGTCATACCTGACGCGGCCCCTTTTTAGACGAATTATAGCGTGGATTAGCAGGTCTGATTTCAATGTTTTGCTCTTGTCTTTCTGGGGTACGCGATCTGCTTTGGCCCCGATTTGTGTTTTCGTGTCGTGGAAGGCGATCACGAGAATTATCGCGTGTGCCCTCCCGACTACGCTTCTCAGCGTTATTGTTGTTATTTTCAGTCTCGCGATCACTATCAGTATTGCGTCTTTCACGCCAATTAGTATTATTTGAGGTATTGCTGTTATGATAATAATTATTGTGGCGTCCTCCGCGACCAAAGCCACCACCTCGGTCACGAAAACTTCCACGGTTATTTTCACGATCTTGAAAATCACCGTTCTCATTGTCGCGACTTTGTTTGTAAGTTTCATTAGTGAAAGAAGTACTTTTTGTTTGATCCTCGTGCTCTGGATGACGTTTAGAACGCGGCGGGCTTTGTTGCGACCGACGATCATATCTGTTTCTATCAAAATATCGACTGCGCGAGGAATTTTCCTCGTCTTCTTCCTCTAAGTCTTGTAAGAGATTTCTAAAGGCTTCAATATCATTCTTGCATCGTGCCGCAATGGCAATTTGACGCAAGTGTAGAGGCAATTTGTTCAAACAAATTCTAATTAATTCCGCAGGGCAGTAAGGTGCCGATAAAATTGATTTTTATATACTAAATGTTGGAAATATTCCACCGGGCTCGAGAAATTTTATCGTTCAAAAGTTTTGAACGTCGCAATACTGTTTTTAACGCGATCTTGTGCCGCTTCCGACCAGTATGCGGATAGAAATGAGTGTCGGAACTGATTCTCACTATAGCACTCTTGTGCAATAGCTCTCATTCTGGTGGCTGGCTCGCCTTCCAGATAACCACATATAAATTCTAATCTGTGCTCAAGTGGCCAATTCGGGGGAAGACAATAATCGAATTGCTGCAACCACTCTTTAGGGTGCAAGTCATTCGGAGAGTTTTTGAATGTCTTGAATTTACGTACAGTCAGGAAATGCTTGTAGTCAAACGCTTCCTTTCGCCCGTGCGGCGTAAGTGGGCGTAAACTACGCATCGCGCCTTCATTGTTGTTACTATGAGGTACACTTCGTTCACGTACCAAGGGACCTACTTGGTTCGAATCATTATCATTGTCATTTTCGTTCAATTTTTCTTCTACGTCTTCGTATGGATTTCCACAAGTGTGGTCAAATTTCCTCTCTATTCGCGGCACGCGATCATCTAATTTTCTGACCTCAGCCTTGTATTGCTGATTAATGGTCATTTGACCTTGTTTGAAACGGTCAAGGGCGAGATATTCATTAGTTTCATTAAACGGGATAGGATGCGTTACATCAGAACTTTTGTCAGTGTTATCACTGATTTGGGTCATCTTAACAGTGAGATCCTCAACCTGTTTATTAATTTTGTTCATCTGTTCCGTCGTGACTGACTGGAAGTTCTGCAACTTTTCATCAAATAGATTACTCTGTTGCTTCAATTGAGCGAGTTCGGTGGTTTATATATTTTCGACTCGTGACGCAAGGCTTTCCACGTTTTCGACTCGTGACGCAAGGCTTTCCATAACCGGATTAATCTCGTCGCGAATATCTTGTCTTATTTGCTGAGATTCACGTTTGAAAGTATTGAGCAGTTGTTCCCTGAACCGATTGTTGTCCTCATTTATTTTATTAAAACTACTTTGAATACCCACAAACCTCGAATCGCACGTCTGTTCTATTTTCTCAAGTTTTTCACCTTGTTACTCAAGTTTTTCATTTAATTTCTGAGATTGTTTCTCAAGTTTTTCACCTTGTTTCTCAAGTTTTTCACCTAATTTCTGAGATTCCTGAGATTGTAATTGACTATTCTCATTTAATTTAGAGAGCTGTGACAATAAAATTTGCATGAAATCATTTGGTAATACGTTTTCCATAGCCGTCGCACAAGTATTTTTTGTAGCAGAGCTAGGCGGAACCGATGCATTATTTTCCGTAACCACGTTACAAGAATCGGAATTCTGTATTGTCGAATCCTGTACTGTATCATTATCCATATTGTCTATTCCTGAACTAATCTGTTCCTCGTTTTCGAACACGGTATTTACTGTCGTATTTGTATAAGTGCAGTGAGAAGACTCTTGTAAAATTTCTTCTTCTCTCCTTGTATCATTCAAGGTCTCTTTTTCGAAAGCAGATTTAGCATCAGCGCGGACTCTCCTATTCTTCGACATTGTTAACAGAATTTTGCAGTAAAGTGACCAATAATATTTATTTTCACCTACTGCATATTTTTTGAAAATTACACACAGTAATTATGAGAGAACAATAGGCTGAATCGGGCTAGTGCAACATACAGTCACAATCGAGATTACGCGAACCGTTAATTATCACACGAGTTCCGCGGTACTAGAACTTTCATCACAACAAACATCAGACAATATAAAAGAGAGACTTGTTCAGTAGTAATGCAATTATTTGCATATTGAATTAATCTACTATAAACAATGCTACACACTATCAAGAATGGTAAGTAACAAACTACAGAAACAATTACTATGCTACTGTTGCTATAACAAAGGATGGTGCTGCAAAAATTAAATTAAGAGCCAAAAGATAAGTTGGTTAGTGGAAAAGACAAACTAACTTAAATAAGGCTACGTATCTAACTACGTCACGATCCTGTTTGTGAACTATCCTGGCAGAAAGGGCGCCAGATAAAAGCTGCCTGCGTGTGTTGTGGATGTTGAACCTATCGTTAAATCAGACAACAAATCGTTCATTAACACAGCAATTTGGTTTAATTATGGCCCTGATATTGATGTATATACTATTAAATAAGAAACAGTGCATTAAACTGATTATGTGCGCAACGGATATTTTAAACAAAGAACAACTGTGACAAGTCACCATTTGAAACAGACACTGACTATACTCAAAAATTTTGACTGCGAGAAAGATATTAAAAAACCACAAATCACTTTCTTAATGCTTGACTGTGAGAATTTTTATGCAGATCAGTTTCTGATTATTGAAATTTAAATTAACTATCATTTACTATGGCACCAATAACGAAATCTGTTCAACAATATTATTCAAATCAATACTGCACTTTAAATCTACTAATAACTAATTATCAAATGAAGGAAGTGGGTTAATTTTCTAACTACGTAAATGAAACAGGAAAGAAAGGTCAAGTTACTTATTATTAATAATCAGCATTACATTACTTACATAATACAACTTCTGACTTGCTGGCAAAGCAACCTCTGCTCTACATCGGAGCCATACACACAACCCAACCGCTCTCTAAGCGAGCTGAACCACAAGTGCTACTCTCTCTCAGCGCGAGCTACAATGCTATGCAGTACATGATCTTTGCCACAGATGAAACTTTCACAAAGTACACATATCGATACATACAGTAGAAGCGATATTATACATTTTCTTGCAAGCAAGTTACTCGATACAAAACAGGAGGCACAATATTGGACATTTTCTTACAAAAATAATTTTTTATGGACACGTTTCACCTTCCCTGGACTTACACGAATATTTCAAGACTAAAATTAGCCAAATCGGTTCAGCCGTTCTTGAGTTTCAGCGAGACCAACGAGCAGCAATTAATTTTTATATATATAGTCAGATTTGGAATTAAAGGAATGCATGAATGTTACATATCAGTTGCATTTTGATTACTTTTCTTTGTTTGGATAGTGCGCTTATAATTTTGTACATCAAAGAAGAGCCATATTTCTTTCATTTTCTCCCATAAACACAACACGGTTAACAAAAGAAAAAAGAAAAAGAGGAGCTGGATATAGAGAAGGGACAGGAGAAGTATTAACGCAATGCTTGGATAAATAAGCAAATACTCGGGCAAAGCCGAGTTTCCAGCTAGTAAAATACACTCCTGAACCATGAAAAAAGAACATAATGGATTCGTCGGACCAGCTGAGGGAAATTTTATTGACAAATTCTTGAAGTTGTGTACAACACACGATCACATAGGCAGAATCGTACGCACGTCAGAACAGTCACCAGAGCGTCCTCAGTGTTGGCGTTAGTACCGAGTATACCCTCCATTTGCAGCAATGCAAGCCTCTATCATGGAAACGACCGTAGAGGTTCCGAACGTGGTTATGTGGAATGGCCTACCATGCAGTTTCCACGTGGTGCCTCAGTTGAGGTTCCGAACGTGGTTATGTGGAATGGCCTACCATGCAGTTTCCATCTGGAGCCTCAGTTGAGGTTCCGAACGTGGTTATGTGGAATGGCCTACCATGCAGTTTCCACGTGGTGCCTCAGTTGAGGTTCCGAACGTGCTTATGTGGAATGGCCTACCATGCAGTTTCCACCTGGCGCATCAGTTGAGGTTCCGAACGTGGTTATGTGGAATGGCCTACCATGCAGTTTCCACGTGGTGCCTCAGTTGAGGTTCCGAACGTGGTTATGTGGAATGGCCTACCATGCAGTTTCCATCTGGAGCCTCAGTTGAGGTTCCGAACGTGGTTATGTGGAATGGCCTACCATGCAGTTTCCACGTGGTGCCTCAGTTGAGGTTCCGAACGTGGTTATGTGGAATGGCCTACCATGCAGTTTCCATCTGGAGCCTCAGTTGAGGTTCCGAACGTGGTTATGTGGAATGGCCTACCATGCAGTTTCCACGTGGTGCCTCAGTTGAGGTTCCGAACGTGCTTATGTGGAATGGCCTACCATGCAGTTTCCACCTGGCGCATCAGTTGAGGTTCCGAACGTGGTTATGTGGAATGGCCTACCATGCAGTTTCCACGTCGTGCCTCAGTTGAGGTTCCGAACGTGGTTATGTGGAATGGCCTACCATGCAGTTTCCATCTGGAGCCTCAGTTGAGGTTCCGAACGTGGTTATGTGGAATGGCCTACCATGCAGTTTCCACCCGGTGCCTCAGTTGAGGTTCCGAACGTGGTTATGTGGAATGGCCTACCATGCAGTTTCCACGTCGTGCCTCAGTTGAGGTTCCGAACGTGGTTATGTGGAATGGCCTACCATGCAGTTTCCACGTGGTGCCTCAGTTGAGGTTCCGAACGTGGTTATGTGGAATGGCCTACCATGCAGTTTCCATCTGGAGCCTCAGTTGAGGTTCCGAACGTGGTTATGTGGAATGGCCTACCATGCAGTTTCCATCTGGAGCCTCAGTTGAGGTTCCGAACGTGGTTATGTGGAATGGCCTACCATGCAGTTTCCACCCGGTGCCTCAGTTGAGGTTCCGAACGTGGTTATGTGGAATGGCCTACCATGCAGTTTCCACGTCGTGCCTCAGTTGAGGTTCCGAACGTGGTTATGTGGAATGGCCTACCATGCAGTTTCCACGTGGTGCCTCAGTTGAGGTTCCGAACGTGGTTATGTGGAATGGCCTACCATGCAGTTTCCATCTGGAGCCTCAGTTGAGGTTCCGAACGTGGTTATGTGGAATGGCCTACCATGCAGTTTCCATCTGGAGCCTCAGTTGAGGTTCCGAACGTGGTTATGTGGAATGGCCTACCATGCAGTTTCCACGTGGTGCCTCAGTTGAGGTTCCAAACGTGGTTATGTGGAATGGCCTACCATGCAGTTTCCATCTGGAGCCTCAGTTGAGGTTCCGAACGTGGTTATGTGGAATGGCCTACCATGCAGTTTCCACGTGGTGCCTCAGTTGAGGTTCCGAACGTGGTTATGTGGAATGGCCTACCATGCAGTTTCCATCTGGAGCCTCAGTTGAGGTTCCGAACGTGGTTATGTGGAATGGCCTACCATGCAGTTTCCACGTGGTGCCTCAGTTGAGGTTCCGAACGTGCTTATGTGGAATGGCCTACCATGCAGTTTCCACCTGGCGCATCAGTTGAGGTTCCGAACGTGGTTATGTGGAATGGCCTACCATGCAGTTTCCACGTCGTGCCTCAGTTGAGGTTCCGAACGTGGTTATGTGGAATGGCCTACCATGCAGTTTCCATCTGGAGCCTCAGTTGAGGTTCCGAACGTGGTTATGTGGAATGGCCTACCATGCAGTTTCCACCCGGTGCCTCAGTTGAGGTTCCGAACGTGGTTATGTGGAATGGCCTACCATGCAGTTTCCACGTCGTGCCTCAGTTGAGGTTCCGAACGTGGTTATGTGGAATGGCCTACCATGCAGTTTCCACGTGGTGCCTCAGTTGAGGTTCCGAACGTGGTTATGTGGAATGGCCTACCATGCAGTTTCCATCTGGAGCCTCAGTTGAGGTTCCGAACGTGGTTATGTGGAATGGCCTACCATGCAGTTTCCATCTGGAGCCTCAGTTGAGGTTCCGAACGTGGTTATGTGGAATGGCCTACCATGCAGTTTCCACCCGGTGCCTCAGTTGAGGTTCCGAACGTGGTTATGTGGAATGGCCTACCATGCAGTTTCCACGTCGTGCCTCAGTTGAGGTTCCGAACGTGGTTATGTGGAATGGCCTACCATGCAGTTTCCACGTGGTGCCTCAGTTGAGGTTCCGAACGTGGTTATGTGGAATGGCCTACCATGCAGTTTCCATCTGGAGCCTCAGTTGAGGTTCCGAACGTGGTTATGTGGAATGGCCTACCATGCAGTTTCCATCTGGAGCCTCAGTTGAGGTTCCGAACGTGGTTATGTGGAATGGCCTACCATGCAGTTTCCATCTGGAGCCTCAGTTGAGGTTCCGAACGTGGTTATGTGGAATGGCCTACCATGCAGTTTCCACCCGGTGCCTCAGTTGAGGTTCCGAACGTGGTTATGTGGAATGGCCTACCATGCAGTTTCCACGTCGTGCCTCAGTTGAGGTTCCGAACGTGGTTATGTGGAATGGCCTACCATGCAGTTTCCACGTGGTGCCTCAGTTGAGGTTCCGAACGTGGTTATGTGGAATGGCCTACCATGCAGTTTCCATCTGGAGCCTCAGTTGAGGTTCCGAACGTGGTTATGTGGAATGGCCTACCATGCAGTTTCCACCCGGTGCCTCAGTTGAGGTTCCGAACGTGGTTATGTGGAATGGCCTACCATGCAGTTTCCACGTCATGCCTCAGTTGAGGTTCCGAACGTGGTTATGTGGAATGGCCTACCATGCAGTTTCCACGTGGTGCCTCAGTTGAGGTTCCGAACGTGGTTATGTGGAATGGCCTACCATGCAGTTTCCATCTGGAGCCTCAGTTGAGGTTCCGAACGTGGTTATGTGGAATGGCCTACCATGCAGTTTCCACGTGGTGCCTCAGTTGAGGTTCCGAACGTGGTTATGTGGAATGGCCTACCATGCAGTTTCCATCTGGAGCCTCAGTTGAGGTTCCGAACGTGGTTATGTGGAATGGCCTACCATGCAGTTTCCACGTGGTGCCTCAGTTGAGGTTCCGAACGTGGTTATGTGGAATGGCCTACCATGCAGTTTCCATCTGGAGCCTCAGTTGAGGTTCCGAACGTGGTTATGTGGAATGGCCTACCATGCAGTTTCCACATCGTGCCTCAGTTGAGGTTCCGAACGTGGTTATGTGGAATGGCCTACCATGCAGTTTCCACGTCGTGCCTCAGTTGAGGTTCCGAACGTGGTTATGTGGAATGGCCTACCATGCAGTTTCCACCTGGTGCCTCAGTTGAGGTTCCGAACGTGGTTATGTGGAATGGCCTACCATGCAGTTACCACCTGGTGCCTCAGTTGAGGTTTCGAACGTGGTTATGTGGAATGGCCTACCATGCAGTTACCACCTGGTGCCTTAGTTGAGGTTCCGAACATGGTTATGTGGAATGGCCTACCATGCAGTTTGCACCTGGTGCCTCAGTTGAGGTTTCGAACGTGGTTATGTGGAATGGCCTACCATGCAGTTACCACCTGGTGCCTTAGTTGAGGTTCCGAACGTGGTTATGTGGAATGGCCTACCATGCAGTTTCCACCCGGTGCCTCAGTTGAGGTTCCGAACGTGGTTATGTGGAATGGCCTACCATGCAGTTTCCAACTGGTGCCTCAGTTGAGGTTTCGAACGTGGTTATGTGGAATGGCCTACCATACAGTTACCACCTGGTGCCTTAGTTGAGGTTCCGAACGTGGTTATGTGGAATGGCCTACCATGCAGTTTCCACCCGGTGCCTCAGTTGAGGTTCCGAACGTGGTTATGTGGAATGGCCTACCATGCAGTTTCCACCTGGTGCCTCAGTTGAGGTTTCGAACGTGGTTATGTGGAATGGCCTACCATGCAGTTACCACCTGGTGCCTTAGTTGAGGTTCCGAACGTGGTTATGTGGAATGGCCTACCATGCAGTTTCCACCCGGTGCCTCAGTTGAGGTTCCGAACGTGGTTATGTGGAATGGCCTACCATGCAGTTTCCACCTGGTGCCTCAGTTGAGGTTTCGAACGTGGTTATGTGGAATGGCCTACCATGCAGTTTCCACGTGGTGCCTCAGTTGAGGTTCCGAACGTGGTTATGTGGAATGGTCTACCATGCAGTTTGCACCTGGTGCCTTAGTTGAGGTTCCGAACGTGGTTATGTGGAATGGCCTACCATGCAGTTTCCACCCGGTGCCTCAGTTGAGGTTCCGAACGTGGTTATGTGGAATGGCCTACCATGAAGTTTCCATCTGGAGCCTCAGTTGAGGTTCTGAACGTGGTTATGTGGAATGGCCTACCATGCAGTTTCCACCTGGTGCCTCAGTTGAGGTTTCGAACGTGGTTATGTGGAATGGCCTACCATGCAGTTTCCATCTGGAGCCTCAGTTGAGGTTCCGAACGTGGTTATGTGGAATGGCCTACCATGCAGTTTCCACCTGGTGCCTCAGTTGAGGTTTCGAACGTGGTTATGTGGAATGGCCTACCATGCAGTTTCCATCTGGAGCCTCAGTTGAGGTTCCGAACGTGGTTATGTGGAATGGCCTACCATGCAGTTTGCACCTGGTGCCTTAGTTGAGGTTCCGAACGTGGTTATGTGGAATGGCCTACCATGCAGTTTCCACGTGGTGCCTCAGTTGAGGTTTCGAACGTGGTTATGTGGAATGGCCTACCATGCAGTTTCCACCTGGTGCCTCAGTTGAGGTTTCGAACGTGGTTATGTGGAATGGCCTACCATGCAGTTTCCACCTGGTGCCTCAGTTGAGGTTTCGAACGTGGTTATGTGGAATGGCCTACCATGCAGTTACCACCTGGTGCCTTAGTTGAGGTTCCGAACGTGGTTATGTGGAATGGCCTACCATGCAGTTTCCACCTGGCACCTCAGTTGAGGTTCCGAACGTGGTTATGTGGAATGGCCTACCATGCAGTTTCCACCCGGTGCCTCAGTTGAGGTTCCGAACGTGCTTATGTGGAATGGCCTACCATGCAGTTTCCACCTGGCGCATCAGTTGAGGTTCCGAACGTGGTTATGTGGAATGGCCTACCATGCAGTTTCCACATCGTGCCTCAGTTGAGGTTCCGAACGTGGTTATGTGGAATGGCCTACCATGCAGTTTCCATCTGGAGCCTCAGTTGAGGTTCCGAACGTGGTTATGTGGAATGGCCTACCATGCAGTTTGCACCTGGTGCCTTAGTTGAGGTTTCGAACGTGGTTATGTGGAATGGCCTACCATGCAGTTTGCACCTGGTGCCTCAGTTGAGGTTTCGAACGTGGTTATGTGGAATGGCCTACCATGCAGTTTCCATCTGGAGCCTCAGTTGAGGTTCCGAACGTGGTTATGTGGAATGGCCTACCATGCAGTTTCCACCTGGTGCCTCAGTTGAGGTTTCGAACGTGGTTATGTGGAATGGCCTACCATGCAGTTTCCATCTGGAGCCTCAGTTGAGGTTCCGAACGTGGTTATGTGGAATGGCCTACCATGCAGTTTGCACCTGGTGCCTTAGTTGAGGTTCCGAACGTGGTTATGTGGAATGGCCTACCATGCAGTTTCCACGTGGTGCCTCAGTTGAGGTTTCGAACGTGGTTATGTGGAATGGCCTACCATGCAGTTACCACCTGGTGCCTTAGTTGAGGTTCCGAACGTGGTTATGTGGAATGGCCTACCATGCAGTTTCCACCCGGTGCCTCAGTTGAGGTTCCGAACGTGGTTATGTGGAATGGCCTACCATGCAGTTTCCACCTGGTGCCTCAGTTGAGGTTTCGAACGTGGTTATGTGGAATGGCCTACCATGCAGTTTCCACCTGGTGCCTCAGTTGAGGTTTCGAACGTGGTTATGTGGTATGGCCTACCATGCAGTTACCACCTGGTGCCTTAGTTGAGGTTCCGAACGTGGTTATGTGGAATGGCCTACCATGCAGTTTCCACCTGGCACCTCAGTTGAGGTTCCGAACGTGGTTATGTGGAATGGCTTACCATGCAGTTTCCACGTGGTGCCTCAGTTGAGGTTCCGAACGTGCTTATGTGGAATGGCCTACCATGCAGTTTCCACCTAGCGCATCAGTTGAGGTTCCGAACGTGGTTATGTGGAATGGCCTACCATGCAGTTTCCACGTCGTGCCTCAGTTGAGGTTCCGAACGTGGTTATGTGGAATGGCCTACCATGCAGTTTCCATCTGGAGCCTCAGTTGAGGTTCCGAACGTGGTTATGTGGAATGGCCTACCATGCAGTTTCCACCTGGCACCTCAGTTGAGGTTCCGAACGTGGTTATGTGGAATGGCCTACCATGCAGTTTCCACGTGGTGCCTCAGTTGAGGTTCCGAACGTGCTTATGTGGAATGGCCTACCATGCAGTTTCCACCTGGCGCATCAGTTGAGGTTCCGAACGTGGTTATGTGGAATGGCCTACCATGCAGTTTCCACGTCGTGCCTCAGTTGAGGTTCCGAACGTGGTTATGTGGAATGGCCTACCATGCAGTTTCCATCTGGAGCCCCAGTTGAGGTTCCGAACGTGGTTATGTGGAATGGCCTACCATGCAGTTTCCACCCGGTGCCTCAGTTGAGGTTCCGAACGTGGTTATGTGGAATGGCCTACCATGCAGTTTCCACCTGGTGCCTCAGTTGAGGTTTCGAACGTGGTTATGTGGAATGGCCTACCATGCAGTTTCCACCTGGTGCCTCAGTTGAGGTTTCGAACGTGGTTATGTGGAATGGCCTACCATGCAGTTACCACCTGGTGCCTTAGTTGAGGTTCCGAACGTGGTTATGTGGAATGGCCTACCATGCAATTTGCACCTGGTGCCTCAGTTGAGGTTCCGAACGTGGTTGTGTGGAATGGCCTACCATGCAGTTTCCACCTGGTGCCTCAGTTGGCCTAGATGTCATGCCGCTCATGCTGATCGCCCAGCGTTCATGCAGTCCCAAACATGCTCAATGGGTGGCACGGGATACATGTGGATCTGCATATCATCTTGTTGGTGCATGACTGATAGCAAGACTGGTTAAATGATGGTTTTGGTGTACCGTACAGTGTTCGTTCTCTAGACGATCACTAGAGGAGGATGGCGAATGTAGAATATCGCTCCACTCACAATGATGCACGATCATGTGTGCCATAAGAGTGTCCTCCGCTCACATCGCAACATCGTTCAACCCACCTCAGATGAAGGGACGAATGGAGACGTGTCGTCTTCAGTGATGAGTGTCGTCACTACCTCGCTGCCAGTGATGGTCGTACGTGTGTGTGGTGTCGTGCAGGGGAGTGCGAAAATCTGGAGTGTACGCGACAGAGGCAAACGGGGCCGACACCTGGCAGCATGGTGTGGTGAGCCATATCCTACACTGGGCATTCTTCTCTAGTGTTCGTTGTGGAAATATTGAACATTAGACGATACACTGAAACCATCATTCAATCCGTCTTGCCACCGTTCATGCACCAACAAGGCGATGTGCTTTTCCAATCGGACAATGCCCCGTTCAACCCAACGAGCTCTTTTAGGTGTACGTCAACTACCCTGCCCAACATTATCCGCAGATGTGTCCGCCATTGAGCAAGTCTGGGAACGGATGAAACGTCATTTAGGTGCGATCTAAAAGACCGTCACGAGATCTGGTCCAATTGAGGCATCAGATGGAAATTGTATGGCAGGCCATACCGTAAGACTTCATTCGGCACCTCTACGATCGTCTTCATGAGAAAGTTGCACCCCGCATTGCTGCAAAAGGAGGGTATACACGATACTAGCGTCGACATTTTGCACGCTCTGGTGACTGTACTGACGTGCGTATGGTTCTGACTGCGTGATCGTGTGTTGTATACATCCTCAAGAATGTGTCAATAAAATTTCGCTCTCCTGAGTTAATTCATGGTGTTCTTTTTTTCATTTTCCATGAGAGTATAAAAGTCCTTCTACTATCAATTGCTCCTTCTATACGGCTGCGAAAAGTAGTCTAGAAATAAATTTTCTGTGATATCTATGCAGTATCTTAAGTATGACACATGGCCGCCTAACAGTATCATTTGCAGCTGTTAGGTCAATGAATACGACTCTTTATTCTGAAAATCTGCTTCTATAAAGGTTGTTAAAGAGAGAACTTGGTCTATGCAATTGCGGTTTGTTCTAAATCCTGCTTGTTCAACTGGTATAATTTCGAAGATCTTGTGACAAATTCTGTTATACATCATTCTCTCCAATAGCTTATTCAGCATGCATAGTAATGCTATGGGTCGATAACTTTCTGGTTGGCCATTTGGTTTGCCTGGTTTAAGTAAGGCTATAATTTTCGCACTTTTCATTTCATGTGGTATGTTGCCAGTTTTCAAGATGTTTGTGAAGAACTCAGCCAGCCGGTGTTTCACATACTTGCCACAGTGCAACAGGAATTCAGCGTGAATGCCATCAAATCCTGGGACTTTCCCTGGTTTCATTTCTTTTATGGCAGTTGCTACTTCAGTGGTGAATGGTAGACAATATTCAGTATCAGCTCTGCATTCTGCTTTCAACTTTTTCTTAGCTGCAATAGTATATGCTCGTACTTGAGGTGTTCTAGAAGTGGCCACTATGTTTGCTGCAACTTGGTTGGGGGTGAGAGTATCATGTGTGCGGTCTCTTGGAGTGCTGCCACCTAGTTTTATATGCAAAGACCAAGCTTTCCTACTTGATGTACGAAAGTCCAGAGATTCGACAGTTTCGTTATACGTCTTACTGCGTCGATGTTATTCAGCAGTTCATCTGCTATTTCATGGTCGTTTTCTTTTTTCATAGAATTCTTTGTATAAGTTTTCACATTTATCTGTCCATCCAGGAATATATACCTTACGGAAACCGCGAGGGATACACTTGTTTGCCGTGCTAATTATAGCTCCAACGAACCGTTTGTAGTTGGAACTTACTGGTGGAATTTATCTAGATTTTCTGAGAAAATTGGCTAATAAGCTTTTGGAAAGTTCCATCTGGGCCTAGAAAGCACTGTTATTAAAGGTATACTGATCCCAAATTCAAGAGCGGTGTTGGCTATTCGGGAAATCTCCAGCGACCTTTCTTGTTACTGGAAGTGGTCGGCAATTGCTATCAGACGAGACAAAGCAGAGATCGGGATTGTGGTCAGTATTCCAGGCACCAAATCTAAACGTGCCTCCATCCTTTGCATCGAAAATAAGAAGAATGTCATGCTCTTCGGATCATTCCACCAAAGCTTGTAACTGAGCGTTCTATCAAGTGTTACCCCTTGATATTTAGTGTTTCTGTTATGTCTCAGCTTTAATAACGATGACTGCTGGAGACAAACATGGCAGATTAATGCAACACCAGAACAACTGAAGAACCCGTGCATATCAGCATATCAACCAAGCCACCTGGCTTTGATTTACCGCGCAAAGATTGGTCAGTACTGAACAGAATAAAAAAGGATCTGGATAAGATATCAGTATGATGTAAAAATTGGCAATTGACTCTGAATAATGAGAAGTGTGAAATCGTCCACAGGAGTACGAAAAGAAATCCGTTAAACTTTGTTTACAAGATAAATCAATCAAAAGTGAAGGCCGTAAAATCCACAAAATACCTAGGAATTACTATCACTTCAGACATAAATTGGAAAGAACACATAGATAATATCGTGGGAAAGGCGAACCAGAGACTGCGTTTTATTGGCAGAACACTCAAAACATGCAACAGAATTAAAAAAAAAAAAAAAAAAAAAAAAAACTGCATACACAACGCTTGTCCGTCCATTTTTGGAGTATTGCAGTCCAGTGTGGGATCCTTATCAGGTGGGTTTGACGGAGGACATGGAAAGAGTCCAAAGAAGGGCAGTCCATTTTGTATTGTCACGATACAGAGGAGACTGTGTCTCGGAAATGATACGGGGTCTGGGATGGTAATCACTACCCAACGGAGTATATCGCTGTGAAACTCCAATCGCTCATTTCGTATTGTCACGATACAGGGGAGACAGCGTTACGGAAATGATACAGAATCTGGGATGGGAATCATTACAACAACGGCGCTTATCGCTGCGGCGTGGGCTACTTACGAAACACCAATCACCAAAATTCTCCTCCGAATGCGAAAATATATTGTTGACTCCCACTTACATAGGTAAAAATGATCATCAGAGTAAAATACGAGAAATCAGAGCTCGAACAGAGAGATTAAGGTGTTCTTTCTTCCCGCGCGCTATTCGAGAATGGAATGGGAAATAAAATCAAAATAAAATCTTTGTAAAGCCTATGGGACTTAACTACGGTGTCATCAGTCCCTAAACTTACGAACTACATTCGAACTAACTAATACTAAGGACGGCACAAATATCCATGCCCGAGGGGGGATTCGAACCCCCGACCGTAGTGGCCGTGCAGACCGTGACTGGAGCGCCTCAGTCCCCTCGGCCACCGCGGCTGGCAATGGGAGATAAATAGTATAATGGTGGTTCGATGAACCCTCTGTCAAGCATTTAAATGTGATTTGCAGAGTACCCCATGTAGATGTAGATGTAGAACCAACACTGGAAGGTGTGCAGACTTTCTGTACAAGTGGAAGAAAATAGCTTCTCCAAGCTGTGACTGTGGCGTTGAAAAGCAGACTGTCTACCATGTGGTTCAAGAATGTCCCCTGAGAGCTTTCGCTGGCGACCAAACAGAGTTGCTGATGGTTACGGAGGGATCACTGGACTATCTTCATGGACTTGATATTAGTTTGTAGTTTGTTACACGTGTAATATTATACGTATCTTTGTTATTAAAACATCAAATAACTGTAAATTTTGTGATGTTGCCATACGCTAAATAAATAAATAAGTATCTTAAGTTTAAAGATCTCTTTTTCACGTTAGAGGGTACGTAATTACACTTAATGCGGCTTGAACCCAGCAATAGGCATTCACGACACATCCGTGTGTTCTCTATAATTTCGACGTGTAAGATCACGAGACTAATGGCCACGTACCTGCTGCATCCGCGTCGGCAGAGTTCAACCAGCGACGACTTCTCCTCACATTTTTTCCTTTTTCCTTTTTCCTGTCTCCTTTTGGGGCCCTAAATGCACCTGCTGGCCATCCGCTAACAGCCACGTACTACATCAGGACGCCACGATTCCTGCTCGTCCGGCCTCCTGCCTAAGCAGCGTTGTTGCTCCGGTATAATTATGAAGATTTGCGCACTCGCAAAACGTTGCAGTTGACGAGGGCAGAAAAACAAGGGGGCGAATTAAATTATTCCTACGTGAGGTGCCACGTACACGTGTTATTTTCATTAACGATGGAAAGTTTTAAATGACCGCCCTCAGGTCGAGTACGTTGTAGGCAAGCAAAACACCGGCAGAGACCGCACTTAGCCAAATAATTGCGGACGCTTGAAAATATTCGCTGATTACGATACGATCTGTGCTTCCGTCACGACTGAACAGCGATAAAAAATAAAGAGGAGAACACAATTAGTTGTTGTTGTTATCGTCTTCAGTCCGGAGACTGGTTTGATGCAGCTCTCCACCCTACTACTCTATCCTGAGCAAGCCTCTTCATCTCCTCTTGAGAACGCAACACACATCCATTTGAATCTGCTTACTATATGCGCCTCTTGGTCTCCCTCTGCCATTTTTACCCCACACACTTCCCTACAATGCTAAATTTACTATTCCCCGATGTCTAAGACTGTGTCCTACCAAGCGATCCCTTCTTTTTGTCAAGGTATGCCAAAAATTCCTTGTCTCACCAATTCTGTTCAGTACCTCTTCATTAGTTATGCGATCTACCCACCAAATCTTCAGCATTCTTCTGTAGCACCACATTTCAAAAGCCTCTATTCTCTTCCTGTCCGCACTGCATATCGTCCATGTTTCACTCCCGTACAAGGCAACACCCCACACAAATACCTTCATAAAAGACTTCCTTACACTTAAATTAATATTCGATATAAGCAAATTTCTCTTTTTCAAAAATGCTTTTCTTCCCATTGCTATTCTGCATTTTATATCCTCTGTACTGCGACCGTCATATGTTATTTTACTACCCAAGTAACAAATCTCATCTACCACCTTCATTGTTTCATTACCTAATCTAATTCCTTCGTCATCGCCTGATTTTCTAAGACTGCATTCCATTATCTTTGTTTTGCTCTTGTTAATGTTCATTTTATATGATCTCTTCAACACACTGTCCAATCCATTCAACAGCTCTTCCAGGTCTTTTACCGTCTCTGACAGAATTACAATGTCATCAGCAAAACAAAATGTTTTTACTTCTTCACTCTGAACTTTAATCCCTATTCCAAATTTTTCCTTGCTTTCCTTCACCGCTTGCTCGATGTACAAATTGAATAACATCGGAGAAAGGCTACAACCCTGTCTTACTCCCCAACGAATGCTTCCCTTTCATGCCCTTCGAGTCTAATAACTACGGTCTGGCTTTTGTACAAGTTGTAAATAATTCTCCTTTCAATGTATTTTACCCCTGCTGACTTCAGAATTTGATACAGTGTATTCCAGTCAACATTGTCAAAAGCTTTCTCTAAATCTACAAAAGCTAGTAAAAAAGTAAAAAGTAAAAAGACTAAGATAAGTCGTAAAGTGAGTATTGCCTCCCGGGTTCCTACGTTCCTTTTGAATCCAAACTGATCGTCCCCGAGGTCAGCTACTACCAGCTTTTCCATTCTCCTGTAGAGAATTCGTGTTAAAATTTTGCAACCATGACTTATCAAACTGATGGTTATGTAATTTTCACATCTATCTGCGCCTGTTTTCGTTGGAATGGGGATTATTACATTTTTCTTAAACTCTGAGGGTATTTCGCCTGTCTCATACATCCTACCCACCAGGTGAAATAGTTTTGTCATGGCTGGCTCTCCCAGAGACTTTAATAGCCCTGAGGGAATGTCATCTACCCCGGGTCCTTGTTCCGACCTAGATCTTTCAGGGCTCTGTCAAATTCATCTCTCAGTATATTATCTCCTATTTCATCTTGATCTACTTCCTCTTCCCTTCCTACAACATTGTCTCTAAGTTCATTTCCTTTGTAGAGCTCCTCTATGTACTCTTTCCGCCTTTCTGCTTTCCCTTCTTTGCTGAGAACGGGTTTTCCATCTGAGTTCCTGATAATTGTAGAGCTGTCTTTCTTGTCTCCAAATGTCTCCTTTATTCTCCTGTAGGCAACACAATTAGAACAGGTTGTAACAGGACGGAAATTACCTGGATTTATTCTACAACTTATTACGATGGTAATTATTACTAGACATTATTTCCGTTGAAATGGATGGATTAATAATTTTTATTGTTTCTTAAGCTAATATTGTTTCTATGGTGTAGAGCGGTGGTTCCCAAACTATGCATCGCGACCCACTACTACTGGGTCTTGGGGAGTTTTCAGATGGGTCTCAGGACGACTTTAAAATATCTAAAATAATTTACGGATTTGAAAAGATAGGAAAATTTATTTCAAGAGGAAAACTATACAATCTGAAAAGTGAAGTACAAAACATATATTAAATAAGAAACCAATATAGCTAATAACGTATTCAGGGCGCTACGAGAACAATGCAGTCGTAACGCGCGTTAGAAACTGCGATACAGCAGCGGGATGTCCTCTTCCACTAGCACCAAGTGTTACATGAATGAAATTCCAATGACTTATTCTTCTTCTGCTAGCGAGATCGTACCTTATTTGCTTGTTGTTTAGTGTGTGTACTCTTGGTTACATTACACTTTTTTTAAATTTTATACCATGTTTCTTTATTTGTATTTATTTCACAGTGGGCATGCTGACATATTGTGGGAGTTTGAAGTGTTCACAACAAGCTTCGAAGAAATTAATGGTATCCGCAAATAGTAATTTGAGCATACATTTTCTAGTTTGATTAAAAAACGTTATGTTGGAAACGATTTACGCCCAATGATACAAGTTTACAGCAAGATATAGAAAGTAACATTAACATCAAGACTAAATACAAACACAAATCTCAGTGGCTTTATAAAAACTTTTAATTGAGAAAATTCTTTTTCTTATAAAGACATTTCCTTCACCGGTTTCAAAAGTCTTACTCATTATAGCATTTGCATTTAATAACAACTTCAGTTTCACATCAGATACAATATACAGTTGTCCCAGCTATCTTGTCCACCCAAAATATCTCTGGAAAAATAACAGCTATTGGAAAACGACTTTCACCGGTATCAATTTACGGCTGGGGCCCATGAATATACATATTTGGAAACATTCTAAAACGAAAGCAAATGTGCTTTTTAACAAAAACTTATGTTTTTATAAATGGACACCCTATATTTTTTCTTCAGCAATCCATAGCATGAGAAATCACATAAACAATGGCGTTGATTGTATCGCAATACTGCAATTACACCCCGAGATATTGCGACGCGAAGTTGACGCTTGAAATACGCGAAACGCGCGGCTAGCGCACGTCCTGAGACTCAGGCGAGAACCCCATGCTGCTCAGGACGTGCGCTAGCCGCGCGTTTCGCGTTATTTCAAGCGTCAACTTCGCGTCGCAATATCTTGGGATGTAATTGGAATATTGTGATGCAATCAGCGCCATTGTTTGTGTGATTTGTCATGCTATGGATTGCTGAAGAAAAAAATATAGGGTATCCATTTAAGAAAACATAAGTTAGTGTTAAAAACAAATTTGCTTTCGTTTTAGAATGTTTCCAAATATGTTGTATTCCAATAGCTGTTATTGTTCCAGATATATTTTGGGTGGACAAGATAGCTGGAACACGTGAAAATTTTTCCACAAAGATTGTGCTCCCACTAATAAAAGACTGGGAATCACCGTACTAGAGTTGCCGACCAAGGGAATCAAGGTGGAAAATTTGTGGCAACAGCCAGAGATATCTTTCCAGTAAAGTAGTAGAGGGGATACATGCTGTTTGAGAGACATTAGTAAATGGCCATGTTTTTAAAGAGCTGCGGAGCCTAAAAAGATTATTGAGAATTGTTATCTGGGAAAAGTTGCGAATCGCTTTCTTTTACTGGATCCGCAATTAATTTCTATTTAGTTGCAAAAGATCCACCACTCGGTTAACAGTTGTTAGGAAAAGTATTACTGTCGTATATGGTCGTCATCGCATCTTACGATCGAAGAAATACTGCATATGCTGCAGGGCAATATTTGTGTGGTCAAAGGTTTTTCATGTTTTTGGTATTCGAGGAATATTCTCTGCAGCGAAATAAGTACTTCTTTCCTGCGGGAACTGAAGTACAATTTATCTGACGCTGGTGAAACAAATTGTGATAGTAATTTTGACAAAAAATTCTTCATTTGTGTGGCCATGATGTCCATAATTGCTTTCGTTATTAAGAATGGCAGTGACTGTCCGTCTATGCGACTACAAATAAAATGCGAGTTTTCTCACCAGACGTGTTTCTTTTTAATGACTGTAAAACGTCTTCAGTAGTCCGTAATAATAGATCGAAAACAGTTCGTTAGCGAAACATGAAAAGTAGGTCAAATGTTTTGTTACTTACGGAAATTTTGTCTTGTTCTCACCTCACGTCATGGAATGCCGGTCTGTTTCATGCAGTGCCGCCGATTCTTTATGCTGTATCATTGTTTTTCCCCTACTTTCACTGGCACTTTTGCATTGTCCATCATTGTTTTTCACAGATCAGACGTGTTTGTTGTTGTTTTGACTGAGTCTGTGTGTTATTGTAATGTTGCCAACATCAAGAATGTAATTCTTTTGTATGTTTTATAATAAACTATGTTTTAGTGTATTTAGTTTAGATGTAAGCGGAATCGAATAGTGGCAAAATTATCATTTTTTTTAAATGGATATTTTTTATTTAATTAACTTTTTAATATTATTATTCTTATTATTATTGTTGGGGAGGGGGGAGTTGAGTAGTAGGGAAACGATGACTGAATGGTGGTTGGATGTGGTAAGGTTGTATGTGAAGTGAGATGGAAGACAAAAGTGTTGGGCAGGTGGAGTAGTGTTGGTTGGTAGAGGAGAGAAATTTCTTAGTTGGCTTTTTTTAAATAACTAGCTGTACACCCGGAGTTGCCTTGGTGTTTGTTTATCCTACACTCCCGTAGTCCAAGGAAATATAAGAATAAATAAATAGCACACTACTGAAAGATAGCTTATCTATCATATTCAACCAACACGCGAGCGGAGCCGCGGGTTTAAGCTAGTAACACAATAAAAATGCCACGCACTCACGACTAAATTGACTCGTATTATGTATATTTAATATTGATTAAAGATCTCGCGAGGAACGAAAAACCCGACGCGTCACACGATGGATTTCGGAGTAGTTTATATGTGTAGTTGTACCGGAGTTATACATCTAGGTTGCATAGAGATCACTGGATTTCTATGACAGAAAAATGTAACCCCATACTACATGGAAACTTTCCTGCTGTCCGATTTGAAAAGGCATTAGTGTTGTGTGGCTGGAGCCCACTGGCCGTGTGTCAATTAGTCCCAGCATTAGGGACAAGAGAGTGCAAAAGTTATTACCTGGAATCAAAAAAATATGAGCGTATAGGAAATTAAATTTCAAACAGAGTTTCTATTTAATGAAACTCGAGCCGAAACGGCAGAATTTGCCAAAAAATCCGCAAATTCGCAAAAAAAGTTTTTTTTAATAAATAAAAAACGATAAGTCATTTGGGAAAATGTTAAATTAGAAAGTTATTGATTATCTAACGATTGGTGTTTTGTACGTATCGATTGCTTCTAAACTTTTCGAGATACATCAAAAAACCCTTAAAAACCTTTAAAAAGTAAATTCCTTATAACTCGTCAACATTCACGTTTCCAAACTTATTATTTGCCTTAAGTATGACGAAATAATTCAAACAAAAATTAAAAATATTCAGTAGTTGTAGAGATATATCGATTTATTTTATTTTTTTATATTTTTTTTAATTTAAATATACAGTAAAACTTCCCTTAACGGACACTTCCCAATAGCGGACTCCTCTCAATAACGGACATTTTAAAATTTCCCTGCAAAACAACATTAGCCCTCATGCTAAAATTATTCCGAATAGCGAACATTCTCAATAACGGGCACGAACACCGTAATATGTCCCTCAACAACAATCAAAACTTCCAAATAACGGACAGCGTGAAAGAATCAGTGCACTCTTGCGTGTCGAAAGTCTGAGTGTCATCAATTCTAACGTGTGTCGATTGAAGATTTAGCGTGTTTCTTGTTCGTATTGCGTTGTTTCATGGCACTGCCATCTATTAGAACTTCTTTGAAGTACAGTACGTACAGCACTGGTTCATGCTGCACAGAAACAGACGAGAGTGCGGCGCCAAACAATTTCCGCCTGTTGTCGGTACATCAGACGAAGCCAAGCGTTCAATAGTAGACTCACTGTTGTGTTCCAGCGTGAGCTTGGGTAGGATAGGGGAGAGGCGATAGGTGTATCGAATGTTTTCATTCGATGGCTGCCACAGCCTAGTTTCAAAAGTCAAAAGCTTTGTCTAATACGTCTTGAGTGTTTTCGATTTGACGTTTCGTGCTCGCGCTACATGCTAAAAAATGACCAGAGATAAAAGTGGCCAAATACCAAATAACCATTCGAAGGCCGGTAAAAAAAAAAAAAAAAAAAAAAAAAAAAAGTGATCTCGTTGTAACACAAGCTTCGCTATTTGCAGAAAATTGATGCTGGTGAGCCACCCGCGAAAGTTGCTACAGATTTCAACGTCGGTATGAGTGCGATTACTGATTGAAAAACAAATTGATCAGATATTTAAACATTTTGTTCCATTCAAGCGACAAGCAACGCAATGAAACCTCGAAGAAGAATGAGAAAAGGTTCATATCCTCAGAAGAGGTCTTACTTTTATGGCATGAACAAATAAGAGCTAAAGGCGTGGTAGTTAAGGTCCTCTTCTTCGTCTAAAAGCGATGACTTTTTATGAGCTCAATGAAGGAAAGGAGTAAGAATTCCTCGGAAATTATGGCTGGTTGGAACGGTTCAAGAAGCGGCCTGCTTAGTGGTATTGACGCAATTCGGTGTGTTTCACGCGTGAGATTTTGTTTTTATCGGAGATTTTCGTTATCTGAACCGGCCGCCATACCAATCATTTCGGATAAACGCTAGTTTACTATTTTGTATTTTATCCTTTTCTTAACAGCGGTCACTTCTTAAAAGCGGACAGTTTTATTTTCCCCATCGATGTCCGTTATTCAGAAATTTTACTGTATCTTGAAAAGCTACAAACCAATCGTTACGTACAAAACATTCATCGATAGATAATCTTAAATCCTATAAATTTCTTATTTACCATTTATCTATTTTATTTATTAAAAAACGTGTTTTGTAACTTTGCGAATTTTTTGGGGGCAAATTTCGTCGTATCGGCTCGAGTTTCATTAAATAGAAATTCCATTTGAAACTTAATTTACTACACCCCCTTTTTTTTGTTTACAGGTAATAATTTTTGCAAATTCAACAGTATGCCGTCACAGAATGCTTGGACTAACTGCCAGGCGAGAACTGCCGGCAGAGCGCAGCACACGCGACGCGCGATTCTAATCAATCCAATCTGCCGGGCAGCGCTGATGCCACCCATAACGGCAGTGGGGTCGCGAGGGGAGCATCAGTATAGCTGCAGGGGGAGGGTAGGAGGGCGTTTTATTGTGGCCGGCAGTCGCTGCACAGTCGTAAACGTTCCGGGGGAGGCGTTTTAAACAGCCGCGTGACTCAGGCGCTGGGAGGGCGCGAGTCGGCGAGATCTGACTCCCCTCGCGACTTAATATTGCTAATGTCGTTCCGCCGGATGTAAGTGGTATTAAAGTTTTGATAAGGGACGGCTGACCCCCGGCAGCAAATTTAAAACCTAAATGCTAGCCGTACACAACCGAGTTCCAATATCACATCACAGCTAGCTATATTATCGTGTTACTCGACGTGATGGCGTATCGGAAACAAGATAATACACGCCGGGGGATTATAGCGTCTAGTGACGTCACTCTTGTACAGCTGGTTTATTACAACTCTATTGAAGGCATTCTCATCGTGTCACATTGCATGAAGTAAAACTTAGGTACTCAGATCTACTCTCTTCTGCAAAGAAGGAAGTCAGCACCAAGATTAAGTTAGCAGTACACCGTTCTATCTTTCGACGAACTTTGTTGTATGGGAGTGAAAACTGGGTGGACACATGTTACCTTATTAATACAGTTCGACCGAAACATCGTTTGAGGCCGAAACCGAAATGGTAACTGACACTTGCGTAAAAAGGTTAAAATTTCAGGTAAATTTACATTACATTACAAATCACTGGTTTTTTCATATTTCGCAAGATCCCCTCCCTGTTTTAAGCCTACGTGAGTCTGTAGAAGATGATATGGGTGGCGAACAAGCTCAGACAAATCGACGGTACTTTTATTAAAGTACTTCCGAATTGGATTCTATTCTCGTCGTTAAGACCACTTCTATTTAAAACAATTAAAGTAAGTTAGAAAAGTAAACTGAACTCGATACAGTGGAGTCTCGATTTTTTGTCTCGGAATTACGATCTTCCTATAAATCTGTGTCTCATAAAACAAAATAAAAACTGCGGGTATATTCTAACTTCACCGAAAAAGGAACTCCACCATTATATCTTTAAAACCTTTAGGCTGCCATAGTAAATGCCTATTTAAACACTTTGTTTAAAAAACCTCATATTTTTGATACATGTATTCTTTTAAAGGTCGATTTACTTCTTTTTCGCACATAGATTTACTTAGTTCGAGGTGGTACCGGTACCGTTCACCTCGAATTTACGAAATTTTACTGAATAGCTACCAGAAAAAATTTAAAAGTCCTGCATATCTTCTTGAAGGAAGATACTTCTTAGGTGCACGACAAACTTGCCAAGTAGATTCTTCGAAATGCTAGAGCCTGGACATCACAACCACAATACAAAATACGGAGAAAGCAATCTTCGGAGCGCTAGATTTCTATTGCCATCTTCACTTCCGTTTTTACAAAACAAATGACATATCTCCTTTTTGCCCTTCGTATATACATAATACATATAAGTAAATCATCTTCAAACAGTGCTGCAGAAAGTATTTAGAAAAATAAGGTCACAGTTTCCGACCAACAGTATGATTGTTGTCATTATAAATTTACGCATAGTGGACAGGAAACGTACAATACTGAATAAGTTAAATTGGAAATAACTTAATCTAAGAATATCACTTTGACATACGATTGCCGGCCGCGGTGGCCGACGGGACTGAGGCGCTCCAGTTACGGTCCACTACGGTCAGGGATTCGAATCCCTCCTCGGGCATGGATATTTCTGCCGTCCTTAGTGTTAGCTAGTTCGTAAGTAGTTTGTAAGTTTAGGGACTAATGACCCCGTAGTTAAGTCCCATAAGCTATACAAACATTTGAACATTTTTGAGATACGATTGCATTATATTGCGCTTAACAACAAAATTACCACAATTTTTACGCGCGAGGAGAGACTCCTAGCGCTTAAACGGCGCACAGTTAAGTGGGGTAAAGCGTTACTTTTGACTGAATCCATCCCGAACGCGACCCAAGTTCATCCGTAATTCAAGAAACCTAGTTCCGGCATAGCCGAAGATTCGGTTGATTTTTGGCTGAAACCGAATCTGCGACCGAAACTAATAGTTTCGCCGAAACTGCCTCATACCGAATATTCGGTCGATCCTTACTTATTAATAAGTTTGAAGTTACTGTATGAAAGTGGTAGGGATGATTGCAGGTACTAATAAATTAGAACAATGGCAGGAGGGTGGCCATAATGACGAAGTCGAGGAGAAACTGCGAATTAATACCATAGATGAAGCCGTTAGAGCGCTCTGGCTGAGATCGTTGGGTTACGTTACACTCCTGACAGAAGCAAGGTTACCTTAGAGCTTCTTGTGTTCGCCAGTAGAGTGTACGAGGAGACGAGGTAGACCAAGAAGAAAGTACTTGGACTCGGCCAAGAATGACAAACAAAAATTCTTCGGAGCGCAAACTTTCTATTGCCATCTTCACTTCCGTATTACAACAGACAAACAACATCAGCAATGTTAGCATTTAACAGAGGATTATGGAGGAGTTTTATTAGGGGGACTATGGTTAAAGGTACAACGTCTCTAATGATGATGATGATGATGATGACGATGATGATGATCAATATGTTTTCAGCCGCACATTTGTTTCTCCAGACTGCTAGCTGCGGTTAAGTCATAGACATCATGTCATTTTATCATTGTTGTACATGAATGAAACTTTCACTCTGCAGCGGAGTGTGCACTGATATGAAACTTCCTGGCAGATTAAAGTTCTGTGCCGGAAGCGGGACTCGAACCTGGGACCTTTTTGCCTTTAGCGGGCAAGCGCTCTACTGACAGGTATCCCGACACGACTCACGATGCCGCTTCACAACTTTACTTCTGCTAGTATCTCGCCTCCTACTTTCCAAACTTCACAGAAGCTCTCCTGCGAACCATGCAAGACTAGCACTCCTGGAAGAAAGGATATGGTAGAGACATGGCTTAGCCACAACCTAAGGGATGTTTTCAGAATGAAACTTCGACTCTGCAGCGGAGTGTGCACTGTAGGTAGGGTTGTAGGGCAGCATCATGAGTCGTGCCGGGTCGGTAGAGAGCTTGTCCGCGAAAGGCAAAGGTCCCAGCTTCGAGTCCCGGTTCCTAGACACAATTTTAATCTGCCAGGAAGTTTCATTGTTGTACATCTTTTAGAGAAATGAATTGTGAACTGTTTGCTCATTTGTATACGGTGTATTTAAATAAAAATGAGAATAACTGTCAATTTAACAAAGGGTTTTAACCATTTATTTGGTAGGGTGACCGGTTTCGATCTCTTCTGAGACCATCATCAGACCGACTCGAGTCGTTGTTGATGCCGAGGTATCGGGATCAATAGCGAGACGAATCGGCCTGATGATGGTGTCAGAAGAATCGAAACTGGTCACCCTATCAAATAAATTGTTAAAAACTTTTGCGAACTTGACAATTATTCACATTTTTAAAACATATACCACTTCGCTGTTTTTCCAAGGGGAAACTATGTTTTCCAAACATGCATGTAAATTACATGAGAGAGATTCAGAGATACGATAGAGGAGCTGAAAAGAAGCAGAAGATGTCACGTAAAAGAAAAGGCTAATTTGCTTTTTATACCATGTCACACGCATTGATTGTGGTGTACATAATACAAACCACTTCACTAAGCTGGTTGAACTTGGTTTCTTGGTAGAGGTTCCACTGGATCTAGGTCAGCGCATGTGATTCATACGTGATGGAGTACCACCTCATTTTTCTAGTTGTGCTACAGTAATTTTCCATCAATTTACAAACAAATCGATAGGGCTTTAGGGATCGACACTGTGGCCTGCTAGATCTCCCTACCTCAATCCAATAGACTTATGGGGTGAAGGCCATTATGTATGGTGCTCCTATTCATAATGTGGAATTACTATGTCAGAGTATGGAGCAAGAGTGTCAGAAGATACGACAGAATCCTGGATTTAGGAACAAGTGAGACAGTCAATGATGCGGCACAAAGACGCCTTCATTACACTTTCTGTGTAGAGCTGTACTTAGTAAATCGCATTGTATGAACACAAACGACCAACTTGCATTGTCAAGTAGTCTGCATTACGTACACCAAAACTAATGCCTGTAAAAAGGTAACGAAAGAAAATAAACAATATGTGCACCAGACATGTTCTGGTTGTTGTCACATACTGTATCGAATCCCAGGAGCTTTACAACATGTGGTTGCGTAGATTTTCCCGACGTAATAACTTACAATATTCTTCTCGGGTCTGCAGCCGGATAGCATAGCCAACTAGACACAATATTTCGGCAGACCAACTAGCTGCCATCTTCAGGACACTGAATGCATTTGGTTTGCTTTCCGGAAATTATTTAGCTTCTGTTCTCGCTCCTCATGTTAGAAAGTGTGAACATCACGTCTTGAACTCGTCACATTTTATTCTCCGGCTGCAGTCAGTATGTCTTTGTCCATCATGTTCTGACTTAGAGGTAGTTCTTTTTTAATAATGCCTGTTTTGGACAAACTGACGGAGATGCTATGGGGAGTCCTCTTTCCGCCATAGTTGTGAACCTTTTAAAGCCTCAATTCATGAGGACGGTCACGATTTATGACGTCATATACAATGAGATGCCACAAAAACTGCTGCATTACGCGACAATGTTGCACATTTCCTCTTAAATCACTGGACCGATTTCAACCAAATTTGGCACACATATTTCTTAATGTGAGGTACCAACCCTGAAATGGCAAGAGCCACATACGACACATGCTTCAGGAGGAATAACGTTGTAAAAAACAAGAGTTTCAAGAAACTGACACTTAATGCACGAGACTTTATGTGTACAGTATATGAGAACGAGGTTACTTAGCGACTTGCAACAAACTTTAAACATAATTTCAAACTTTTATTCAACTTTTCTCGTTGTCAACGATGGCAAAATTATGAAACGAAAAATGTTTATACCTTACTACTTTTCCACTCTTCATGGACTAAATCAACGACATTCGGTATGACGTTACAAGTTATAATTATTACACTACAAAAATGTAGCCGCAGGAAATTTTACAGACAGTATAAACACATATAGCTATGTACCTTCAAAACTGTATCACAGTACGACACGTAGTTCATGAGACATTAGCACATGAACAGTAACGTTCATGGAAAACCGTCGAATCACGCACCAAGTTGTAATCCATCACTTCTTTTGTACTAATTGTATTCGCAAGAGATTTTACAATCATACGGCACTCATACAATGAATACATACCTGAAAAATTACCCAATTGTACAACATGTAAATATGACATCGTACGAATTCTATATGTCATTTATATTTTAATTATACTGCACTTATAATTTTGTACATTACGCAGAACACTCTTATTTCTTATGTATTATCCGATAAGTATGATATGTTTTTAGAAGAACGGAGATGGACAGAGAGAGATGGGATAGGAGAAGTAATAACTCAAGACGGAAATAAATAAATAAATACGCGAGAAACGCCGGTTCTTCACATAGTCTGTCAAATAAAATGAAATGACCAGTTTCTACAGTTGTACTTAGCTGAGATACATACAGAACACCTCTTCGTTTAATTCTACCTTCCTTGTTGCCCGTGAGAACAGAAACGAAGATCCTTTTCCTTTGACAGTTAAGTTGTCTTAATTTTCTTCTAAAACCTTCAAGAATATCAATGGATATTTAGACATATGCAATGACATGCCTGACACTACATACCAGTACAACTGCGTGCGTGAATCTTTATTTGCGTCTGTGTCTGTTAGCTTTCTGTCTTACCCAACTTTTTCCATTGTTATTGCCCTTTCCTCTGACGCTTTTTTGTCAGATGCCAGTCCTTGTTTGAACGTAACATCAATCTTCTTCTTGCTTAGTCGCAGAAATACTTTGATGGTTTATTACAGGCGTCGTCGTTAATTTCTTGCAGATATTTATTTTTTATCCTGTCTGCTGTAGTCGGAAAATTTGAACATTCCAAGCACATAATCAAAGGCTTAATTCGGCTGGTAGTCTTGTAAGTGGAATATAACAAGTACATTCTTCCTTAACGTCAAAGCTGAAGGCATTTAATTTCTGTGACGGAAATTATCTGTGACGCACATTTCTCTAGTGTCGAACGATAATCTAGTCGGTTGTCTGCAGTGTCCTCAATAATCCTGTCTGGTGGAAGGGCAGACTTGTTTTAGCCCTTAGACCGTGATCGACGAAATGAGTTCGGCCCAGCAATCACCAACATTAAGATCGCCGTACAAAATGTAATCAGAGTTTTGCATCACACGCAATGATCATCTTAACATTTAAAGAAGTATTTATTGACGATACCTGTTAACAATGAATGAGACGATAAAATACACTGCGGAAAAAAGATACTAGACTTAGGGCCGGTTCGTCCATCTCTCGTTAATTTTCTCGTTAGTAAACGAGAAGATGCTTTAACGTCCTGTTAAATGTGCTCGTTAAGTGCATTGCGTTTGTCATTGCCAGATACACCTCTCGTTTGCTAACCTGGAGAAAACGAAAAGGTGCGATATATTTCGACTATGTTGGCAACAGAAACAAATGAAAGGCAAATGAATTCAGCGCTTTCCACGGAAAATGTAGGGCAGTAAAAATGCCTAGGGCTTAATACGATAACATGCCAAGTGCTTAGTATCTTAGTGCAAGCTTGCACACAGGCAAAAGTATACTGTTGCTGTAGATCGGAGGAAGGAATCACATTTTAGGCATCATGCTAGGCGCATTAATATTTTTCACGAGCTACAGAGTAAATGTTATTGCTGCTCGTTTCACTCGCAGCAAAATTAATACTGTACCTGCTCTATGTTTGACAGGTTCTTGTTACGTACCCTTGTCCGTTCAGAAAAAAAAAAAATTTCGTTTTAATTAAAGTTGTCACGAGAAAACATTTATTGGTCGCCTGAGTTGCCGTCATTACCATTGGTGCCTACATAACCACTGCAGCCCGGCGAGAAACGTGGTACAATTTAACCAAATACTGAATTAATAAGCTTGCAGGCATAAATAAAGTATTCTTTTTTCTATTATGACAGATAACTTACAAAATACGTATCTATCTGTTGGACTCTTGAGATGGTCCTGGAGTTTTTCATGTAGCGTTTCCAAGACGAAATATTGTAACAGATTCTGCATCATCTCAGCATTCAAAATGATTTGGGCGAACAGAAATACGTCTATGTCGCATTATAGGAGCAATGACTTCTAGATCGTCTACAATATTGACATCGTCTTCATTGTCAACCAAATATCTTATTCCAACCATTTTCATCATATCGATTCTCATTGAACTAGTCGTTACCCATAAGTTTGTATTTTGATATCTAAACAGTAATTTTAATGTTATGTTGCGTATCTGCAATATATAAAATTCATCGGCTACCTACTGACCTGGATGGGGCGAGAAATATGACGATAAAATTTTTCACTGAAGCTGCTTTCCACACTGCTTCTGTTATTTTGTTCGATAAATCGGTCTTATTACGTGAATATATTGCGGTATTTTACGCTTTGGAATCTTTCTAGTTTCATACAGATTCTCATTTAACTGATAGTTACCCGTGTAGCGAGCAGAATTCTACTCGTTAACTTAACGGCTAGTTTGAGTCTTTTAACGTCTGGTTAACTCATAACGAAACATTGACACACGCAGTTCTCCCCTAACGACAAGTTAAAATCTTAACCGGAACTTAACGAGACAACGACAAACCGACCCTTAGGCGACGATAGTTTGCACTCGACCTGCGTGATAGTAGATCTACTGATATTGGTTTCAATGTCGTCCACCAAAAGATAGCGTAGTGGAATAGCTGCTAAGGCGACATATTTACGAACCCTTTAATATCGAATGTTTAGACATTAGGCTCGTTGTCATATCAATGCATGAATCAGGTCACTCCAATATTCAAGAAAGGCAATAGGACTGATCCGCAAAATTACAGGCTGATATCATTGACGTTTGTTTGCAGGAGGATTTTAGAACATAAATATTATGAACTACCTCGAAGAGAACGACCTATTGTCCCAAGAACAACTGCAAAATGATTTAGATAAGATATCTGTATGATGCAAAAATTGGCGATTCACCCATAAAACTGATGAAGTGTGAAGTCATCCATATGACCAGTAAAAGAAACCCGTTAAAATCAGTTACACGATAAATCCGTCAAACCTACTGGCCGTCAATTCTACTAAATACCTTGGAATAACAATTACGAACAACTTAAATTGGAAAGAACACATAGAAAATGTTGTAGGGAAGGCGACCAGAAGACTACGTTTCATTGGCAGAGCACTTAGAACAAGTCACAGTTCTACTAAAGAAACTGCCTACACTATACTTCTCCGTCCTATTTTGGAGTATTGCTGCGCATTGTGGGATCCACACGACGTGGGACTGACGGACGATTCAGAGAAAATTCAGAGAAGGGCAGCTCGTTTTGTATTATCGCGATATAGGAGATAGTGTCAAGGAAATGATGCACTAATTGTGATTGAAATCATTAAAAGAAAGGCGTTACTTGTTGCAGCGAGATCTATTTGCGAAATTTCTTTCACTAACTTTCAAATAAATCTTCAGTTGTTTGTAATTCTTATGGGTCCAAACTACGTTGGTCATCAGTCCCTAGACTTACAACTACTTAAATTAAGTTAAACTAACCTAAGGTCAACACAAACATCCATGCCCGAGGGAGGATTCCAACCTCCGAGGCTGGAGACCGCGAACATATATTGTTAGCACCGACCTACATATGGAGAGTTGATCATCATAATAAAATAAGTGAAATCAGATCGAAAATGGAAAGATTTTGGTGTTCCCTTTTTCCGCGAGCTATTAGAGAGTGGAACTATAGAGAAATATAATAAAAGTGGTTCGATGAACCCTCTGCCATGCACTTCAATGTGACTTCCAGAGTATTCATGTAGGTGTAGATGTAGAATAAAATAAGCGCCATGCCATGGAAAGGCTGTCGCGCTTCCTACATCCAACTTCCGAGTCGCGGGAGGGTTCTTTCGGTGAATTCCACTACGTTTGAGTGCTGTGTCAGTTGTGCAACGATGATGATCGGAACGGTCACTGAACATTCTCACACCCGTACACTCAGCAGAGACGTGCTGACAGATCTCATAACTGTCACAGCACAGATAAGTGACTCAAACAGACCAAAATGTTCCAGCATCTTCTACGCATCCATCCTCTTACAAAAATGCTTTCTTTTTCTCAGCGATCCACAGAGGACTATCTATTCCTCTTTCTAAAGAAAACCATCAAAACAGTAGCTGTTGATAATGGTTATTAAGCTCGTTTGGTAGTGAAATCCTTTTCACGAGTGCACCAGAAGCAGCGAAAATGTTATTCTTTTCGATTCCGTTTCTGGGTCCTTTGTCATATGGGATTCAAAAATTGCTTCGGAACAAATACAAACGTAATATCGACTTTTCCACAAATATTTGAAGAAAGATGTTATCCATAATTTGAAGCCAGTTACTGACCCTTTGCAAAATTCTGGAGTTTATAAGCTTTCCTGCGCTACATGTCGTGCTTATTACGTTGGAGAAACAGGACGAGCATTTTCAGTTCATTGTAAAGGACACTTTTTGACCAAGAACGGTTCTTGTCCCCCTAATTCTTTTTTGCTGACCACTTATTAATTCAGGGCATTTTCCTGGTAGCAATGAAAATTTAGAAATTTTTACACACAGAGAAGAAGGGGGGGGGGGGAAGCTCGATGTTTTGGAGGAATTAGAAAATTTTAAACATTCGACCTTAATTGAAGGACTTTTTCTTAATGAACAATTGCAGCTATGTAGTAGAAGTTTTTTCTACATCTACATTTACATGGGATACTCTGCAAATCACATTTAAGTGCCTGGGAGAGGGTTCATCGAACGACCGTTATACTATTTATCTCCCATTCCATTCTCGAACAGCACGCGGGAAGAAAGAACACCTGAATCTCTCTGTTCGAGTTCTGATTTCTCGTATCTTATTCTGATGATCATTTCTACCTAAGTAAGTGGGAGTCAACAATATATTTTCCAATTCGGAGGAGAATGTTGGCGATTGGAGTTTCGTAAGTAGCCCACGCCGCAGCGATAAGCGCCATTGTTGTAATGATTCCCATCCCGTTAAAGGCGTTAAGACGCTGCTTTAGAAAATGAAAAGTGTTATGGACTGACTAACTCTTAACATATCAACTAAAATTGTCTGTTTCATAGCCCTATTCAAAAATTCTATTTTATATTTTATCAATTTTACTGTGTACATATCATACCTCCACCACTTGTTCATTTTATGTAAAATATTAAGTGGAGGTTCAGATTCCTACCTTCTTGGTATGAACGTTACCTGCAATACTGGATATTAATTTGGCCACTAGATGGCGACATGTTTTGCACAGGCGCCCAGTAGAAAAAAAAGCACTCAGGATAAATTGGCTGGTAGATGCGCAGATGGAAAGAGCGGTAGTGGTGGGGGTAGTGGCCAGAGCACTGTGCCCTGCTCATTGGCCAAACGAAGGAATGAATTCGCCTGGCTCTTCGGACGAAGACTCGTCTCTGCGCATCGTCCACCTTATCGTGCACCACAGAAGCGGTTACATTCAGACCTTTGCACTGCTGTTAACACTTCCTATTTTAGGTACGACTATCTGACGATGTCAGATATATATTGTAATCGTGTTTTCTTTTAAAATATGACATGTAATTTTTAACCTATATTCCACTTTGTCTGTAAGTGTCCTTTCTGACATCGAAACCTAGGTTATGTACTTTAAACTTAAGTGTGTAGGGGTTTATTTTTAGAAATCCATTACAGATAAGAGGGTTTGTTAGCCCAGAAGTGTGAACACGAACTGTTGGCAAACGGTACTAGCAGTGGGACTGCGGGGAAGTGCCCCTCTTCCACCCACGCCATGCCATCTGAGGATCACTTCTGATGAAAGTCTTTCCAGTTACTAACTAGGGATGGTCATTCACGTTTACAATATAGACTGGTAGTGTGGTTTCATCCATCATTCAAAAATGTTCAAATGTTTGTATAGTCTATTGGACTTAACTACGGGGTCATCAGTCCCTAAACTTACAAACTACTTATGAACTACTTACGAACTAGGACGGCACAAATATCCATGGCCGAGGGGGGATTCGAACCCCCGACCGTAGTGGCCGTGCAGACCGTGACTGGAGCGCTTTAGTCCCGTCGGCCTCTGCGGCCGGCTCATCCACATCCTTTTTCTGGTCTAAATCCCAATAATCACGCGTATATCAATAGGAACAGTAACCTGTTTCAGCCAGCTGATCTCCTTGCTGAATGTCTTCATTTTCGGTATCGTGCTCAAACATTTGGCTAAGGCCATCGGCAACTGTGTTATCCCAGTCCAATGCCGATATCGACCAATCGTTTGATGGCGGTGCTAGACGACCAACCAGAGAGATGGAGAGAGAAAAGTGGAGTCTCTGGTGAGGCACCAATCGTTTGATGGCGGTGCTAGACGACCAACCAGAGAGATGGAGAGAGAAAAGTGGAGTCTCTGGTGAGGCACAAAGAAGTGGGGAGAACTGTGAAAGGCGCCGGACAGAGCGACACTTGGGGAGAGTGGGGTCGAGTGCACGACGTGAGAATCGCCGCACCTCGCTGCGGAGCGCGCGGTTGCTCGCCGTGGAGGTTCGAGTCCTCCCTGGGGCATGGGTGTGTGTGTTGTCCTTAGGTTAGTTTACCTACGTTTAAGTTGTTTGTAAGCTACGGACTGATGACCACGCAGTTTGGTCCGATAGATTTACAGACATTTGAACATTTGAGAATCGCCGCATGTTGCTGCTGTATGATGCCATTGGTACATTGAGTGAGCTGTTGAAGTCTGATTACTGTTACTCTGATTATTCTCGGTATTGCTGAGAAGAAATGTGGATTGAATAGTTTCAAAAGGAAGAAACTGCTAAATTTAAGTCTTGGTTGGCTTTTGTTGCTGCACTGTATGAGATATGCTATTGTCAATGTTTACTGTTACTATGAGGTATTGGCATATTGGTGCTATATCTCAAACAGTTGTAATTTTGTGAGTTGTTGTAGTCTGTTTACTGTTAATCTGTTTATTCCCTATTTTGACGAGAAAAAATTGTCAAGGTAATTGCCAAAGGAGGTGTCTGGTAGAAATTGTTATTCAACTAACTGATTAGTAAAATTAATGTTTAATAAACTTGGTGCCCAGCTCTGAAGTATCCTGAGTGATGTTCCCTCATCAAACTTGAGACCTGCCCTTCTAATGCCAGAACAGTGTTTCTATTATGAACACAATCTTCTTCTTGAAGAACTAATTTATTACAACTAAACTTCTTCTATACTATTTACAATGGTCACTACTTCGAAGGTGGTTACAGAAGTCCATTGGAGCAGACGGAGTGGTTCCTTGGTACGCCGTCGAATGGCTTCTTCTTCTTCTTCGGAGTCTTCCACGAGGATATCGTTGGCTTCGTGGATGCGAGACTGACTGGCTGGTCCCTAAAAGGCGATCGCCAGCCAATGGCGAGATGGCGCAGGATTACTTCGTTGGTACTCAGCTAAGCTGCGACCTCTGTAAAGTAAGGTCCAAATTAGGCTAAAGAATACTCTGTTTATTTACAGTCGCGTGTTTGTCACGGTATAACACAAGCTAGCAATAGAATTGAACCACAGACAATGTCGAGGTGGGGTGGCTAGCGTGCCTCAACGATACAGATAGTCGTACAGTAGGTGCAACCACAGTGGAGGGGTATCTGTGGAGAAGCCAGACAAACGTGTGGTTCCTGAAGAGGGGCAGCATCCTTCGCAGTAGTTACAGGAGCAACAGTCTGGATGACTGACTGAGCTGACCTTGTAACATCAGCTAATGTGGCATTGCCACACAGCTACTACAGCCGTTACCTTTCCCGAGAACATGCAGATCTACTGTATGACCTGTATTTAGTTCTGTTGTGGAGACACTATGCAACGGAATCGTGTTTGTCACTGATAGGACAGGTTGTTAACTTACCTACCTTACCTCCGAGCAAATGGACACGCTTGTCTCACGTCACCAGCGTACACACAATCGAGGGAAACACAGTTACTTGCGAGCCAGCGGTCTAACGTAAAGGTGTCACTTTGTTTTCGAAACAGGAACAATGGATTTGAATTAAGATTGAATGTGCCAGCGGTCGTACAGCACGACCGTGTCATCAACGTCTTCAAGAGGCGTGCAGCGAATCGGCATTGCCGTACAGAACAGTGGCATGATGGCTGAAACCTTCAAATGTAGCAGACATGCGTCGGGCAGGTCGTCCTAGCGTCTCTGAAGAAGAAGTTCATACTGTTGCCGCGTTAGTGGACTGATCGACGCCAGACGATTGATGAGAACCGAATTAGCGCATGCGATTGTGGTTCCACCCCGAAGGAACGTCTGGCCATGCAAAAAATTGCATCACGATGTGTTCAGCATGAATTGACAGAAATGCATCATCTGCGACCAGCTTTGCGAAAGAAGCGGCAACACTTTCTGCCCAACGCACCCATCGTTTTGCACGACAATGCGTAAACGCATACAGCGCATGCTGTGTCTGCTTTCGTTTGATGGGACTGAGAAGTACTGTACCATCCCACTATACAAATGTACAAATGTTTGTAAATCTATCGGACCAAACTGCATGGTCATCAGTCAGTAGCTTACAAACTACTTAAACCTAGGTAAACTAACCTAAGGACAACACACACACCCATGCTCCAGGGAGGACTCGAACCTCCACGTTGAGCAACCGCGCGCTCACAGCGAGACGCTTTAGAACGATCGGCTACTCCACCGCGGCATCCCACTATACTCCCCGGATACTGTTCCAGAGATTCGACAAGAGTAGACCGCCCCATTCCTACCATCAAAAGAACAGGCTATGCTAACGGTATACTACGACTTTCACATCGCTGGCATCGGTTTCTACAACCGGGTGACTACTTTGAAGGACAGTAACAGATGAAAACATGTAAAGCTTTTGAATCGGTTGTGAATACATAGTTCTCAGTAGTTAAGTTCCAATCCTCGAATAAAAAGATTGTGTTTGTGCATGCGATATATATACACTCACTGGAGTATGTTATCATGATTTCATATGGGGTACTCTACCTGTGCTGCTAGAACATGTGCCTTTAGAAGTACGACACAACATGTAGTTCATGTCGACGTGTTCGTACGTTTCACAACAACAGATTTGGTAACCGATGGATTGGTAGAGGCGGACCAATTCCATGGCCTCCACGCTCTCCAGACCTCAACCCTCTTGACTTCCATTTATGGGGGCATTTAAAAGCTCTAGTCTACGCAACCCCGGTTCTAAATGTAGAGACTCTTCGTGCTCGTATTGTGGACGGCTGTGATACAATACACCATTCTCCTGTGCTGCATCGGCGCATCAGGGATTCCATATGACGGAGGGTGGATGCATGTATCCTCGCGAACGGACGACGTGTTGAACATTTCCTGTAACAAAGTGTTTGAAGTCACGCTGGTACGTTCTGTTGCTGTGTGTATCCATTCCATGATTAATGTGATTTGAAGAGAAGTAATAAAATGAGCTCTAGCATGGAAATTAAGCGTTTGCGGACACATGTCCACGTAACATATTTTCTTTCTTTGAGTATGAGGAATGTTTCCTGAAAGTTTGATCGTACTTTTTTGTCGGACCCTGCATATATGTGTGTGTGTGTGTGTGTGTGTGTGTGTGTATTATTCAAATTGATATTTAGTTACAAATCTAAACAGCTAAAACATTTAGGAACCGTTATGTTTCTTTCTATTAAAATACCGCTTGTGATATAATGTATTGTCTTTTCTATGATCTGATGTTATTTTAAGCATAGTGCAGTGTTTCGAGTTCAGAGGTGCCCGTTGCTAATGGTATTTGGCCGGTGATAAATGTCGGTAGTTCTCGGGCTGCGAATTTAGCATTGTACCAGCCTCCAGCCGCGCTGTCTTCCTAGAAGCGTCCTTTCTCCCGCTCTGATCGATGTGGCCGCTACCGCCGCCGCCTGGATGACGTATCGCCGTGGCCTCACAGTGGCCAGCGCGGCCGTGCGGCAACTCGCCACACCGCGCTGCGTGCCTGACGCAAATTAAGATTGAGCGCCTGCCAAGTCTAATTAAGTTTTCAAATTACCATCACAGGAGCCTGAAGAATGTCCTCGCGAGACCTTCCGTGAGGTGGCAGTAAACAAGGCGCGTTGGTGCTGCCATCTTCTCTCGGCGTCGTCCACTGCCGAGGAGAAGACGTTACAACAGGCCTGTTTCCACACAGGCATCTGTCGCTAGACTAGTCCTCAGAGTTTTGAGAGATTGTATATTTAGGATCGCATACTGTGCCGACAGCAAAGACTACATCAGTATGGATAGGGCCACGGTACACGGATAGGTGGCACTAAGAGTACAGAGAATACCACGAGGGGCCGCGTGTTACGAGGACCTGTACGTGTCTGAAACCTGTTGGGCCGAAACATAGTTAACCCTTTAATGTAGAATGTAGCTGAATAGCTACATACCTTTTTTTCGATTATCTCTCATACTGATCAACATGTGCCTCGGTTGCACAGTGGTAGAGTGCCAGACTGCAAATCCAAAGGTCGCGGGTTCGTTCACCGCCAGGTCCTACGATTTTTATCTGTCACTTTCCACTTCTTTCACCTCTGGCAGTAATTCTCATGTGAAATATACCGAGTAGCACCGTGGTTCGGAACCCACGTTAAACTGTAGGTCCCCCTATAACTGGCTGGGTAAGTCAGTTCGAAGGTCGGAGGAAGGCAACGGCATACCACCTCCAAACAGGACCATGCCTAGTAAAGCACTGTGGTGTTCAAACCAATCTTCGGATTGATGACTGCTTAACCTTTTTAAACTGATCAACATATTATTATCACAAATTAATTTGTACGTGCTTGTATACATATACATATGCTAGTAGCTCTGTAAATTTCAGAGAGGCGGCCGCGGTGGCCGAGGAGACTGAGGCGCTTCAGTCACGGTCTGCACGGCCACTACGGTCGGGGGTTCGAATCCCCCCTCGGGCGTGGATATTTGTGCCGTCTTTAGTATAAGGTAGTTCATAAGTAGATTGTAAGTTTAGGGACTGATGATCCCGTAGTTAAGTCCCATAAGCTTAACAAACATTTCAGAGTGCTACTCAAATGTTTAAATGTCTGTAAATCTATCGGACCAAACTGCGTGGTCATCAGTCCGTAGCTTACAAACTACTTAAACCTAGGTAAACTAACCTAAGGACAACACACACAGCCATGCTCCAGGGAAGACTCGAACCTCCACGGCGAGCAACAGCGCGCTCCGCAGCGAGGCGCTTTAGATCGCTCGGCTACTCCACCGTGGCTCAGAGTGCTACTCAATCATTTAGACAGTTAGCTGCATTTTGATAGTCTTGTGTAGTTCGCGAACGAACTAGTTCGGAAGAGCGCTCCCACAGGCGAACTACACGAACTAGTTCGCAGATCCCTCGCCTTTTACTTTGTCCGTTCCTTTTCTGAAGACTGGCGGATAACAGGGAGAGGAAGCGAGAGCGCGCAGAATCGCGTGATTCCCTTCTGCCAGTTGCCGTCATTTCGGGCTGAGATGCAGCTCAGCTGTAGTTTTAGTAGCGGTTGTAAAAGCCAAAACCAGCGGACGGACCAAAAAGAGCGACCTACTTTGCGGCCAAGCTGCGAAGTAAAAGGAGAGCTACCGGTCGCGAACTAAAGTATGCCAGATAGGTCGCGAACTAAAATATGCGCAATAGGTCGTGAACAAAATTAAAAATCGCGTGTTTTCCTTCTGCTGATGAGAGCCATTTCGAGGTGAGCGTCTGCCTGCTAGATTACATAGTTCAGTGGTACGAAATTTCTGCTTTGAAGCATTCTGCAGTCTGCAATATCTAATAAATTCCGTAATGCCAAGATATAGAGATAACTCTAAACTTAAACGCGAGAAATTATCCACAAACTGTTTCTTTTGGTTTGCGTGATATCGTTAGCGGCTCAAACAGCAAGCGCATGAAGCAGGTAGGTGGGGGAAGTTCTCCCTCCACCTGCATGCGCAGATCACGCCGCTCAGCCGTCACTGGGAGCGGACGAACTAGAAGAACGAACTAGTTCGCGGCTCCCAATCGCGAAATATTATTCGCAAGTCTAGAGCATGTAGAAGTAGTCAATAACATACTAATGTTGCGATATGAGTTACTTTATGGAAAGATGAGAGACATAATAGTGACATTTACTGCATCGGGTACATCATGGAAGCACTATATAGCTGACCAGCTATGAACGTTTTGTTGCTAGTAGTGCATAATAATTTGAAGGAATTTTTTGAATATCCGCACTATACATTAATCGTGGTAGTTTTTATAGCCTAAATAAAAAAAAAGTTCTGCATTAAAGGGTTAAACAATCGGTGCTTACGGCATGTAAGGCAGAGTGTGTATTATCAGGGTGCTTCGATTTACGATAGGTGCCAGAGTGGGTCTCACTTTGCTACTGGGTTGGAACACTTGCGGCGAGTGACACTTGCGGGGAGTGACACTTGCGGGGAACCCGGGGCGGCTAATGGCTTTTCCTGGGTACAGGCACACCAAAAGGTCTAGCACTGCTGTTTTCAAGTTTCCACACTGTCAACATTACACGAAACTCAGTGAAATTGCACAAACCTTTGCAAGCTGAAGAGCAATATAATAACTTGTTCTAACTACATATTAATTCGTTGAGTGTTCCTCCTGAAAACACAAAGGTATTTTAATAGTGATAATGTTTGGAGAGTTATTAAGAAATTCTCTGCTACTACAAGACGATGACTTTCCACAGTCATATCTCCTAAAAGCATATTATTTAGAACACTAAGAATATAAAGACACCTGCGCAAGCAATAAATAGATTAGGCATCCTGCACAGATACGTTGATGTAATTGATCGCTATGTAGTTAACCCCACTATCATGCAACTTCCATCTGTTTAAAAATAGCTACTATGCTTTTTAATAGGTGACGCAACCTTAAACTTTCAATTAAAAATGCTAATAATAAGTCAATGAGTATTTTACATACTTGAAGCGTTTATTCGTAGACCCCAAAATGATTTGGCTGTATTCGAATTACAAATATATCTAATAAATGTTTGAAATACGGAAAGTGTAAGGGAATGTCAGACACCGCCAAATGCTAAAGATAAATTCTATTTTCTGTTACCGTCATATAGAACCATTTTTACTCCGAACTTGGCATAAACCAACAGGGAGAAACAAGTTGCAAGACTTCCAGGAAAAATGAAGCGAAATTGGCAGCCAATAGTTGGTTATAAATTACATTGCCTGTTAACTGTATAAATATAAAATTTTTTGGTGTAATCTTCGCCGTATAGACTGTGTGTTGTAGAAGTCTACGCCGAACCTAATTATAATCATACCTCTGATGAAAGAACGTTGTTTGCACTTCTGCGTTTCCAGTCGGCCGTGCTGTGCTACGCAACGACATCGCACCGTTCCATTTTACCGAGAGCTATATATGTGTTGGTGTGATGCCTGTTCTTTCGAAATAAGACATCACACCAATATATGTATCATTGAGACGCAAAGATTCTGGGTTCTGTTTTCATCGCTAACGCGATTAACAACGTTAGACCTCGTGTGTAAACAGTTATAGGTTATGAGTGCCACCGGAAAAATGCATAAGTAACACCTGTTGTTTGAGACTTAAAGATGACCTGAAATTAGCCGAAATCGATATCTCATAATAAATATAAGGTGTAGCTATCTGTATTTCATAATGCAATTCCTAACATATTTAAAAGCTGCTCAAAACCACTTACAAAAAACCTTTATAATGAGATTGTATATAATTCCACGATAAAATTGTGTTTTAGTTATTTGTAGTAATACACCCAAAGAACTGCCCTTGCTTTTAGTGTCTTGATCATCTGTTTATTTTAGTGTATTAGTACGGACGGGAAAAATTCGCATTTGCGATAAATGCTAATATAGATGCGAATTCTGATTCAAAATGCAGTAAATCCGAAATAGTCATAAATGGTATTTATGTGTGAAACACTATTTTATCAGAAATATTGCGAGATAACTTTATTTTATGCTCTTAAATATGTACAAAGTAAACAGCAGGCACCGAAAAAATTCGCATTTTTCAATGAATGCGAAATATAGGCCCATGCTAATTTTGGGCCGGAATACGGCACAGTTAGCAGCTGGAGGGCGTGGAGTAGGGGTGGTGTATCCCTACCTCTGGAACACCCTGTCCACTACCTGCAGCGTCCGGGTCTCCCCGCAAGTGTCTACACATTCCCTTTCCCCGCAAGTGTCACTCCCCGCAAGTGTCACAAACTCCTTTGCTACAGTGTCTCAAGACTTGTTCACATTGAAGTCTGGAATTGATCAGTCTGATTGCAACGCGCAATGCAGATTATTAATTTAATTGTAAAAAATGTATGTTATTAAAGTTGTTAGATCTTTCCATCCTGGAACATGGCACGCGCACTCACAATATACAGGGTGAATCTAAATTCGTGCACTCGGGCTTCGCAGCGGGATTCCTCACATGCTAGCAATAAAAAAATGTAAAAATTGGAAGAACCCGCATTTTTATATTAGAGATCGATTTCGGTCAGTTTCTGATAATCTTCAGTCCTGCAAAAAAAAAAAAAAAAAAAAAAAAAAAAAAAAAAAAAAAAAAAAAAAAAAAAAAAAAAAAAAAGGTCAGCCTCTGGGCATGAACTTATAAACTGTAAGTTATAATCTGCCATACTTTTTGAAGACATAATATAAAACTTAAGCTGAGATACAGGATACGGCCAGTAAGGAAATAAAGCATTTTTTTTACAAACAGTAGTGTATAAAACAAAGTCTAAAATAAAATTCACATTAAAATTTAAAGGAGTGTTGCCCTCTATACCAGTGTGCAAAAAGTGTCATAACTTCAAGAGTAAAAATTGCAAAAAATGTATAAACAGAAATTACATAAGTATGAGGAATCAAGATTTGCAAATGAAGCAATATTCATTACAACTAAGAAAAACAGAATACGGAAAAACGGACCAAGTGCGCCCTCTGTCAAACTGATCAGTAACTTAATGCGAGTTTTGTCATAGCTCTCTAAGAAAATACAACATCTGAAAATGTATCTGCAGCACAGAAAACAATCCAACAAAACGTAAATCATAAATAAAAAATATGCTACATCAGTCCTTTTTTAAAGGAATTTGTGAAGATAAAACAAGTTTATATTTTTTGCTAATGGTTTTTACGTTTTTGTTATGCTTGTTCGCGTTGTACGGATTAGGACACTTTGATATTCTGTTTAAAGATACAATGGAGTTTTCCTGACTGAAGTAGCGTTTTATGGCCGCGTCCGCCAGTCAGCTAGCGTTCGCGGCCTTTAGGTGTGACGTAGGCACAGCCAGTTGTGAGGCTTTATCTTCTAGCTGGTGTTGCTTCAAGTCATAAGAACATCAAGCCACATTCATTTGAATCTGTTTACTGTATTCGTCTTTTGGTCTCCCTCTACGATTTTTACCCAACACGTTTCCGTCCAGTGCTAAATTTACGATTCTTTGATGTCTAACAAGGATTTTTAGAATTTATTTATATTTATGGTACGTGAAGTTCACAACTTAAATAACAATCAGCCAAAGCCTTCGACGCAGATATCAAAAATTCTCAAGAAAAACGACTTTGAAGTTTTGCAAAGTACACGTAAGTAGCAATACTTAAACAGTCGCTGCAACTGTCAGTGTAGGTCACGTGGTAGAGTTCTGGCCTCACAACCATGGAGTTGGTGTTTCGAACCCCCCTATAACTGATGTTTTTTTTTTTTTTCGTCTTCGATTTGTCATATAAAAGACTTTCGGATCTCTAACTCCACGTCTTGTATCAGTTTTTGTTTATCTAGAGAATCTGAAATCCTTGGCGTCACATAAAACGATAGTTGAGTAGGTTAGCTGCTTGGAAAAGCCATTAGTAGCTATGAAGGTAAATTTCCAAAAACAGCGTCTTAGCTCTTCACAAAATGAACAATGAAAGACTACAGTCCTCAACTAATAGTGAAGTCAATACTGTAAAAATGTAACTTACTTTTTTTTATTGAAACCTTCATTATAAAGAACCTTCTATAAAACATAGAAAATTGCGAATAAACCAAATATGTGCACTTTTCGTAAAAAATTTTCATTAGATATTAAAATTGTGTAAGTATTTGAACAAAGAGAAAAAAGAAAAATTCTATGACGATAGGATTCGAACCACAGACACTAGGATTGGAAGGCCAGAACGCTACACCCGACCTACACCGACAGATGCTGCAGCCGTTAAATTTGTACTTACATGAAAATGCAAAACTTCAAAGTCGATTTTTTTTTAGAGTTGCGTCGAATGACTTGGCCGATTGTTGTTTGAGTTCTGAACTTCACGTAAGACAAATATAAAAAATATCCAAAATCCGATATTTATGTTGTCTCCTTGTAAGAAGGTGACCTACCAACCGATCTTTTTTTAGCCAAGGTATACCAGAAATTCCTTTCCTACCCAATTCTGTTCAGTGCCTTCTTATTAGTTACGCGATCTACCCACCTAATCTTTCAGCATTCCTCTGTAGTACCACATTTCAAAAGCCTCTATCCTCGCTGCGGCGGATTAGCCGCGCGCACTAGAGCGCCGTGTTGCGGTGCGCGGCCGTCCGCCGTCGGGGGTTCGATTCCCCCCTCGGGCATGTGTTGCCGTTAGTTTAGTTTACCTTAGGTTAAGTAGTTTGTAAGCTAGGGACTAACAACCAAGCTGTTGAGTCCTATAGATTTACAAACGTTTGAATTTGAGCCTCTATCCTCTGTCAGAAATACTCGTATGAAGGGAGAAACAGAGAATATGCAACGTACAATAAAACAAATCCGTTGATATATAGAGCAAACATTGACAGATATAAAGTCCAAGGTGAAATTTCGAGGCAATATTTCAGACCCTTTCAAAATCCAAGCAGGTTTGAGACAAGGAGATGGGCTCTCCACAATCTTATTCAAAAAAATGTTGAAATGTTTGTATAGCTTATGGGACTTAACTACGGTGTCATCAGTCCCTAAACTTACAAACTACTTATGAACTAGCTAATACTAAGGAAGGCACAAATATCCATGCCCGAGGGGGGATTCCAACCCCCAACCGCAGTGGCCGTGACTGGAGCGCCTGAGTCCCCTCGGCCACCGCGGCCGGCCCAATCTTATTCAACATCACTCTAGAAAAGATAATAAGGGATACATTGGCGGAATACACATAAGAAAAAGTGAAGGGAATTACTTTTGGAGGATCAGTCCAAGGGCTTACGATACATGAAATAGCTTTTACAGACGGTATTGCGCTACTGTCCACGAATATAACAGATGCAATTAATCTTAGCAAAGCATGCAGCTAAATTTGGTTTACAGATATCACAAGAACAAACTAAATTCATGTCTAACAAATTTAAGGAAGTCAACGAATTGTACACAATTTTTGGATACATCGGAAGGGTCAAACACTTTAAATATTTGGGAGAAACAATAACAGATACTGGCATAGAAAAAGAAGCTGTCAAACTTGTAGTAGCTAAACTCAGGAGGGGGCAAATTTTAACAATCAAGCTGTACAACAGAAAATGCTTATCTCGAAATGCGAAGTTATTACACTACAAGACAGTGACAAGAACAGAAGTACAATATGCAGCAGAAACATTCTCCCTCAAGAACAAAGGACTAGTAGATGAGCTCGAGAGGAAGGAACGGGTAATTCTGAGGAAACTACAAAAATAAAACTGGCGAAACATGGGTAAAGATGAGCAATGAGAAGGTCTATCAATTTGTTAAACCAGTTACAACGGAAATGAGAAAGAGAAGGCTTATGTTCTTCGATCATCTGGTGAGAATGGACGGTTCTGCGACCGTGTGGGCTGCAGATTCCTCGACTTGCGCCAAAGGGTGGTGGGTTTTCGGGTTCCGCTAATTAGGTCAGGAGTCCACTATACTCAGGAAGCGGCTACACGGGTAGCGGGGGCTGTGTGGCGTGGACTGGGCGGTTTTTTTTAGGTTAGATGGCCTCGGGAATACACAAAATGGGTTTCAGTCTCAAAGGGGGCAGGTCAGACACGGGAAGAAAGCAGACCTAGAAAACATTGGTGTAACAGTTGTAAATTGTCGTAGCTGTGTTGGGAAAATTCCAGAGCTCCAAGCGCTGATAGAAAGTACTGAGGCACAAATCGTTATAGGTTCTGAAAGCTGGCTGACGCCTGAGATAAATTCGGCCGAAATTTTTCCAAAGGGACAAATGGTCTTCAGAAAAGATAGAATAAATAAAACAGGGGGTGGCGTGTTTATTGCTGTTACTAACGGTTTATCCTGCAGCGAAATTGAGGCAGATACTTCCTGTGAATTTGTCTGGGTAGAGGTTATACCTGACCACCGGAATAAAATTAATAATTGGATCTTTTTATCGGCCCCCTGACTCAGACGATGCGGTTGCAGAAATGTTCAAAGAAAGCTTGAATCATATTTCAAATAGGTATCCAAAGCATACTGTTATAATCGGTGGCGACTTTAATTTACCCTCGATATGTTGGCATAATTACGTATTCAAAACCAGCGGCAAATATAAAACATCGTCCGAACTAGTTCTGAATGCTTTTTCTGAAAACTACTTCGAACATTTAGTTCATGAACCCACTAGAATAGTACGTGGTTGCGAAAATATTCTTGATCTCCTAGCAACAAATAATCCCGAGATAGTAAAGAGCATCAAAACAGATACAGGGATTAGCGAACATAGAGTTGTAGTAGCGAGACTAAATATCGACATTCCCAAATACACCAAAAATAAACGAAAAAATATCTATTCAATAAAGCAGATAAAAATTCGCTTCACGCTTTCCTGAGTGATAGTCTCCAGTCCTTCAAAACTAAAAATGCGAGTGTAGATCAGTTGTGGCTTACATTCAAAGACGTAATATCAGTAGCAATCGAGAGATTTATACCAAATAAATTAATAAAAGAGAGGGCTGACCCCCCGTTGTACACAAAACAGGTCAGGTCACTGTTGCAAAAACAAAGAAAAACGCATGCAAAATTTAAAAAGATACAGAATCTGCAATACTGGCAATCATTTACTGAAACTCGCAACCCTGCGCGGACTTCAATGCGAGAAGCCTATAGTAGTTTCCACAACGCAATCCTGTCTCGTAATCTTGCAGAAAATCCAAAGAAATTCTGGTCATATGTGAAGTACACTAGCGGCAAAACACAAACAATACCTTCACTACGCGATAGCAATGGTAATACTACCGACGACAGTACTGCTAAGGCAGAATTACTAAACACAGCTTTCTGAAATTCTTTCACCAAAGAAGACGAAGTGAACACCCCAGTATTCAATCCAAGAACAGCTGCCAGCATGCGAAACTTAGAAGTAGATGTTCCTGGAGTAGTAAAACAACTCAAGTCTCTAAACAAAAATAAATCTTCCGGGCCAGATTGTATACCAATTAGATTCCTCTCAGAGTATGCTGATGCAATAGCTCCGTACTTAGCTATAATTTACAACAGATCACTCAGCGAAAGATCCGTACCCAAAGACTGGAAAGTCGCCCAAGTGAATCCAATATTCAAGAAAGGCAATAGGAGTGATCCCCAAAATTACAGGCCTATCTCATTGACGTCGATTTGCAGTAGGATTTTGGAACATATACTTTGTTCGAATATTATGAACTACCTCGAAGAGAACGACCTATTAACCAATAGTCAGCACGGATTCAGAAAGTATCACTCTTGCGAAACACAGCTTGCCCTTTATTCATTTGAAGTGTTAAGTGCCATCGACAAGGGATCTCAAATGGATTCCATATTTCTGGATTTCCGGAAGGCTTTTGACACTGTACCTCACAAGCGGCTTCTAATGAAATTGCGTGCTTCTGGAATATCTCCCCAATTGTGCGATTGGACTCACGATTTCCTATCAGAAAGGACACAGTTCGTTGTAATTGACGGTAAGTCATCGAGTAAAACAGAAGCGATATCTGGCGTTCCACAGGGAAGCGTTATAGGTCCCATACTCTTCCTCGTGTTTATAAACGATTTAGGAGATAATCTGAATAGCTCCCTTAGACTGTTCGCGGATGATGCTGTCGTTTATCGGTTAGTGAAGTCAACAGAGGATCAAAAGCAACAGCAAAGCGATTTACACAAAATTTCTACATGGTGTGAAAATTGGCAATTGACACTAAATAAAGAAAAGTGTGAAGTAATACACATGACCACTAAAAGAAATCCGCTGAACTTCAATTACGCGATAAATCAGTCAAACCTTAAGGTCGTAAATTCTACCAAATACCTAGGAGTTACAATTACGAACAACTTTGACTGGAGAGAACACATAGGAAATATTGTGCGGAAGGCGAACCAAAGGTTACGTTTCATTGGCAGAACGCTTAGAAGATGCACCAGCTCCACCAAAGAGACTGCCTACATCACACTTGTGCGTCCTCTCCTGGAGTACTGTTGCCCCTTGTGGGACCCTCACCAAGTGGGACTGACGGAAGATATTGAGAAGGTTCAGAGAAGGGCAGCTCGTTTTGTTTTATCACGTTACGGGGGTAAAGCGCCACGCAAATGTTGCACGAATTGGGGTGGAAATCATTAAAAGAAAGACGTTATTCATTGCGGCGTGATCTGTTTGCGAAGTTTCAATAACCGACTTTTAGTTCTGAATGTGAAAATATTTTGCTAGCACCCACCTACTTAGGGAGACATGACCATCCCAATAAAATAAGAGAAATCAGATCGAAAACGGAACGATTTAGGTGTTCTTTCTTCCCGCGCGCTATTAGAGAATGGAACGGTAGAGAAAAGTTATGAAAGTGGTTAATGAACCCTCTGTCAGGCACTTAAATGTGATTTGCAGAGTATCTATGTAGATGTAGACAGCAGATTAACGAAGAAAATCTTCAAATTAATTCAACAGAGGAAAACAGCCAACTGTTGGTTGCAAGGAATAAAGAAAGACCTCGTGGAACCTGAACTCACAGAAATGGACACGATGAATAGGGACAGTTGCAGAAAGGCAGTAACTGAATTCGAGGTTCTTCAGGAGGCCCCAAGAAAGAAGACCAACAGGAAACTGACAGCTGTACATCTGGCAAAAATGGCAGCAGGCAGAAGAGCAACGCTTGAGAAGAGAAAGAAGAAACTGAATATGAAATAAAATTTGTAACGCGGTCCTTAGTTGGCCAATTCGTGTAAATAAATAAATAGAGAAGGAGAAAGACAAAGAGAGAAAAATTCTATGGCATGGCGTCAAAACGAAAGTGGGACGGGGGTTAAAGCGGTATTACACGACGATGTCTAACGAGACAGCCATCTAGCGGCGAAACACGTGGAACTACCTGGAACCATCATTATTAGCAGACAATTTATCCGCGCTCCAGAATAGAGACTAGTTCTAAACTCCCGTGAATCTGCGCATGCGCACTAGGCAGGGCTAACGCGCGCATGCGTAGAAGTCGGTATTGTATGAAGTTTTCTGCTTATTTGTGTATGACATTCGTGGTTAGGACTCATTTTTGATTTTAAGACTTCCGTGTTGGGGTTATTGCCCGTTTTTTCAGTTAGTAGATTTTCATAAATGCAGTAATTAAACAAAAAGCATGTGTTTTTCAGCAGCCATTTATACTACGTGTTTATGAAAAGGCGTTTTAACATTGGTTCCTTCATACTTATAGAAATGAAATTGAACAGAGAGCCTTTGAGTACAGGCGTACAGGGAGGAAAGTTGTTTGTATAACCCACATGATCCCTTTATCATAAGTTATGTCAGCAATCGTTTACTTCTCAGTGATACGCGTACAACTTTACAAACAGCAGCTCTTCAAAACAGGTCACGTGCTTCCTCACGAAGTTCCAAACTTGTTGCGGATTTCCAGGACTCACTTCTTTTATTAGCTGTGAGTATATTCCTCTGCCTTCCTTCTTTCCGGCCACAGTCTGGTGTTCGTCGTTGTCGTGCCGTAATCTGAAGATTTACTGTTACAGCTCCAAAAAATGTGCCTATCTGAGAAACGCTGTATACATGTAAATTTAGACAGACATACATTTGCAACCTACTGTCGTAATATAAAGCTGTCGCGCGGTCAGAGGCTCCAAGGCTCCAAGCCACTCCCGCCGAAGTTAAGAGTCCTCAAAAATGTTCAAATGTTTGTAAATCTATCGGACCAAACTGCGTGGTCATCAGTCCGTAGTTTACAAACAACTTAAACCTAGGTAAACTAACCTACGGACAAACACACACACACATACACACCCATGCCCCAGGGAGAACTCGAACCTCCACGGCGAGTAACCGCGCGCTTCGCAGCGAGACGCTTTAGACCGCTCGGCTACTCCACCGCGGCTAAAAGTCCTCCTTCAGCTCAAAAATGTTCAAATGTTTGTAAAGCTTATGGGACTTAACTACGGGGTCATCAGTCCCTAAACTTACAAACTACTTACGAAGTACTTACGAACTAGGACGGCACAATTATCCATGCCCGAGGGGGGATTCGAACCCCCGACAGTAGTGGCCGTGCAGACCGTGACTGAAGCGCCTCAGTCTCCTCGGCCACTGCGGCCGGCCCTCCTCCAGCTATTTGTGTGCATGTTGTCATTGGCATAAGTTAATTTAAGTAGTATGTAAGTCTAGGGATCGATAACCTAAGTATTTTGGCCCTTAGCTATACAAACTTTGAACTGTAATATAAAACGAAAGTGTTGAGTCTTTATTTCAGAGCAATAGTGACTCAATTCTGTGCTGACTACATAAGAGAAAAAGAAATACCAAATTAAAAATGACAGCTTTACATTAAATACAAACCGTAAGGTCACAGAAATAATTTAAATGAATGACGTTCTAGGAAATCACAGCTTCCCTCGGGTTCTTGTGTGGTATGAATGAACAATTAGATGAGCTCCGTTTTCTTCGCGTTTCATGCACGTTATTGCTGTCTAACGCGCATGCGCGGATTCCCGCAAAGTAGAGGTCTGCAAATCGCCGGTTTCGCTTGCTCGTACTCGGTCGAGTGCGCAACGCTCGGCGGTGACGCGGCGAGTGTGTACGCTCGCAGCGAGCAGCGAGCGTGTTGACACTCGAACGAGGCTGCGTGGGGCGGGGCGGGCAGAGGCCGCACAGCGTAGTGCTGCCGCTGTACTCACAAGGAAACGTACCGAAGTCACTCTCCGATTTTTATGAAATTTGCATATTTTATAATATATGAAAAACTAAGGGACACGTACTTTTTTTTAGCGGCGGCTAAACATATTTAAGGGATGAAACGGTCCCTCCAAAATTGGGGCTAAAATAGGAAAAAGGGCGATACTTAGAAATTAGTGAAGCTATTGTAATGATTATTGGTATGAATGTATCTTTTGATAAAAGACAAATTTCATAGATTCAACTTCGAGTAAATCAAAACAATTTTTTTGAGCGCAATAAATTGGTCACTTTATTGATAGCTGCCCCCTAATTGTCATTCCCCCAACAATGTATCTAGGCCGATCTCTTATCTAGCCATTCCGAAAACATGCAGTTCATTCATTTGGCTGGTCCAACCGGGCGACATACTTCAGACGGCCCTAAATAAATATAATACAGATATCATTGAAACATCAGGAACACCATATATTTGTACAACTGTGTAAAGTAAACAATTGGAATAAGAGGATTTAAAACAGGTGCCGGATATATGAGCATTAGACCGGCATATGACCCTGACGACGGAGGAAAGCTGGGATCCTATATATTGCACAAAAGCTTGCATGCGTTCTTTATTATGTAGATAAGAAAGACGATGGTGACAGTGGGGATATATGAATATTGCAATTGGAAAAATTCCCGTTAAGGACGCTCTCGGAAAAGGCAGAGGTGCAGCAACACGCACAGTGCCAAAATGCTACGGGAATATTTATAATAATGGGGTGCAACACAGATGTACAAACCTAACCTAATGGGGGTACATCAATATCGTGTATTAAATAGCAATACAAAAGACGGAAAAAGTATTCCAGGACTTGAGAGTGATAAGAGGAATGGATATAAAATACAATAATTTCCTCGTTAAGACTGCAAGTAACACCTACCACTAAACAGGAACTAACAGTCTACAAAATGGGATCAAGAAAGAAAGAATGATCATGGATAACTCATTTAGTAAATGATCTTAGCACAGAAACTTTATATTAATCACGTATAATAACTTGTATTACAAACTTCAGGCGTCTAGTTTGCTCCAGACACTCCCCTTGCACTCGAGTGGCACTGCGCTGGGCGACCGAGTGGCGAGCGGGCAGTGTGGACGGTAGAGTTGGCTATTGAGTTGATGTTTCGACTCAGTGAATCGAGTCAGCGAACTGTTCGACTGAGTCGAAACTTAAATCGGCACTGTTTCGAAACAACGAATCTTGTGATTCATGTATCGGACGCTAGATATCGTTAACATGTATTTTGCTGCCAGTCTGCCTGGGTTAGTTCAACACAGCGCCCAGGCGTGCAAAGGGTTTGAAGTTGTTTTCCTATCGCGCCACGCGAGATTTTGAATTATGCTACCCTTCAACTGAGGTTTGAAGATTGGGATACCACCGAGAAAAGTTGTGAAGTCCTTCGGTGTTCTGGGTGAACTAAGCGTTATTATGCATGGTTGCTACATCTGTGCCATATGAACGAATCTTTTCGAAGAAAGGGCAAATAATTTCAATGAGACGAAACCGCATTCTCAGTAAGAAGATGTCAAAAACAACCTTTTTTGAATTTCAGTTTAAAGAAACTTTAATTGAATCTCTCTAATTTGACTGACTGAAGATGAGTTATCTGATTATCAGAATACCTAACTGGACATTGAAAAATTTTAGTTCAGTGTTGTGGTTTTGCCACGTAAATTGTGAAATGTGTTTCCTAGTCTTGATACTTGTAGTAATATATTTTGATTGCATTAAATATGTCTTAGGAACAAATCTTAATTTTTTTTATATTGATTGGGCAGAAAAGTATTTCATTTCTGGATGCACCTAGACATTTGAATTATGATCTTTCTTGTTTTATTTAAACATAATTGAGGGATTTTGAAGGTTGAAAAAGTTTCAAGACTTTGGCATTTGAACATTACTATTTTGTGCTTCCTCTGTTACAATATTTGTTTGTATAAAAATACGAGTAACTCAGGAAACGTTTACACTTTAACACTATTGTAAAATCGTAGTAGCAAACAAATCCTGTGCCGTTCGATTCAGTCTAGTGAATGTCGTATTAAAACCATGTTGATATTCCATAGGTATTTCGTATTTGGTATATGGCGTTACTCTGCCGTGCCCTGCAGCTTTCTCGGCTCACGCGAATCAGCGGAGGTAGCAGGGCGCAGGTAGCAGGGCTGCGGCACAAGTCTTTTGAGTGCCGAAGCAGTGAGTCGACTCACTGCGGCGCCCTGCATCTCCCGCGGTTCACGTGAGTCAGGGGAGGTAGCGTGACGCAGAACTCTGCAGCACGCCAGATGTTTCGTGTGCCGAAACAGTGAATCGACTCTCCAGGCTCGGATGATCCGTATGTTTGGAAACAGTGAAATGATCCGAACTGCCCATCACTAGTGGACGGTCGGGCCGGTCGAGCGTGCACCGCTCGAACGAGCGTGCAGGAAGTCGAGCGCAGACACACGCCTTGCCGCAAGCTGCAGTGCCGACACCTGTCGGGCTGTCATAGAACGACGTGTAACACGCGATTCGAGCGAGCAACCGAGCGAGGTGCAGACCTCTACCGCGAAGGAATATCTGCCGTGCATCGTTCATTAGGTTTACGTGAAGCAGTACGTAGTTCCAGATAATCACACTTGTGGCTCTGCTGCATAGGCGTACGCGTCAGGTGTATGGCGTAATACGGCCTTTAGAGACTGCGTTGGAGCATGCGCGCTGGCACGTGAGCTGCCAGGCGCTTCCACTTGCTGGTCCGCCGCTGACGTCACGGCGCGCGCAACTGGAGACGGTGCAGTGGCGGGCGTTAAGTGGCCGCCCCTCAGCGCTCAGATGCTCCCTGGCTCGTGTCTGATGAGATAAGCCGCAGCGAACAGTGCTGAGCTGTGCGCGACCACACACCAGCAGGCAATGCAGGAAACAGCAGGCCTCCTGAAACACCGAGGCAGTGTTCTCTTACAAGCGGGGCTCTGCTCTCCAGCAGATCCTTAACTGCACACGAAATCTGACCATTACATGCCTGGTTACGTACACACACACACATCAAAGAAGGTTTCGCATCGTCTATTTATGCCGTAAACACATTCCTCCAGAACCTTGTAACGTCACATCTGCGTCCACCTAACCCTCGATGGGCGAAGGTGCCGTCATATTCTATTTGCTGTTTAATTAATCATTACTCATGGTTCCAATGATATGACAGTACGGGATGCGGACAATTACTAGGTTGATCCATAACAATAAACTTTGTTAACTTCCTTTATTATGGAACGACAAATGTTAAAATCTCTTCCTTCAAATGCACTGATTAAATAACCACGTGCCACTACGATGAATGTCTACAAGTCCACACTGAAACTTTTCAATACGCAACTGCAACCGAAACTCATATGCGATACGACTGAAGAGCAAAAACTTTAGCCACCGCTAAACGCGGGTTACGGACGCACTGTCAACATGCTACTGCCGCGCTCTGCGGTCGGCGGGAGACTGCCGCACACCGGCCAACAAACAAAAAACATTCCAACCTAAGCATTGTCGCCCAGCAGCTATCGCTGCACGCCAACGATAACTCTCGTTCGACCAAAACGTACCAAAGAGGTTACTAAGCTAAAACCCTGTATCCTCACAACCTCTATTCTGATATATGCGGCTGTTTGCTGATGGTGCTGTGGAGTATAGGAGGATGTTGTCTTTAATTGACTGTAATAGCATACAGGATGACAGGAAGACTTAGAGAAAATTTCTAGTTGGTGCGAAGAATGGCAACTAGCTCTAAAGGTAGAAAAATGTAAGGTGATGCCCGTCAGTGCGGAAAACAATCCAATAATGTTCCATTACGGCATCAGTAGTGAGTTTGATACAGTCGCGTCGTTCAAATATCTAGCGTAACAATGCAGAGCGTTATGAAATGGAACGAACATGTAAGGACAGTTGCGAGTAAGGCGGACAGCCGACTTCGGTTTATCGGGAGAATTTTGGGAAGATGAACATCTATAAAGGAGACCGCGTATAAAACGCTTGTACGACCACGTCTTGAGTATTGCTCAAGTGTTTGGGATCCGCAACAGAGCCGGCCGCGGTGGCCGAGGGGACTGAGGCGCTTCAGTCACGGTCTGCACGGCCACTACGGTCGGGGGTTCGAATCCCCCCTCGGGCATGGATATTTGTGCCGTCCTTAGTTGTAGCTAGTTCATAAGTAGTTTGTAAGTTTAGGGACTGATGACCCCGTAGTTAAGTCCCATAAGCTCTTCAAACATTTGAACATTTTGAACTCGCAGCAGATCAGTTTAAAGGAGGACATAGAAGCAGTTCAGAGGTGAGCAGCTAGGTTTGTTACTGGTAGTTTCGAACAACGCGCGAGTGTCACGGAACTGTTCCGAGAACTCAAATAGGAATCGCTGTAAGAAAGACGACGTTCTTGTCTAGAAATTCTGTTGAGGAAATGTAGAGGGCCGGAATTTGAAGCTGATTGTAAGAATTATCTTCCTGCCGCCTACTTACATTTCGCGTAAATATCACAAACACAAGAGGTAATAAATTAGGGCTCGTCCAGAGGCATATAGATATTTTCCCCCTTTTTCTATTTGGGATTGGAAAAGGAAAGGAAATGCCTAGTAGTGGCTAGAGTGTACCCTCTGCCACGCACTTTGCGGTGGATTGCGGAGTATATATGTAGATGTAGGTCAGGGCCTAGGTTATTCACTAAAAGTGCAATAAGAAGGAGTGAAGAGGGAAATAAAAGTGACTTTTTTATACATGGTAGTAAGTGGGGATTTGTGTGAGAGCACTTGTACCTGTCCCATCTTAATGTTAAGGTAAGAACTGAGCACAAGTAAGCATGTCAGGATTGGACGCTGGGGCGTAAGTGAGCTTCCGTGCTTCACAGCGTTGTTTAGTCCTCAGCAAAGCGATCCACCAGCCTGGCTCGCGATTGGTGGCTGGGTTCTGCCTGTACTCGAAGGTTGGTGAACTCTCCTTAGCAGAAGAAAGCCAGCAAGAAAGTGCCGACCCAACAGGAAGTGTCGGGAACATGGCGTGTGGAAAGTTCTGAACCGCAGGCAAGCGTCACGGTCTAGGGGCAGACATGCCAGCCGGACTGACAAAAATACTCGGAATCTTTTCAAGATTTTTTCCTCATTCCTATGCATTCATACGGCATGTGTCACCATCATTCAGTAGACATAACTCGAAATTTTTGATCCTTTGCACTCTCGGAAATGGAGAACCTAAAAAAAGAAGAAAAAATCCTGCCCCTTTCTTTAAATGTAGTTGACGCAATAATATTTGTACCTTCATTCATGTAATGTGCTGTCCCATAAATTGGCGCACTGGAAAGATGTCACCTGTCAAATGGACGCATCATCTGAACGACGTTTTGACGTCACTTCCCACTAGGTACCCGTTGATTGACTAATGGCTTGGTAACACAAGTCATTTAAGTGAAATACGTAATGTATACACACAAAAAAGTTTTGCGTCACCTGTATATGTAATAAACACATTCGTCCTGGACCTACGTCCACATTATTCGAAAAACTCAGTTCTATGAACTGAGCGCCTTCTATCGAAAGTGTGGTGTCGCACAAGTCCAAAGTGCGCGCCACCTACTTTCGCCGAGCGCCGCCATGCACGCACGGCGCGGCGTTCTTACGACGTCAGCCACGAGCGCCCTCTGTTACAACTCCGCTCGTGGCCACCACTGAACGACATCGTTCACTTGGGACTGAGATAGGAACCAGTTAACATTTCGGAATCAGATAGGCACCAGTGAAGACTTGGCTATCGGCTATGCACTAGGCAGGCCTCTAGCTCAACTATGTATCAGCATTCTGCAGTACTGAGCTATGTAAAAGTTAAGTATTGTATAAATTCGGTGCAATATATATCTCGTTATAATTTACTCTAGTGTATCTAGTTTCTGCTGTCCCACTGGCTGCTCACCTCCGTACCTGCACAAGCGTGCTACCTTTATTCCTGTGTCGGTCTTCCTACTCGGCCACCGACACCTACGACGGAAACGAGACACAAAAGCGGCGACGAGGCTGGGACACAAAAGAAAGTGTACCCATTTCGTTGAGTATTCCTCAGCTAATAACATTTGTGTATTCATTCTATACAAACTGTATGAAAAATATAAGGCGTTTGTATGGACGTTCTCCGATGGCAAGAAGATAAAAGTTAGGGCGAACATTTTTTTATTCTATTTTATTTTTTTAAGTGCCAATAAGAGCTTTCATCAAGAGAAGTTACAAGGTGATTAGTCGTGAGTTAGAGTGATACGTTGTGAGATTACCGCCCAATAGAAATACTGGTAATTAATAGCATTTGATAATTAAACAGTATGAAGTTCACTGCAAACATTGACCATGCCAATGCACTAAATGTTACACAATTTTAATCTTATTAATTATGGTAGCAATGTATGTACGCAGTTGGGTGACAACATTTATAGTTAGGCCATAGGTAGAAATTCCGGTGAGGGGAGAGAAGGACAATGGTGAGTGCCAGGCACAGTGCAGTGCACAGCGTGAAATAAAATATTCTAATACTACTGGCATTTGAAGTAATACGATGCAGTTAGGAACCTTTAAGGCCCTCATTACAAAATAGCCTGTTGATGAATAAACAATACATTAGCTGATATAGTCACATCTGGCGTAATATGTTTAATTGACAATGAAAAGTAATAAATTACCAATGAATACAAGACAGTTACACAACTAGCATGGCATTGTTTGTTTATAAAAATAATATATTAACTATTATTTCTCATTTTATTTTCAATTAATCTTGTGTATTTTAGTTTTAAGTATTCAGTTAAATCACTTATCTGTGATATAAGAAATTGCACGATTATGATAAATAGTACAAAGTATGTTTATACCAATGTAAAAACCTAAGAAGACATTTATTTAATGTGTAGTGTAATTATTTTGATTTTAAGTAAAGTTTTAGAAATGTATTGGCTGAGCGCTGTACGTTGGAATTCTGTTAGAACAGCGCACATGGGGAAGTTGATGATGTAGGGGAAAAAACCCGGCGGTTGAGCTTTTGACGCGCGCGCGCGTGAGGGCAGGAAGTGACGAGGTGGGAGCAAGTGGTGTAGCTGGCCGGGCGGCGTCACTCTGCATCAGTCGGCATGTGGATCTCCAGGTGGCGATTGTAGATTTGTGTGTGGCAATCGACACGTCTGGTTGCTTGTCGTAGAATGCACCAAGTTGAATCGAGTGCTACAGTGTGTTGGTGAATATTTAGCCGGTGGAACAAGGTGTGCATCGCATTGAATTAAAGTGACTATGATTTGTTAATGTAACACGTGTCGTCACATAGGCATGAACATGAACGGTGTTTGAGACAGCCACATGGTGTGAAAACAATTTGCGACAAATATTCATTTTGTCTGGGGGCTCATGAGCTATAACTTTATTTGATAAATGTGTCGACAAACAGACGTATCAGCCACAGGGTTCTAATATTGTGAAATAAACAACATAAAGTGAACTTTCACATGTTTTCAAAAATAGTAGTTAGTACACCCTTTTCTTTCATGAACTTGACTTTATTATGAATTTTTTTGTTAATCATATGCAGGGAAGGAAAGCTGCGAACGTGTGATATCATCCCCTAGAAAACGAGTGAAACAGTAGCAATCATAGATCCAGTGTTTTTGCAAGTTTAGGAATTTGGTTCGCAGTTGGTGGTTGTGAGTTTTAAAAATTAATCTTTCCCTATTTTAAACTCTCACCCTGACCTTCACTCTCGCAAGGTTAAGGACCGCTAATCGTCTTCAAACTATAGAAAGATTTCATTTTGTGTCCTGTATTGGCCGTCTTAGGGTAACAACTGAAGAATACGACCAGTATCTGCAACATCTCTCTGAAGGACCACGACCAGACTGCCACCATGACAAACATTTGCCTTAGTAACTATAAAACCACATTGTAATAAACAAACCACGTTCTGTATTCTAGACCACCATGGAAACGTCCAGCCTTTAAACCCAGACACCATGCTGCACAATAAAGTTGGACCCAAGATCACCAAGTATGGACGGTAGAAAATTTTTGCGCGGCTCTCGTCACAGACTAATGCCACATATTTCTGCATGTGTGTCCACCTCATGTACTACCACCTTAACTTTGGTGATGAGATATGCATGTCTCGATGAACAACAGAGTTAAGCTGTTAGGCGCACTGTTTCTGATAGGGTGACCCATGCCAGACTCGTGTGCTGGTGAGAGTTCAAAAATGGTCAAATGTTTGTTAAGCTTAAGGGACTTAACTGCGATATCATCAGTTTCTAAACTTATAAAACTACTTATTAACTACCTTATACTAAAGACGACGCAAACATCCATGCAAGCGGGGGGATTCGAACCTCAGCCGGGGAGCGGCTTCGCACTTCGGAGCGTAGCTGTCAATGCGCTTGGCCACTCCGCCGCGGATCTGGTGAGAGTCCAGACAAATAGTAGTCTCCCCAGGAGTCTCCCGTCTTTGGAGTAGGTGGATGGCTACCAGACGGGGCCTTAGGTAAGTCACACATTCCTTCTTTATTGACGGCCCCTTTTGGCAAAATTCTTTCTTCGGTCCTGACGGTATTAGATTCATTTACATTTTCTTTTCTGAAATGTGATTATTGTCCAAATGACTGCCAATATAAGCAGACCAACCTTACCAAGTGCCAACGGTATCTAAGGGGCAGATGAGCAGATAATCAAGGGTCACCCACCTGTCCCAGGGATGAAAAATTGTATCACAAGGCAGTCCCTTATTAAAAGCTGGAAAACTAGGAAAGGTTTTATGATGATAAGTCACAGATAGACGTCTTGGGAGTCTGTGGAACTAGATGGGACAGTAATTTTAGATTTGTGTCTTCGGAGCCTTTCACGACGGCATTCATTGATCGTAAAAAGTTAATAATTGGTTCCTTTTACCGGCCTCCCGACTCTGACGAAACAGTAGCAGAAAGGTTCAAAGAAAACCTGTGTCAAATTGCACACACGTACCCGACTCACACAATATTAGTAGGCAGTAATTTTAATTTATATTCAATCTGTTGGCAAAATAATATTTTCAAATCAGGAAGTACGTATTCTCCGAGAATTACCTGGAACAATTAGTTCGTGAATCAAGTAGGATTGGGAATGGATGCCAAAACACACTTGATCTCTTAGTAACAAATAATCCTGAGCTCATAACGAGCATCTAACTGGATACAGGTAGTAGTGAACACAAAGCTATCATAGCGAGATTGATTAGCAAAGTCCTAAAGTTACCAAAAATACACGAAAAGTATATTTGTTGAGGAAAGCAGATAGAAATACAATACATTGCTTCTTGAAAGACAGTTTCCACTCATTCCAAACACTAAACGCAAGTGTAAACCACGTGTGGCACCAATTCAGAGACAGTTTTATACCAAATAAATTAATAAAAGAAGGTGGTGATCCCCCTTACTCCACAAAGCAGGTCAGGACACTGTTACAAAAACAACGGAAAAGGCATGCTACTTTTAACCGATCACAAAATTCCCAGGATAGGCGATTCTACACAGAATCTCGAAATTTAGCAAGGATCTCAATGCAAGATACCTACAATACTTGTCACAACGAAACCCTTTCTCGAAATTTGACTGAAAACCCAAAGAGATTTTGGTCATATGTTAAATATACTAGGGGCAAACACAAACAATACCCTCACTACGTGATAGTAATGGCGATCCTGCCGATGACAGCGCTACTAAAGCAGAGTTACTAAACGTAGCTGTTAGAAACTCATTCACCAAAGAAGACGTAACCAATATTCCAGATTTCGAATTACGAACAGAGGCCGTAATGAGTAACGTAGAAGTAGATATCATCGGAATGGTGCAGCAACTAAAATCAATTAACAAGAACAAATCTTCTGGTCCGGACTGTATACCCATTAGATTTCTGTCTCATTATGCTGAAGCTATAGCTCCTTACTTAACAGCCACATACAACCGCTCGCTCAAAGAAGTATCTGTACCAAAAGACTCTAAAGTTGCACAGGTCACACCTATATTCAAGAATGGCAGTAGAAGTAACCCACTAAAGTACAGGCCTATTTCATTGACGTAAATTCAAATATTATGAATTATCTCCAATAGAATGATCTATTGACCCAAGATCAACACAGATTTAGAAAATATCGTTCATACGTAACACAACTAGCTCTTTACTCACACAAAGTGATGTGTGTCTCAAATTGATTCCGTATGTCTTGATTTCCAGAAAGCTTTTGACACCGTACCATACAAACGGCTTTTAATCAAATTGCGTGGTTATGGCATATCGCCCCAAATTTGCGACTGGATAGGTGATTTCCTGTCAGAGAGTGTCTACCGTATCCCTCGTAGCTGTGGCATGTCTTATGTTGGTAAAACTATTAGGACTGATGAGGACCGTTGTATTAAGCATAAACGTCACACACGTTTACAACAGCCAAACAAATCTGCTTTAGCCGAACACTGTCTTTGTGACATGCACTTCCAACTACTTTGTCATCACGTAAGCGATAGAAATAAAACTATGTGACAATCTTATGAATAGGGATGGAGGCTTCTGCTTAAATTCCGCTTGGGTTCCTGCTCTCTCACTTGTCATAAAACAGAGGGACGAAACTAATCTGACCTCAGTCGTCGAGAACTGATGTTTATTATCGATATTCTGACCGGTTTCATCTTTGGTCGTGTCGGCGCTGTGTGCTTGCTTACTCGGTGTGTGTTGTCATTCCTGTTTACTTATCGAAAACCGAGGTTTTAAAGATCGTTGCACATTGCTTCCTCACCGCAGTTTCGCCTTGAAAATGGCAGGGTGGTCTCATGCCGAAATATCGGCTGTCGTCGATTTTGGTACCTACCAGCATGCCTGTAAGGTTTTCCAGATCGTTCTTGGTTGTTCGTTGAATACATGGCTCAACTTTTTTTTATTATTTATTTAGAGGGCGTTTAGCCCCCTGACCGGGCGCGCTGAGCCACGGCGCCCGGCGCTGTTGGACCACCGCATCACTAACGATTAAGGCGCCTCGGAATATCTAAGTACTTTCCTGCACGTCACAAACTTTAAATCAGCTTCTGGGTTATATAGATAATTGCCACATCTGCCAAGGCTCTACATCTACATCTACATACATACTCCGAAATTAACCGTAAGGTGCGTGGCGGAGGGTATACTGTACAACTACTAGGCATTTACTTTCCTATTCCGCTCCCAAATCGAACGAGGAAAAAAAGAATGCCTATATGCCTCCGTACGAGCCCTAATTTCTCTTATCTTGTCTTTGTGATCTTTACGCGAAATGTAAGTAGGCGGCAGCAAGATCGTACTACACTCAGCTTCAAATTCCGGCCTTCTAACTTTACTTAACAGAAATTCACGAAAAGAACGTCGTCTTTCCTCCAACGATCCGCAATTGAGTTGCCGGAGCATTTCCGTGATACTCGCGCATTGGTTGAACCTACCGGTAACAAATCTAGCTGCTCGTCTCTGAACCGCCTCTATGTCTTCCTTTAAACTGATCTGCTGCGGGTCCCAAACACTTGAGCAATACTCAAGACGTGGTCGTACAAGCGTTTTATACGCGGTCTCCTTTACAGGTGAAGTACATCTTCCCAAAATTCTCCCAATAAACCGAAGTCGGCTGTCCGCCTTACTCACAACTGTCCTTACATGCTCGTTCCATTTCATATCGCTCTGCAATGTTACGCCTAGATATTTGAACGACGAGACAGCATCAAGAAGCTCACTACTAATGCTGTATTCGAACATTATGGGATTGTTTTTTCTACTCATGCGCATCACCTTACATTTTTCTACATTGAGAGCTAGCTGCCATTCTCCGCAGCAACTAGAAATTTTGTCTAAGTCATCCTGTATGCTATTACAATCAGTTACAGACGACACCCTCCCATACACCACAGCATCAACAGCAAACAGCCGCAAATTACAACTTAATCTGTCCATCAGATCATTTATATAGATAGAAAATAATAGCGGTCCTATCACACTCCCCTGGGGCACGCCTGACGATACACTCGTCTCTGATGAACACTCGCCGTCGAGAACAACGTACTGCGTTCTATTACTTACGAAGTCTTCCAGCCAGTCACAAATCTGTGAACCTATTCCATAAGTTCGTTAGCAGTCTGCAGTGTGGCACCGCGTCGAGAAAAACACAATCCGCCTGTTGCCCTTCGTCCATGGCTCGCAAGATGTCATGTGAGAAAAGGGCAAGCTGAGTATCACATGAACGATGTTTCCTAAACCCGTGCTAATTCATGGAAAAAAGCTTTTCCGTTTCTAGAAAATTTACTATTTTCGAACTGAGAATTTTCTCCAAAATTCTACATGAAACTGATGCTCTCCGTGCATTAAGGCGCTATACTACGATGCGCGAGACCGTTCCCCGTCGGGGGTTCGAATCCCCCCTCGGGGATGGATATTTTTACCGTCCTTAGTGTTAGCTAGTTCATAAGTAGTTTGTAAGTTTAGGGAATGATGACCCCGCAGTTAAGTCCCATAAGCTCTACAAACATTTGGACTAGAGTGCGTGACGTCAGATTGGCCCTACCACGCAGCTCCGAGCTGTGGTAGTGAGCGCTCGTGTGCGCTCCCGCTCGCGCAGCAGCGTGTTGCAACAGCCTGCCATACGACTTTACTTTCTACTGTCCTAAAGCTGCAGTACTCGCCACTGGAACAACCAAAGTGCAGAAAATTACCCAGCAGTGCGAAGCAGTTTCCTTTCGGAGTAAAACTTGTTTGCTCGTGTTCTTCACGTGACGCATGGGGAATACGTCCGAACTGGGAAGGTGACTGCGAGAAAAACGGAAGAAGACTGGTTCTGAAGGAGTAAAGACAAATGGCGAGGATAATTATTTTCCGAGTGTGACGGAGTGGTACACGCCCGCGCGGCGCGGCGCGGCGTCTGGAACCGGTTCGCGCCTCTTCCCAGCGTGGAAGCATCAGCGCAGGCGCCGACGGCCGAGATCTGCCGATAGTCGGCGGACGTCTGGCCATTCTCGCTCTCTCTGCTACTGCCAGCCAGCTTTACGAGTCCGGGACTCTCTTTTAATAGCGGCGCCGGCAGCCGAGTCTGTTCAGAATCCGTTTCTTACGCGGCGACACCTGGGGAAGCGTCGTTAGCGCCTGGCGCCGTGACGCGAAGTAATTTGGTCGCGTATTTCATGTTCCGCGAGCCGGTACCCGGCACTGACGGCGAGGCGAGGTTTTACGGAATAAATGACGACGGGAACACCTGCCCGCCTCGTGCGTCGTAAGTTCTCCGGCAATCAAAGCAAATAAAATTATTCGTAGCAGAGGAAGGAAGTCTGAGAAAATGACCGCTAGGTTTCACACGCGTCTCCTACGTACTACATGATTTTTATATCACGCCAATAAACGTCCTACAGATGTTAGATATCGAAATTACCAGTTATTGAACCTCTAGATTACCTCAACGTATAGGCACTCGCGACTGCACTAACGAGAAATTCGCCGTTACACCCTCTTCACATTCAATGCTACGATAAAACAGTGATTATTACAACAAAAAACGAACACTGGCCAAGCACGAAAACCGTACGTAACTTGTGAAAAAGTCTCTCTCAACTGTTTGACGACCAACTTTATTTATTCCGCGAGTTTTATTATTTTTCCACACATCTGACAAGGAAGTACATGGGCTCGAACAAACATATCTGTATGAACGTTTGGGTACAGGATCTCTACGTACACCTCAATGTGCTGGTGGGTATCGTTGTTCTGCAAAGCTCTGGCACCATGCTCTAGATAGCACTGTAGATGTAATTGTAGACGCCATACGTAATGCAGATATGTTAACTATAACTTATGTAATAATCATGGTACATGTTCTCTAGCGAATTTTCATCAAAAGCCGTGATGATAGTTGCAACTTTAACCTTCTTCTCAGAAGACTGTTGGTATTCACTGCCACTGCTTCCGTCGCCTCTTCCCGCACTTACCGTAGCACTACCGCTTGCAATGAGTTGTCATCATTATCATCCCTGTTATCATTATTATGAGTTTGTAACAACAGTATCTAACTCATGCTCATACTTCTATACCATAACAGATAGGAGAAAGCATGCAAATGATTCATCTTCTACACTAATACCATCTTCACGAAGAAGGGTTCTTCGTAACTTCATCTCAACTAATCGCAATACATTAGCAGGATTGATTAGCAATCGCAGCCCCATCTGGCGCTTCACCACACAAATAACACCACAAAACGCAACTTCGGAGGCACACTGCACCGTCCCTACTGGTGAACCGACAGGTCAAAGTGCAATGCGGCATGGCACACGCAGAGGCCTCTAACGGACGACTGCAGAGTTTTGCAGATACAGGAGTATCACTAGTGCAATAAGGGATCTTTACATAATCTCTCATATTACTTTGCTGTATATGTGTTTGTTCGAACCCATGTACTTTCCTTTTGAGACAAAAATAAAAATATAAATAATACGTAATGAGATAAATGAAAATAATAAAATATATAATGCTTCCTTAAATAATATAATATAAAATACATAATAATACTAACAATCATATGCAATATTTTTTATTATTGTTGCAAACATTTGGGACAAAGAACACAAAATGTAAGTACGTAATATCAAATTACATAATATTATATATTATATAAAAATAATAAAGAATATAACACTTCATTAAATAATATAATATTAAATAACTAATAACACGTGATATTTTTGTAAATTTAATTTCGTATTATTTATTACTATTATTTAATGCTGACCAGAAATGGAAGAGTCAAGCAAGTAACTCGATCAATGTTCCTACCAGTTCTTCTTCTTTTTCCAATACGTTTTTTGAAAAGGTTTGTTTACGATCATCCAAACACTTTGGCCTGTAACGTTTTAGTTTGAATGCTCTGATAAAACTTCCTATCTGTCTTCATACTGTCTGAAGGTGTCTCTTTCTAAAATGTCGGGTGGTTTTTTGTTTCATCCAGCCAAGATGAGCAATTCTTGAAGTGACGTTAGACAATTTTTCTCTTCGTCAATTTATTTTATGGCAGTCGGCTGAGATGACCGACGAATTTCATTCTCCTTTTCCTAACATCAATTTCAGTGTTTAAAACCGATTGTATCGTGTTTAAGGGGTATGAGACAGGCGAAATACACTCATACTTTAAGAAAAATGTAACAATTAACATCGTAAAACAGGGAAAAGCAAACAGGTGCGAAAATTACAGAACAATTATTTTAATAAGTTATGCGTGCAGAATACATGAGTTATTTACAGACCAGTAGAAAACTAGGGGAAGATCAGTTTGGATTTAGGAGAAACATAGGAATACGGGAGGCGATACTCACCTTACGTCTTATCTTAGAAGATATATTAAGGAAAGGCAAACATACATTTCTATCTTTTTAGATTTGGAGAAAGCTTTTTACAATGTTCATTGGAATACACTCTTTTTAAAATTCTGAAGTCAGCATGAGTAAAATACAGGGAAAGGACAGTTATTTACAAGTTCTACAAAAGCCAGACCACAGTTATTAGACTCGACGGGCGTGAAAGGAAAGCATTAGTTGGAAAGGGAATAACCTACATGTTTAGCGTTAGTCGATTTGGAGAGGGCTTTTGACAATGTGGTCTGGAATACACTCTTCCAAATTCTGAACGTAACAGGGGTAAAATATAGGGAGCGAAGAGTTATATTCAACCTATACAAAAACCAGACAGCAGTTATTAGAGTCGAAGAGCAAGAAAGGGACGCAGAGGTTGGGAAGGGAGTAAGACAGGGTTGTAGCCTTTCTCCTATGTTATTCAATTTGTACATCGAGCAGGCGGTGAAGGAAAGCAAGGAAAAATTTGGAATAGGGATTAAAGTTGAGGGCGAAGGAATAAAAACATTGCGTTTTGCTGATGACATTGAAATTCTGTCAGAGACAGCAAAGGACCTGGAAGAGCAGTTCAACGGAAAGGACACTGTCTTGAAACAAGCGTATAATATGAACATTAATAAGAGCAAAACAAGGATAATGGAATGTAGTCTAAGAAAATCTGGCAATGCTTTAGGGGGTTAGATTACGTAACGAAACAGTAAATATAGCAGAAGAGTTTTATTACTTGGACAGTAAAAAAATATATAATGGTCGCAGTACAGATGATGAAAGATGCAGAATGTGAATGAGAAGGGCAGCGTTTTTTAAAAAGAGAAATTTGATAACATCAAATATTAATTTAAATGTAAGGCCGTCTTTTCTAAAGTCATTTGTGTGGAGTGTTGCCTTCTATGGGAGAGAGTTATGAAATGTGGTGCCACAAAAGAATGCTGAAACTTTGGTGGGTAGATCGCGTAACTAATATTGCTCCCTCCTACTTATATCTTGCGAAGAGATCATGAAGATAAAATCAGAGGTTAGAGCCCACACAGAGGCATGCCGACAATCCTTCTTTCCGCCAACAATACGTGACTGGAATAGGAGGGAGATCCGATAGTGGTACTCAAGGTACCCTCCGCCACACACCATCGGGTGGCTTGCGGAGTATGGATGTAGATGTGGTACTGAACAGAATAAGAGAGTTAAGGAATTTCTGGCATATCTTCATATCGATTGGTAGGACACATACTTAGACATCGGAATCGTGAATGTAACATTGGAGGGAAATGTGTCGGGTAAATTCGCAGCCACGCGGGAGTGGCTGTGCGTTCTAAGGCGCCTTGTTGCGAAGTGTGCATCTGCTTTCCATCGAAGGTTTGAGTCCTCCCTCGGTCATGGGTGTGTGTGTTGTCCTTCGAGTAAGTAGGTATATATATTTTGTAAGTTTAGGAATTAAAGGCTACAGCAGTTTGGTCCCAAAGCTATACAAACATTTGAACATTTTGCAAAACTTGCAGAAGAAGGCCAATAGACCATAAGCAGATTCAAATAGAAATGGGTTGCCGCTCTTCAAAGGAGATAAAGAGGCCTGCTCGGGATAAAGTATGATGGTGAGCTTCATCAAACCAGTCTCCGGCCTGAATATCACAAGAAGAAGTCTTCCTCCTAGAATTTTCCTTTTCGTCTTTCTCTCTTCGCTTTTATTTTTTCAAGTTATTGTTTTCTAGCAAAGCAACACTTACGGGTCTCGAGGGAGTTTCTACGATCGTCAAATGAATAAAATTCTTGAATATCAGCCTCAAAATCGCTTTTATTTTCTAGAGCATTACCGGTTTCGGGACAGGTGCCCATCTTCAAATCAAATTTATGAAGTTACAGAGTAACCCGTCCTGGGTTATTATGTAACTTCATAAATTTGATCTGAAGATGGGCAGCTGTCCCGAAGCCGGTAATGTTATAGAAAATAAAAGCGATCTTGTGACCGATATTCAAGAATTTTATTGTTTTCTGTTAAGGGTTAGTGTGTCACCTGCTTAGGGGATTGTTTTGTTGGCATAACTCAATGAGTCGTGTGCCGTTGTTATTGGTAAATTTGTGCGCCGGATAGTTTCATACTGTCTTCTCCTATCTGTGTTCCTCGCCAGTTTGTGTATTGAAGTCACCGAGTAGAATTTTCACATCATCGTTTTGAATTTTGATGATTTCTGTTTCGAGTTCTTCCCAGAATGTTTGTTGTTTCAGGATCCTGTTTATTATCATCATTTGTTGGTGCATGTACATTAATAAAGATGCAGCTATATAACAGCAATAGCGCGGATTGTGTAAGACTACTATGCGCCAAACCACAAGTGAAGTTTCGCTATTATTCTTTATTCTGTAATTTACAGTAACATTACTTCATCAAAGTATATGGTTAGTAAAAGACAGTTTATGACGCTGAAATACCCATAACATCATTTGGAAATGTAAATAAGGTGGATTTTGATACTGGACTGCTTGGTTGCTAAAGTGTGTTTGAATGTTGAACGTAATTTTAACCCAGGTGTTCCTGATTTTTTTTCGGTTACTTCTGGTTTAAAAGATAGTTTATTACATCTGTAATAGAGCGTTCAAAGGTTGCAACATTGACTTTACACGAATTGCATCCTTAGTCTCGGCATAATATGCCGTCCTTCTGGAACGAGGTAAAATGAGAACACTAATATTACATGTTAGATATGACGTTCTAATTATAAAGCCATCCCTATGTTTCTGAATAATAAAAATGAAATTGATGGGTAAGTACTTATACACACAAAATCATCAGTTAATTGATACGTTGCTTCTGAATCTCTATCTTCAAAGTTTACTAACGTAGAATCATGTGCTAAAACAATATTGTTAGTATTTGCATGCCAATGATCTATGTCCAGATAATAGTCCGATGTTGGAGGAAGTGTTTTATGCCAAAAAAATTTACTTTAGATGTTTAAACAAACGAAACACCATCCGTCTGGAAGGACGTCAGGATCATCTGGGTTAATGAGGTGTGCACATTGTTCTCTACCACTTCATCGTAATAAAACATCGGTATTTTGAGGACTAATTTAAGCACCATCAGGTTGTAGGATGTGTGTGTTTTAACTATTCCAATGCAGCTAAGGTTTTTTTGTCAGTATTGAAGATGTAATGATACGAATCCGTCCTTGAATTACTTATAATTTCCCTACAATGTTTAAGACAGGTATCAGGGACAGAAAATAGAGCTATATTGTTCGAGTGCTGTATCCGAAAATTACCTAGAAATTTAATTGAATCAAGTTATGGAGACAACGTGTTAGACTTATTGTTGACAAATAGACATGAACTGTTCGATTTAGTGCAAATCAGGGAATCAGCGATCATGACACCATTACAGCATCAATGAATACTGTTGTAAATATAAATATAAAGAAATGTAAGAATATCTTATTTAGCAAAGTCGAAAACGGTAAGATTTCAGAGTGCCTGACTGCACAACACGATAGTTTCGTCTCAAACACCGACAGTGTTCAGCAACTGTGCACAAAGTTCAAGTGTACTGTACAATACACATTATATAATTAAGATTACCTGACATCGTCTGGTTTGGAGTCAATCAATTCTCTTTATAGTTTCCAAATGATAAGCCAAGATCGCAAACTAACAATTTATTAAGCGACGACCGGTTTCGGTGCACCGTGTCACCATCATCTGGTCATATATATATTACAATCTGGTCATCTTGTTAAAAAATTGGGTATAAAATAAAAAGTGCAACATTGCACTTAGTCACTATATAAAAAAAATACCTAAGTTAAAAACATGACATCTTACAAAATACTCTATTTTGTAAGCTGTCATGTTTTTAACTTAAGTACATAAGTCATATTTCGCTAGCCATTAGAAAACACGCATTTTCATTTCCTAGGTATGAGGTCCGTTTGATACGCGAAACTATTTTATTTTACACCCAAACATGTTTCAGCACCTATATGCCATCATCAGTGGGTTTTTCATTTATTTATTGCTGTGAAGAACAAAATACATTGATTTTAGTACTGTATTAGGTGTAAATTAGGCCTAAAATTCGTGAGTCTTATCTTGGTTTTTACGTACTGTGGTCATGTAGGACCCTTCCTAAATAATTACATGCTGGTAGCGTTGTCATCTGTAACCAAATAATGTTTGAATCTTGTGAGGATTTTAAAACGCTACTTCTACTGTGGAAAAGTGAAATGAGGAAGTGAGGGTATTTCGATCGTCAGCCTGTTGTCTGTTACTTACGGTTTCTTTTGGTGTAATGTGTCAGACAATAGCCTGACGCTCGAAATATCTACACTACCCAATTCACGTTTTCACATAAGAAGTAGCGTTTTAAAATACTCATAAGATTGAAACAGATTATTTGGTTGCAGATAACGATACTACCATTATGTAATTATGTAGAAATGTAAAAACAAGGTACACAGACGTCTGTTTAGGTCTAAGTTCACACATAGTATAGTACTGAAATCAATGTATTTTGTTCTTCACAGCAATAAATAAATGAAAAACCCACTGATGATAGCACAGAAGTGCTGAAACATCTTTGGGTGTAAAATAAAATAGTGTTTTCCATATCAGGTGGACCTCATACTTTGAATTTTCACTGCAAACACGTTAATAATAAGAGTTTCAAATGGAAAAAAATGACGAATACTTTTATTTCCGCTAGGAGAGCTACTTTATCGGCGGTAAAACTCCGGCACACAGTCCGAGACATGCTGTACTTAGGCGTTATAGTGCGGCGATGTTGGCAGCAGTAGCGCGGCATGCTGCGACGAAGCAGCGTGAGTCGTTTGTTTATGTGTGGCAAGTCAGGAACGGGATAATATCGTAATACTTTACGTACTGTAGATATTAAATAATCTGTCATTATCTTCGTAAATTACATCCTATACCTTACCTTCAGAGTGGAGCTACAATGTGCCCTTATTCAGGTGTATCGTATAAGAAGTCGTAATATTAGATATTTGTAGAAAAGGATGTACTTTTGACAAGTTAGACCGTAGATATCATCGCTGTTTGTTTACTCGCAACAATTTAAGCTGTACTCCTAGGTTCCTGCCTAGCCACATCCTTTAAAATCATGACATATGCGTAAAAAAATAGTGAAGTACTTTTGTCAATCAGAATAGACATCTACAGTGTATGCAAAAGTGGGTAACACTCGAGAATAGGTGATCATCGCACTTACCTTTCAGCGTATTTTACGAAAATTCACTATACTATAATTCCTATCGAAAATGATCAGTGTTGTAGCTGATTAGTGTTTTTTTATTAAAACATGGGTTCGATAGGTGGATGTGCGAATTAAAATGGATAAATTTTAACATGGCACTCGGAATTAGCGGCATATTTGACATAATTAATTAATTAATGCTGTCCCTGCTCTATGGTTGACAGGTTCTTTTGTGATTGAAGATTAAACTGCGTACTGATTTGTGTTTCTATTTATTAAAAAAAAAAAAAAAAAAAAAAAACACCTCACGAGGTAGTAAGTGGATCAGTTTACATTTTGATAACACCAAATTCAAAATGTTCAAATGTTTGTGGAGCTTATGGGACTTAACTACGGGGTCATCAGTCCCTAAACTTACAAACTACTTATGAACTACTTTATACTAAAGACAGCACAAATATCCATGCCCGAGGGGGGATTCGAACCCCCGACCGTATTGGCCGTGCAGACCGTGACTGGGGCGCCTCAGTCCCCCTTTTTTTTTTTTTTTTTTTTTTTTTTTTTTTTTTTTTTTTTTTTTTTTTTTTCTCTCTATGGTTAGTTCTATTCATTGCGGACGCTGATCGTATTTGTTCGTTGATGTTCGAAGTGTTGTTGGCTCAGCTTTTTTTATTACAGAGGGCGTTGAGCCCCCTGACCGGGCGCGCTGAGCCACGGCGCCCGGCTCCCCTCGGCCAACGCGGCCGGCTTGATTACTCCCAGTAAATGGATTAGTAAATGACACTTTGTAACAAAAGAACAAGCTAAGAAAACATTATTTGTTCGGATCATAAACTGCCGCTGCAGCCTTCAAGTAACATAAAAATAAATCAGCCTCATTCCTGTGCTGCTTTCGCCACACATATTCGAAAAGGTAAGAATCGAAAAATGCCTTGCATTGTCTCGTACCTTATAGCGAGCGTTTAATTGCAGCCCATGCCCCTTCTATCGTGTACGTGTGGGCACCTGTGTCAGGATCTTTATAAGTCAGATTATGCTTAACTGTCAACAATCAACAAACCATAAACTAACTTCAAATTCGGCGCTATTAAATTTATTCATCGTTCCTCGCCTCTCATTGGTTACATGAAAGTGCCACGCCATTGGCTGCACGAAATATACTGCGTTGCCAACGTAAGAAACTTCTGAACTCTCTCTCGGTCTGCGTCCTGGACTTTAGCCTTATCAGCCGTCAATTCACGGTTGGTGATTCAGTGTTGCAAGTTACCGTAGTCCAGGTTCGGGTTCTTACAGTTTCTTATTTCTATTAGGAAGGCCAATGGCGATACAAAGAAGTTGGCTTGTGCCGCGGCCGTAGCAGACAATGCAGCGGACAGCAGGACTGCGGGGCGACACCGCGACGCCGACAGTCGGATGTGGGATGTGGTTGCGGTCGGCGGCGGATGCCTCCCCCCCCCCCCCCCCCCCCAACCCCACTTGCGGTTTGTCAACGCCACTGCGTCACTACTCGCAGAGTGACTCGACGTCGTTTTGCAGAACAGGCACCGGTGACCGACGACACATATATCAGGCACATTAGCGGTGAAGAGGTACCACCGCAAACAAAGCGTACAGAACAAGTCAAAATAGTACTATTTCTGAGTATTTCGAACATCTGGCGCCAATTCACCTTCTCAAACACTTTTTACATGTCGACAAATCTAACAAAAGCGTCTTGGCTTGCCTTCAGTCTTGCTTCCATAAGCAGATTCAATGTAAGTGATGCGGGCAATAGCAAAGCTTACGTCATTAAAGAGGATAAGGAAGGGGCGGGCCTTTAAACCTTGCACATGATTCGATGTCTGGAACCATAAACACATTTATTACACTGGGCGTTTGAGAATATTAAGTGATATTCTAATAAAACATTCCTCATAAAATACAGAAACCATCAATGAATAAGTAACAAGTTAAAATTCTTGAAACAACTCTTAAGCACAAATTTAAACAGAACAACATAACTATACTTGCAAACTTACACCCTTGTAATAAGGAAACCTAAATATATAAAGTTAATTGAACCAAAGGCATACACGTCGCCTGGGTGCAACAGCTCAGGCTTTATAACTCCAATATAAATTAATGATCAGTAAATCTTAATAGTTGCATGTGCAGTTCGGAAGACCCAGCACAGAGTTACTCCAAAGGAAACCAATAACATCGTTAGTATCAAGCACAAATTAAAAAATCAATCAATAAATTGTTAAATAAGTTAATTAATAAATTCCAAGAAAATATGAACTGTCCACACTTAGGCTCACTGACAAGAGGGAATCAGCGTCAGACTGGACAGCTCCGAGAATTTAATTGACGTGAGCATAATAACTAAAGAACTTGTACAAACACTTGGCAAAGGCTGAATATACGCGCCCACTAGACTCATGCAAACATGCAATGAACTTTGCACAAGGCGTCCACCCACAGGTTCAAGTACAGTGAACTTGACACGGGTCTCTTAATACGGCCACTAATTCTGTCAGTCAGGGGACTGGGCCGTGCACGGTACGCAAATAAGACAAAAACACGATCGCCACCCGGCTATGGAGTATGCGAGCAACAACAGTTAACACGCTGGCCGTGGGGTGATGGACAGCACAATCGCCGAAGTTCAAACACCTGGAATCTCACCGTCAGACTACGTCAGTTTCCAAGCACGAAGCGGAATGTCTCTCTCCACTCAACACAGCCAGCACCTCGTGTGCCCGAGGTCTCTCTCTCGCTCTCTCTGCGTAATTCGTACACAGTCCAGGAGCGTGATACGACTGCGGTGCTGACAGGAACAAACATCGGCTCGTGACTCCGTCAGCCGCACTGAATGTAAACAGGAGAGGCCTCGAGACGACGGGCGCGGCGTCAATCTTCACATCAGTCCGTCCACACACACACACACACACACACACACACACTGTCACCTCGCACCACTCGCCAGGCCGACCGTGCACTGCGCCCCCTCCCGGCAAAGATAGCAACACCACGAGGGGAGGCTAAGTCCTACCACAAGCCGAATGATCGATCTCGCATAGCGATCTCGCATAGCCTTCTGGTACCTTCGTCTTTCCTAAAGCGAAACAGATCGTCACCTAGCAAATCCTCAAGGACAGGGTGATCAATCCTCAGCCCAACCGCCTTTGCGGCATGCGACTTGCCGGCGATGGCAGCTGCCATGCCCGCTTAGCGTGCCGACCATCGTCCACACTAAATTTAATTATAGGTTGGCGCGCAAATTGTTTCTGACATACATAACACAAACACTTAGAAAGAAAAGTTTATGTACCCACCTTTTTTTTTTTTTTTTTTCTTTTTTTTTTTTTTTTACGCAAGGAGGTACTGGAACTGCGTCACTTCGTTGTTCAAGCATTTCTGACACCTGCTGTTCAACTACACTCATTGCTTCTGAAAAAGGTACAGACGGTGAAATTGACCCTAACTTAACTTCCTTTTCGGACGAATGTGGGGTTCACTTAAGTGGGTTTGTTAATTCGCAAAATAATTGTTAGTGGAGTTTGGAAAAGCGTAACTTAATTTACGAACAACCCCTTCAATTATTAGCTGCCGTCGGCCCTCACGTTCACCTCCTGTGGGTACCTGGCGACGCAGGCGTGCCTGGTAACGAGGCTGCTGATGTCGCGGCCAAGGCAGCAACTCTCCTACCTCGGACAGCTATGTACTGTGTCCCATCGCATGATATTCGAGGGGCTCTTTTCCGTCGCCTTATATCGTCGTGGCACAATGTGCGGTCCTTGCTTACAAATAATAAACTTCGGACCATTAAACCGCTCCCAGTGGCTTAGATGAACTCCTCACGCCGCTCGCGACGAGAACAGGTCATCTTGGCCCGGTTGCGGATCGGACATTGCCGGTTCAGCCACCGCCACTTGCTCACTGGTGACCCCGCACCGTCGTGTTCCTGTGGTCACCCGCTGACGGTGCGCCATGTTTTATTGTCTTGTCTAAATTTTACTCCTGTTCGGATTGCACTGAATCTACCGGATACACTGGAAGAAATTTTAGCTGATGACGCTGTTGCTCGAGTATTAAATTTTATCAACTTAACCAATTTGTCAAAGGACATTTAGCTCTTCCTCTTGTTGTATTTTATCCTAATTTTTAGCTGTTTTCATATAGGCTTACTATCCATGGTTATATCTCAGTTTTGATTCGGGTGCTAATGACCTCAGCACTTCTGCACCCTAAAAACAAAAAACAAAAAACAAAAAACAAAAACAAAAAACAACGAACAGCCCCAGCACGATCAAAAAATAGGAGCGTGATACGCTGTTAGTGGCGAAAGAATAATAGACCCTATATTTTTCAGGAAACAATTAATAGTGACAGGTATGTTGAAAACATATTGCTGGTTCTATTTGCCCAATTAAGTAAAAGAACATGCCTTGGCGACATTTCGTCAAGACTCTGCGACGGCACATACAGCAAACTTATCGTTATGTTCAAATGTTTGTATAATCTATGGGACTTAACTACGGGGTCATCAGTCCCTAAGCTTACAAACTACTTACGAACTACTTACGAACTAGGACGGCACAAATATCCATGCCCGAGGGGGGATTCGAACCCCCGACCGTAGTGGCCGTGCTGACCGTGACTGGAGCGCCTCAGTCCCTGCGGCCACCGCGGCCGGCTTATCGTTATGGAAATTGGTAATGTGAAAGAATTATCACTAAGAACATTTGGTCCCCTCGTTCTCACAATTTAACCCCGTGCGATTTTTAACTGTGGGGATTATTAAAAGAGAAAGACTAGCGATGAAATACGCACACTTTAGATGAACTAAAACAAACATTCGTCATGAAATCACTGCAATTCCTGCGGGCGAACTTCAGACTGTAATGAGCAACTCCCTCAGCAGGTGTCAGAAATGCTTGAACAACGAAGGGAGGCACTTCCAGCATCTCCTGGCGTAATACAGGTGAGTAAATAAACTTTTATGTTTGTGTGATGTATGTCAGAAATAACTTGCGCACCAACCCATATTGAATCTAGTACGGACGTCGGGAGGCCTGCTAAAGCGGGCACCGCAGCTGCCGTTGCCGGCAAGTCGCACGCCGCAAAGGCGGTTGCACTGAGGAATGATCACCCTGTATATTTTCCATTCGTCTTATGGCGGGACAAAAGAGAAGATGTGAATAATTGTCTTTAATGTGCGAGAAAATTCATTATTTTAAAGTGAATACGAAAGTTTCAAACTTTTTGCCTTCTTTTCACCATCGGTCCCATTACCAAGACACTTCGTGCCAATGTTTGTATTGGTGATAGACTAAAGCACTGCACGTTATGGGCCGTATTGCTTCCTACCTCGTCAGGGTATGAGGACGAGAGTTTCTGTCCACTCACCTGGTATCTTCTTTCGCTGCTGTTGTCCCCTGCGCAGAAGCAGCACTCAGGTCTTGAATCCGTTGTTTCTTGATGTGAGGCTGAAATAGTACTTGATTCTTTAATAATGTCACACGAAATTTCGGGATGCCAGTGGCTTTCCTTGACGGAAAGCCACAACTGAATAATAGGAATTCACAAGCATTTATCTTATATCACAATATATGCGATACCCGCACTCGAAATACTTGTTCTAAGGTGTTAACAGTCTGAGGCGCTTAGCTCGACTTACATAGCTGTTAACTGTCTGGGGCCTCTCGTTTGACTCTCTGCGGCAACGCCTGCTGCTATATTTAGGAGCCAACGGAATATTCTAGAGTGTTACGCCTGTCATCCTTCTATTAAACGCACATTGAAATATTTTTTTTAAATAACAGAAACTTAGCTTAAAACAAGATAATTACATTGTATAAACAGACATATTTACATTAATCAAAGTATATTAAATATAAATAGAAAAGCTGGAGGGTTTTGACGGACTGATATTACTTGTAACAGCCAATCAGATTTTAAAAGGAAATATGGACGGAGTTTTCCCACTGGATACTTTTTCTCCGGACCATATGCTCCACTCACACCTCGTATTATGCAATGCTCTTAACAAAACAGTAAAATATCTCTTACAGAATAAAAGTATGAAGGAGCAAGTAAATGCCTACAGATCAGCCCCTTCACAATCCGCGTATTATCCTCGGTGGCGGTGCTAGAAGAAAACTGGACGTTGTCGACGAAAAACTTTACGAGGGTCTTTCTTTGTCACCCAGGAAGAAAAAATTAAATAAGCTGAATTTTACCTCAACAATTATTATACTCATATTTTATTAGTATACTGTACAAGTATTGTAGTGACTAATAAACACAAATTGAAACAGACAAACTATTCGGCGGTTTACCTCACAAAATTTTATAATATTTGAAAGGAGAAAATATAAAAATGCAGTAAATGAAACAGGCAAAATGGAGTACAGACGACTAAGAAATGAGATTGACAGGAAGTGCAAAATGGCTAAGCAGGAGTGGCTAGAAGGCAAATGCAAGGACGTATAAGAATGTATAAATAGGGGAAAAATAGATACAGCCTACAGGAAAATAAAAGAAACATTTGGAGATAAGAAGAACAACTCCATGAATATCAAGGACACTGATGGAAAACCAGTTCTTAGCAAAGAAGGGAAAGCTGAGAGGTGGAAAGAGTATATAGAGGGGCTTTACAAAGGAAATGAACTTCGAGACAATATTGTAGGAAGGGAAGAGGATTTAGATGAAGATGAAATAGGAGATACTGTACTGAGAGAAGAATTTGACAGAGCCCTGAAAGACCTAAGTCGAAACAAGGCCCCTGGAGTAGATGATATTCCCTCAGAGGTACTGGAGTCTCTGGGAGAACCAGCCATGACAAAATTGTTTCACCTGGTATGTAAGATGTATGAGACAAGTGAAGTACCCTCAGACTTTAAGAAAAATGTTATAATCCCCATTCCAAAGAAAGCAGGTGCAGACAGGTGTGAAAACTACAGACCATCAGTTTAATAAGTCATGGTTGCAAAATATTAACACGAATTATATACAGAAGAATGGAAAAGCTGGTAGAAGCCGACCTCGGGAAAGATCAGTTTGGGTTCAGGAGAAATGTAGGAACACGGGAGGCAATACTCACTTTATAGCTTATCCTAGAAGACAGTTTAAGAAAAGGCAAACCTACATTTTTAGCTTTTGTAGATTTGGAGAAGGCTTTTGACAATGTTGATTGGAATAAACTCTTTCTTGTTCTGAAGCAAGCAAGAGTAAAATATAGGGAGCGTAACAACTTGTACAAAAACCAGACAGCGGTTGTCAGAGTTGAAGGGCATGAAAGGGATACAGTGGTTGGAAAGGGACTAAGACAGGGTTGTAACCTTTCTCCATTGTTATTCAATTTGTACATTGAGCAAGCTATAAAGGAAAGCAAGGAGAAATTTGGAGAAGGAATTAAAGTTCAGGGTGAAGAATTAATAACATTGCGTTTTGCCGACGACATAGTAATTCTGTCAGATGCAGCAAAGGACCTGGAAGAGCAATTGAACGGAATGGACAGTGTGCTGAAAGGTGTATATAAGATGAAAGAGCAAAACTAGAGTAATGGAGTGCAGCGTAAGAAAATCAGGTGATGCTGAAGGAACTAGATTGGGTAACGAAGCAATAAAGGAGGTAGACGAGTTTTGTTACTTGGGCAGTAAAATAACAAATGATGGTCGCAGTACAGAAGATATAAAATGCAGAATGGCAATGGGTAGAAAAGCGTTCTTGAAAAAGAGAAATTTGTTAACATCGAATATTGATTTAAACGTAAGGAAGTCCTTTCTGAAGGCATTTGTATGGAGTGTTGCTTTGTATGGGAGTGAAACATGGACGATAAACAGTGCGGGCAGGAAGAGGATTGAGGCTTTTGAAATGTGGTGTTACAGGAGAATGCTGAAGATTGGGTGGGTGGATCGCGTAACTAATGAGGATGTACTGAACAGAATTGGGGAGAAAAGAAATTTCTGCCGGTCCCTGACTAAAAGAAGGGATAGATTGGTAGGACACATTCTTAGACATCAAGGAATTGTGAATTTAGCATTGGAGGGAAGTGTGTGGGGTAAAACCTCAGAGGAAGACCAAGAGATGGATACAGTAAGCAGATTCAGACAGATGTAGGTTGCCGTTCTTATGTGTAGATGAAGAGGCTTGTTCAGGATAGGGTATGGTGGAGAGCTGCATCAAACCAGTCTCCGGACTGAAGACCACAACAACAACAACGTTATAATCAACATCAGCCGCTATTTTCGTTTCAGTTGATAACGTAGATAATCCTTTATCGAGCTTCTCAAGCAGACCTTAATCAATTTTAAGAAACTCCTCTCGGCCAAAGTTGTACTGATTGAAAGCATGATTCTGATTGTTATGTATGCATCTGGATATCCTCATCCCAAATTATTTTCTAAAAAGTACTGCATAAGTTGTTTTGCATATTTGATTGAGTCTAGTGGATTGGACTTTGAAAGCTAGATTTCCTCATAAAGTTCGACAGGATGTAAGTCATTATTTTTGCATTTTCGAATTATTGTGTCTAAATCATTGCAATGCTTGAAATAACTTCCTCCTTGGATACAAATTTCAAATATTTCATAATGCAAATAAAACCAAATCGTTCAAAATATTTGTTGAGGGCTTTGAATCGATATTCATTGACAACGGTAACAATATCTATCAATATGATGAAAGAGTTACCTCTGTACTGCATTTCAACAGGTTGTAGATGTTCATAAATTTGTTTATAATCGAACATGAGTTTTTCCTCTTCTTTTTTTAAAGGTGAAATTCAATTTTCTAGCTCTTTTTTTCAGAAAACAATCGAGTTTCTGCAACTCATGTTTCAAACCCCATATTACGGAATTCTTGAATCCAGTCACGAAATGAACGTAAAGAATGAATAGCATTTTCAGTTTCACTTGAAGTGACTGCCGTAGTTTACTTTTACACACGTAGTAATATCTCGTACTAAGCGTTAGAGGTCTGCAAATTTGGAGCTAAATAGAAAAATGGCGATAACTTTGAGATTAGTGAAGTTATTTTAATGATTTTTTGTATAAAAGTATCTTTCGATAAGAGACAAATTTCATAGATTCAACTTCGATTAAATAAAAACTATTTTAGCACAAAAAATCGGTCACTTTAGGGGTAGTTACCCCCCCCCCCTAATTGTCACTCCCCCTGTTCTCCTATCAAAAGATACTTTGATACCAAAAAATCATTAAAATCGCTTCATTAATCTCTAAGTTATCACGATTTTTCTATTTTAGCCCCAATTTTGGAGGGACCGTGTCACCCCTTAAATATGTTTTACCGCCGCTTAAAATAAAAATACAGGCCAACAGTTTTTCTTGTATTATAACAAATCCAAATTTCATAAAAAATCGGAGAGTGACACTTGGATAGGTTTCCTTGTCAGTCGCTACGGCAGCCGCTCTGTGGCTCTAAGGTGTGGGCTGCTGTTGCATCTGACGCACCCCCGATAAGTAAAGGAAATAAAATCACTTATGTTGTAGACGTGTATTCCTGCAAAGTAGTATGTAACCGCAATATCATTATTCCGCAAACGAGACTATAAGGTTGAGAGTAATGTAAAGGTTTGAGAGTAATGTAAAGAATCTAAAGAGAATCTACGGAACGAACAACGTTTTTATTAGAATGTACAAAAGTGAAAGTTATCGTACAACAAAGTATACATCGAAAAGTAACATTATTCCCAAACTATTCGATAGTGGCATTGTAATTGCCATGTATTGTTAAAATATCATTGACACGTTGTAGATCGAGTTCTTCTATCAGAGATCAGATTCCATGCCGCACTGGAAGTGCGTTCACTAGGTGCATTTGAGGCAGGCACACAAAATACTGTTTGCCAATACAGGTAGCTTATGAACGAGAGTACATTTGCTTTTCTACCATTCAAGCAGATCGTCGTCATCACCATCAATTCGTGTAAATAAAGATCCACCTCATTGGTGGATTGCGCCTCGCGCATTTCACAGTCCAGGCATTCCAAAAGCAAGCGCTTCATTCTTTTGGCTAGTGCACCCGGGTGACATTCTTCAGACGGCCCTAAATAAATATAACACAGATCACTGAACCAGCAGGAGCACCATAAATTCGTACAGCTGTGTAAAGTAAACAGTTGGAATAAGAGGATTTAAAACAGGTACAGGATATATGCGGATTAGATCGGCATATGACCCTGACGACGGAAGAAAGCGAGGATCCTATATATTGCACAAAAGCTTGCATGCTTTCTTTATTATGTAGATAAGAAAGACGACAATGGCAGTGGGGCATATATGAATGCTGCAACAATTGGAAAAATTCCCGTTAAGGACTCACTGGGGAAAGGTAGAGGCGCAGCAACCATGCACAGAGCCAAAATGCTACGGGCATATATATTAACGGGCTGCAACAGAGAGAGATGCACAAACCTAACCTAACAGGTGTACATCAATATCGTGTATTTAATATCAATATAAAAGACGGACAAAGTATTCCAGGACTTGAGAGTGATAAGAGGCATTGATATAAAATACAATCATTTGCTCGTCAAGACGGCAAGTAACACATACCACTAAACAGGAACTAACAGTCCACAAAATGGAAACAAGAAAGTAAGAAAGATCATGTTATCTTATTCAGTAAATGATCTTAGCACAGAAACTTTATGTTAATCACGTATAATAACTTGTATGGTAAAGTACAAATTGCGAAACTGAATAGCTAGTTCAACTGGATCGAGAGAACAGCTTTCGAAGCACCCGGGAAAGGAAACAATTCCAAACTTCGCAGTCAGGATGTATTCTCTAGCGCCTACTTTGCTCCCGACACTCGCCTTTGACTCGAGTGGCGCTGCGGTGGGCGACCGAGTGGCGAGCGGGCAGTGTGGACGGTCGGGCCAGTCGAGCGTGCGCCGCTCGAACGAGCGTGCAGGAAGTCGAGCGCAGCCACACGCCTTGCCGCAAGCTGCAGTACCGACACCTGTCGGACTGTCATAATGTATCACGCGGTTCGAGCGAGCAACCGAGCGAGGTGCGGACCTCTTCTAAGCGTATATTAGAAGAATAAACTCAAAACTTAACATTTACTTCAAGACTTCTTAACAATCTCTAACAGATTCGGAATCGTTTTGTCTCTCGGGTCATTGACGCTTTTGATGACATCAAACTGTATAAATATTGCTTTCACTGTTTAGATTTTGCTTTGCTATTGTGTTTCAGGAGGAGGTTAAAATATTTATTTAAATTTAGTTTTTATACCTTCTCAACGCTAGCTTGACATTGTAAAGAGCACGTAAAATTTATGAATGAAACTTAAAAATGTTTTAGCTGTTATAGAAGAGTTAGCTGCATCCATCGAAAGCAAATTCCAAGAATGGCATCTTTGTTCCGTGAAGAATGTTCGATGATTACTATTCATTATTTTTGTTCTGAGGCCTTTATTAATGTCAATCGTGCCACCGTAAGCATATCCCTTTCCTCGACAGAGTCGGTTATCTAAGTATTTCCTTTAAAATTGCATTTATTAAATACTCTAGGTTGTTTCTCATCGACTATAAACCCAACGAAATGTTGCTCTATCTCTCCAGTTGAGGAATACAAAATCCAGACGACCTGCTCGGAAATAAATACGTATCGCTAAATATGAAAGATTTGAACAACTTCATCAACTGTTTTGCGTTGACCCCAGAGACGCGAGGTCGTCAGCGGTCGTCGACATCGCCGAAGCCTATCGCCTCCACTGAATAACCTCGTCATTGTCTGGAATTCATGAGCTGTATGATTCTGCCGCAGTTGGTGAAACTGAATAAACTGCCCTATTTGCGTGTGCTTCACCAATCTTACGGTATCATTATGACTATTATCGACATTCAGAACACTTGTCACAGTTCAATTTAGATGCAACACTGAGTGCTAAACTGTGACAACTGAATGGCGATTATGGCGGTTCAAGTAATGCACATGCTTAGCATACTGATGTAAACATAGCTGTATATAGCAAGTCACTTGCCGAAATCTGGATCTGCACGAAAAACAGTTATAGAAATAACGACTGATTACTGCAAATCACCTATTTAAAAAATCCTCTTATGAGTTCTCTGCTGCAGATCATATCTGGTATTGCTTCTGCAGTGTGGTCAAAATGCGAGGATAAGACTCCTATAAACCCGAGCTGAACCGTCCACCATTTTTTCCCCAAGCTGTAGGAATTGCCACGTTCCGGACGACTTCACGCGTTACATAGCGTTTCATTCAACTCGCTCACTCTCACAAACTACTGACTGTATCAACGTGGAACTTTCATCAATGTGTTCCTTAAGAACTACACTACATTTTCATTCTATTTTTATTTGCGGTTGTAATTTGTTAAGAAGATATACTGACAGCCTATTAACATTCACTTCCTGTCGACGTTATGGAATTTTCGACATGCGAAAAACTTTTTTTCTGTTGAAGTTAGGTGAACACATCATGCGAATGAAATGTTCAAAATACATCAAATTTTCATCCTCTACAAACAGCAGCTCTGTGAGAAACGTATAACTTGAGATAATGTCAGTTAAATGTAACGCACTGGGATCCGCCCGCCCGTCTAGTAGTAACACGTCTTCCGTCTTAGAGCTCTCAATAATTAGGCACATGTTGTTACTGCATAACACCCATACTTGAAGATACTGCTACTGACTGTTTTTAACCCTTTAAATTTAATACTTAAGTTAAACTACAGAAGTGCTGTATCTCTATGTAATATTCAATTCCAATTTTTCTATTATATGAAAAGGATATTCTAAATATCTCAATACAGAGTGCTTTATTATGTGAGGAAATGAGAACAAGTCAGTTCATTAGCTATTGAATAGATCCTTGCTATCTGTCATTTTCAAGTATTCTCACATAAAATTTTCATTAGATCTAGTAACTTTGGTTCTGTTACTGTTAGGTGTTACACTGAAGGAAATGTAACTCCTATCACGTTTTGGAAACGGAGTAGTGGCTCTGAAACACATTGGACAAGAAGCAAAGAAATTAACATTTGTTAGTGACGAAGGAATACCTGCAAATCGAATAATAAATTACTAACTTTACTCTTTTTAATTCAAAAACTATGTATTTCCTTGAATAAAGCGACAGTTAATGAGGTTTTGCATAGTAACCATGAGGCAAAATACTCCCCTCTTTGCATGTTATCATTTGTCAAACTATCATTTTGATACCTCTAACCGTGTATGAGATACACAATATTTCATAATTATCACTATCGGAAATGAGTGCGCTAAATAAAGTTTAGCGGTATGAGTGAAAGGTAAAGATCTCCTCCTAAGTCGGAAATATAATTCAATCCATTAGGAAAGTTTCATCCGCAGCAACATATGGTGCAACAAACACCAAACGGAATTTCGTAGCAGCCTCTATTTTTTACTGCAGACGTTTCCTAACGTAGCGCAGTCTCTTATTTCGAAGCCAATATATTATTAACTACGTTTATTAACGAAATGAGAGCATTTGGGCTCAATGCTGACATATAAAGATTTAAGTAGCCGAAAAATTAAATATTTCTACCAATTAGTTTTTGCGAAATCGTTTGAGAAAGATGGCAGGGCATGCACCTCTATGCTGTTAGTGCAGCGCGATTCCAACAATGTTGGGGAACACATGGCGGACGATTCAACCTGGGTTTTTAGGAGCTCTATGCGAGGCCTAGTAGGCCTACCTGATCGTCGATACGATTACCGAAAATACGTCAGAGTACCTACAATACTCTATTAAGCTAAACTGGCGTGGATGACGGTTAATGGGTGGACTGTTGTTAATATGGTGAAATTCTACAAAGTGCCTGTGGTACGGTGTATGTAATAAGAGCTGAATAGTGTTGACTCTCATGAGTTTGTATTCGGTTCTGGGAGACTACGGACAGCAAACACACGTACCTCTGAATGTGCATACCTTCGAAATTATTTGACATTACGTCAGCTAGTTGAGAACATGCCAGGTAACAAAAAATGAAAATCATGAGAAAGCAGTCCATCACGCAATTAGTTTTTTTTTAATCAATCAGCGACGTTTGTCTCCGTGGTTCCCTCCTTCTCGTAATACACTCCTGTAAAATGGAAAAAGAACACCATGAGTCGTCGATCCACCAGAACCAACTTTTTTGAGACGCATTCTTGAGATGTTTATAAACATACGATCACACAGGCAGAGCCATACGCACGTAAAAAGTGGGCCACTGTACGAAATAAAAGCTTAATTCTGGTAGGAGGTACCCAGATGAGAGTTTACTGTTATAAGAAAGCTTAATTTTAGCAGTAAAATTAGTAAAAGGTCCGTGTAAACTACCGGCTACTCCCTGTTGCAAAACCTTGTTCCCTGGCCCAAATTGAGAACTGACTTGGTTCAAATTACTCTAATAGCAGGAAGTTAACGATACAGTGGCCAATATACGAGGCAGCTCACACGAAATTACACACAGGTATTAATAAACAAGCCACCACAATTAAAGTTATTTCGTAAAGGTGGCTAAAGAAAACATTTATGGCGCAACGGAACTTAAACATAAAAAATTGCATCTGAGCTTTTTCTCAGCACTGGTGAAAAACAATATTAAATAAAAGGGGGAAGGTGCTAGAAAACTGAAATTTATAGGCAAGTCAAAATTATACTGAACTTAACTGGTTTATTGAGGTTGAACGCAAGCAAAATGGGGAACCAATTTTATTAACACAATAAAAATTCATCCCCTTTACATTATATAATACTGACGATGCCCAGCATTGAATTTAACATAAATTACACAATATACAACAAAACTGCGAAGATGGCTCTGGTCTGTCATGCCTGATTTGACGTGGTGCGTGAGTATAGCAATGTTAAGTTGCATTTATATTAGACCGCGGGCACACACGCTAACGGCGACACACGGATACGTTACGTGATCGCACTCCACTGAAGGTGAAATGGTTAAAAATCGGATTCATTACACAAAATCACGGCGGACTCTTATGTCGCAATCTGAGAGTAAACTATCTAGGCACTGGTTTTATGAGAAGTGGCGTGAATTCAGGTGACTAGCTGCAAACCCCTGAAGTCGGAGTTCAGACCCACATAGTTCCGAAAACCGATAAAAATGTATAAATTAAATTTCCGAAAAATAAAGAAAATTAACTACGGCATGCAACCCTTATAACTGCGTAGAATTTCATAAGAAAGCTATTGAAATGCAGCAACATGTGATTGGGAGCGTTCGCAGAGACGCAAGAGGTCCAGTTTCAAAACCCGGAAAAGTGAAATAATTATAAAATCGGAAAAATAAAAATAAAAACTACGGCATGCAACCCATAGAAATGTTTAGAATTACAAAAGGAAGCGAATGAAATGCAGCTACACGCGATAGGGAGCGATTACAGGGACGTATGAAGTCCAGCCTCCAAAACCAGAAAAGTGAAATAATAACAAAGACAGAAAAGTGAGAATAAAAGCTATGGCATGCAACCCTTAAAAATACATAGACTTTCATAAGCAAGGTATTGAAGGAGGTTGTACAAGGTTTGGAGAGAATTACTGACAAAGACTGAGTGCATACTACAAGTTTGGAGAAGAAACAGCAAAATTAAAATAGGCGGGGAAAGAAGATTGCGAAATGCACGCGTAGTTACTTGCCTGATGGGCATGGCACAAGCAATAGTGGAAGCTGAAGGCTTTGTTCTAACAATCAACCATGTGGAACACATATCACTCATGGAAGGAAACGATAAGAAATAGTTTACATGCACTGTACAAAAATGAACATATCGTCTGTTAGAAATCGGGGCCTCAGAAAGCTAGAAAGAATTTACACAGAGTTCGTACACCGCCACATAATCACAAAAGGTTTAAATATACCAGGCCTACTGTAGCTAGTAACACATACACGGCGTTTATCTGTTGGGAATCACTGGGTTGAAAAACTAGAACACATTTCCGCGCACGATCGGAAGGAATATTCCTAAAAATAAATCTAAGTTCAAGAGTCTAAGTTAAACATGCTAGACAACGAATCGCTACCATCTCCGTGGGCAGAACAGCAGAACCAACCTTAGCTCACCACGATCCCACCGAGCGGCCAGGAGGCGGGAAAACTACCGGAAACTGGAAAACCCAAGAAAACAGCAGTGGTGGTGAGAGAAGATCGCAAGACTCACCCTGGGGAGGGCTCGTCGACTGGCTTGTAACCGAAGGGTGTAGAAACCTCTTTGGTCGCATCAGCAGCAGGGGTTGGTAACGACTAACTATTGCCTCTGAGCCAGAGAGAACCATGCAAAGTGAGCTATTACTAACTACATTCAGATGGCCATTAGATTCTCGCACATCCACTTAAAAGTACAAATTCTCACTGGGACAATGCCGTAGCGGAGAAGCCATACTTATTGCCACACTCATAACCACAATAATAAATTATTAAAATAACAAAATCCTAGCAGTATTAACTAACACTTCAGAAACTAATATTTTATAACATAAAATAAAATGCTATTCCTCATACCTCGAAAAGAGTTGGGTTCTATTTTTAACAAAATTCTAATCTAACGACATCAAATAAATTACAATTTTATAAAAAAAAAATATATGTAAGACGGCTGACAGTCGTCTTTCAACATGAGTACAGCGACGAGTACGTGTATACGCTAATATCGTGTATACCGTTTATATGAAGACGATAGTTGGACCAGATCTCGTGCCGGTCGTGTAGATGACGTTTCATCCGGTTCCAGACATGCTCATTGGGGGTCATATCTGGGGATAATAATGGGCAGGGTAGTTGACATACACCTAGAACAGCACGCAGTGTTGTTCGGGATACGTGTGGACGTGCACTGTCCAGTTGGAGATGCATATCGCCTTGTTGCTGCAAGAACGGTGGCAAGACAGGTTAAATGATGGCTTCACTGTACCATATACGGTCACCAGAGGAGAACGGATGGTGTAGGATATGGCTCCCCACATCATGATGCCGTCTGCCTCTGTCGCTTTTGCGGTCCTCTGCACGACTCCACACATGCGTACGACCATCATTGCCACCGAAACAGTAACGAGTCTCATCACTGAAGACGACACATGTCCGTTCGTACCTTCAAAGGTGCCTACCGTGGCACCACTGGAGGTGAGCTGAACGATGTTAGGACGTAAACGGAGGATACCCTAACGGTATGCATGATCGTACATCATTCTGTGAGGAGCCATATCCTATGCTGGCTGTTCTCCTCTAGTGATCGTCTAGAGAACATTGAACAGAGCACAGTACACTGAAAACACCAATCAACCCGTCTTGCTATCACTCATATCCCAACGAAGCTATGTTCTTTTCCATCAGGACAATACACGTCCACATGTACCCCGTACCACCCAACGTTCTCTTCAAGGTGTAATTCAACTACCTTAGCCAGCACGATCCCCAGAACTGTCCCCCATTGGGCATGTTTGCGACCGCATGAAACGTCATGTTGGGCGGTCTGCATCTCCAGTTGGAGATGCATATCGCCTTGTTGCTGCAAGAACGGTGGCAAGACAGGTTAAATGATGGCTTCACTGTACCATATACGGTCACCAGAGGAGAACGGATGGTGTAGGATATGGCTCCCCACATCATGATGCCGTCTGCCTCTGTCGCTTTTGCGGTCCTCTGCACGACTCCACACATGCGTACGACCATCATTGCCACCGAAACAGTAACGAGTCTCATCACTGAAGACGACACATGTCCGTTCGTACCTTCAAAGGTGCCTACCGTGGCACCACTGGAGGTGAGCTGAACGATGTTAGGACGTAAACGGAGGATACCCTAACGGTATGCATGATCGTACATCATTCTGTGAGGAGCCATATCCTATGCTGGCCGTTCTCCTCTAGTGATCGACTAGAGAACATTGAACAGAGCACAGTACACTGAAAACACCAATCAACCCGTCTTGCTATCACTCATATCCCAACGAAGCTATGTTCTTTTCCATCAGGACAATACACGTCCACATGTACCCCGTACCACCCAACGTTCTCTTCAAGGTGTAATTCAACTACCTTAGCCAGCACGATCCCCAGAACTGTCCCCCATTGGGCATGTTTGCGACCGCATGAAACGTCATGTTGGGCGGTCTGCATCTCCAGTTGGAGATGCATATCGCCTTGTTGCTGCAAGAACGGTGGCAAGACAGGTTAAATGATGGCTTCACTGTACCATATACGGTCACCAGAGGAGAACGGATGGTGTAGGATATGGCTCCCCACATCATGATGCCGTCTGCCTCTGTCGCTTTTGCGGTCCTCTGCACGACTCCACACATGCGTACGACCATCATTGCCACCGAAACAGTAACGAGTCTCATCACTGAAGACGACACATGTCCGTTCGTACCTTCAAAGGTGCCTACCGTGGCACCACTGGAGGTGAGCTGAACGATATTAGGACGTAAACGGAGGATACCCTAACGGTATGCATGATCGTACATCATTCTGTGAGGAGCCATATCCTATGCTGGCCGTTCTCCTCTAGTGATCGTCTAGAGAACATTGAACAGAGCATAGTACACTGAAAACACCAATCAACCCGTCTTGCTATCACTCATGTCCCAACGAAGCTATGTTCTTTTCCATCAGGACAATACACGTCCACATGTACCCCGTACCACCCAACGTTCTCTTCAAGGTGTAATTCAACTACCTTAGCCAGCACGATCCCCAGAACTGTCCCCCATTGGGCATGTTTGCGACCGCATGAAACGTCATGTTGGGAGGTCTGCATGAGCGGTACGAAATCTGGCCCAACTGAGGCACCAAGTGGAAATTGCATGGCAGGCCATTCGGAAGCTCTACGATCGTTTCCTTGAAAGACTTACAGCTTGCATTGCAACAAAAGTATGAATGCACAGTACTAACGCCAACAATGCACACGCTCCTGTGACTGTACGCAGTGAGTATGGTTCTGACTGTGTGATCGTGTGTTCTATACATCCTCAAGACTGTGTTAATAAAATTTCCCTCTGGTGGTCGACGAATTTATTGTGTTATTTCTTCATTTTCCTGGAGTGTATTTTATCTGTGAAAAAGTTTGTTTCGGTAGACTTTCTTTTCTTCTGGAGATTCTAGAGGGTGGAACCACGATCACTCACTCTCTTGTTTGAGGCTATTAAGTGTGGATGTGTCGGCAGACTTCTCTGTAAGTCTGAAGGCAGTAATATTTTATTTTAAAATATACCTCGCTTTGGTAAGAGCAATGTCTTCACCCTGTTTTCACCGTGGCCCTGTCCTTTCTTAATTATTCATTTTCTTTGAGGTTTTTAGCTCCACGTTCTTCCGTCGTAATAAGATGTTCAGACGCCACCACTTTCGCTTCGCGTATTTCCATGATTAAATCCCGATCAGTTATCTTATATCATTACCTTTTAGAAACTGCATTCGTAATAACAGCTTCACGATAGATTTATCTGCTTCTTATTTTGTTTATAAAACTTTATGACACGGTCCGGCAACAATGAGTTGCCGGGTGAACAGTCTGAACATTAATTTATTGCGGAAAGTACCATAAAATGTATCTAATCTATTCATCAGCGAAACATTTTCAGTTGCCGTGATCAATAATACCAGAGAGAAGTTTCAATGGGTGCTTTCCGTAAGTTTTCTGTCTAACGTTAGTTTCGTTTGTTGCCTCAACCCCAATCTGTATTCCGCCATTTCATTCTATTCAGTCATTTCGTATATTCATTTCATCAATCCTTGTCTAAATTATTTGCTGAAATTTTTATCCGATTTTTCTGTGATCAAGATTTTTAAAAAAATCCTTAATCTTTCAATCACGGAATTTAACATTGATTCGTACGGGCAACATCAAAAGAGTAATGTTACAAAGTACAGCTGTAAATTGGTAAATTGCCAGCACTCGTGATACGTTTCTCTTGTTTAGCTGTCCATTTGTAACTAATTGCGCATTTTTCGTAAGTTGTTGATTTATTATGTGACTAGCTTATTTCCCGCTGATTTTCACGCGTAGACTGAATGGTCTGCATTGGTAGTTTCTACTTCTAAATATAAATGATGATAGTTCAGCATTAAAAATGCTTTCCTAATTATTTGGATACAACTTGCCACCCCCTATTGCACCATTGATGGCAGAATTCAAAACATCCCGAAACACATTTTTTTAAGTTCTAACCAATCCAAATTTTCGCATTTTTAGCATTAAAATGGTCTTAATAGTACCCTTAAAAGATTTTCCCTTATTTCACCTGCTTAATGGTTGAATTTCCAAAAAAGTGTTTTTAAAATTCCAATATATCCGAAGTTTTATATTTCTTGCTTCAAAATTACGTTAATATCAATGTATTTTCAAAAAAACCATTCAATCCCTATTTCACCCCCTTAGGGATGGGAATATCGAAAAATCGCTGATGCATACAGTGTAAAATAAATAACGTCTACAAATATCAAGTTTCTATCGTCTGTAGATTCACTTTTCAGCGCCGTTTTGTCTTTCAGAAACGGATCGAGAACGCGAAATTTCTTTCTTATGCTTTGGCATCGTACTTGGTAGTTTTAGTTTTCAAACTGTATTATCCACTTATTATTCATTATTCGTATGCTTGTTGCAGAAAAACAACTGCAGAATGTGCATGACGTTTTGTTCTATATAACATCTTTGCTATTATAGTGTCAAAAGTCATCGCTGGTGTTCAGTCAGAATTTTATAGAAGCTGATGAATTTCAACCACTATATCTTTCACCCTCTTATAGCTATCGACACGAAACTGATATGGGGTACAACGGGAGACTTTGTACTACAACAAATCAGAGAGATCGATCGTCTTCATTGTGTAGTTTTTACTGAAGAGCAAAATATTGACAGCCACACGTAGAATTTTATATAAGTTGGTAACTTTCAACTACCCTATCTTCCACCCCCTTATCGTTATCTACCCTCTACCACCATAGAGCACAATGGGAGACTGTTACCTACTACCACATACAAACACTATTCGTTTCGAAGTGTAGTTTTAGCTGAAGAGTGAAATATAGGCAGAAACGGCTCAACTTTTATATATACTAATATTGCCTGTGGTCGAAAATCGACCAATTGTGTTTAAATTGTCACTGGGGGTAAAATTTTACGTATCATGTCGGTGGCCTCACGTCATTATGTTGGCAACATCAACAACACGATAGAAAATCTTTGCCCATTTGTTGGAATCACATAGAATGACTCGATTTGTGTATCGTAAAGACCATAAAGTAAACAAATAATGCTGTTCCTGCTTTATGGTTGACAGGTTCTCGTATGTACTCTCGTCCGCTCAGTAAAAATAATTGCCCTCGTAAAGCGAAGATTCCATGAGAAAACATCACCGTTGTCAAGCGATTGGCTAAAATGAAGATTCACAGGATTCTCACTATTCAGCATCTGTTGCCAACATTATCATAGGAGGCCGCTGGCGCCGGCCGCGGTGGCCGAGGAGACTGAGGCGCTTCAGTCACGGTCTGCACGGCCAGTACGGTCGGGGGTTCGAATCTCCCCTCGGGCATGGATGTTTGTGCCGTCTTTAGTATAAGGTAGTTCATAAGTAGTTTGTAAGTTTAGGGACTGATGACCCCGTAGTGAAGTCCCATAAGCTTAACAAACATTTGAACATTTTGGAGGCCGCTGGGATATTTGGTAAAATTTAACCGGCACTGGGAGGTATGAAACGGTGTCTTTTCCGTGTTAAGGAAAATGACTGACACAATAACAACAAATAGAAATGGGAGTATATACTTCTCATGCCATTTTCGAATTATATAACTTTCATTAGCCTAATATTTGAAATAGAAATACAATTTTGGTGTTCTCATATTTATTCAACGCCAAGAAATAATGTTATTTCGATACTGCGATATTCAGAATTCCAGAGCTGACAACATGTTGACTTCGTAGTTATACCCGTGCACCACTACATGCCTCTCCCGGCGCATCATCATTTATATCGGCATTCTAGACTTCGTAGTTCCACCCAAGCACTGCTAGATGCCTGTCCTGGCGCATCATTCTTTATATCGGCATTCATATGAAAACATCCATTTCCTTTAACCACTCTTAATCACTGAGAAAATGAAGCATTTGAACGGCACAAGGAAGTGAGTTGGGAGCACTCCATGTTTCGATATTCACTTATCTTAATACGTCATTTATAACTGCAGATGCGCTGCATTTGGTCGAGGCGAATAGCCAATCAGTGAGCTGATTTTTGGAGAATGTAGAACTTGATCCAATCTGTAGACAGGAAAATTTATACTTCCTTTTACCACTTTTAATGGCTAAATGCACACATAATATTTATATTCTTGAAATCTTCGACAAACAATATTTCGAATTATATAACTTTCATTGGCCTTCTTCTACGAATAAATTAGTAATCTGTACCACAATATTCGTGTTAGCGTATTTATATAATGATTATATGACATAAGATTTTTGACTGCTTAGTCCAGAGACATTTCTTGCTGCAGATGATCGCAACCTATCATATCACTGAATATCATTTTCAGAAGGATAGCTTGTAAAGAAGTCGACGGAGAAACTATCCCGAGGAGCATCTGATTTGGTGAAAATAAGTTCCATCGCTAAAGGTTCTCTCCAAGTATCGCGGTGGTGACAGAATTTTACGGTGGCATTTGTTGACGCCCGGTGGCGATGCGTTCTTTAGGCAAAAACAAAACAGTAAATAAATAAAATAAAAATTGTGGGAATGTGTTGCGAGTGCGTTGCATCACGAGCAGCTGCAATTCAAAAGCTCGGCGGCCATATAAATTTTGTACAACCACTGGTGTGTCTCAAGAGGGGCTCCTAATAAGGGCTCGTAAATGTTACCGCTTAAGGGTATGCTTTATGTGCTGCTATAAAGGCAGTCCATTGCTCATTAACATGTTCCGAGAGAAGAGAAAAACGCCCGTCACCGGATGACGCATATTAAGGCCCGTAATTTGAGCAGATTTACAACCGGTAGACCGCAGGCGCGGAGCCACCAGGTGGCGGGGTACGGCGGAAAGTTCCCTGCCGCCAAGAGCTGCTCCTCCATGTCCTTTCATTTTGGCGCACTTTAGGTTACGGTAGCAATACTAAAAGTGGGCCTTTGCGATCGTTTTTCGACAGCTCGAAATTTAATTGAAAAGAACGGCTTCATCATTCTTCCTACATGAAAACTGAATAACCGAATTAGTAGAGGAGAAACTTCTCTACAACTTTGCTCTTTTAGGTTTTTTTCATATCTCGTATCGTTTCTGAGATAATTACAAAAATAACGGCGATTTTGGGATGTATGTCTGTGTGTCCGTGACGTGTACCCACTTTTTAAGAGGAACAGTTCACCCGATCAGCACCAATTTTTACAGACAGGCCGCCAGAGACCAGAACCTCCCCTTTTCAAATTTTTCGGCCAAAAATGACGGCAGTAATACTTAAAAAAAAAAGCCGTTTGTAATATAATTGTAACTGCAAACGAACCGCTCTTCTGACACGAAAATTGAATAACCGAATTTTTAGAGGAGTAAATCCTCTAAAACTTTGCTCTCTTGTGTTTTCTTCATATCTCGTATGGTTTGAGAGATAGTTGCAAAAATAACGGCGATTTGACACCGTCCATTGATTTTACGAAAACCAGCCGTTCCCAGATGTCACGTGACGTTCCACGCCCAGAACGCTCTCTGGCATACGCCATCTTGCGTTGCGTATATGATGATTTTCTTATTGTAACTTACACTTTATTATTTCATAGCAACGGCGCACTGAAGAATTAACAAAAACACGTCGTTCTTCGTACGATAAATGATAATCTAGTGTCTAAAAATGCCATATTAGCATCTGTTAACAACTGCTATCAATAGTAATAAAGTAAAGGACGACTTTCGTAACTGTTCGCTGTAGTGTAGTAGGGAGCGTGTTGGATTGTGATGCACATGGTCCGTGCAACATTTTTTCCTAAAAGGGTTACGTATTGGGTGCATAGATATTATCACAATAGTACAGTCGTAATCATATCACTATATTTTTTATTATTTCCATTGTTATTTTTGTCCGAAATGTTCGCAAAAAATTATAAAACTACGAATTTAAAGTGGGGCGGTTGGTATGTCGTTGACAGCGGATGCATTCGATAGTAAGGAAGGAAGGACGTGCCCCTCCGCATTTGTTATTACCTGTAGCCGTGATGGCTAAGTTTAGTAACCGTAACTATGTGAAATAACTGACATTCGTTATTTCTGCTACCCGACGCTTTAACATACAATGTTACGTATTTCGAACATATTCTGCTCATCCCCAGCACTATTTATATACAAAAAATTAGTTGGAATCTACATGTACATAAATATTTCGCTAATCACATTTAAGTGCATGGCGGAGGGTTCATCGTACCGCTGTTATGATATTTCTCTACAGTTCCATTTTCTGATCGCGCGCGGGAAAAAGGAACACGTGAATCTTTCCGTTTTCGATATGATTTCTCTTATTTCATTAACATCATATCTCCCTTTGTACCTCAATGCTAACAAAAATTGGGCTAATACATATCGCCACAACGAATAATGCCTTTCTTTCAATGATTTCCACCCCAAGTCGTGCATTATTTCTGTGACACTCTTTCCCCTATATCGCGATACTACAAAACCAGCTGCCCTTCTCTGAAACTTCTCTACATCGTCCGCCAGTTCTGCTTGGTGGGGATCCCACTAATGGCACCAATATTGCAAAGCAGGACGTACAAATGTAGTGTAGGCAGTTTCTTTAGTAGAAGTGTTGCATCTTCTAAGTATTCTGCTACTGAAAAATAGCCTTTCTTTCGCCTTCCGTATAATACGACGTATGTCCACAAAGAAAGTTCCGCCTGGTTACAGAATACTGATACAGAAAAAATATTTACTGCACAAAAATCTACAACTGTTAAACTACTTTTCTACACAGTTTCCGAAATTTTCAACGCGTGACACAAGTTTTCGTATCTCTTCTTCATATAACGTTGCTGCCTGTGTATTCAACCAGATTGTCATCATCGTTGAAGAGTTGAGCACCCAGGATAGATTTTAGACGTAAGAAGAGGCGAAAGTCACTGGGAGCGAGGTCCGGGCTGTACGGAGGATGATCCAACACGTCCCAGTGAAATTCGCGTAAGAGTTGTTTTTGCTCACATTCGCCGTGTGAGGCCTCGCATTATCGCGGATTTTAAAAAAAAAAAAAAAAAAAAAAAAAAAAAAAAAAAAAAAAAAAAAAAAAAAAAAAACACCTTTCGATAGTAAAACTGGGCGCTTGTTCTGTATCGCGCGGAGCAGTTTCTTAATGGTATCGCAGTAACCAGGTGCATTGATTGTTAGACCTCTTGGTAAGAAATCAATCAGCAAAATGCCTTTTCTGTCCCAAAAATGGCGCACATGACTTTTCGAGGTGTCAAGATTTTCTTAGGCTTAACCTTCGTTGGGGATGAAGTGTGTCTCCATTCCATTGATTGCCGATTTGTTTCAGGGATGTCGTACGGTACCCAAGTTTCATCCCCCGTAACTATCCGAGAAAGAAAACCAGTCTTCTTCATTGTAGCGTGTCAAAAACTGAAGTGCACTGCCCATCCGTTTTTTTTTTCTTTTTCTTTTTTATTTTTTTGTTCAGTAAGAATTTTCGGTAACCAACATTAAAAAAATATTCAAAATTTCGGATTTTCAGTAACAATTTCCTGAATTAGTGATCGTGAGATTTGCGAAACTTCCATAGCAAGGGTTCTAATTGTAAACTTACGGTTTTCTTTAATCTTCTCTTCAATTGTGTGAATCAGTTCATGACTAACCACAGACGAGCATCCACTTAGTTCTTCATCGTGCACTTGATCACGTCCTTCATTAAACAATCCATATTCTAACCATTGGATCACTGATAGCATTTTGTCCGAAAACCTCGCAGATTTGCAGATAAATTTCCTTTGGTTTTACTTTTTTTGCATTTAGAAAACGAATCATATATCAGATTTCATGCGCGGCACCATTTTCAATTACGGCTAACATTATAAAGAAGCATTACAAAGCAGCGATCTGAAAATGGCGTACATGTCTTCTCCTTGAGTCAGAGTAACTTCCGCACATGCTCGGAACTGCGATCATAGCGCTGCCGCGGATAGAAATAGAAACGGAACTTTCTTTCCTTGCTGTCTCCATTAGACATTTGTGAGACGTGGCCATTTTGATGCTCTTGAAATAAACTGTAAAGTCTTGACCACAAATTTCGATTTATTGAGGCCTTACGCGTTTCAGCGTTTCTTCATTATTGAAGGTTACAGCAAGACAATGGAATTAATATTCATCAAACATTTTGATAAAACATAAATGAGAATACTATCTTCACACTCACCATATCTTTTAAAACTTGTTAAAAAGTGAAACTAAAACATTCCTTTTAAAATAATCACTGTCAAAGATATATGTCAAACATAAATTAAATTTAAAATTGCCCCCCCCCCCCCCAGAACATGCCTGTAGGATGGTCAAGTGCATACTAAAGTTAGCAAAGCGGTCAGTTATTAAGTGGAGAATCCGCCAGATGGCGATGTTGTCATTCTACTTGTCTCTCACTCACATATGCACACTCACATAAGGGGGTGGAAGGTATGGTGCTTGAAAGTCGTCAAATTATAAAAAAATTAGTACTGAAGGCCAGCGTTGACGTTTGCTACCCTATAGCAAGGAGGTTACATACAGCGAAACGTGATGCCACAGACCATATCTTTGGTGTATGCGTCCTACAATGTCTTCATCTCTTTCTCTGTAAGGAAATATAAGAGTAAATAAATAAAGCAGTAAAAATGAAATTTCTTTTAATACATCTCTTTAAAAAATATCGATTTGACGTTTCGCGCATTACATCAAGTGATCGATCTGTGACATTATTACAATCATTATTGTTGAATTTCCTTTAATCCCATCAGAAATGCCATTGCAGTTCAAAAGACTTCAGTTTCCAGTTCGTCTAGCTTTTGCCATGACAATTAACAAAACTCAAGGACAATTATTAAACATCGCAGGAGTCCATTTACAGTCCTCATGTTTTTCACATGGTCAATTATACGTCGCTTGCTCAAGGGTGGGCAAGCCAAAAAGTCACTACATTTACGCTCCAAACAATACTACAAATAACGTACTTTACTAGAATGCACTAAAATGAATTTAAAATGAATTTGGGCATTACTGTCACCATACATGTTGAGGTATTGCAACACAGGCTAATAAGGAATAATGTATGTATTATTTATTGTAAATCATTAAGCACTTCACATAATTTTATTTTTTTATTCGAATGTTGATTAAAATGTTTGTTTCTAAAAAAGGTATTGTACGAGGTACGTCCAGAAAGTAAGTTCCGTTTGGTTATATAAAACAAACGTGTACAGATACAAAAAAAAATATTTATTGTACAAAAATCTACAACTGTTAAACTACTTTTCTACATAGCTGCCGAAATTTTGTAGGCACTTGTCATAGCGTGGAACAAGTTTCTGTATGCTTTCTTCACAGAATGTTGCCGCCTGTGTATTCAGCCATGTGGTAGCATGTTCTTTCAGCTCGTCATCGTTGAAGTGTTGACAGGACAAATTTCAGGTGTTAGAAGAGGATTTCCATCAAAAGGTGGTGTTTGTTTCCACGATAGTGCCCGACCTCATGTGGGGAATGTGACCAAACAACTCTTACGGGAATTTCGCTGGGACGAACAGCCCGGGCCTCGCTCCTAGCCACTTTCACCTCTTCTTACACCTAAAAATCTGTCCTTGGTGGTCAACATTTCAACGATGATGACGAGCTGAAAGAACATGCTACCACATTCCTGAATACACAGGTGGCAACCTTCTATGAAGAAGGCATACAGAAACGTGTGCCACGCTATGACAAGTGCCTAAAAAATTTCGACAGCTATGTAGAAAAGCAGTTTAACAGTTGTAGAATTTTGTACAATAAATATTTTTTCTGCATCTGTTCACGTTTGTTTTATATATATTCGAATGGTAGATGAATAGTATAAAGGTGACTCGATGAACTCTTTGCCAGGCACTTAAATGTGATTAGCAGAGTATCCTATGTAGATGTAGACAGCCACCACACTTCCACTGGTTTTTATTATACATTTCTGAATACCGTATAGAAACAAACATTTTTAATCAACATACAATAAATAATACATACATTATTTCTTATAGCCTGTGTTGCAATACCTCAACACGTCATTTTAGGGCATTCTAGTAAACTACGTTATTTGTAGTATTGTTTGGACCGTAAATGTAGAGACTTCTTGGGTTGCCCACCCTTGAGCAAGCGACGTATAATTGACCATGTGAAAAACATGAGGGCTGTAAACTGATTACTGCGGTGTTTAATAACTGACCTTGAGTTTTGTTAATTGTCATGACAAAAGCTAGACGAACTGGAAACTGAAGTCTTTTGAACTGCAATGGCATTTCTGATGGGATTAAAGGAAATTCAACAATAATGATTGTAATAATGTCACAGATCGATCACTTGATGTAATGCGCGAAACGTCAAATCGATTTTTTTAAAGAAATTTATTTAAAGAAATATATTTTTTACTGCTTTATTTATTTATTCTTATATTTCCTTACAGAGAAAGAGCCGAAGACATTGTAGCACGCATAGACCAACGATATGGTCTGTGGCATCACGTTTCGCTGTATGTAACCTCCTTGCTATAGAGTCGCAAACGTCATCGCTGGCCTTAAGTCCTAATTTTTTTTATAATGTGACGACTTTTAACCACCATATCTTCCACCCTCTTATAGCTATTGGCATGGAACTGCTACCGTGTACAGCAGGAGACTTCGGACAACAATTACACACCATTCGTTTGCGTTCTGTAGTTTTCGCTGCAGATCGAAATATTAAAACACACACACACGTAGAATTTTTTAAACACCGATAACTTTACATCCCAATATATTCAACCCTGAAGCAACAATGCAGCCGATAAAACCATTTTCAAAGAGTAAATATAATTTTCAAACAGTAATTATTGTTACGCATTTCGCGTTATATTCTTCAAATTGCTAAATATCTGTCAGATTACTATAAAACCGTGCCTAAAATCTTCCGCAGTTATAAATTAGTAACTGTACAAATTCTTAAGTCTCTGCGTCTTGTCGTTCGGACATGATAAGCGTACACCGAACAGACATTCACATTAATATATATATATATATATATATATTATATAGATAGATAAATAGCTATCCGATCGCCATAAAAACGTGCCTAAAGCCTTCCCCGGGTAGACATTAGTAACTGTACAAATTTTTAGCTCTTTATGTCTTGTGGTTCTGACGTGATAAACGTACACCGAACAGACATTCACATTTATAGATATAAATAAGATCATTAAGCACTTAACATAGTTTTATTTTTGTATTCGTATGTTAATTAAAATGTTTGTTTCTAAAAAAGGTATTGTATTTCATTTCATCCTTCAAAACCAGTCTCATAGCACACTACTGAAAGATAGCTTATCTATCATAATCAACGGGTTTAAGCTAGTAAACCTTAAAAGAAAAAAAATATGTTACATTTAATCGGAACAAGTCCAGAGTGTCACCACTGCGCCACATCGCTGCCATCGTGAGCAGCGGTAACACGTCTGAATTACTCCCTGGTTTTTGAGCATGCCGACACTCGAGTATCATAGGATATATCGACTACTGAAGCCAACGATAAGGTAGAAATTATCGGTGCTCTGGGCTCTATCTCAGAGAGGTAACGACGTGCTAAAGACTGCCGGCGAAACGCGCGTCGCAAAAAGCCCGGCAATTACAGCCGGTGTGAGCGGCGACCTTGCTGCAGTCGTAACGGAGCTCCTGTTATTAAGGCGAGCTGTTTACGGGCGGCCCTCGGCAGTTCTGCGCATCCGACGGCAGCCTCCAGTGGTCTCCAGGAGAGGCGAAACTCGTTCACTTCGGCGGTAGGAGCGTCCGAGAACAATTCAGCTGCCTGTAGAGTCTTCAGCATCTAAGTAGCTCTCTTAGGTTGATGACATCAACTGCGATTGGGCAAAGCTGAAAATATGTACCCAGCCGGGATTAAAACCCGGGTCTCCTGCTTTCTAGGCAGTTGCGCTGACCCCTACACCGCTGGGGACACACTGATCACCGCACCTGCAAGGACTACCTAAGCACGCCTCTCGTCAGATACAAACTCCCAGCTTCGCCCTGCCCACAGTACTCAAACTCGTAGTTATTAAACTAATTCCCGTAAGAGTAAGGGCTTCAAACCTGCCCACCCCTCCCCACTAACGATAAGATCATTGCCCGGCACTGGCATATATATATATATATATATATATATATATATATATATATATGTGTGTGTGTGTGTGTGTGTGTGTGTGTGTGGCGTCTGTTCCGAAAGAACAGATGTCACTTCTGATCTGACGGGAGGCGTTCTTAGGTAGTCATTGCAGGTGCGGTGATCACTGTGTCCCCAGTGCTGCAGGGGTCAGCGCAACTGCCTAGAAAGCAGGAGAAATGTTTGTTTGTAAAGTCTATGGAACTTAACTACGGGGTTATCAGTCCCTAAACTTACAAACTACTTATGAACTAACTAAGACTAAGGACAGCACAAGTATCCATGCCCGAGGGGGGATTCGAACCCCCGAGCGCAGTGGCCGTGCAGACCGTGACTGAAGCGCCTCAATCCCCTTGGCCACCGCGGCCGGCGAAAGCAGGAGACCCGGGTTCGAATCCCGGCTGGGTACACATTTTCAGCTTTGCCCAATCGCAGTTGATGTCATATATTCTGTGAATATTAAATAATAACAACTGCAGGATCAGAAGTGACATCTGTTCTTTCGAAACAGACGCCACATGTATATCTCTTAGGTTGTTGGCAGATGACGCCGTCACCTACCGTCTAGTAAAATCATCTGAAGATCAAAACCAACTGCAGAACGATCTATATAAGATATAACTATGGTACAAAAATTGGCAATTGACTCTAAATAATGAGAAGTGTGAAGCCGTCCACATGATTACGAAAATAAATCCGTTAAACTTTGTTTACAAGATAAATCAATCAAACGTGAAGGCCGTAAACTCCACAAAATACCTAGGAATTACTATCACTTCAGACTTAAACTGGAAAGAACACGTAGATAATGTCGTGGGAAAGGCGGACCAGATACTGCGTTTTATTGGCAGAACCCTTAAAACATGCAATAGAACTACAAAAGAAACTGTATACACTACCCTTGTCCGTCCATTTTTGGAGTATTGCTGCCCAGTGTGGGATCCTTATCAGGTGGATTTAAGGGAGGACATCGAAAAAGTCCAAAGAAGAGCAGCCCGTTTCGCATTGTCACGAGACAGGGGAGACAGCATTACGGAAATGATACAGGATCTGGGATGGGAATCATTACAACAACGGTGCTTATCGCTGCGGCGTGGGCTACTTACGGAACTCCAATCACCAACATTCTCCTCCGAATGTGAAAATATATTGTTGACTCGCACTTACATAGGTAGAAATGATCATGAGAATAAGATACGAGAAATCAGAGCTGGAACGGAGAGATCCAGGTGTTCTTTCTTCCCGCGCGCTATTCGAGAATGGAATGGGAGATAAATGGTATAATGATGGTTCGATGAACCCTCTGCCAGGCACTTAAATGTGATTTGCAGAGTATACCATGTAGTTGTAGAAAATAGCAGGACAGTTCTGAACTTAAAGGGAGAGGATATGACATGCCAGCGTAACTACCATCGCCTCTGCTACTGTCCTCACATACACCTCAGTCTATTACCAGTAACTAAAATGAGCACCCCATCTACATCTAAAAACATACTCCGCAAGCCTTTCCTATTCCACTGCCACATAAAACGAGATAAAAAACAATATTTGTATGAAGCTGTATGAGCCCTAATCTGTTTGATCTGAATTACATTCACTAAAATATAAAAATATATCAAAGACCTGATGTTATAAGTTGAGGTTCTAAGCTTGATTTTTATCGTCAAAAGCAGGGGGAGCGCACGGTGTGGATTGTTACATTGTGAAATAATACTGAAATGTAACTTTTGTAACATTTAACAAGATTATAAAGAAAACTTATTTTAGAAGAGGGGAAAAGGGAAATTCAGTTTGGTCATTTAATACTTTACTGGCGTCCTCTCCCATATGAAATTCAACCCCTAGCACAGAGTGCTGTTTATAAGGTCATATGCATACATTGTGGAAAAGTTTATATTGGTCAGTCTGGCATGGCTGTAGCTATTAGATTATCAGAACAAGAGATAAGCTGGGGGTTTAGACAAAACGATTCAACCTTTGCCGCAATCTGCTCAAAGAAAACCATACTTATGATGTAGACATTACATTCTCTCAAAAAAAGAAAAAAAGATGACACTATTGGAAATACAGGAAATCAATAAACATGTGACTGAGGACGCCAGTATAATATTAAGTGACCAAACTCAGTCTTCCTTTAACCTTTACTAAAATAAGTTTTAACTATCAATTTGTCGAATGTAGTAAATGTTACCTTTTTCAGTACTATTTCACAATGTAATAAACCAACTCTTGCACTCCCCCTGCTTTTGATGATAATAATCAAGCTTACAGTCTCAACATATAACTTCAGCTCTTTTATATATTTTTAAATTTTAGTGAATATAATTGAGTGCCATAAAAAGTAACACTTTCCTGTTAACATGTGAATTTGTATTAATTGTAATTTAATAACATCTTTATAAGTGGCATATCTGTTGAGAAATGTTAACGACAATAAGTTATTACTTGATGATTGCTTAAAAATCCGAAAGCCGATTGGTAACACAATAAATAATTTTGTAGAACATCAGGAATTTTTCCTTTTTGATAATATTATAATGTTTAGTCAAGCACCGACAGAAAATTCAGTTAGAGTTCTGTTATATTTCAATTAAGTGATTTTGAAAATGCAAGAAATCTTTCTTTAATACATGAAATTTGAAATTTTGATTTAGTGAAGCATACGCGACGGTGAACATCTTAGTAATGCAAATTTGCTAAAGTAATGAAAGGGACTTTAGACATTCTATTCTTTCTGCCTGGACTGGATCATAATTATTGCTCCCTGTTGGAATTATATGTCCTAATTGGGCATTTCAAATTGCTTCAAGTAATAGATTGTATTTGCCATAACTATTCTGCCACTAAGATACCACTACAAGACATTGCAGAATGGAATATCGGTGCAAAACATACAAACAAGGTCGCTTAATTCAAAATTTGAGCACCGAAAAGTTCACAAATTGTTACGTGTATTTGTTTCAGTCTTCCATTAACCATCCCTATTCCACTTGAACTACTCCTGGCCTTAAGACTCGCTGTGTCCTGTTGTACTTCTGTGAGAAATTTGCTGCAGCTGCGCGGGATTAGCCGCGTGGTCTAAGGCATCTTGCTACGAACAAGCGGCCGCTCCCACCCAAGGTTTGAGGCTTCCCTCGGGCACGGGTGTGTGTATTCTCCTTAGTGTAAGTTTAAGTAGTTTGAACAAATTTCCTCCTCCCCTCCAAATCCTCTTTCCACAGTTCTATTGATTCCTACCCGCTTCCATCCTTTTGCTTACTTGCTCCTCTGTTTCCGTCTTCTCCTCTGTTCATTCTCGCCCCATCTCCTCTCACCTCTCGCTTGCTCTTTACCTCTCCGTTACCTGCTCTGCATCAGTTGGTCAATCTGCTCTACAGAAACCGTCAGTCTCCTCTCCCACTCCCTGTTCTCCTTCCCATTTATTTCTGTCCGTCTTTTCCTCCCTTTATCAGTACATCTACTCCACTTTTCTAATTCAATAGAAAAATCAGATATATTACAAATGTCTTGTGGTACTTGCAGCAACTATCATGATGTTCATGTCTATTTGAAGGCACCTCACCACGGTCTAAGTTATCTGCTTCAAGATTTTATTCAAATCCGTCCAGTCGTTTCAGTGTGAAGTAGAAAAATCATATTAACACAGTACAAAATTTCGCATTTATAATTTGTAACTAATATATAGTCGTTTATTTGCCGCACACTAACAACTGCCATCGAAGGCCAGTTCGGACAGAGAAAGCAGTGACAATACATCGTTAACAAACATAATGAACAGTAGGGTAGTATTGGCAGTTACTTTTAATGTGCGCCGCGGTGGAGAAGCCGAGCGGTCTAAAGCGTCTCGCTGCGGAGCGCGCGGTTGCTCGCCGTGGAGGTATGAGTCCTCCCTGGAGCATTGGTGTGTGTGTTGTCCTTAGGTTAGTTTACCTAGCTTTAAGTAGTTTGTAAGCTACGCAGTTTGGTCCGATAGATTTACAAACATTTGAACATTTGAACATCTTAATGTGCAGAAGCATCAGATTTCATTACCTGCTATATTACTCATAATGGCGTTTAGAACGCTGGTATTTCACTCAGGATATGGTTTTTCTCGACTCTTCCAATGATAATGGCATGTATACCACATGATTTATGTAAAGTAATTGCATATGTAAATTAATTTTTAATCATTGTGAGAAAATAATCACAATTCACACAAATCTTTCATTGGATGGTAAATACCCACCACAGTTGAACTGTAAAATTAGAAGGTAGATTATCACCGAAAATTTCAAATCTGAATATTTTCCCATATTGATATGTTTTATAGTAATGTTGTTCTATCGGTTGCAGAATATCAAACATTGTTAGCCATGATTAAATACGTGGCATATCTTCTCTAATTAGAGCAATCTAGACGATGGGCATGGGATTCAAACTTAGGTTCAGTATTCAGAAACTTGGGCCATTAACAATACTGAATTAAGATACTAAAGAGTATCAATTGTACTAGTATGCCTGCATCCAGTCATATGTGAAAGACTGTCGAAGTGCCAAGAACTGTAAGAATACTCTAAAATTGCTTAAGTACCACTAGAATAGTGATCGTGAGGGCGGGGTGGGCTTCTGGGTCAAGAACAGCTGCATCCATATCATTCTATCACATTCCATAATTGACAATATCCATGGGACATACACTCTGCATTGTACTTCAATGGTTTACAAATGTAGAAGCAGATGCAAATTCAGATGATGTAGATTTAATTCAGTTGGTAAACAATGAACTTGTTTACAGGGTAAAATCAAGCGAACTAAAGGGGACAGGAGTTAGTTTACCCTAATCGTTTTTACAGATATCCTACAAGATACATGGATACATGCGTACATTATCCAGCATTCTACTGTATCACCTATGTTACCTTTCACAAATTATTATAGTTTATTCAGTGTTGTTTCATCTATTGTATTCACACAAATAATACAATCTTTCCTGTTACTAGCATTTATTGGGCGCTTTTGGTTTTTACATATTCAATGTTGACAACTTGTAGCCGGGCCGACTCCGAGCATTTGACTTGCCTAAGAAGCCGAAAGCAGGTAAGTAACTCAATAATTATGCAGAACATTAGGATTTTTTCTTTTTGATAATATAACAGAACTGTTTAATAAGTCATGGTTGCAAAATATTAACACGAATTGTATACAGAAGGATGGGAAAGTTGGTAGATGCCGACCTCGGGGAAGACCAGTTTGGGTTCAGGAGAAATGTAGGAACACGGGAGGCAATACTCACTTTACAGCTTATCATAGAGGATTGATTAAGAGAAGGAAAACCTACATTTCTAGCTTTTGTAGATTTGGAAAAGGCTTTTGACAATGTTGATTGGAATAGACTCTTTTAAGTTCTGAAGCAAGCAGGAGTAAAATATAGGGAGCGTAAGGTTATTTACAACTTGTACAAAAACAAGACAGCGGTTGTCAGAGTTGAAGGGCATGAAAGGGATGCAGTGGTTGGAAAGGGAGTAAGACAGGGTTGTAGTCTTTCTACATTGTTACTCAATTTGTACATTGAGCAAGCTATAAAGGAAAGCAAGGAGAAATTTGGTGAAGGAATAAAAGTTCAGGGTGAAGAATTAAGAACATTGCATTTTGCCGACGACATAGTAATTCTGTCAGATACAGCAAAGGACCTGGAAGAGCAATTGAACGGAATGGACAGTGTGCTGAAAGGTGCATATAAGATGAACATTAACAAGAGCAAAACTAGGGTCATGGATTGCAGTGTAAGAAAATCAGGTGATGCTGAAGGAATTAGATTGGGAAACGAAGCAATAAAGGAGGTAGATGAGTTTTGTTACTTGGGCAGTAAAATAACAAATGATGGTCGCAGTACAGAGGATATAAAATGCAGAATGGCAATGGGTAGAAAAGCGTTCTTGAAAAAGAGAAATTTGTTAACATCGAATATTGATTTAAGCCTAAGGAAGTCCTTTCTGAAGGCATTTCTATGGAGTGTTGCCTTGTATGGGAGTGAAACATGGACGATGAACAGTGCGGACAGGAAGAGGATTGAGGCTTTTGAAATGTGGTGCTACAGAAGAATGCTGAAGATTAGGTGGGTGGATCGCGTAACTAATGAGGAGGTACTAAACAGAATTGGGGAGAAAAGAAATTTCTGGCTTACCTTGACTAAAAAAGGGATAGATTGGTAGGACACATTCTTAGACATCAAGGAATTGTAAATTTAGCGTTGGAGGGAAGTGTGTGGGGTAAAAATCGCAGAGGAAGACCAAGAGATGGATACAGTAAGCAGATTCAGAGAGATGTAGGTTGCCGTTCTTATGTGGAGATGAAGAGACTTGCTCAGGATAGGGTATTGTGGAGAGCTGCATCAAACCAGTCTTCGGACTGAAGACGGCAACAGCAACAACAGAACTGTTACTACACTTCACTTAAACTCAAGCATCTATTTACAACATAATAAATAATTCATCAATGTATAATTAAAAATCTTTGAAGTGATAGATCTTCTCCAGGTGGGCTCTGAAGGTGAGAGTGAGGTCAAGCGTTACTCCCAGATATTTTGGCTGAGGGTTGTATCTCAACATTTGGTTTCTGAAAGTAATTCTGGGTGCATAGTGTGCCTGTTTATTGTCTAGTGAGAGCAGGCAGTCTCTTACGATTTTCGGTCATAATACGGTACTCTCCAGAGAGTACGCTAGGATTCTTGGAATCTCATTGAGTTTCTTGCTAGTCCCCCACCAGGAGATCAGCGGCGGTCGCAGAGCCCCAGCAAAGCCGCTGCGATGACGAGGCGATCCCCGCGCGGGCAGGAGATGGCCTGCCCCACCCCAGCGCTGTCGGCGGTGTTTACGACTTGGCCTGCGTGAGTCACGGGGCGCAGATGCGACCGCCGCCCCCTGGCGTCGAAATAGCTGCGCAGCCTCGGGGGTGGCGGTAAGCCCGCGGCTGCAGCGACCACCCCTTCTGCCGCTGTTTCTGTGTGTGTGAGGCGGGCGCAATATCAGCACAGCTAGTTATCGCCGCCTCTCCGGGGAATTCCTGTGTACACTGTGTCATCCCCACGCATGCCGCGGTCTGGGTGGGCGCTCGTTATACGCGCCGGACAGCAAATACAATTACGTTAGTCAACGACGAGAGCGGACACTAGCCAGACAACAGACCGTCTGCACGCCTGCTAACAGGGGGTCGCTTCCACTCCCATCGCTCGTGCTGCATGTTGCAGTGGGCCAAAAGGAAATTCTTCCTTTTATGCGAAACACAACTACCTCTTTACTCACACGAAGTGATGGGTGCTATCGACAAGGGTTCGCAAATCGATTCCGTATTTCTTGATTTCCAGAAGGCTTTTGACACCATACCTCACAAACGGTTTTTAATCAAATTGCATGGTTATGGTATTAAAAGGTAAAGCAGTCAACAATCCGAAGATTGAACACCACAGTGCTTTACTAGGCATGGTCCTGTTTGGAGGTGGTATGCCGTTGCCTTCCTCCGACCTTCGAACTGACTTACCCAGCCGGTTATAGGGGACTAACAGTTTAACGTGGGTTCCGAACCACGGTGCTACTCGGTATTTTTCACATAAACAATATTGCCAGAGGTGAAAGAAGTGGAAAGTGACAGATAAAAATCCCAGGATCTGGCGGGGATCGAACCCGCGACCTTTGGATTTGTAGTCTGGCACTCTACCACTGTGCTACGGAGCCGCACTTGGTTATGGTATATCGCCCCAAATTTGCGATTCGATAGGGGATTTTCTGTCAGAGAGGACACAAAAAAGGAAGAAGGAAGCTTGGAGTTTAACGTCCCTCGACAGCGTGGTCATTAGAGACGGAGCTTACGCTCGGAGTATTTGGGTAAGGATGTGGAAGGAAATCGGCCATGCCCTTTCACAGGAACCATCCCAGCATTTGCCTGGAGTGATTTAGGGAAATCACGGAAAACCTAAATCTGGATGGCCGGAGGTGGATTTTCACCACCATCCTTCCGAATGCGAGTCCAGTGTGTTACCACTGCGCCACCTTTCGGTAGGGAGGACACAGTTCGTAGTAATCGATGGCAGGGCATCGACTAAAACAGAGATGATATCGGGCGTTCCACAGGGTAGAGTTGTTGGTCCTCTGCTGTTCCTTATTTACATAAACGAATTAGGGGAAAATCTAACTAGCTCTCTTAGGTTGTTTGCAGATGACGCCGTCATTTACCGTTTAGTAAAATCATTTGAAGATCAAATCCAACTGCAGCACGATCTGAATAACATATCAGGATGGTGTAAAAATTGGCAATTGACTCTAAATAATCAAAAGTGAAGGCCGTAAACTTCACTAAATACCTAGGAATTACTATTACTTCAAACTTAAATTGGAAAGAACACATAGATAATGTCGTGGGAAAGGCGAACCAGAGACTGCGTTTTATTGGCAGAACCCTTAAAACAAGTAACATAACTACAAAAGAGACTGCATACACTTAAGCTTGTACGTCCATTTTTGGAGTATTGCTGCCCAGTGTGGGATCTTTATCAGGTGGGTTTCACGGAGGACATCGAAAGAGTCAAAAGAATGGCAGCTCGTTTCGTATTGTCGCGATAAAGGGGAGACAGTGTTATGGAAATGATACAGGATCTGGGATGGGAATCATTATAACAACGGCGCTTATCGCTGCGGCGTGAGCTACTTACGAAACTCCAATAGCCAACATTCTCCTCCGAATTCGAAAATATATTGTTGACTCCCACTTACATAGGTAGAAATGATCATCAAAATAAAATACGAGAAATCAGAGCTCGAACGGAGAGATTGAGGTGTTCTTTCTTCCCGCGCGCTAAGTAGTATAATGGTGGTTCGATGAACCCTCTGCCAGGCACTTAAATGTGATTTTCAGAGTATCCCATGTAGATGTAGAAAATTCAAAAATGTTCACATGTTTGTGAAGCTTAGAGGTCTTAACTGCGGGTTCATCAGTCCCTAAACTTACAAACATGAACTGGCCTATACTACAGACTGCACAAACTTCCATGCCCGAGGAGGGATTCGAGCCCCCGACGGGGAAAGGCCTTGCTCATCGTAGCATAGCGCCTCAATGCGCTCGGCCGCTCCACCGCGGCTTCCAATGAATCAGCACTGGTTTAGGAAATAACGTGCATATGAAATTCAGCTTGCCCTTTTCTCACATGATATCTTGCGAGCCATGGATGAAGCGTAACAGGTAGATTGTGTTTTTCTCGATTTCAGAAAGACTTTTGACGCGGTGCCACACTGCAGACTGCTGTCGACGATACGAGCATATGGAATAGGTTCACAGATTTGTGACTGGCTGGAAGACTTCCTAAGTAATAGAACGCAGTGCGTTGTTCACGACGGCGAGCGTTCATCAGAGAAGAGTGTATCGTCAGGCGTGCACGAGGGGAGTTTGATAGGACCACTATTTTTCTATCTATATAAATGATCTCATGGACAGAGTAAGTTGTAATTTTCTGCTGTTTGCTGATGATGCTGTGGTGTGTGGGAGGGTGTCGTATTTAATTTACTGTAATAGCATACGGGAAGAGTTAGACAACATCTCTAGTTGGTGCGAAGAATGGCAGCTAGTTCTCAATGTAGAAAAATGTAAGGCTATGCACGTGAGTAGGAAAAACAATCCCATAATATTCGAATACAGCACTAGTAGTGGGCTTCTTGATGCAGTCGCGCCTTTCAAATTGTGGTGTCGCACAAGTCTAAAGTGCGCGACACGTACTTTCGCCGCGCCCCGCCATGCACGCACGGCGCGGCGTTCTTACGACGTCAGCCACGAACGCCCTCTGCTGCAACTCCGCTCATGGCCACGACTGCTGCGTCGGCCACTTGGTACTGAGATAGGAACCAGTTAACACTTGGGAATCAGATAGGCACCAGTGAAGACTTCGCTATCGGATAGGCACTAGGACTCATCAGTAGGCAGGCATCTCTCTATATAAACTATGTATCAGCATTCTGCAGTCAAGAACTATGTAAAAGTTAAGTATTACCAAGACTCTAAGAAATATATATCTCGTTCTAATTTACTCTAGTGTCTCTAGTTTCTGCTGTCCCACTGGCTGGTCACCTCCGTACCTGCACACGCGTGCATCCTTTATTCCTGTGTCGGTCTCTTTCTACTCGGCCACCGACACCTATGACAACCGGCGGATGAGACACAAAAGCGACGACGAGGCTGGGACACAAAAGTGGCGACGAGGATGGGATACAAAAGTGGCGACGAGGCTGGGACACAAAACAAATATCTAGACGTGACATTGCAGAGCGATATGAAATGGAACGAACATGTAAGGACAGTTGTGAGTAAGGCTCACAGCCGACTTCGGTTTATTGGGAGAATTTTGGGAAGATGTACTTCACCTGTAAAGGAGACCGCGTATAAAACGCTTGTACGACCACTTCTTGAGTATTGCTCAAGTGTTTGGGACCGTCAGCAGATCAGTTTAAAGGTAGACATACAAGCAGTTCAGAGGCGAGCAGCTAGGTTTGTTACTGGTAGGTTAGACCAATGCGCGAGTGTCACGGAAATGCTGCGGCAACACAATTGGGGATCGCTGGAGGAAAGACGACGTTCTTTTCAAGAAATTTTATTGAGGAAATTTAGAGGGCCGGAATTTGAAGCTGAGTATAGAACCATTTTCCTGCCACGTACTTACTTTTCGCGTATAGATCACAAAGACAATACAAGAGAAATTAGGGCTCATATGGAAGCATAGAGACATTCTTTTTTTCCTCCTTCTATTTGGGAGTGGAATAGGAAAGGATATGCCTAGTAGTAGTACAGTGTATCCCCCGCCACGCACCGTACGGTGGTTTGCGGAATATATGTGTATATGTAGAATTTTCCATCACACCCACTATGCTTGACACCTGGCAACAAACTAATATTGCGAATTCGAAATATTTTAACATTTTAACCGTTTCAGTGCATTGAAATAATCGAACGGCAAGGTTGAAAATTTGTGCTGGACGGGGATTCGAATCAGAATTTGCCGCTTCGGGAATTTCGGTTGGACGGGAAGCGTGCCTGGATAGCCTAATTGTTTCGGGCGACAGCTGGCCCGAAGCGCGAATTCCGGGTTCGAACACCGGCCCAGCACAAATTTTCAACCTTGCCGGTGGGTGTATTTCAGTCCCCTAAAACAGTAGAAATGTTTAAACATTTCGAATCCGTAATATTAGATTGTTGCCAGGTATCAAAGATAGTGGTGTGATGGAATATTCTGGCCCACTACAACGTGCAGCACGAACCATGCCGTTGGATTTATTTCATTGGCCATAAACCGTTGAAATATTTAAATATTTCGAATTCGTAAAATTACGGCCGTTAATCTCAACATATGGTGTCCGTTCCTTCGGACAAGCCCGAAAAGAACAGACACCATACCCATCAAAATACTAATATTAGTCATTAATCGTTGTGATTTAAAGAAAATTTTGTTTGTTTGCTTACGGATAATAATAAAGGAGCACGAATGGGGATAAAACTACGACGTGTAATTCTGCCAGACGGAATTGCCGCGTGGTCTAAGGCGTCATGCTACGGAATGGGCGGCCGTTCCCGACGGAGGATCGAGTCTTCCTTCGGGCATGGGTGACTGTGTTGTCCTTAGTGTAAGTTAGTTTAAGTAGTTTGTAATTCTATGGACTGATGACCATAGCAATTTGGTCCAATACGTTTACAAACATTTGAACATCTTAAAACTAAAATTCTTCTGAGCTATTTGCGCCTCATGATGATATATTTCTCCAATGTTTCGGATCCATTATAGGAGCATTATACAGGGAAGTATTCCCTGAAAAGGCTACAACAACGGAGAAATGACGCGGGAATAGCTAAGAAGAATTTCAATTTTAACTATCATGACCGAGAAAGCCTACGTTCTTACATTTGAATTACTACCTCTTTAGGAGGTAACCACTACAGATGTTATTTCCAAACGGGAAACATAAGAGAGGTGTAAGACTTTTTTATAATGATCTTAAGTGGATTCTAGTAATTTACGAAATATTTTGTCTGAGTACAGAAAGCAACGTGTCTGTTAATTATGATGGTCTGTTGTTATTAAAAGAGAAATTCATATAGTAGGAAAATGCATTATCTGAAAAGTTAATTTGAAAAAAAAATATTATTTGTTTCATAAGCTTGAAAGACTGATAAATGAAATTGTATTATTTAAAACAGAAATCCAAGAGAATGAAATATAACTGACATTTTAGCCAAGAAAATGGAACGAAGATTTCGGTAATAGGTTTCCGGAAACTATTACACATCACATTTAAAACACTCATCAATAATAAATTGAAGAAGTAACTCTATGATCACTTTCCGTAACGAAGAAGGGTAAAAACATAACTGAAATTGGTAAAGGACAAAAGCTCACATCCTGAATATTCAGTATCGAAAATGGTAGCAGCATTTCTGAAAACTGCTGGACAAGTCTATATTGCGGAACTTCTGCGTACAAATGGAATTTTTTCCGCTACTCAAGTGTGTTTATGCAAAAGAGAAATCACCGTTATGAACCGAGAACAACTAAGACCAATGAAAATATTGTGGCAGGATGTCGGATGATCAACTATATTCAGAAGTTAGGAAATTAATGACAAGTACCAATTGTCTCAGTACTCAATAAAAAAGGGAGAAATGTTTTATTTCATTACGTAAGAGATATAGCATATTGTTGTACCATTAATATGGAAAGGTTTAAATGTACAACCATTACTAGCTTTCCAAACACTGGAAGTTTCAGCAGAAAGTCAGAAATGTTATGTTTATACAAGATTCTATTACGGGTTTCTACGAATTGTAGAGTGGGGTACGTAAAGTTTAAATATAAGCCCATGTATGGGAATGTACCGATTGGGGAAAAAATGTTTTCATCTTCATATTTCCCTCTTCACGATAGGTAGATAGGGACACACAATGAACATCATATCTGAGCTCTATAGAATCATTTTAAGGAACGTCTAAATTCAATAGTGTCTTAAGGCAACACGGCGTCGAGTGAAGAAAAAAATCATCTCTCGTTGACTTTCGCTCCCTAGTGGCTAACTAGTAAAGACAAAAAATATCAGAACCCTCATCAAAACATTCCTATAATACATGGTGACTATACCAGCAAAGAAAAGGATATGGACAGTCTGAAATTATATTGAACCTGCATACAGATGGGCAAGAAACGGATTGTGCTTTGCTAACCATTTGGAACGCTGATTTATTTGTGGTTTATGAATGAATAACATACAGAGAGTGGCTTTTTAATTTCATAGACTTTTTGTGCCGTTAAATTGTATTCGAACTATTTCAGGCGCTCTTCGTATAGAAACATTACGGAAACATGATATCCTAGGGAAAACCCTGGATCATATACTTTGATACACCGTAAACAGAACATCATAAGACAGTCTACTGTAATTACCATAGCCCAAACTTCTATCTCTACATAATCTAGGATAGACTAGTAGCCTTCCCACCCTAGATTATTTAAGGGCTCTAAATACCTCGAAATAATATATGCCCGTGCTTCGCAACGGTTGTTGAAGAAGGGCCTGTGTGTATCATGGCTTTTTAGGGTTCCGGACCTCAGTCAGTAAAAATAGAGTCCTTGTTGGATCGCTCTGTCAATAAACTCAGTTGTCCTAGCCAAGATGTCAAATGTAAGTAAAAGTCATTGTCCGAAACGATGTATCTTTATAAAGTTTTTGATACAAAAAGTGAAACGTGCCAAAATAAGCAAAGAAATGTCGTTAAGTACTTAATACACAAAGCGAAAACAGTAACACTATGTTCAATATTTGTTGCTATTCGTAGACAAAAGATTGCTTAATTCTGTCACAGACGTTCGCTTCCTTGTTGTACCACCCCATACTTACTATGCATCAGCCGTGTTTATTAGTTCTTCGGTGCACTACAGCGCCTCTATCGCTTGTTTGCTATACTACACAATCCATACTTCAAGCATAACCTACATATAAAACAATTTCCCTGATTCCACTTTTATGAAACGAAGTTGCTCCATACAAATCCGTGAAGTAGTTTAGGAGATTAGGTAACCGACGGTTACTGAAAAAAAGATTGCGATGTATCTTTTTTCTGTGATATTATTTTGATGAAATCATGCCTATATGTTGCCCCATTCTTAGCTCAAATTTCTTGTGAAAACCGCATGAAAATGTGACAGTAGTTGTTTTTTTAAAGCGTTTGCGAAACGTGTTAGAAACAGGCATATCTGTAGCTTACATCATACATCAGTTATATTCGCCATTTAAAATATTTATTTCATGATCATTCACATCTCTCGACAATGGGCTGATGCATGGAAATCTGAAATATAATAAGTAATAAGTATTTCCTTAATGAAGTAGAAATATCATAAATTCAAATGTTCAAATGTTTGTAAATCTATCGGACCAAACGGCGTGGTCATCAGTCCGTAGCTTACAAACTACTTCAACCTAAGTAAACTAACCTAAGAACAAACACACACACCCATGCCCCAGGGAGGACTCGAACCTCCAAGACGAGCAACCGCGCGCTCCTCAGCGAGACGCTTTAGACCGCTCGGCTACTCCACCGCGGCAGAAATATCATAAAAACAATTATTATTATTATTAAGGTTGTCTCTCTTTTCGTTAGTTGCGGTATTGTCGCTCCAAGCGTGACACTTAAACTTCCATAGCAGTTGTACATATACGTTAGACTGTGATATCAGTATGTAAATATATGGATTAAACACGGCGAGGATTTATCAGTTTTACATTCATTGAGTTGAATCATATTTCGTAGAAAATAGCAACCAAGAAAACGATTTTCAGAAATATGGTAAATCTGAAAAGTCAGAGTAAGTAGTATTTTCAAAGGGTAATAATCCGATCGCTGCCCCGAACTTCACACGAACACATAGAAGTAAAATTTTTACAGATAAAGATTATGTTGCTAATATGTTTCATATTACTTGCAATAAAAGTGATTTTAGAACATTTTGGTGCATTTGGAATGCGTCACAACCACCCCTGCGGTGTCGTCGGTTGTGACATGTTCTCTTTTTACTCTAATTTCCTCCTGTGAGGTAACCATTGTGCTTGATTTTAACTTAGACAAATGTACAGTATACTACGAAAAATATCTTCCTTCCACCCACCAAGCATGGAAATAATATTATAGAGGATTAAATGAAAATGGTCACAACCGTACCCAGTCTACCGAGCTATGTTTTGGTCGCTTTCAATACAGTCAACAGTGTACTTAGTTTCAATGAAATGGGCGGCAACTGCTGTCGAAAACGAAAAGCTGCAAGGTGGTCATTAAACTTAACTCTAAAATCGGCGCCTCACTGAAATAAGTAGAAAATGCTGAATTTTGGAAGTTTATCATATATCCTACAGAAAGTTGTCGTTTACCTCTATCGTTTGTTTATAACTTTTACATTATTAATAAGGACTAGCATTTCTATTGAACATTGTGCATTTCATGTGAATAAGTATTGTATGTAATAAACAGAAAAAGTGAAATAGTTGTATCCACAGTCGTCTGTCGTTTAGTCTTAAAACATACGTCTTTCACTTCTTTCACAATTTCTGTCTCTGCCGTATGTAACCAGTACGCATTCGCTAAAACGTAGGTATTACTCCTCCTCCGCATCCATCATTTAATTTCGGCCATCTCCGGAGAACGTAACACATTTTTGATCTTACAATAAAGGCTTTCACGACCGGATGTCATAGTTGCTGGTAGAACTTCCGGGTTATAAGGCCGTGGTCCATAAAACTTTTCAGTTTTTCCTAACGTTTCGGAGGTCTTCTTACTTCCGTTGAGTCTTGGCGACTGATGACTCGGGTGTCAGAGAGCGCCATATATACTGTGGACAGTGGGCGTGGCAAAGCTGTCACGTTATCAGCAGAGACAGCCCTTGTCAGAGATAAAACATCACTATCGATCCCAATCTAATTAAAACACCTGAAGCAAGCTTTCAATAAAAATGGCTATTCACATAAAGAAATAAACAGGGTTCTGCGACCAAATAACAATAGTCTAAGAACAACTGATCAAACAAAACGATGGAAGAATACAGTTTCCCTGCCATTTATCGGAAAAGTAACTGATCAAATAGAAAAATATTGCGCAAACACAACATCAGACCAGTTTTCAGATCAAATAAGAAAATATGTCAAGTACTCCGTTCTGTGAAAGATAAACGACCTCCTCTCTCTGCTTGTGGCGTTTATAAAATTCCATGCACATGTGGTAATGTTTATACTGGAACAACAAAAAGAAGTATAGAAACTAGGTTGAAGAAACACAAAATTCTTTGCCGACTAGGAAAAACAGAGAAATCGGCTATGGCAGAGCATGCTCTTCAATCTGGAAGTCATATAGTGAGTTTTTCCGAAACATCAGTTTTATCTACAATGACGAATTATTATCCACGACAATACAGGGAAGCTATTGAAATATGAAAACATAAGGAATATTTTAACAGAAAAGAAGAAGCTATGAAACTTAGCGGCATATGGACAGTAGCTTAAAAAGATCCACAGATTTTATCTCTGACCGATTTCAATCGATAGTGATATTTTGTCTCTGAAAAGGACTATCTCTGCTGATAACGTGACAGCTTGGCCACGCCCACTTTCCACAGTATATATGTCGCTCTCGGACACCCGACTCATCAGTCGGCAAGACTCAACGGAAGTAAGAAGACCTCCGAAGATGTTCGGCGCAACTGTGGACGAAACGTTAGGAAAAACTGTAAAGTTTTATGAACCACGGCCTTATAACCCGGAACTTCTACCAGCTACTATAACATATTTTTGTCAGCTTCGTCGTCATATCAGCGGCATCGTGTGGGCGTTGTCTCACATAAATGTTATATTCGGCTTTCAATTTACAGTTTCAACAGGTCTGGTATTGACTGTCTAGGCAAAAGGGAGAATTTGAAGAACGGGTGGGTTGCCGACGTTAAGGATTAACGCCGCTAACTGATTCTGCAGACGAGGAGCAGAGAGTGGGGTAACGTAAGTGTCTGCAATTAGCCTATCGCACCTGGCTGCTGAATAATACATGCAATCAGCCGAGAGCTGTGCCCGCTCCGTTCAGAAGCCGGTCGTTATCAGACGAGCGCATTGTGTTGCGCGCTCTGCTAAGTCTGGCCTCTGATCTTGTGGGCCGCTAGGCTCAGCAGGGAGGGTAGGGTAAGGCCAGGCACCAAGGCGGCTGCAGGCTGCAGGCTGCCGGCTGCTCCCACCGAGAGGTGAATACTGTAAAACATAACATTAATACGTGAACATGAATTATTGAAGGACCGAATTTTAATATTAATTATACGAGAAGGCCAACAAAACAAATCTTATCCGAAATGTACTTTTTTTTTTTTTTTTAATTTATCCATTAGAAAATGGTTTTTCTGAAGGCCTGCGACTGTGAGATAAATGGATCTGTTTGTAAATAACAATACTGCTGCCAGTCACGATGTTTTTCTTTATTTAGCACGACGCGTTTCGAGAAGTCATTCCCATCTTCAAGAGTGTCTTCTCTTTTTTTTCATATTATATATGATGTTTTCAGTTTCTGCTTCATTCTGCTATCGTTACTGTAATATATAAATACGTGCGATTTTACTTTATGGCTATCTTTATGTGGAGTTAAAGGCGGAAGTAAAAAGCTTTTCAAAAAACTCCGCCATTAGCTCCATATAAAGATAACCATAAAGTAAAATCGCTCGTATTTATATATTACAGTAACGACAGCAGAATTAAGCAGAAACTCAAAACATCATATATATATATATATATATATATATAATATGAAACAGCACAAAAAACGCACATGAAGAAGGGGGATGATCTCTAGAAACACGTCGCGCTAAATAAAGAAAAAATCGTGACTGGTAGAAATGTATTTTGTTATATATATGAACAACGTAAAAATCATGTATGTACGTAGCCCTTAACCCTCGAGCGGGCGCGCTGGGGTATAGAGCACCCCACGTCTTGTTTACCGCTAGTGACAACGCTGCCTCCAATCAGCGATTACGTACACGCTAAGTATTACTCTCCTGCTGTCCCAGCTGACTACCGCTGCAGTTAGTTTTACTGTGAAGCTTTCTGTGTGCCTGTGTTGTCAGAACGCTGCTGGTGTATAAAGTACCTCACGTGCCTGCTGCTGTAGGCAAATATATATTTCTTATGTACACACAAACGTGCATCGTTATTCATATCGGAACAGTAGCTTGAAAAACTGATTAGCTTCTTACTTATTCAGGGAAATGACGTCTGAGGAAATAGCCAGAAGTCTGCAGGAATTGACAGATTTGACAGACGAATCTGATCACCAACTGTTCAGCAGTGACAGTGCTCAGGAAGAAGAAGTAATTCAGGAAAGTGAGCGTGGCAGTGATTCGAAACAAGACGTCCTGTCTGGTGCTGAGGGTAACAGTTCAATTGTGGCGTATTTGGCGAGTCCTAAAATATAGAGAACACGCAATAAATTAAAAAATAAAGTATGTAAATCTCTGCTGAAACACATTTTGTTGCCTTTTCACGAAATATGTAAAATTTACCCTAAAGACATCAAATAAAAACGTAGGTTTACAATGATTATGCTCAGTATGTGTATTCACAAAGTAAACGCCAGTTTTCCAAAGTTTGATACCGCGCCTATTCGACACTTGGCAATGCGGCGCGCCCGCTCGACGTTTAAGAGTGGCTAAAAGAATGTAGATCCTTTGGTATCTGTAACTCTGATGTTGCTGCCTCTAACACGCATTGAAATCTCCTATAATCCGTGGAAAGGATCTTGCTAGCTTCAAGAAGTGGCGACTGCTACCAAATCCAACGAAGACAGAAGTCAGTTGCTTTCACTAAATGGAGGAATTTCTAATATGTGCAGAGAGAAAAGGTACTGAAATGATTAAACATGGTTTTAGACGAATATGGAAAGATTTAATAAAACTCTCTGTCCATCTCTTGCCGCATCTCTATGCCTGTTTCTAGCTTCCTCTTCATCCTTTTACTCTTACCTCTGCATAAACTAGCAGAAAACCTAGTGTTTGCTGGGTACTTATTTATTCCACATTCTTGTAGGCTGCCTCCCTCCCATCCTCTGTCTACCTGTTCCTGTCCCCTCTTCCCTTTCTCGGTCACCCTCTTCCAATCCTCTCCAATTTATCTCTGTTCATTCCGTCTCTTCATATTTCACTATGATAATAGGCATTTATCTGACAACAATAAGTGAAATAACATCACAGTTTCCTGCAATGCCAAGGCACCCTTTGCCATCCCCCATCCGCTTGTGGCGTTTCCTCTTCTTTGTCTGCCAATCTACTCCCCACTTGTCGTCTACATATACGTAGTTTTGGGCAAGTCGAAAGGATTATGTCGTTGTTTTATGGAAGAAGGGCCCACAAACATAAACAAACGTGAACCTTTAAAAACACATTAATATATACTCATCTTGTTGTTGGTGGTGTCTTCTTTGTCGTTGCTCTGCTTATTCTTCTTTTATTCTTGGGCTAGCGTTGTGCGTTCCGCTACAGCGAAAACTTGTGGTAAATCTTGCAGGAAGTCTAACTACTGTGGTTACTTTTCTTGGAATAATAAACTTCACCTTGCGCTCTTAAAAATTTTATTTTCTATAACAAATTTGCTTTTCACAAACATGTATGGCTACAAGTCATTAAAAATCGTCTGTTACTCTCCACATCCAAGCAGACAGTGTCAGTAACAGCAAACTTTATCTTCCACTCTTCACCTCTCAATACACATAAGTGTCAATAAAATAAACAATTTTTTAAGACTGTTGAACATAGAAAGATACTTACATAAATAAAGTTTATAACTGAAGTATTGTCTTTTCTTATTTTAATTCGGTGTGTGTCTTGTGTGGTCGTAAATGCATTTTGAAATGTGTTTTTGACATGTGTTTTATTTTAACTTGGATAAATAGTGTCGTTTCTTTTATCAACACAAATATGTTTTGACACTTTGCGTGACCAGTCAAGTTTGTGTACGTCACAAAATACTGTATTATTTTATTGAGTGCATTTTGGTGTAGCTATTTTGTCTGTTGGTGATCAACATTTACCTGGATTTGAAAAGTACCATTATATTTATTTATTTGGTAGTTACTCATGAGATCAGCATTAATTGCATCTGTGAGTTTATATTTGCTGTCAGTGCATCGTAACGATTCTAGTGAGATTATACGTTTTGTTGGCTTACTTTTATTTATAATATTTGCTTATTTGTACCGTGTGCCAATGACGATTGCATCATTAAATACTACTAAAAATTAATAAACAGGTTTGTGGACTATGTGTATAGTTCGTAAATGAATCTCAGAATACAATTTTATATATTATGTTGTTTATGGTTACTTAAACCTTTTTGAGTTGAAAAATATAAATAGTTTACATTAGAGTTTTAGTAAAGGCATCATAATGAAAAACATCTGATTAGAATGTTTTATATAAGTACTAATATCACATTATTCCAATGGTATAGCTTTTTGGGACAGATTTTGGATTGAACTCTTGGGTAGAAATATAGGGTGTGTATATATAGAAATGTTACACGCTGACTATAGGTTTATGAAAAACCCTCTACATACACATGAATACTCTGCCAATCACTTGAAACTGGATGACAGGTGATTTATGGAACCGCTTTTATGATATTTCTCTATCGCTCCAATCTCTAAAAGGGTGGGGAAAATGGAATACCTACCTTATTCCATTTTCGACCTGATTTATTTTATGTTCGGATTCGGAAAAGAAAGATGGTGAAAGAAATTTCTCAAATAAATCTCGCCGCAAGAAATAACGCCTTTCTTTTAATCATTTCCACCCCAACTCGTGCATCATTTCCGTGACTCTCTCTCCCCTATATCGTGATAATACAAAACGAGCTGCCCTTATCTGATATTTCTCTATATCCTCCGTCAATCACACTTGGTGGGATCCCAAAACGGGCAGCAGTACCCCAAAATAGGATGCACAAGTGTAGTGTAGGCAGTTTCTTTAGTACATCTGTTGCTTCTTCTAAGTGTGCTTCCAATGATACGTAGTCCTTGGTTCGCTTTCTCTACAATATTTTATGTGTGTCCTTTCCAATTTAAGTTGTACATAATTGTTATTTCTAGATATTTAGTTAAATTTGCGGCCTTTACGTTTGACTGATTTATCGTGTAAATGTAGTTTAACGGATTTTTTTTTCTTTTTAGTTCTCATGTGGATCCCTCTACACTTCATTATTTAAAGTCAATTGCAAATGTCTGTACCATGCAGATATATAAATCATTTTGCAGTTGATTTTCATCATTGGCAAACAGTTTAATAGAGCTGCCCACATTGCTTGCTATATGGTTTATAAAGAACAGTAGGTGTCCTATAAGACTTTCCTGGAGTACGCAAGGTATTACACCTGTTTTACTCGATGACTTTCCATCAGTTACTACGTATTATGTACTTTCTGTCAGAAAATCGCGAATCCAATCACACAGCTGTGACGATATTCCATAACCAAACAATGTTATTAGACAACGCTTGTCAAAAGCCATCCGTATATCTGGAAATATGGAATCGATTTGAGATCCCTTATCGATAGCACTCATCCATATGAATAAAGAGCTAGCTGTGAACAAGAACGATGCTTTGTGAATCCGTGTTGACTATGGGGCTATGGGACGACGCGTTCTCGTCGCGGTCGTTTATAATGTTTGAATAAAGTAAATGTTCTAAAATCCTGCCAGAAGCCGACGTCAATAATATAGGCCTGTAATGTTGTGGATTACTCCTTTCTTGAATATTGACCTGTGTAACCTCGCGTTTTTAGGTACGTACCTTTCAGTGAGTGACTGATTGTATGTTATAGCTACGTATAAGGCTATTGCATCAACATACTCTGAAAGGAACGTAATTGGTATACAATCCGAACAGGGAACTTACTTCTGTTAAGTGACGTAAGTTGCTTTAATACTCCAGTGATATCTACTTGTAAATTACGCATGCTATTAATGATAAGGGCGAAGCATAGAATTAAAATTTGTGACCCTGCCACATCACAAATTTTAATTCTATGCTTCACATTTATCATTAAAGTCTCTGACATTATCGAGACGAAAAACAGTCTCAGGGTGTAGAAATTTATATTTATAATGATATTCATACCACCTTAGCCTGAGGTTAAAGGCAGGAATGTTCCGATGTGTCCATTGCCGAGGTGCTATTCCGCTGCATGGAGAGCCTTGGAAGATGTGGCAATGTTTCATAGGAACACAAAAGGTGAATTACGCATGCTAGTTGCTGCTGTTGATTATACTTCTGGAGTATTTGTTTTGTCTTCTTTGGTGAGGAAATTTCGAAAAGTTGTATATAGAAATTCTGCTTTAGCAGAATTATAGTTAGTAGCATCAAACATTTCTATCGCGTAATGAAGGTATTCATTGTGTTTTGCCGTTAGTACAGTGTACATATTACCATAATTTATCCGGTTTTTCCACCAAATTACTTCACAAGGTTTCGTAGTGGAAACTACTGACCCTACCCGCATTTTGAGTTTCTGTAAAAGATTACCTCTTGTTTAAATTTGGCGTGCTTTCTTCTTTGTTTTGCAAGAGTGAAATAACGTCTTTTGTGTACCGCGGCGGATCGGCCCCTCTTTTTTTTTAATTTATTTGCTGTAGACCCCACAATAGCTGGCGATATAATTTCTTTGATTCTAAGCTTCATCTGATCTACACTCATTGTAGACTGTAGATTCACACTCAGCAATCTGTTTCTCTTTTTAATAAATATAGTTTTCGTTTAATATTGGTGGTTATATTCTTCAAAAATGAAACGCCAAGATCGCGAATTAATAATTTACTCAATGACGACAAGTTTCGGAGGACTGTGCCACTATCATCTGGTCGTATATATTATAAGCTGGTCATCTTATTTTTTTAATGGCTCTAAAACAATAAGTGCAACATAGCACTTAGTCATCATATAAAATATTTAAGTTAAAACATGCGCCATTATATAGACAAGAATCCTCAAATGTTCAAATATTTGTTAAGTTTATGGAACTTAACTGCAGGGTCATCAGTCCCTAAACTTACAAACTACTTATAAACTAACTTATATTAAAGACAGCACAAACAGCCATGTCCGAAGGGGGATTCGAACCCCTGACGGGGAACGGCCTCGCGCATTGCAGCATAGCGCCTCAGAGTCCTTCGAAACCGGTCGTCATTCAATAAATTATTAATTCGCGATCTTGGCGTTTCATTTTCGAAGAATATAAAACTATTAAACCGACAATGTCAGGTAATGTTAATTTTGGTGGATTTGGCTCACTTCAACAGTTCAGGGAACTACAAATCAGAAACGTAATTTTAAATACCATGTGGTTCTTGTGAGTTGAAACCGGTCATCATTGTTAATAAATTTGCGGTGAAGACTATAGACACTGCTACTTAATCAAAACTGTTTTCTTAAAATCGGCCGACAATTATTTCGTAGAGCCGGCAAGTCCGCATTGACAGAATTGTCCGCGTCTGTCCGTCGGACATAACGCCCTATATCTCGAGAATGAAATAAGTTACCGTTCTACTCCGAACCTCAATCAAAATTTAAATATCTACATTTCATCCGCAGCTGTATATGCTAACATCAAGCATACGCAAAGTCTACGCAATGTGATTTTTCGTCTGTGAACTCTTCAAAATTTTGCGCAGTAGTTTACTTAATGTGATGTAGCACAGTAACTATAAGGAATAACGAATATAAAAATAGCTCATTATCGAGGAAATACGAGGCGCGTCCAGAAAGTAAGTTCCGTTTGGTTATATAAAACGAACGGGTACAGATACAGAAAAAATATAGATTGTACAAAAATCTACAACTGTTAAACTACTTTTCTACATAGCTTCCGAAATTTTGTCGGGCATTGTCATAGCATGGCACAAGGTTTTGTGTGCCTTTTTCATAGAATGTTGCCGCCTGTGTATTCAGCCATGTGGTAACAAATTCTTTCAGCGCGTCATCATCGCTGAAGTGTTGTCCACCAAGGACAGATTTTAGGTGTAAGAAGAGGATTACTGTCAAAAGATTTTTTTCACGATAATGCCTGACCTCACACACCGAATGTGACCAAACAATTCTTACGAAAATTTCAATGGGACCTGTTTGATCATCCTCCATACAGCTCGGACCTCTCTCCTAGAAACTTTCATCTCTTCTTACATCTAAAATCTGTCCTTGGTGGTCAACACTTCAACGATGATAAAGAGCTGTTACCACATGGTTGAATACACAGGCGGCAACTTTCTGTGAAGGTTGCATGCACAAACTTGTGGCACGCTATGACAAGTGCCTACAAAATTTCGGCAGTGATGTGGAAAAGTAGTTTAAGAGTTGTAGAATTTTATGGAATAAAAATTTCTTCTATATCTGTGTACAATTTCATTTTATTACCAAACGGAATTTACTTTCTGGACGCGCCTCGTATTTTTGACACCCTCCATTGAATTAACGAAAAACCATGTGACATTCCTCGCCCAGAACTCTCTGGCATACGCCATCTTGCGTTTCGTATTTGATCATTTTCTTCTTGTAACTTACACGTTATCATTTCAAAGCAATGGCGCACTGAAGAATTAACAAAAACACATCGTTCTTCATACGATAAATGATAATCTAGTGTCTACAAATGCCATATTAGCGTCAGTTAACAGCGGCCACCAATAGGATGAGATTAAAGACCTTATCTTTTGGTTGATAGCCGTAGCGTAGTGGGCAAGGCGTTACTTTTAGAACTTCCTACAGAGTGCATTCCGCGACCCCCCTCGCAGCTGGATCATACACGCAGGGAGAAGCTGACTTTCGTTCCCTACTACAAGTTTATGACTGATCATTTCACCGGTAATCCCCAAAGAATTTCGAGAAGACGTGTGTGGATGATCTACTGATGTATCGCCACCGTACGATTGCCAGTCTCGTGAGGACGTGCTGGTCCGACGGAGTCATTAATTTTATTACAAAGAAGTCACAGATAATCTTTTGTTTATGCTTGATGGGCTCCTTCGTTTTGATTATATTGTATTCTTTTTCCCATTTTCCTTTTCCACTAATTTGTTTAAATAAAGATAAATTTGAAAAAGGGTCGAGGCGACCGGTGAAGACAACGATATATAAGGCGTTGGACTATGACGCTAAAGGTCGGTGGTTCAGAACCCGCCACTACCTAAATTTTTTTTCCTAAAAGGGTTTCATACACTCTTATTATTTAATTTTTTATTATTTAGATTAGTATTTTGGTCCAAAATAATTGCAAAAACTTATAAAACTACAAATCTAAAGTGGGTCGTAAAATACGTCAGTGCGATTTTTTTCTCAAAAACGGCTGAAAAATATTGTATGCGCTCGGGACGCTGAGGCGGGCACTGTGTAAGCAGTAGCGGAATATGACCAGCGTGGCAAATGCTGGCAAGCTGGCCTTACTTACCCTATACAGAGCTTCAGCTTTGTACGAGGTAGTAGCAGCATCTGTACCTGCAAATATTACTGTGCCCCGACTTTTGTCAGCTGGCTGTGTAGCGAGGTAATGGCCCCCAGCCGCCGTCTCCGTGCGAAAGCGGGCGCCAGCGGCGGTGCTGTGGGCAGAGAGAGGACCGACACGAGCCGCGACAAGTGCAAGTGGAAGCCCGGCCCGAGGCGGCAGATAGCGATCCGCGCCGCTCCTTGTACGGCGCTCGCCTTATTACCAGCGGCGCCGTCTCTGGTTTCCGCGAGATTTACGCAAACCCCGGCGTCGACATGCGCGGGCTGTCCGCCTTATCTGCCTCCCTTTGCAGCCGCCACCTCCTTTCTCTCCCTTCCTCGCCTCTTCCCGCGGGTCGAGTGACCGCGGCACACGCGGTTTCCGCAACCTAGCCTGCCTGCCACCTGCTAAATCCTTCTGCTCGCCACAGGCGTGGCGTTGTCGGGCGTCCTTCTCCGGTGTTGTAAGGAGTAGGACCTCCGACAGTGCACTGCCGTGCCTAACTCGGTGTTGCCGTGTAAAACACCTTCTCTTCATCTCAGATTTCCCTGTCTCTTGCAAAACAATGGCAGACTCAGATAACGCTGATGGAGGTGGATACGTATCACATCCACGTCTAGTTACATTTCCGCTATCGTATCGCAAGTGTTGCACAATCTAATACAAAAAGCAGAATGTCCGTACATTTGTACGTGTTGCATAGAAATCCACAATTTTGTTCCAATCTTTATGAAATTTTGTACACGTAAGCTGCAATCCATGATAACGGTCGCCGTAAGTGTAAGAATCGCGTACGATATGACACGAGATATGACATCATGAACAATGAGATCCGCAGAAAAGTGCTGCATTTAGCGACAATTTTGCTCATATTCTCCTAAACCACTGGACCGATTTCAACCTCCTTACCGTGAGGTACAATTGCTGCTGGGTTAAGAATCATATACGACACATGATTCAGAAGATATGACGTCATAAACAATAGGATTTGCAAGAGACTGCCACATAATGCGGCGAGACTTTATAAAGACGCTATGTGAGAATAAGAGTACTTAACGACTTGCAACAACTTTAAACATAATTTCAAACCTTTATTAAACTTTTTCTCGCTGACAACCATAGAAAAATGATGAAAGGAAAAAAGTTTATCGCTTACTACTTTTCCGCTGTTTATGGAGTAAAACTACGGCTCTCGGTATGACGTTACAATTTATAATTTGAACACTACAAATTGTAGCGACAGGAAATTTCACAGACAGTATACACATATATAGTTGAATGTAGTTTCTAAATTGTATCACATTCCGTCACGTAGTTCATGAGATATGAGCACGTAAACAGTAACGGTCATGGAAAGCCGTCCTCCATCACGCAACAAGTTTTAATCTATTACTTACTTACTACTAATTGAATTCCCAAGACATTGTACAGACATACATGCCTTATACAAATGAATATATGCCTGAAAAATGGCAGGAATAAATAAATAAATACCCGGGCAACGCCGGGTTTTCAGCTAGTTTTTATAATAACTGGTATTTTTTTTATTTATAGCTCCGCTAATACGTCCGGAAAATTTTATATCGATTTATTAAATTCATTTCACTATTTTGTGCTAGCCGTGGTCAACTTGGATTAAATCAGTGAAACATGTCTTCAATAGTTATGTTCAGTTGCGAATACAATCAACGGGATTAGTACAGTCGAAACTATTTAGTGGATTGAGTGAATGGTGCGTTGGTTGCGTTGGTTTTGCTGGGGCGCTTAAATTTCTATTCAGTTATAAATGCAGGACGGGAATCGAACCCGGACCTCCATGCTTACTAGGCAGGTCTTACCGTTAGATCACCACACCACTAACGATTAAGGCGCCTTGGAATAGTCTAAGTACGATTTCCCTTCACGTCACAAACTTTAATTCAGCTTCTTTGTTCCAAAGATAATTGCCACTACCGTCAAGGCTCTCCATGAGATACTATTGAGTTTATGTGGGATGCCTTGCAAGGTGCTGTTCAGAAGATACATATAACCTCTCGTACTGTTACGGATTTATGTACAGCCCTTCTGGATGTATGATGTCAATTCCCTCCACCACTTCTGCATACATTATTGAATAGTGAAAATTGACTCTTCACAACGTCGAGGCACTGTATCTGTTTGGAAAACATAGTTTCCTTATTCTGAAGACAGCGAACTGGTAATGATTTAAAAGATGAAAATAACAGTCAAGTTCGCAAAATTTAACAATTTATTAGTTCAGGTAAAAAAATCAAATGATTGTAAAGCTTATGGGACTGAACTGCGGGGTCACCAGTCCCTAAACTTACAAACTAATTACGAACTAACTTATACTAAAGACGACATAAACATCCATGCCCGAGGGAGGATTCGAACCTCCGACGCGCGAGGCCGCGCGATCTGCAACGTGGCGCTCCAGACCGCTCGGCTACAGTACTCACGCGCGGCTTAGTTCAGGTAACTGGTTTCCGGACACATGTCCACATAACATATTTTCTTTCTTTGTGTGTGAGGAATGTTTCCTGACCTGCCATCTATTGGCAGTTTATAACAGTAACATTCAAATCGAAGACACAGTTTAAGTCATAGATAAAATACAGCGGTGCCGATGGTTGTCGTGGATACGGCGGCGTATCTACGGCAACCATCTGTACTCCAGGGTATCTGTCACCCCGTTTACATGGGCTCCCAAAACCGGATTTCGTAAGCCGATTTGCCAATTCCGCCTTTGGTTGGTCATGTAAACACTTCAAAATCGATTCTGGAAATCCACTTCTCTAAAGCGGTTCCACAATCGATTTTCGTGTCCATGTAAACGCAACCGTTTTTGAAGCGTTCTTGGCTTGTCAGATTGTATTTTCTTGTTAAGATTTTTCGGCACATTTCGACAGATTGATACTTTCCAATGTGAAATAAAAGTATAAATATTCGGGTGAGCATGAATCTGTGTATTTAAGTAAAGAAAAATAGCGATTGTGCTGACTAAATCAGGAACTGAATCAGCTGTTTTTCAGCCGCCATCTTAAGTGGGCTAGGCAATCCGATTCAGCCTATACCATGTAAACACGCCAGCGAAAAACGGTTTACGAAATTCGGTTTTCGTCTTCCGGGAGATGTGTTGCATGTAAACTTAGTGTATTAAAAAATGACTAACATCTGATAGGGTAACGTGCCAAAATTTCGTACCCTTAAGGTTTTCTGTCTTTTATCTCAAATCTGATAAGCGGTAAAAATGTGGGAAAAGTCATATAAATAACCTTTAAATATTAGTAAACAGATTTTATAATCATTAGGTCATAAGAAACGAATACAAAACAATTATTAACAAAAATCGAGCACAGTAACCATTTAAACTTTTTTACGTGAGGGTTACATATTTCGTCCCCATAGTTCATTGGTAGGAAAACTGAATATATATTCATATAATAATTCTCTGGAACGTAGGAACAGAGGTTCACACAAATACATTGTCTTAGTAACATTAAAGACAGAGAAAAATACTGAAAAAACTATAGTGTAAGTCACTGATTCATACAAAGATCACATGAGAAATTCCTCTTCTTAGGCATAGATGTACAGACTTCATGACACAGACTTCATGTCACCAGTTGAAACAGCGTGAAAATTGAAGCCATATCTCTCCTTTTGTGTCACTTGAGAATATTACAGTCTACATCGTCATCAGAATCCTCATCATCTGTTGAAACATAGGGGATGTCGGATTCACTCGATGAATCTGTTTCCAGGTCCTTCTTCGTGGAAGATGTTCTTTTACGAGATCCTGCTGTTTTAGGTTGAGGAGCTCTTCTTTTGTTTGCAGCTTCAGTTTTTCCCATCTGAAGCTTTCGTTTCGTTCCAGGCTTTACAGCTCTTGCCATTCCAGGTGTGGAAGGATTAGGCCCATTAATTTTGCCATCTGCCTCCAAAACCTTAATTTTGTGTGGAGAGCAAGTAACAAGAAATGTTGATCCACGTCTTGTGCTGGTTGTTGGGGTAGTTACTGGAACGTTCCTGATATCTTTGGAGCTAACAACTTTGATAGGTGTAGGCCTATCATTGGGAGTAACAACAGATGGCTGTTACAGCATTTACTGCTTCAATCATTGCTTGTGGTTTCCATTCTTTACGTTTTCCCATCTGCAATAGGCACAAAAAGTTAATAAGTTAGATCGGTTATAATTAGCCCCTAACGGATTTATAAAACGAAATCTGTTCCAAATTAGGGCCATCAAAGGGGACGAAATTAGGTTAATTGTTTCTCGTCAACATTGTTGACGATTCCAACAAAACTAAAAGGAAGACAATAATGCTACTAGACAATGTTAAAAAAGCGAACTACACGTTTCAAAACAAAACCACCTCTTTGACAAAGATCACACTAGATGTCAGCGATACTGCTGCTAACTGCATAATGCTATCTGTGCTAGTGTTTCCAACAATCACCACCAGATAGCAGAAGTTCATTGGTGAGAATAGAGCCCTGTATTGGGAGAGTACCGCCAACCGGGCGAGCGCCGCCATTGTAGGCCTATCTCGCAATAGCAGCGGTATGCACGGAGCTGTTAAATTAACATTTATGATGAAGGGAACCGGTCTGAACATTGGCGTGGTGTGGCAGTACGTTAAGTAAACAATGAACTTAAGTTTTTAATAGTTTCATCACATTTACAGCGAATATTAAGGAAAAATTGGTAATCTGAGATCAAGACCTTTATTTTTGAGCAAACTAGTTGTAAAATTGTTTCGTGCTAAAATTTAAACCCTGCACCAAATGCACTGCTTTCGCAATAAGTGACGTTCCTGCTTTCAAATTAGCTAAGGACTGACGTTTTTATCTCTAATATATTGGTTTCATTAAAGTAGATGTAATTAATACATGTTGTTTTTCATTAATCTAGTGCCTAATGTTGATAGTTGTTGTGTGCTAACGTACATGTGATATTACCACATAACATTAACTGAGCTAACATTTGGGAAAGGTTTAAGTTTTTACACATTGTTAGCGCACTGCTGGGTAATTCAGTAAAATAAACTTTATCTTAAAATTAGTTTTTTGAAGATCTATTTAATGGGCGGTTTCATTTATCGACCAAACTTTCGTAACATGCAGGCTAAGTATAAATACGAAATTCGTCGAATACGGCACATTATGTTAGATTTTCATGTATTTATATCTTTTAAAAATATCTTTTCTCTTACATGTTTGTCAGTCCATCATTGCTCGCAATAAACTTGTATGAACAGATAAACCTAGACGTTTACTCGATATTTCAATACAAATTTACTTACTTTGCAAAATTTTGCATTCTCGTATGGAAATGCATTTTTTCTTCCAATGCGATGTACCCACAATTCGCGTCTTTTCGCATCTCTTTCGCCCTGTGGAATGCGTAAAACTTGCTACCTCGGACTGACTTAGTATAACAATTCAATGCCAACACTGCGGCATTTTTCATCATATAAAAATGGAATATGCTATGTTAAGCTCTTAATTTAATACACAATGAGTCTACACATTTCCAACACCTCTAAATGCTAAAATAACACCTAGTGAAGTGAAATATGCCATTTACGCCGATGGATTGCTTAGGCCTAAAATGACGGACGTGCCCCACCCGCGCTCAACTGACCAATAGCAGCCGGCGGTTGTCGGCTAGCCACACATAAAAGGTTGGCGCTACTCTCCCAGTACAGGGCTCTAGGTGAGAAAAGCCAGGGGACGAAAACAGGCGCAGGGACGAATTATGGTGCCTTTACCCTATTACAGATAAACGTGTTGTGCTTTGATTCGTCATTGAAATATTTACCTACAGGGCCGTGTTGCTGGCAGAACAAACATTACGGAGCAGCGTGTGAACGAGTGACCCGCAGCCCTGAGGTGAACAGTTCAGCGACCGCCGGAGGTGCCTCTTGCTGAGAGTGAGGCAGCGCGGGCACCCTGAATGCTCGTGATCGCTATCGCAGCGGGCCCGAAATCTCGCAGAAGAATCACCTGTCCCACAGCTCGCGGCGCCGCCATTCAAGCTGCAGCAGCCCATCTGCACGCGCACTTGTGACGTCACTGTTGTTCTCCGGCGTCGCTGCATTTTAGATGTCGCGCTCGAGGCCTGCGATTGCTATCCACGCGCTCGTTTTCTCTGCACCTGCTTTTTCTCCATTAGCCGAGAGCAACCTCCAAACTCAGCGTGCTCTCTGCGCTTCAGAAAGGTGTTCTCTCAACGCATAAATAACCTCACGGGTAACTACCAATACAGTGTTGCCAGATGGCAGAAAGAGAGAATACCTACAGTCTCACAAAAATGTACCTTCGTTTTCCCTTGATTTGATTTGATTTGATTTTTTCCAGGGAAGCCAAAACAGTCTTGTTCTAACCCGCCACTGCCCGCACCGAAACTAAGTTTATTGTGCGGTATTGATCCCTGTTTATCTAGTAAAGCCAACCAATGCCCTTGAGCAGAGCAAGGAGTCCCTTTACCAGTTCTTTATTAGACACAATTTCTTCAGGTCTAGTTGTCCCAAATGTTCTGTGCCTTTTACTCTCCAATGTAATGCATTCGAAGATTAGATGTGATGCAGTTTCATCACCGTCATCACAGATTCTACATTAGGGTCCTCTTCTGTTATTCCCATTGTATGTAGGTGTTTTTTGAAATTCCCACGGCATGTCAGCAATCCAACCATAAGTCTAATCTCTCTCCTGTTCAGGCCCAGGATTGCAGAGCTTCTTTTAAAACATGGCTTTGGCACCATTACCTTGCCATGTTTTTGTTGATGGACTTTGGTCCAATATTCTATGTGCTGTCTTCTGAGCCAGTTACGTAGCTCCAATTTGATCATTGCCTTGGTGATTGGTTCCGGTCCAATAAATGGAGTCTCTGCCCCCATCCTGGCTAATCTGTCGGCATGTTCGTTGCCACTGATCCCCGAGTGGCCAGGGACCCACAATAGCTTTACTCTATTGCTTTCTCCTAGTTCCACCAGAACCCTGTGACATTCTGCAACAATTTTAGACCTTGTTGCAGGAGCTGCCAGTGATCTCAGGGCTGCCTGGCTGTCTGAATAGATATAGATGCTACGATCTTTGTAGCACCTACGCAAATTCTCCTCCACACATGCCCTGATGGCAGTAATTTCGACCTGGAATACTGAGGCCAGTTTTCCTAGAGAGATGACGCCCTCCAGTCTTGGCTGCGCCCCAACAGCTTGGTCGGATTTTGACCCGTCAGTGAACCAGACAATATCCCCCGTACGGTGTCGTTTTCCCTACTTTCTCCCTACCACCTCATTAATGCCCCTACATCAGGTCGTAGCCAGGATTTTCGTCTGGAAGGGGCTGAATCCAGGATTCCAGCCAGCAGAGGTTAACCACTTGATTAATGTGACATGTTACTACTAGGCGAGTCCAGAAAGTAAGTTCCGTTTCAATTTATCTCCTCTGCAGCGCTGCGATTGCAGTTCCGCACATGCGATGTAGACGGTGTGTAGGGTAATTTTGTGTCCCAACTTCGTCGCCGCTTTTGTGTCCCAGCCTCGTCGTAGGTGTCGGTGGCCGAGTGGAATGAGACCGACACGCTGGTGCAGGTACGGAGGGGTGCAGCCAGAAACTATAAACACTCGAGTAAATTAAAAGAGATATATATTGCACAGAATGTAACAATACTTAACTTTTACATAGTACTGCAGAATGTTGATACATAGTTGTTAGAGGCCTGCCTAGTGCCTGTACAATAGCGAAGTCTTCACTGGTGCCTATCTGATTACGAAGGTCCTAACTGGTTGCTAACTCAGTCCCAAGTGACCGATGTCCTTCAGTGGTGGCCACGAGCGGCGTTGTCGCAGAGGGCGCTCGTGGCTGTCGTCGTGAGAACGCCGCGCCGTGCGTGCATGGCGGCGCGCGGCGAAAGCAGGTGGCGCGCACTTTGTACTTGTGCGACACCACACCCCTCCCCCCCAAACCGCCGCGCCGTCGTGGCGTAGGGCTGAGGGCCACGGCGACGGCACTGGGAGGAGGGCCTGGGCGGGGGCGTTACTGGTGGGACGGGCGTCGTTGCTGAGGCTGGGATCGAGACGCCGTCCGCGCCCCGGCATCCGCCTTGCGATCCTCCAGGGAACCCACCGAAACCTGGGGAAGGGCGCATCCCCCCGCCCAGAGGGAGCAGGTCATCTTCTTCTGAGGTGCGTGGCCCAGGCGGCGGCGGCACGCACGGTCCCGGAGTCCCTCTCGGTGACGCTGTCATCTGCGGCGGCGACAGCGGCGGCATCGGGACGATCTCGTAGTCCGGGGACGAACGATGTGGTTGTCCTCCCTGGCGGTGAACTGGGTCTGGAATCAAGAAACCGGAGACAGGATCGCGCGGCCTGTGCAAGCGCAATTGGTTTGCGTGGCGCCGCAGCTCCGACCCTGTGGAAGAACGTACAACATACATATTTCGATCGAGCACGCGCTGAATGGTGCCCGGTAACCATTTCTTCTTGTTGCCAGCAAACACCCTGTACAGCACCGGCGTGGAAACCTGAAAACGCGAAGCGCTATACGAACCGACTCGGTGCGTGGGAGGCTGCAGCAGGTGAAGGAGAGTGCGGTGACGGCGGCCGTGTAGCAGCTCGGCAGGAGACGGGCCGTCACGTGGCATGCACCGATACGTAGACAGGAAAATTTGAAGAGCTTGCTGCCTGGAGTGCTGACGTTTCATCTTCTCCATGTGAGACTTGAATGTTCGAACGAAACGTTCTGCTTCACCATTGGACTGAGGGTGAAAAGGTGCAGTGGTAATATGCTGAATGCCATTCACACGACAAAACTGTTGAAATTCCGCACTAACGAACTGAGGTCCATTGTCACTGACGATAGTTTCAGGCAAGCCTTCGATGCAAAACACTGATGTTAAGGCACTGATTGTACTAGAAGCTGTCGTTGAGTTCATGGCAATCACAAAAGGAAACTTGCTGAAAGCGTCCACAACAATTAACCAGCGCGTATTCCAGAAAGGTCCGGCAAAGTCAATATGTAAACGTTGCCATGGTCCCTTGGGGCGTGGCCAGTCTGAGAAACGTTGCGGAGGAGCCGCCTGATGCTCCGCACAAACAGTACACTGTGACGTCATGTTCTCTATCTGAGCGTCCATACGAACCCAGGTACAATGACGTCTGGCCAGTTGCTTTGTCCTAACAATACCCCAATGTCCTTGATGCAGGAGGCGTAACACTTCTCGTTGCAGGGAACGAGGAACAATCACTCTTGCTTGGTCGTTGTCGGTATGCAACAACAGTACACCCTGACTTAAAGATAATGCATGACGTTGTGCAAAATAACGTCGAACCAGAGGCCGATCAATGTCTTTGGCTCTGGCAGGCCACCCTGAGCGAACAAAACGTGCTACCACACTTACGTCTGCATCCGAAGCTGTTTCCTGTGCAACCCGACGAGAGTTCAAAGGAAAGTCTGCGACAGCGGAAGCATCTCTGGAGTCTATCTGACAACATGCCATTTCTGAAGAATCAAATGATACATCCTGGCCAACCGGAAGTCGGGAAAGTGTGTCCGCGTTAGCATGTTTAGTGGTAGGTCGGTACAAAATCTCATACTGATAATTAGACAATATCAAGGACCATCTCTGAAGCTTTTGTGCCGTACGTGGCGGAATTGGCTTTGTGGGTGAGAACAACGACGTGAGAGGCTTGTGGTCTGTCAACAAATAGAATTTTCTGCCATAGAGATAATGATGAAACTTTGTGACGCCGTAAATGATTGCTAAGGCCTCCTTTTCTATCTGACTGTAATTCTGTTGCGTCGGCGTCAGTAGCTTGGATGCAAAGGCAATAGGACGATCGTGACATCCAATACGATGCGACAGAACGGCACCCAGACCGTACGACGAGGCGTCAGTTGCTAACACTACAGGCTTCTGTGGGTCAAAGGGAATCAAACATGCATCACTGAGTAGTGCAGACTTTAGTTTGTCAAAGGCAAACTGACAATCTTTAGACCATACAAAAGGAACATTCTTCCTACGTAAGTGATGCAGCGGAGCTGCAATCTGAGAGGCATTGGGAATAAATCTGAAATAATAGTTAAGCTTTCCCATCACTGCTTGCAATTCATGCACATTCTTAGGAGGAGGCAAGTCTTTGATTGCTCGAAGATGTGACTGTAAGGGATGAATTCCTTGGGCATTAATCACATGGCCTAGGTACTCTATTTCAGTTTGAAAAAACGAACACTTTGCTTTATTGCAACGTAGACCTGCTGCAGTCAAAACTTTGAAAAGGCACTCCAGGTTTGCTAAATGTTCTTCAACTGTACGTCCGGATACCACAATATCATCTAAATAGTTCGAACAACACGGTACAGAAACTGTCAGCTGTTCCAAAAAACGCTGAAAAATAGCGGGAGCGGAAGAACTGCCAAAGGGTAGGCGTTGAAATTGAAAAAGGCCCATGTGAGTATTAATGACGAAAAACTTTTTTGACTCGTCATCAAGTGGAATCTGTAAGTATGCCTCTGCTAAATCAATCTTAGAAAAGAAACGAGACTGTTCTAATTTGTCCATTAGTTCGTCAGGTCTGGGCAGGGGATAAGTGTCTACAATTGTTTGACTGTTCACTGTTGATTTGAAGTCCGCACAGAGACGAAGTTTTCCTGACGGCTTGGGTATAATTACTATAGCCGAGGCCCACTGACTCGCAGAAACAGGAGAAATCACCCCAGTATCTTGCCAACGTTTAAGTTCTTCGGCAACTGTATCACGCAAGGCGATAGGCACTGGTCTAGCTTTACGAAATTTTGGAACTGCAGATTCTTTTAAAGTTACATGTGCCACGAAGTCTTTTGCACAACCTAGTTCCGGCGAAAACAAGTCACTATATTTGTCACACAATGCATTGATTTTATCCTGAGGCACTATTGACGAAATTTGAAGCACATCTCTTTGAATTGATAAACCAAACAAGTCAAAAGCATCTAGTCCAAAAATGTTCTGTGTTGATTTGGCCTGAAGAACTACAAAAGCAACTGTTTTTGTAACACCTTGAAAAGAGGCAGGCAGGCTACACGTTCCTAGCACGGGAATATTTTGACCTGTATAAGCTGTTAACACTTGCTGTGACGGCGACAATTTAGGCGAACCCAGAAGTTCATAAGTGTCTTTATTAATTAATGTAACAGCGGAACCAGTATCAAGCTGAAATTGCACAGTCTTATTTTCTATGGAGAGATTTACAAAAAGTTTGTGCTTCTGGCGCACGACAGGTGCGCGAATGTGGGCAACGTCTGCTACGGTTTGTGTGCTGCGTATGCGCGGGCCGCGTAGTGAAGGAAGCGGCGCAGACTCGGCACGCAGGGGATTAACAACACTGTCACTAGATGGCACTACCGCCGGATCGGCGTCCGCGCAATGCGAGGCTACTGCACTAAAATTACTTTCAGTAGCTACAACAAGTCTACTGTCACTAGCTACACAGTACTGGGCACTATTACAAGGAGCAGTTGCAGAAGGCACTATTTTCACTACAGGAATGCACTGTTCATAGTCATTTTGCTTGTCCCGAACCCTTTTCCGTTGCACTGTTTTACGCGCTCGTCGGCGCTTGCTACGTGGTGCACTATATAGTTTTGCCATAGGCGTAGAACTACTTTCTTGCAATTGAGATCCAAGGAAAGCACTGTTCAATTCCACAGCCCGTATAACATTTACAGAATGAACTGTTCTCGCCCTCTGCGAAGCACTGTTTCTAATGGTACCGTTCTTTGAGTTTTTAATTTGCATACACACAGACTGTACATGTCCTGATTTGCCACATTGATAACAGGTTGCGTTGCGACTAGGGCAATGAGCACGCTTGTGGCGAGACACACACTGGGGGCAAGACTTACGAACATTTTTCTGAAATGAGCGTTGGCGCCCGTTATGCAAATTACTGTGTCTAACACTACGGGGCGACCTTTGCGTCGCACTTTTACTCTGGCTACTGTTCACTGTCTGTTCAGCACGGCCGGTAGAAAAATAAGAATCACTAGTGCTATACTGAGGACTACGGCTAGGAAAGCGTCCGTTGCGGCGCACTGAATTTACACTGTGGTTTTGCATTTCTACATCTGCTAAGTCAAAAGTATCATGCGCTTCTATAAGCTGCAGTACACTGTCTAATGAGGGGTCAGACTGTTTCAGAATTGCTGCTCTAATTCTGGGGTCCTGAATATTCTGCGTAATCGCATCCCTCAACATCACGTCACTGTACGAAAGTCCACAAGAGCAAGTAAATTTACATTGGCGGGTTAAGCCCTTCAATTCCGTAATCCACTCTTGGTGTGACTGCTGCGGTAATTTTTTAAGTCTGAAAAATCGGTACCGCGCAGCGGCTACCAAGAACTTTCCTCTCGTAATGAGCATTCAGTGCATCTACAATTTGTTTAAAGTCTACATCACGAGGAGATGCGAGAGGGAAAAGTTTTTGCAATAGTACGAAGGTCTGGGGGCCCACAATCGATAAGAAAAGGTTCTTCACTCTCTGACCTGTAATTTGATGAGCCGCGACGAGTTCTTGAAACTGTGCGAAATAGTCGCTCCATTCTTCCTCACGTTCGTTGTACTGGCGGAACGTCGGAAGCGGTGCGGCGGCAGGTGTGGGCTGCTGATGTGACGGCTGTTGTTGTTGGTGAGCAGCCTGTGCCGTCAACTGCGACACGGCCTGCAGTAGTTGAGTGATTTGCGCCGTCTGTAACTGAATAATTTCCATTAAGTTTGGTTTCGGGGTAGTGGCCATGCTGACCGATTAGGCGCGGCACATACAAGTAAATTATAACAAAACACAAATGCAAGATAAATGAGGACGCTCGATCTGCAACAAAAATGTCCACAAACACGTAACTGAATATGTTCCCCCAAAAATCTTATAATAAGGGTGGGTGGGCGGGAGCAATTTCTGCGTGCTCCGACTGCTGCTGTCTGGCTGCTGCAAGAGGGCTGGTCCAAGGTTCGTCCATCACTCCTCGTCGCCACTTTTGTGTCCCAACTTCGTCGCCGCTTTTGTGTCCCAGCCTCGTCGTAGGTGTCGGTCGCCGTGTGGAATGAGACCGACACGCTGGTGCAGGTACGGAGGGGAGCAGCCAGAAACTATAAACACTCGAGTAAATTAGAAAGAGATATATATTGCACAGAATGTAACAATACTTAACTTTTACATAGTACTGCAGAATGTTGATACATAGTTGTTAGAGGCCTGCCTAGTGCCTGTACAATAGCAAAGTCTTCACTGGTGCCTATCTGATTACGAAGGTCCTAACTGGTTGCTAACTCAGTCCCAAGTGACCAATGTCCTTCAGTGGTGGCCACGAGCGGCGTTGTCGCAGAGGGCGCTCGTGGCTGTCGTCGTGAGAACGCCGCGCCGTGCGTGCATGGCGGCGCGCGGCGAAAGCAGGTGGCGCGCACTTTGTACTTGTGCGACACCACAGGTAAGGTGGTACAATTTCGATCATTTCGGACAAATGTTATTATAACTGGAAATAAATTGAAAAAAAGGAATAATTTTAACTATGGAACTTGTTCTTGGATGTTTAATGAATATGTAACACAAATGTTATTCAGTTACAAATGTTGGTATAAACACAAAAAAAGGTTACGGAATTGAGAAAAATCGATCGAATATGTACCACACTAGGTACAATTGTGATCACTTCCTCGTGAAATTTTGATTACGGGTATCTTCCACGTAAAAAGCACTTTTTCTGTCACGCACCAACGCCTACTTCGTGGTACCAAACATTGCATTTTTGGCAGCGAATCCAGTCACCCTTAATTAGATGATTTATAAGAGCGCGTTAGACTAAGTAGCTTCACTTACCTTTTTAAAGGGAAAATATTTATATCTCCTTACCGCAAAGTGGTGTATTCTTGGAAAAGACAGGAGGAGCTGTAGAAACCTGCTACTCTACAACGCGACACAACGAGACACTACGAGACAGAAAAATGGCGCGAAAACTTACGTTGATCGTAATTGTACCTATATCGAAATTGTACCACCTTACCCTATCAAGGAGAATAACGTGCGCCATTTGGAGATCGCTGTCACTTACGTACGCTTTGTTGTGCTTGTTTGCAATGTCGGCGTTGATTGAAAATCCCGCCGCCTGTGAAATCAGGTCGGTGTTTCAGTTTCTGAATGCGAGGAAAGTGAAATTTATCGGCAAATTTGCGATGTTTACGGACCAAATGCGATGAGTGATTCGATGGTGAGAAGATGGGTCCGACAGTTCAATGTCGGGCGTAGTAATGTGCACAATGAAGAATGAAGTGGGCGTTCACCTTTGGTTACAGAAGAACTGGTTCACTTTTATCTGTTCTTACATCTCAAGTCTTTCCTCAGCGGTCATCACTTCACCAATGACGACGGGCTGAAAGAAACTGTTTCCAACTGGTTGAAGACACAGGCGGCAGATTTCTATGAAGAAGGTATACAAAACCTGGTGCCACGCTATGATAGCCTTGTTGCCAATCTAATGATATGATATCATATTATGAATTACGCGATGTATTTGAAAACGAGTATTTTGTTACAAAGCAGTGAATTTTGTCTGATTTAAAATGTGTTGCTGAAGCTTTATGGTAAATATAACTTCGTAATGGAATATAGTTCCTTAGTCATTTATCCTTATCCTCTATTTTAAAGCAGTGTTGGAGAATTCCTAGATTGCAGTGCACTTTCTTTGAAAAGGAATAAAGTTTATTAAAGTTTGCATGATTTAATATGAAATATGATTTGTGTAAAACACAGTTTGAAATGAAACAATAAGTTGTAGTTTTCTTGTTACGCCTGAATTAACCCTCTGTTGGTTCATTCTCGGAGCTGAATTTCTCCTGAGACTGCTTGTTCATTTTCATATCCAACAGTTTTCTCTTTATTTTTTTGAGTGCTGCAAATGACAAAAGTCATCCGTTGCACACCGCACCTACAATTGCACAGTAGTTTTGCCTTAAATCTGTTTTATGCTTGATCTGACTATATTAAAGGGGAAAGCAGTTTTAACATAAGGGCCGAAATTAAATAAGTTAAATTAATATTTCGCAATGGAAAGTTTTCTCATACACTGATTTGCAGCATCACTTTCAAACAATCAGTTCATTGAGTTCAGGTTCGGTTAAGTGGCATGAATTCAGTAAAGGTTCACAGCCCGAACTTTTTAATAATGCACAGTTACTGTTAGATGACATAGACTAATTTCACACAGCGTAGTAAGCCTGTTATGTTTCACTGACTCATTCATCAGTTTTAAATGAATATTTGTCATTCCGTAATTATAATCACAGACAGCCTTACAGCAGGTTAATCTGTTCCACACACATTCAGTCACACAACAATTCAGTTTGCAACCCAACCACCCACCCAAACACACACACACACACACTTTATTTAATTATATTTATTTAATTAGTAACTTTCACCACTATATTTAGAAAACCGACACCTTTGTCATCATATGCGCCGATGTTCATCAGCCGAAATAGTGTGCCAGTTTGACGCAGGAATCCGGCCCAAAGCCGTGAGTGTTCTGTATGTAGCGATATATTTTGTGAGTTTGTGTGTAGAGATTCGATTTGATATCCACCCACGAAACAGGATGAACTTGAAGTTAATGAAAACTGTAAAAGCTGTAGAAATTAAATTTTAAAGGCTAGAAGCCAAAGTAGAGCATAAATGAATCCGGCATAAGGAAATAGTGAGTTATTGTTGTGATCAAGACAACACAAGACAATATCACCCCAAAGAAAATTGGCGAAAAGTTTTCTTTTCATGCAACATTAGGCGTGTGAGGTTCTGATGAGCTGTAATTGATAATTTGATGAGGATATTAAAATAAATAACTTCTCGCGGTAACGAGATTCTTGGTTATATTATAACGCCTTGCGGAATGATGGTTCACGAGCATATTTAATAGCCGAATAGCCGAACAACCACTCCCATGAACCACAGACATTGCCGAGGTGGGGTGGTTTGCGTGCCTCAACGATACAGATAGCCGTACCGTAGGTGCAACCACAGCGGAGGGGTATCTGTGGAGAGGCCAGACAAACGTGTGGTTCCTGAAGAGGGGCAGCAGCCTTTTCAGTAGTTACAGGGGCAACAGTCTGGATGATTGACTGAGCTGGCCTTGTAACATCAGCTAATGTGGCTTTGCCACACAGCTACTGCGAACGGCTGAAAGCAAGGGGAAACTACAGCCGTTACCTTTCCCGAGGACATGCAGCTCTACTGTATGAACATATGATGATGGCATCCTCTCGGGTAAAATATTCCGGAGGTAAAATAGTCCCCCATTCGGATCTCCGGGCGGGGACTACTCAGGAGGATGTGATCATCAGAAAAGACAATACTGGCATTCTACGGGTCGGAGCGTGGAATGTTAGATCCCTTAATCGAGTAGGAAAATTAGAAAATTTAAAACGGGAAATGGATAGGTTGAAGTTAGATATGGTGGGGATTGGTGAAGTTCGGTGGCAGGATGAACAGGATTTCTGGTCAGGTGAGTACAGGATTATAAATACAAAATCAATTGGGGGTATCACAGGAGTAGGATTGATAATGAATAAGAAAATAGGAATGCGGGTAAACTACTATGACCAGCACAGTGATCGCATTATCATTGTCAAGATAGATACGAAGCCAACACCGACAACAGTAGTACAGGTTTATATGCCAACTAGCTCTGCCGATGATGAGGAGATCGAAGAAATATATGAGGAGCTAAAGGAAATTATTCAGACAATTAAGGGAGAGGAAAACTTAATTGTGATGGGAGACTGGAATTCGGTAGTAGGAAAGGGAAGGGAGGGGAGGATAGTAGGTGAATATGGTCTGGGCAAAAGGAACGAAAGAGGAAGCCGCCTGGTAGAATTTTGCACGGAACATAATTTATTTATAACAAACACCTGGTTCAAGAATCACAAAAGAAGGTTGTATACGTGGAAGAGACCAGGAGACACCGGAAGATACCAGATAGATTTTATAATGGTAAGACATAGATTTCGGAACCAGGTTCTACAGTGTAAAACATACCCAGGGGCAGATATAGACTCTGACCATAACTTGTTGGTTATGAACTGTAGGCTGAAACTAAAGAAACTACAAAAAGGTAGGAAAATAAGGAGATGGGACCTGGATAAATTGAAGGAACCTGACGTTCTTAAGAATTTCAGAGGGAGCTTTAGGCAACAATTGACAGAAACACGGGAAAATAAAACGGTAGAGGAGGAATGGGTAAAATTGAGAGATGAAATAGTAAAGGTAGCAGAGGACAAAATAGGTAGGAAGGAAAGACCTACAAAAAATCCTTGGATATCGCAGGAGATACTAAATTTAATCGATGAAAGGAGAAAATATAAAAATGCAGTAAATGAAACAGGCAAAATGGAGTACAGACGACTAAGAAATGAGATTGACAGGAAATGCAAAATGGCTAAGCAGGAGTGGCTAGAAGGCAAATGCAAGGATGTAGAAGAATGTATAAATAGGGGAAAAATAGATACAGCCTACAGGAAAATAAAAGAAACATTTGGAGATAAGAAAAACAGCTCTATGAATATCAAGGACACTGATGGAAAACCAGTTCTCAGCAAAGAAGGGAAAGCTGAAAGGTGGAAAGAGTATATAGAGGGGCTCTATATACATACTAATGAACTACGAGACAATATTGTAGGAAGGGAAGAGGATGTAGATGAAGATGAAATAGGAGATACTGTACTGAGAGAAGAATTTGACAGAGCCCTGAAAGATCTAAGTCGAAACAAGGCTCCTGGAGTAGATGATATTCCCTCAGAGCTACTGAAGTCTCTGGGAGAACCAGCCATGACAAAATTGTTTCACCTGGTGTGTAAGATGTATGAGACAGGTGAAATACCCTCAGACTTTAAGAAAAATGTTATAATCACCATTCCAAAGAAAACAGGTGCAGACAGATGTGAAAACTACAGAACCATCAGTTTAATAAGTCATGGCTGCAAAATATTAACGCGAATTATATACAGAAGGATTGAAAAGCTGGTAGAAGCCGACCTCGGGGAAGATCAGTTTGGGTTCAGGAGAAATGTAGGAACACGGGAGGCAATACTCACTTTACGGCTTATCCTAGAAGATAGATTAAGAAAAGGCAAACCTACATTTCTAGCTTTTGTAGATTTGGAGAAGGCTTTTGACAATGTTGATTGGAATAAACTCTTTCAAGTTCTGAAGCAAGCAGGAGTAAAATATAGGGAACGTAAGGTTATTTACAACTTGTACAAAAACCAGACAGCGGTTGTCAGAGTTGAAGGGCATGAAAGGGATGCAGTGGTTGGAAAGGGAGTAAGACAGGGTTGTAGTCTTTCTCCATTGTTGTTCAATTTGTACATTGAGCAAGCTATAAAGGAAAGCAAGGAGAAATTTGGTGAAGGAATTAAAGTTCAGGGGGAAGAATTAAAAACGTTACGATTTGCCGACGACATAGTAATTCTGTCAGAGACAGCGAAGGACCTGGAAGAGCAGTTAAACGGAATGGACAGTGTGCTGAAAGGTGCATATAAGATGAACATTAACAAGAGCAAAACTAGGGTAATGGAGTGCAGTGTAAGAAAATCAGGTGATGCTGAAGGAATTAGATTGGGAAACGAAGCAATAAAGGAGGTAGATGAGTTTTGTTACTTGGGCAGTAAAATAACAAATGATGCTCGCAGTACAGAGGATATAAAATGCAGAATGGCAATGGGTAGAAAAGCGTTCTTGAAAAAGAGAAATTTGTTAACATCGAATATTGATTTAAACCTAAGGAAGTCCTTTCTGAAGGCATTTGTACGGAGTGTTGCCTTGTATGGGAGTGAGACATGGACGATAAACAGTGCGGACAGGAAGAGGATTGAGGCTTTTGAAATATGGTGCTACAGAAGAATGCTGAAGATTCGGTGGGTGGATCGCGTAACTAATGAGGAGGTACTGAACAGAATTGGGGAGAAAAGGAATTTCTGGCATACCTTGACTAAAAGAAGGGATAGATTGGTAGGACACATTCTTAGACATCAAGGAATTGTGAATTTAGCGTTGGAGGGAAGTGTATGGGGAAAAAATCGCAGGGGAAGACCAAGAGAGGGATACAGTAAGCAGATTCAGACAGATGTAGGTTGTCGCTCTTATATGGAGATGAAGAGGCTTGCTCAGGATAGGGTATTGTGGAGAGCTGCATCAAACCAGTCTCCGGACTGAAGACCACAACAACAACAGCCGAACAAATCGAAACAATATCGGACTTCGTTGGAACTAAACATAGATTGCAGGCTCTGAAGTATAAAATCAGTATGAATGGAAGGTTGAAAGGAACGTCGCGGTGGAACGGCCGAGCGCATTGAGGCGCTATGCTACGATGCGCGATGTCGTTCCCCGTTGGGGGTTCGAGTCCTCCCTCGGGCATGGATACTTTTGTGTAGAGGTATAATTTGAAGCGAGAACGGATACGCAGGCGACAAGGGTCGCAGATAATTTATGTGAAAATATTTAACGTAATGCTGCAAATACCACTGTTTATCTATGTTTTCGTTTCATGTTTATTTTCGTTCTGATATAAAGCTTTTTTCTAATATCCGGGAAATGGTATTTCTTCAAATAATTAGCGAGAGTGATATTAAAATCGATTTTTCATTGTAATATGCTCTTAACAGTGATATAGAAATATGTTGTATGATTGTTTAAATGCATATCTAAGGTGTTCTGTTTTTAATTTGAAGAAATTTTATCGTTGCTTCAATAGGCGAAAACTACTTACGCTGCCGGCCGCGGTGGCCGAGGGGACTGAGGCGAGTCAGTCACGGTCTGCACGGCCACTACGGTCGGGGGTTCGAATCCCCCCTCGGGCATGGATATTTGTGCCGTCCTTAGTGTTAGCTAGTTCATAAGTAGTTTGTAAGTTTAGGGACTGATGACCCCGCAGTTAAGTTCCATAAGCTTTACAAACATTTGAACATTTGCACTAGTTACGCTACATGTTTACCCTGGATGTAGGTTCAAAATATAAATAAAGTTCTTGATGTGTTGTTTGTGTTTGAGATAAATCTAAACAACGCTACCCAATCTTTGATACCAGCAACAAGTTTATAAGTATAAGAAATAGGTTCGCAGGAGAACTTCTGTGAAGTTTTAAAGTAGAAATCGAGGTACTGACAGAAGAAAAGTTGTGAGGACGAACCGTGTAGCGTGCCGCGATAGCTCAGACAGTAGAGCTTTTGCCCACGAAAGGCAGGGGTCCTAGGTTCGAATCGCGGTTCTGGCACAAAATTTTAATCTGCCAGGAAGTTTCAAGAATGTAACTGCGCAATACAGATCACAACTTCGCCAACGCCATGTATTTAAACAAATACTGTTTTCTGAAACTAAAAAAAGTTATATATGAGAATTAAGTACTGATTTAACAACAAAGAATAAAAATCAAACGATGACAACCATAAAAAGCGATATTCTATTGGACTCAGAACATAAAAATCGTGTGTAAGATTACGTCTAAAATATCTTAAGTAATCTAATATGTAAAGCAGAGTGTCCGTATATTTGAATGTGTTGCATACAAATCTACAATTTTGTTCCAATATTTATGAAACTTTGTACACATAAGCTCCATTCCATGAGGACGGTCGCCGTAAGTGTAAGAATCACATACGATATTTAGTTTACGAGGTATGACGTCAGAAACAATGATATGCACGAAAAACTGCTGAATTTTGCGAGAATGCTGCTCATTTTCTCCTAAACCATTGGCCGATTTCGACCAAATTTGCTACACACATTCCTTACCGTGAGGTAACAATTGCTGCAAGGTTAAGAATCACATACGGCACATGGTTCAAAAGATATTGCGTCATAACCAATGGAAATCGCAAAAAAATGCCATATAATGCGGCGAGACTTTCGAAATACACTTAATGAGAAGACAGTACTGAGCGACTTGCAACAACATTTAAACATAATTTCAAACCTTTATTAAATTTTTTCCCGCTGTCAACCACATCAAAATAATGAAAGGAAAAAATTTTCTCGCTTACTTTTCCGCTGTTCATGGATTAAAACTACGGCATTCGGTATAACGTTACAATTTATAATTTCTACACTACAAAGTGTAGCCACAGGAAATTGTACAGACAGGATACACATATACAACTGAATCTACCTTCTAAATTGTATCACAGTACGATATTTAGTTCATGAGATATGAGCACATAAACAGTAACGTTTATGGAAAACCGCCCCATCACGCACCAAGTTTTAATCTATTATTTCTTTACTACTAATTGTATTCGCAACAGATTTTACAGACATGCAGCACTTACACAAATGAATATATACCTGAAAAATTATACAGTTGTACAGCTTATAACTTAATAAATATGAGATCGTACGCATTTTATACACATTATTTTGATTACTGTGTTTGTTTCGATACGGAACGTATAATTTTGTACATTGAGAGACAGACTTATTTCTTATTTATTCGCATATAAAAATTGCGTGTTTTTAGAAAAAAAGATGAGCAGAGAGAAAAGGATAGGAGAAGTACTAACTCAAGCCAGTTAGTCAATAATAATAACGGAGTACACAAATCATTTATACCTTCAGTTATTCCAAACCGGGAGAAGGTTGTAACCGTAAGGGAAGCAGACTTTATTACAGAAAATATTGAATTCAAACTTAAATGGATAAAATTGCGATTTGAAATGGAACGACCATATAAAATCTGTCGTGGGTAGATAGTTGCCAGACTGAGATTTATTGGGAGAGTGCTCAGGAAATGTAGTCCGTCAGCAAAGGAAGTAGGTTACAGTCGTTATAGAGCACCCGTCCAGACACTGCTTGAGTATTGCTCATCAGTGTGGGATTGGTAGCAGGTAGATAAACAGAAAACATAGAGAAGATCCAATGGAGAACAACACGGGATCAATTAGACGCCAAAGCGTCGCAGAGATGATAGGGAAGCTGCAGTGTCAGACGCTGCTAGGAGGCGTCCTTACTGCGGTACGCGCTGCTGGCAAAGCTCCGAGAGAATACGTTTCTCCAAGAGTCAACCAACATATCGCTTCCTCCTACGTACAACTCGCGAAGCAATCACGAGGGTGAAACTAAAGAGATTTATTCACATGAAGTGATGGGTGCTATCGACAAGGATTCGCAAATCGATTCCGTATTTCTTGATTTCCAAAAGGCTTTTGACACCGTACCTCACAAACGAATTTTAATCAAACTGCGTGGTTGTGGTATATCGCCCCAAATTTGCGATTGGATAGGGGATTTTCTGTCAGAGAGGACGCAGTTCCTAGTAATAGACGCTAAGGCATCGACTAAAACAGAGGTAATATCGGGGGTTCCACAGTGTTATTGGTCCTCTGCTGTTCCTTATTTACATAAACGATTTAGGGTAAAATCTAAGTAGCTCTCTTAGTTTGTTTGCAGATGGCGCCGTCATTTACCGTCTAGTAAAATCATCTAAAGATCAAAACCAACTGCAGAACGATCCGAATAAGATATCAGTATGGTGTAAAAATTGGCAACTGATTCTAAATAATGAGAAGTGTGAAGTCGTCCACATGAGTACGAAAAGAAATCCGTTAAACTTTGTTTACAAGATAAATCAATCAAAAGTGAAGGCCGTACACAAAATACCTAGGAATTACTATTACTTCAGACTTAAATTGTAAAGAACACGTAGATAAAGTCGTAGGAAAGGCGAACCAGAGACTGCGGTTTATTGGCAGAACCCTTAAAACATGTAACAGAGCTACAAAAGAAACAGCATACACTACGCTTGTCCGTCCATTTTTGAGTATTGCTGCCCAGTGTGGAATCCTTATCAGGTGGGTTTGACGGAGGACATCGAAAGAGTCTAAAGAAGGGCAGCTCGTTTTGTATTGTCACGATAGAGGGGAGACAGCGTTACGGAAATGATACAGGATCTGGGATGGGAATCATTACAACAACGGCGTGGGCTACTTACGAAACTCCAATCACCAACATTCTCCTTCGAATGCGAAAATATATTGTTGACTCCTACTTACATAGGTAGAAATGATCATCAGAATAAAATACGAGAAATCAGAGCTGGAACGGAGAGATCCAGGTGTTCTTTCTTCCCGCGAGCTATTCGAGAATGGAATGGGAGATAAATAGTATAATGGTCGTTCGATGAACCCTCTGCCAGGCACTTAAATGTGATTTGCAGAGTATCCCATGTAGATGTAGATGTAGGGCTCTCACGGAAGCATATAGGCAATCACGCAGACTATAAGCGAATGGAGTAGGAGGAAGTAACAAGGTGCACAAAATATCCTCCGTCACACATCGTTGCCGCGCGGGAGTAGCCGAGCGGTCTGGAGCGCCATGTTGCGGCTCCCACGGCCTCCCGCGTCGGAGGTTCGAATCCTCACTCGGGCATGCATGTTTGTGTTGTCCTAAGTACCATTTAGTTCATAAGTAGTTTGTTAGTTTAAAAGCTGTGTGTGTGTTGTGGATGTTGAACCTATCGTTAAATCAGACAACAAATTGTTCATTAACACAGCAATTTGGTTTAATTATGGCCCTGATATTGATGTATATACTATTAAATAAGAAACAGTGCATTAAACTGATTATGTGCGTAACGGATATTTTAAACACAAAACAAATGTGACAAGTCACCATGTGAAACAGACACTGACTATACTCAAAAATTTTGACTGCGAGAAAGATATTAAAAAACCACAAATCACTTTCTTAATGCTTGACTGTGAGAATTTTATGCAGATCAGTTTCTAATTATTGAAATTTAGTAGTCAATTAACTATCATTTACTATGGCACCAACAACGAAATCTGTTCAACAATATTATTAAAATCAATACTGCACTTTAAATCCACTAATAACTAATTATCAAATGAAGGAAGTAGGTTAATTTTCTAACTACGTAAATGAAACAGGAAAGAAAGGTCAAGTTACTTATTATTAATAATCAGCATTACGTTACCTACATAATACAACTTCTGACTTGCTGGCAAAGCAGCCTCTGCTCTACATCGGAGCCATACACACCACTCAACCGCTCTCTAAGCGAGCTGAACCACAAGTGCTACTCTCTCTCAGCGCGAGCTACAATGCTATGCAATACATGATCTTTGCCAAAGATGAAACTTCACACATATCGATACATACAGTAGAAGCGATATTATACATTTTCTTGCAAGCAAGTTTCTCGATACAAAACAGGAGGCACAATATTAGACATTTTCTTACAAAAATAATTTTTTATGGACACGTTCCATCACCCCCCTCCTACCTATAAAGCATTTTACACACAAATTAGTAACATAGTCATGATATTTCAGTTTATACTGAAAGAAAAGTCATTGATTAGTAAATATCTACAGAGAAGCTTTGCCCCAAATTCAGGTGCTACAGATGGGGTCATGGCATTAAACCATATTTTTACATTACAAGTAGGGTCTTGAAGACGGATACATTTGAATACTAATGAGTAATTTAATTCTTATACTAGAGTATCTACAAAATTAGTGTCATTTCATATAGGCATAAGGCTTTACATACTATGTACATATTACTTTACAAACACATAATCGTATGAAATACATTCAGGGTGCTTGTCATCAATTTGACATTAGGTCATGTAAAGTGAATTTGTTGTCATAATTAGAGCGATTAACGTGAAGCCACTTCAAATAACTTAACATTCCAATTACCACTAGTTTACATATTTTAACTTGACATACATCACTATGGTGGGGATTGAATTACCACCAAATTATAACAATTAAATTACATATGTTGCCATGGCCAGGCTTTTTTTTTTTTAAATTTAGTTACACATTTCATTGCCTTAAGGTATAACACATCAGGGAAAATTCATGAAAATATCAAAAGAGGTTCAAGTCATCAGGTCATGTCTGTGTCTGTCTGAGTCAACAGTAGGGTCAAACAAAACAATTAAGGCAAATTTTGGCACAGTAATAGATGTAAATCACAGTAAATCATCCGATAACATAAACACAGACGTAACTATTTGTTGGGTATAGCTTCAGATTTTCGTCAACAAGATCATCAATAAAATTTTGTAGATAGCAATAAGCAAAAGCAAAGTATCTCTGTGCATTAACTAGACTTAACTAGGCGTAATTTATGGCAAAACTGCAAGTTTGCAAGAGAGATGGCTGTGTGCAACGTATAAGCATAACCATACATTGTCATTGAACTTCATTATAAAATTAATTATCATAGTGGTAGGGCTTAGGTATATAATTAGTGAGCATAGCGGTAAGCTTTGATTACAAGAGCAATAAGCATAGCTGCAAGCATAATTAGAAATATTCATTACACATAATTACAAATAATTACAGAGCATCAGAAGGATATGATTCTCACCAATCACACATCCCATTGAAGGCACAATGCATCAACATACAAAATGGTGCACATAAGCACAAAGAGAAAACACAAAAGGGCAGTGCGAGTAAGCACATAAGAAAAGAACAGAGCATAGCATCACTAGCAACAGAGCGATTCTCCTCATAATTGCTTCATAATCATTGTATACTCTCGTCCACATAATTACATTTATCAAACATCTTTGAATGTTACCAATACCTTCCTTACCATCATTTATCCATAAACAATAATGCATTTTAAGGACCACCATGACATATTGTGTATTGCATTACTCATCATCCTCCAGAATGTCCTTTTTCGTTTTTACTGCTTAATTGGCTTACAAAATGCTTATGTCAACTTAAAATCTTCTTCACTCGCTCAGCAGTTCGAAAGTTATGCAATTAGTAATACAGAAGAGAAATCTGACATTTTCTGAAACATAGGAACTTAATTAGATTACTCAATCAAAAGTTTCCTTTAATTTTATTCATCTTGCACAGCCACAGAGTTCGTTATAAGCAAATTGAAAGATGGTCATAGTTTCTTATGACAATATCCCAGCGTAGCACAGAGCATAAGTAATCAGAGTTAGAGAAAAGTAACAGTGAGAAAAAGAGGTAGATAGAGCGCACTAAGGAAAAGCGGAAGAATAGTGACACTCAGCTCGAGAACGGGGCACCAATCGCCACTTGGTGTGTCCAAAACAGATTAATGGACTCTCTACCCCATTTTATGCCTTGAAAATTTTAATATTGGAAATGTGGTGTATGCCTTTCGACTTGTGCGTCTTTTAAAGTTTCTACCTCAACGACGTTGTCGTGGATGATACGTTTGATTCGATACGGACCATTGTACAGTAAGAAGAATTTGTGAATCATAGATCTTCCCTTGTGGGATAAGTGGTGGGATCTAATTAATACCTTTTGTCCTATATAGAGTTGTTTGGCATAACAATTACGTTGAGAGCGTTTCCTTTTTTCAGCTGCTTTCTTAATGTTTTTAAGCGCCAATTCAATGATCTCATGATGACGTAGTCTTCTGTGTTTCGGAAAAGGTATCAATTCCTTGATACGGTCGGGAGGTTGCTTGTTTTTCAGAACCAGAATTGGTGAAAGACCTGTAGAATCATTAGGAAGTTCATTTATAATATTTTGAAATGACAGAAGATATCTATCCCATGTGTTATGTCGTCGGTAGCAATACAGCCTACAAAGTTTTCCAAGTTCTTTCATCACTCGTTCACAAGGGTTAGAGGCAGCATGATAAAGTGATATGAACACAGGTTTGATGTTTCTGCGCCACAACATCCGTGCCCAATCATGAGAACGGAATTGAGGTCCGTTATCGGAGATGACTTTATCTATATGGCCAACATCTTTTAGGGAGTTTTTGACAAAGGCGTTAGTTACTGTCTTCGCCGTGGCACGGCAGAGCGGAGTAAAAGATACAATTTTTGAAGTGAGCTCAATAGCAACGAAAACAAAAGAGAAACCATTGTTAGTTCTCGGAAGAGGTCCAAACAGATCAACGGCTGCTAACTGCTTTAATTTTGAAGGTATAATCGGAAAAAGTGGAGCAGAATGCGATATGGTCGGCGGCTTTGCTTTCTGACACAATTTGCATCGAGATAACACATTGCGTATACGTTTCTCCATGTTGATGAAATAACAAGAGTCGCGTAATTTCGCGAAGCACTTCTTGGCACCATAGTGTCCGTAACTGAGATGAATATACCAAATCAATTTGTTCACGGATTCCTCCGGAACACACACTAACCAAAATTAACTGTCGGGGACTTTACGTTTGAAGAGAATGTTATTATGGATAATGTAAAATTGTCTGATGGAAACATTATATTTATCGTGCCATTTTATTTTAATATCTCGCCAGATTGGATCTTTATCTTGTTCTTTAGCAATGTCAGAAAATGTGGCAGATATGTAATTTTCGAAAGCAACTTGCTGCATATAGAGAATAGTAAAGTTATTTTCTAAGTATGCCTCTTCCGTCGCCTTGATGAGCCCAACAGGCGAACGAGATAGCGAGTCTGCAACGATGTTTTGTTTACCAGGAATGTAAATTACAGAGAAATCGAATCCTTGAAGGAACAAAGCCCATCGTCTAAGTCTATCATGGTTAAGTTTTGCCGACATGAGGAATTGAAGTGCGCAGTGATCCGTGTAAACTTTAGTGTGTCTGCCAAACAAGAAATAACGGAATTTTTCGAATGCCCAAACTACTGCCAAAGCTTCAAGTTCAGTGACGGAATAGTTCCGCTCTGACTTGGAGAGTATGCGAGTAGCAAACGCAATGGTTCTCTGGGTGGCAATGCCATTTTCTTCATCCTCTTGAAATACGTGAACGCCAAGTCCGAATTTTGAACTATCGGTAGAAATACAAAAGTTCTTAGACAAATCTGTGTGGTGCAGAAGGTGCGTGAAGGAGTTCATCTTTTAAGCAAAGAAATTCTCTTTGGGCAGCTTCATCCCAGAACCAAACAGTATTCTTTCCAGTTAATTCATATAATCTGGGAGTAGTTAGGTCTTTCAAGTTTGTAAAACGCCGATAGAAATTAATTAAACCCAAGAAAGCTCTTAATTGGCGTTTAGTGGTGGGAATAGGCATTTTCATTATCGCCTCTAACTTTTCGGGGTCGGGCTGGATTCCATCTTTAGAAATAATGTGCACTAAAAATTTAATCTGAGATCGACCAAACTGTGACTTCTCTAAGTTGACAGTAATCCCGGCTTGAGCAAACACTTCAAGTAAAGATGCCAACGTACTGTTATGTTTGTCCCAGGAAGATTCTGCAATTAAAATATCATCAACGTAAATTGTGATTTGTTGTTTTAAGTGCTCAGGAAGTGTGGCATTCATCGCACGGATGAAAGCAGATGAGGAGATGTTCAGTCCGAAAGGCAGTTTACGGAACTGATAACAGTTTCCGAAGCAGAGAAACGCGGTGTACTTCCTACAGTTGGGGTGCAGTTTCACTTGCCAAAAACTAGACCTAAGATCTAATGAGGATAAAACTTTGACACCATAGAATTTTTGTAACAATTCTTCCAGGGTTTGGGGTCGGTCAGTTTCAGGTAAAATGATAGTGTTAATTTGTCTGGAATCGAGCACTAATCGAATTGATTTATCTCTTTTTTCAACAATATGTAGGGGACTATTATATGAGCTAACTGCAGGTTCAATTACACCTTGATTGAGCATGGACTGAATTTCAGCCTTAACTCTTTCCCTGTATACTATCGGAATGGGATATGGAGGTACAAAAAATTTATTATGTTCTTTGATCTTAAATTCATAGAGAAAATTTTTTATGGTACCAGGACTGTTAGCGAATACACGGGAATAACGCCGCAAGATAAGGAACAATTCTTCCTTATCACGTTCTGAGGCACCTTCAACTTCTACTAATTTGTTCTTAATGATGTCAGAAATCAAGTCAATTCGTTCAGTCTCGAAATGTTTATCTGTTATATCATCATCAGGTTTGACATCCTGCGTCACATTAGAAGTAGATAAAAATTTTAAACAACTGGCACCTTCTTCATATCTGGTAATCCAGTCTTCGAATTTAATTTGGATGGCATTTTCCTGAACAACAGCAGTGGCACTAGCCGTATTGAAATCTAAAATAACCTTGTACTTGTATAGAAAGTCCACACCTAATATTATCTGTGTAGTTAAGCGGGGGACAATCAATAGGTTGGCAGAAAAGAGATGACCTTGATATAAAAATTCTACGTATGTTTGCTGTCGAATTTCGACAGGCTTGCTAGAAATGACGCCAAGAATTTTAGTGCAATGCAAAGGCAGAGTGGGACCATTAAGCAAGTTCTGATATTTCTTGAAAGTTACTTCAGTAATTACTGTCACTGGGCTACCAGAATCTAAGACAGCAGAAAGATTGATTTTGCCAATTTTGACAGATACAATTGGGTGAATTGGAATATCGAGACATTCTACCTTCTCTTCTAATAGTGCCTCTTTTATGTCATCTAACTGTACAAATTTTACGTCTTGTTCGGTAGAAGGTTCATAAGAAATTTCTTTGTTGAGACAAGTGTTACCGAGATTAATGATGCTTTCACAAGATAAATGTTTTTCAAATCTTGGCTGTTCCTCAACTTCGCGTTCACTATCGTCGTCATTAGAAGACATGTAATTGTCTATCCAATCAGCGACAGATGTGTGCTGCAAATCTAATTGTTCGAAAACATTTTTTGCTGTTCCAAGGTCACTGTTAGTGTGTGTGGTAGTACCGTGTCCTGCATTTCAAAGTACATGATCGGTCTGTCATATGCAATTGTTGGTTGATACTGTAAGAATTTTATTTCATATATAGTGTCTTCCTCAGAGTCTGAAGACGAAGCTTCTGTCTCCCACTCTGAATTGTCGTCATTATATTGCTGATCGACAATCATCTCGTTTAACCGTTGGGCAGTATAATGTTTGTTCGATGCCTTTTCATTTGTTTCGTTAAATCTGATAGTACAATTTTTATTACTGTCATTGTTTTCAGGAGTAACGGCTTTAGGTTTTGACACAAGTTGTGTAGGTTTTGCCTTGTCACTTACTGAGCTGCTACCAGCATCAGTATAGTGTACTTCCGCATGAACTACTATTCTGTCTTGTTCGGGAGGTTGTCCATCGTAACCTTCCTCTCTGTGCGGACGTTCACAATGGACAAGTTTCAGCGTATATCTAGGATCACATAAATCCTGTATGGCCGAATTATTTGCCGTCGAGTGCGCTAGTCATCCCTGACGCGGCCCCTTGTTTGACGAATTGTAGCGTGGATTGGCAGGTCTGATTTCAATGTTTTGCTCTTGTCTTTCTAGGGTACGCGATCTGCTTTGGGCCCGATTTGTGTTTTCGTGTCGTGGAAGGCGATCACGAGAATTATCGCGTGTGCCCTCCCGACTACGCTTCTCAGCGTTATTGTTGTTATTTTCAGTCTCGCGATCACTATCAGTATTGCGTCTATCACGCCAATTAGTATCATTCGAAGTATTGCTGTTATGATAGTAATTGTTGTAGCGTCCTCCGCGACCAAAGCCACCACCTCGGTTACGGCCACGAAAACTTCCACGGTTATTCTCACATTCTTGATAATCACCGTTCTCATTGTCGCGACTTAGTTTGTAAGTTTCATTAGTGAAAGAATTACTTTTTGTTTGATCCTCGTGCTCTGGATGACGTTTAGAACGCGGCGGGCTTTAATGCGACCGGCGATTATATCTCTTCGTTTCGCGAGGAATTTTCCTCGTCTTCTTCCTCTAAGTCTTGTAAGAGGTTTCTAAAGGCTTCAATATCATTCTTGCATCGTGCCGCAATGGCAATTTGACGCAAGTGTAGAGGCAATTTGTTCAAACAAATTCTAATTAATTCAGCGGGGCAGTAAGGTGCCGATAAAAATTGATTTTTATATACTAAATGTTGGAAATATTCCACCGGGCTCGAGAAATTTGATCGTTCAAACGTTTTGAACGTCGCAATACTGTTTTTAACGCGATCTTGTGCCGCTGCCGACCAGTATGCGGATAGAAATGAACGTCGGAACTGATTCTCACTATGGCACTCTTGAGCGATAGCTCTCATTCTGGTGGCTGGCTCGCCTTCCAGATAACCACATATAAATTCTAATCTGTGCTCAAGTGGCCAATTCGAGGGAAGACAATAATCGAATTGCTGCAACCATTCTTTAGGGTTCAAGTCATTCGGAGAGTTTTTGAATGTCTTCAATTTACGCACAGTCAGGAAATGCTTGTAGTCAAACGCTTCCCTTCGCCTGTGCGGTGTAAGTGGGCGTAAACTACGCACTGCGTCTTCATTGTTGTTACTACAAGGAACACTTCGTTCACGTACCAAGGGACCTACTTGGTTCGAATCATTATCATTGTCATTTTCGTTCAAATTTTCTTCTACGTCTTCGTATGGATTTCCACAAATGTAGTCAAATTTCCTCTCTATTCGCGCCACGCGATCATCTAATTTCCTGACCTCAGCCTTGTATTGCTGATTAATGGTCATTTGACCTTGTTTGAAACGGTCAAGGGCGGGATATTCATTAGTTTCATTAAACGGGGTGGGATGCGTTACATCAGAACTTTTGTCAGTGTTATCACTGATTTGGGTCATCTTAACAGTGAGATCCTCAACCTGTTTATTAATTTTGTTCATCTGTTCCGTCGTGACTGACTGGAAGTTCTGCAACTTTTCATCAAATAGATTACTCTGTTGCTTCAATTGAGCGAGTTCAGTAGTTTCCATATTTTCGACTCGTGACGCAAAGCTTTCCATAACCGGATTAATCTCGTCGCGAATATTTTGTCATATTTGCTGAGATTCACGTTTGAAAGTATTGAGCAGTTGTTCCCTGAACCGATTGTTGTCCTCATTTATTTTATTAAAACTACTTTGAATACTCACAAACCTCGAATCGCACGTCTGTTCTATTTTCTCAAGTTTTTCATTTAATTTCTGAGATTGTTTCTCAAGTTTTTCACCTAATTTCTGAGATTCCTGAGATTGTAGTTGACTATTCTCATTTATCTTAGAGAGCTGTGAGAGTAACATCTGCATGAAGTCATTTGGTAATACGTTTTCCATAGCTGTCGCACAAGTATTTTTTTTTAGCAGAGTTAGGCGGAACCGATGCATTATTTTCCGCAACCACGTTACATGAATCGGAATTCTGGATTGTCGAATCCTGTACTTTATCATTATCCATATTGTCTATTCCTGAACTAATCTGTTCCGCGTTTTCGTACACGGTATTTGCTGTCGTATTTGTATCAGTGCAGTGAGAAGACTCTTGTAAAAATTCTCCTTCTCTCCTTACATCATGCAAGGTCTCATTTTCGGAAGCAGTTTTAGCACCAGCGCGGGCTCTCCTATTCTTCGACATTGTTAACAGAATTTTGCAGTAAAGTGACCAGTAATATTTATTTTCACCTACTGCAAAATTTTGAAAATTACACACGGTAATTATGAGAGAACAATAGGCTGAATCGTGCTAGTGCATCATACAGTCACAGTCGAGATTACGCGAACCGTTAATTATCACACGAGTTCCGCGGTACTAGAACTTTCGACACAACAAACATCACACAATGTAAAGGAGAGACTTTTTTCAGTAGTAATGCAATTATTTATATATTGAATTAATCTACTATAAACAATGCTACACACTATCAAGAATGGTAAGTAACAAACTACAGAAACAATTACTAAGCTACTGTTGTTACAACAGTGGATGGTGCTACAAAAATTCGATTAAGAGCAAAAAGGTAAGTTGGTTAGTGGAAAACACAAACTAACTTAAATAAGGCTACGTATCTAACTACGTCACGATCCTGTTTGTGAACTATCCTGGCAGGGTCGCCAGATAAAAGCTGTGTGTGTGTTGTGGATGTTGAACCTATCGTTAAATCAGACAACAAATTGTTCATTAACACAGCAATTTGGTTTAATTATGGCCCTGATATTGATGTATATACTATTAAATAAGAAACAGTGCATTAAACTGATTATGTGCGTAACGGATATTTTAAACACAAAACAAATGTGACAAGTCACCATGTGAAACAGACACTGACTATACTCAGAAAGATATAAAAAAACCACAAATCACTTTCTTAATGCTTGACTGTGAGAATTTTATGCAGATCAGTTTCTAATTATTGAAATTTAGTAGTCAATTAACTATCATTTACTATGGCACCAACAACGAAATCTGTTCAACAATATTATTAAAATCAATACTGCACTTTAAATCCACTAATAACTAATTATCAAATGAAGGAAGTAGGTTAATTTTCTAACTACGTAAATGAAACAGGAAAGAAAGGTCAAGTTACTTATTATTAATAATCAGCATTACATTACCTACATAATACAACTTCTGACTTGCTGGCAAAGCAGCCTCTGCTCTACATCGGAGCCATACACACCACTCAACCGCTCTCTAAGCGAGCTGAACCACAAGTGCTACTCTCTCTCAGAGCGAGCTACAATGCTATGCAATACATGATCTTTGCCAAAGATGAAACTTCACACATATCGATACATACAGTAGAAGCGATATTATACATTTTCTTGCAAGCAAGTTACTCGATACAAAACAGGAGGCACAATATTAGACATTTTCTTACAAAAATAATTTTTTATTGACACGTTTCAAGTTTAGGAACTGATAACCCCACCCTTAAGTCACATAAGCTTTACAAACATTTGATTCACAAATCTACATCTACATCTACATAGATATTCTGCAAATCACATTTAAGTGCCTGGCAGAGGGTTCATTAACCACCTTCATAACTTTTCTCTACCGTTCCATTCTCTAATAGCGCGCGGGAAGAAAGAACACCTAAATCGTTCCGTTTTCGATCTGATTTCTCTTATTTTATTGGGATGGTCATGTCTCCCTAAGTAGGTGGGTGCTAGCAAAATATTTTCACATTCAAAACTAAAAGTCGGTGATTAAAACTTCGCAAACAGATCACGCCGCAATGAACAACGTCTTTCTTTTAATGATTTCCACCCCAATTCGTGCAACATTTCCGTGACGCTTCCCCCCCCCCCCCCCCCGTAACGTGATAAAACAAAACGAGCTGCCCTTCTCTGAACCTTCTCAATATCTTCTGTCAGTCCCACCTGGTGAGGGTCCCACAAGGGGCAACAGTAATCCAAGAGAGGACGCAAAAGTGTGATGTAGGCAGTCTCTTTGGTGGAGCTGGTGCATCGTCTAAGCGTTCTGCCAATGAAACGTAACCTTTGGTTCGCCTTCCCCACAATATTTTCTATGTGTTCTGTCCAGTCAAAGTTATTCGTAATTGTATCTCCTAGGTATTTGGTAGAATTTACGACCTTAAGGTTTGACTGATTTATCGCGTAATTGAAGTTCAGCGGATTTCTTTTAGTGGTCATATGTATTACTTCACACTTTTCTTTACTTAGTGTCAATTGCCAATTTTCGCACCATGTAGAAATTTTGTGTAAATCGCTTTGCAGTTGCTTTTGATCCTCTGTTGACTTCACTAACCGATAAACGACAGCATCATCCGCGAACAGTCTAAGGGAGCTATTCAGATTATCTCCTAAATCGTTTATAAACACGAGGAAGAGAAGGGGACCAATAACGCTTCCATGTGGAACGCCAGATATCACTTCTGTTTTACTCGATGACTTACCGTCAATTACAACGAACTGTGTCCTTTCTGATAGGAAATCGTGAATCCAATCGCACAATTGGGGAGGTATTCCATAAGCACGCAATTTCATTAGAAGCCGCTTGTGGGGTACAGTATCAAAAGCCTTCCGGAAATCCAGAAATATGGAATCGATTTGAGATCCCTTGTCGATGGCACTTAACAATTCATGTGAATAAAGGGCAAGCTGTGTTTCGCAAGAGCGATACTTTCTGAATCCGTGCTGATTATTGGTTAATAGGTCGTTAGGTGGCTTGCTGACTATGGATGTAGACTTAAATGAAGAGACGGAAGTAAACGAATCCCAATGTAGTAAAACATAACCAATAAATACAGGGTGAATAACCTAACACTTGTATCGCAAATATTGCGGAAACTGAGAGTGTGATTGGTGTGCGGTTTTCACTGAATGGATTGGTAGTCTAGGACTCGTATTGTTAGCCAATAAAATACCTAGGAAGTGTATTTTTATGCAAAAATACAATTTTTCAAATGAAACAATGATTGCTTCTACCATGAACAAGACGTTTTGACACCGGCTGTGTACAAAGAATTTTGAATGATATTTTTATGACGTTTATCAAAGTTTTGGGGGCGCAGGCTACGACAGCGTAGCTCACTGGCTGGTGGTCATGAGACAGTGGGCCGTGCCCCAGGGGATAGACACTCGGCCAGTCAGCTACGCTATCGCAGCCTCCGTCTCGAAACTTTGAACGGTTGTAGCTGCCAAACTAAACGTGATAAAAATGTCATTCAAAATTCTTTTTACACAGCTAGTGTAAAAATATCCAGTGTATGATAGAAACAACCATTATTCCATTAAAAAACTGTATGTTTGCATAAAAAAATACACTTTCTAAGTAATATTACGATCTGTTTGTTGGGTAAAAGAACGAGCCCCTGACTACCAATCGCACTTTCCGTTTCCGCCATGTTTGCGGTGCAAGTGTTAGGTGATTCACCCTGTATATAAATTTAAAATTAAATAACATAATAGAAAGGATGGAGACCCATTTCGAGCTCGTTGATTCAATTTTTTTAGGCACCAGGTGTCACATAGATTCCCTTAGCGTAGATACAGCCTTATACCGCCAAGTTCTTATTTGCGGACATATACGGAAGAAGACACGCTGGTAGATCATTTTAGAGGCATCTCCATTCATCGCAGGCGAAATACGTGGCTGAAAACTTCGGCTTACAAAACGATGAGGCTGAGTTTAAAGACGGAGGCGCCGCCTATGGTGCGTTCTGCTTCTGCTTCTGTCGACTTCCCCGTGTAGACTGATGATCGCCCACATTCAGCGCAAGATTACGAGTGCGGCATTGCGGCGGACGCCTCATCTCACGCACGGACGCCGTGGAGGCCCAAATCGGTCGGACTGACTGCCGCACGTGTGAAAGCGACCGCCACGCGGGAGCAAGCCCCTACCACGCCGTAGCCGAGAAGCGAGGCAACTGTCCCCGAATTGAAGCGGCTGATCTCCGCCATTGGTAGGGAAGAACCCTATTGCTGGGGTTGTGATTTGAAGTACATGAGACGCAACAAGAGCAAAATAAAGCACAAAATAAACGCATGTTATAAAAAATACTGATTATTGCAGTCTGTTTAAAAAGTATTCTTAAATGAATGAAGTCTCCTAATTTCCGAAATACGTCTGCATAGAGACACGAAATTTAAGAATGCAAATGATCACCAAACTAGCATGTAAACGTGTTAACTCCACGTTTCTTAATAAAAATGGCGTTTATCTCAATTATTTGCAAACGACAGATGTCCGCCTTTGATAACAAGCTACTCAAATATTCATGCTAAAATTATGTAACACCAGGACTTTGAATTTTCAAGGGAACCTACGTGTATCTCGTAAAATTGAAAATTAGAAGTCACTGAGGGAAAAAGATTTTTCTTTGTGAAATAGGAGATGACTGTTCTGCTTGCACATCGATAGGTAATGTAGGCGTTTGTTTTCCTTTTTAGATAAGTACCACTTGCAACTCAGCATGCAATGAATACACACTCGTAACCACAAATGTTACTGGATCCGTAATATGGCGACAATGACTTCACTTCTGTTGCGTTAAGAGAATCTTCTGTTATTCTAACTCTTTGGTTAGAAACGTAACTTTATTTTTTCCCCTGCTGTACTTACGCCATAAGACGTCGCCGGTGGCCGTGTGAACCGAGCGGTGGCCTCTAGGCACTTCCGGCTGCCTGCTTTGTTTTTATTCACCTTGCGCTCTGTTTCTTTCTCAGTCGCGGCGAGTCGTTTTGTACCCCACCGAACGAGGCGGCGTCGGGCTCAGTTTTTGTGCCGAGAAGCTCGACTGTTGTGAGCCGGCGCATGACGTCAGCACGGAAACAAGTGTGCCTGACTGTCGTTTCACCAACGCGCGGGACAACGTCGAGCATAAATATCAGATGTCATACGTGGGAATGCATTCTGCTTTTTCTGAATGTGAACGTCTAAGGGAATAAGGATCCTTCATTTGTGGGAGTCCTTATGACGAACAAACGCCTGTACGTAACTTACAGCGGGAATAAAGTCAAGCCGGCCGCGATGGCCGGGGAGACTGAGGCGCTCCAGTCACGGTCTCCACGGCCACTACGGTCGGGGGGTTCGAATCCCCCCTTGGGCATGGATATTTGTGCCGTCCTAGTTCGTAAGTAGTTGATAAGTAGTTTGTAAGTTTAGGGACTGTTGACCCCTTAGTTAAGTCCCATAAGCTGTACAAACATTTGAACATTTTTTGAATAAAGTCTACAGGTGTCAGTGGCGGCTCGTACAAAATTTGACCAGTGTGCTACAATATTAGAAAAATAAACAGGAAACGATATATACTAAAATAAAAAGCGTGACTGACGATGGAAATAACGGAGCTTAGCAATATCCCCAACACGCCATCTGCGTTCTACACAAGTGACCAATGAAACTGCTTGGCTGAAAAGCGCAGTTTCACTCGCATGTTGGCTATACATTACTGACGTTATCTGTGATTGAAGTTTTATTTACAGAAATTAAAAATTTGAACTCAGAGGTACTTAAATACGAGCCTCACACAAGTAGGTTTGAGAGACAACGCGCAAGACGCCTGAGTCAGCGCGCTATTTGACTCAATATCCCGCAATATTCTTCCGTAACCGTTACACGCAGCGCGAATGGAAATATATGTGGTGCTGCAGTCGGTCTCATCACACACAAGTCGCCAGACCTGACGTCACGTCTGCGCATGCGCACTAGCGAACACACGACTGCGCCGCCTCTCTGCCAGCGCGGCTGAATCCCACTTCAGCACACGGAGCTGATTTCCAGCTATCGCGGCGAGAGCGCTCCAAAATGCGTTTTCATCCTTATTACTAGCATTGTAATACGTATTGGAAGGGAATTGGCATAATTTTATTGTGAAACCTGGATCGCATTCCAAGAGAAAGGATGTAATTTTACAGCGATTTCTCGCTTGCCTTCGAAGAGAAATGGCATAATTATAGTAATATATTTACAGTGTGCTGCAGCACATTATCACCAGCCGACACTGCAGGAGGTGCTGTGCTAACCGGTCCTGTATCATTTCCTTTCCTCGTCCATGTTGCCATGGATGACGCACAACAATTTGCGTTTGTACCGCATTAACAGTGTACGCGAGGTTTGTAGTAACTCCCCGCTGCACTGTGTGAAGAAGAGAAACTCTAAAAGTTCACCGACCTAACGTCTTCTATAGATGTCTCCACGCAGATGATAGCACGCAAGTCGGAGTTCTTGAATGAGGCAGAAATTGCTAAACTATTGGCAGGAACTGATCTAATTATGGAATAAAACTGTGGTAGTTCGGAATGCCAACTGATTTGAATTACAGTAAGCAGAAAACCAGCAAAATGCATAATAATAACCACCAGACACACATTTTCTTAACTGAATGTAAATATAAAGGCCGGCCGCGGTGGCCGAGGGGACTGAGGCACTCCAGTCACGGTCTGCACGACCACTACGGTCGGGGGTTCGAATCCCCCCTCTGGCATGGATATTTGTGCCGTCCTAGTTCATAAGTAGTTTGTAAGTTTAGGGACTGATGACCCCGTAGTTAAGTCCCATAAGCTGTACAACATTTTTTTTTTTTTTTTTTTTTTTTTTTTTTTTTTTTTTTTTAAAATATAAAGTTACTTAGCCTTGATCTAAGATGAACAATGTTTTATGACCGCCTAATATGCGGAGTGCGCATACTGAAGTCTCATGTTACTCTTCCGAGTGCCTGTTCTGAACTGTAGTATGGCGGCTCGATGCAAGACTGCCTTCGTTTCGCGATTTGGCGCGCAAACATGGCCGCCGTGTATCGTCCGTCTTATTTTAACTGTTTTGTTTATGTTTTTAGCAATTGTTAATGTGTTTTACCTACTCAGGGCATAGTTTGGCTTTGAGGAGTGTTTCTAAATGGAGTTTGATATTGAATAAATAATTAGTTTATGTAACGAAACAATGAAGGTGGTAGATGAGTTTTGTTACTTGGGTAGTAAAATAACATGCGATGGTCGCAGTACAGAGGATATAAAACGCAGAATGGCAATGGGAAGAAAAGCATTTTTGAAAAAGAGAAATTTACTAACATCGAATATTAATTTAAGGTTAAGGAAGTCTTTTCTGAAAGCATTTGTGTGGAGTGTTGCCTTGTACGGAAGTGAAACATGGACGATAAGCAGTGCGGACAGGAAGAGAATAGAGGCTTTTGAAATGTGGTGCTACAGAAGAATGCTGAAGATTAGGTGGGTAGATCGCATAACTAATGAAGAGATACTGAACAGAATTGGTGAGAAAAGGAATTTTTGGCATACCCTGACTAAAAGAAGGGATCGCTTGGTAGGACACATTCTTAGACATCGGGGGATCGTAAATTTAGCAGTGGAGGGAAGTGTGTGGGGTAAAAATCGCAGAGGGAGACCAAGAAACGTGTATAGTAAGCAGATTCAAGTGGATGTGGGTTGCCGTACTTATGAGGAGATGAAAAGGCTTGCTCAGGATAGAGCAGGGTGGAGAGCTGCATCAAACCAGTCTCCGCACTGAAGACCTTAACAACAACAATTAGTTTATAAAGTATAAATAAAAATATGATTGCGTTTTGGAGCGTGACCGCCAGTACTACAGCCAATCGGCGTCCAGTGCCTGCCGCTCGGAGAGTTCCCTAGAATTCGGGGAGATTTGCCAGTGCTCTTTCCCATGAGAACCCGACCTTTTGTTTCACCTGTCGTGGTTCTCACCGGCTTTTACCATCTGTCGCCTACTGGCTCTAACCGGCTGCACTGAAGCAATACTTCGAACTTAATATGATGGCTTTAAGCCAGAAATATTACAAACTGAAAGGTAATAGCAGTGCACAAGGCTGCTGGAGTGGATGGACTGAACCCACACGAGGGTACTCTAAAATAAATTAGAGTATCTTATTTTTTGCCAAAGGTATTTAACAACTGCACCGTGGTAACAGCATAGGCAATTTAGGATAACCATACCACACAAATGCATAGAAATGCTATTTAATTCTTAACCACAACTCTGTAGCCTCAAAACAGTTTTAAATAACGGCTATGCCAATAACTTAATCTTCTATACACAAGTGTAAGATACCTGAAGCGACAGCTGAATTGCCGGCCGCGGTGGTTGAGGAGACTGCGGCGCGCCAGTCACAGTCTGCACGGCCACTACGGTCGGGGGTTCGAATCCCCCCTCGAGCATGGATATTTGTGCCGTCCTTAATGTTAGCTAGTTCGTAAGTAGTCTGTAAGTTTAGGAACTGATGACCCCGTAGTTATGACCCCTACGCTCTACAAACATTTTTTGACAGCTGAATTACCTCTGACGGTTTTGCAGCTAACATTACAGTTTTAAACAACGCATTAATATTAAAACCAAGTCAGTTACAAGTACAATTGATATTGTCAAACAGGACGAAGTTATAACAAACTTTTGAATACAGCTGACATTACAAAAATTATCATCAAGTATGAACACTACATACATAAAGTTCATCAGCAACTGTCAGCAACACTTCGCTTCACGTGACAAATTTACCAAAACAGAACGCAGCACTCTTCTTGCGTCCCCAAACCGGCAAGACTGCCAGACTAACTTTGATTAGAGTACGTGCCCTCCATCGAGCTACACTAATGACAGCACACTCAAAGACACATGCAAAAATAACACAAATGTCACTCAAAAACATTTCTTATTTTAAAATTGGGGTGCGTTTGACGTAGTTTAACCTAGCGCTACCAGTTGCAAGAATGTAGAACTATAGCATAACACTTAAATTGACGAGAAATTAAGAAGCTAGAAAAGACACGCAAATACAAAATATCTGTTCACTAATGAACTGCAATCTCAATTTCAGGACAGAAAACAAGCAGAAAAGTCACACTGCAAATGGCGCAGATCTGACATCAGGTGCCTTTAGTAGCATTTCAAAATTAACCAGCAAGACATAAGATTTCCCTTATAACAGTCGTCATGACCATTCAAACAATTTTCAAACGTGACATACTGACGAACTTCAAGGAAAATGCACTAGAGCAACATCGAGCCAGAATCGAAAGAGCAAGTACGAAACTCTTCGAACCGAAGAGAATGCATTTCTATGCATTCGAGACAAGTGTAATGTGCTGCGAATACACAGAAAGAAAGATCCTTTATCATTTAGCTACACTATAGCAAGTCAGAAACTGGAAGCAGTTAATTCCATAAATTATCTGGGAGTAGTCATTAGGAGGGATTTAAAATGGAACGCCCATATAAAATCAATCGTCGGTAAAGCAGATGCCAGACTTAGATTCATTGGGAGAATTCTAAGGAAATGCAGTCCGAAAACAAAGGAAGTAGGTTACAGTACACTTGTTCGCCCACAGCTTGAATACTGCTCACCGGTGTGGAATCCGTACCATTTGGGATTGTTAGAGGAAGTGGAGAAGATCCAACGGAGAGCATCGCGCTTCGTTACAGGATTATTTGGTAATCGTGAAAGCGTTACGGAGATGATCGCTAAACTCCAGTGGAAGACTGCAGGAGAGACGCTCTGTCGCTCGGTACGGGCTTTTGTCGAAGTTTCGAGAACTTACCTTTACTGAGGAGTCTAGCAGTGTATTGCTCCCTCCTACGTATATCTCGCGAAGAGATCGTGAGGATAAAATCAGAGAGATTAGAGCCCACACAGAGGCATACCTACAATCCTTCTTTCCCCGAACAATACGTGACTGGAATAGGAGGGAAAATCGATAGTGGTACTCAAGGTACACCGTCGGGTGGCTTGCGGAGTATGGTTGTAGATGGTAGATGTAGAACCACCTGCCGACAAGAAGCAGAATTTCACACAGAGAGGAGAGGAAGCACCTCAAAAGAGTCAGGCAAGCACGAGCATGGAGCCTCACCGTTCAAATTAACTTCCAAACGATGCCAGCAAAAACACCAAGAGGCAGAGAGTTCAACAAAACATCACAAGACGATCCGCAGCCGCACATAGAGGAATCGCCGGTGACTTGTTGCTTGGACCGCAGGTGGACCAACACCACCGAACTTTTGACTTCACATTACTAATAATGAGGTCTGGAAGAAGTGTGTCTTCTTGTTTACCAACTAAGCCTTCTACAAATTTTATAACATTATCCATATGATTGATATTATTTACAGTTCTTTTGAACCTTCTTAGAAGTTATTTCACACCCTTTATTAAAAATGCTTAAATTAAGTTCTGAATTAATAACAATATACGTAACATCTTGTGAGCTTTGATCAGTATCTAAATAAAGAAACACGATATGTGACTCTTTCACTATTGTAGACCACTTTTCACCATAACTAACACTGTCAGGTTCTTTTGTTAGTTCATGGAATGAACTGAAAGAAAGCTGCCTGTTGCCAGAAAGCTGTGCATCACCTTACACTTTTCTATAATTATTTAGAGTTAGCTGCCATTCTTCACAACAACTGGAAATTTTGTCTGAGTCATCCTGTATGCTATTACAATCAATTAAAGACGACACCCTCCCATACACTACAGCATCATCAGCAAACAGCCGCAAATTACACGTTACTGTGTCCATCAGATCATTTATATAGATAGAAAATAATAGCGGTCCTATCATACTTCCCTGCGGCACGCCTGACGATACACTCGTCTCTGATGAACACACGCCGTCGAGAACAATGTACTGCTTTCTATTACCTGGGAAGTCTTCTAGCCTGTCACCAACTTCTGAACCTGTTCCATATGTTCGTATCTTCGTTAGCTGTCTGCAGTGTGGCATCGTGTCAAATGCCTTTTTGAAATCGGGATAAACACATTCTGCCTGTTGCCCTTCATCCATGGCTCGCAAGATGCCATGTGATCCAGAAGACTTTTACGTATTTAGCTCTCTTAGCTGCTTCTCTACACCGGATATACCTATTACTATGTTCTCCATTTCGGAATTAGTACGCTGATCAAATGATGGTACATTTGTGCGGTCCTCTTGCGTGAAAGATTTCTTAAACTTTAAATTTAGAACTTCAGCTTTCCCTTTGATTTCTTCTATTACAGCCCCGGAATGATCAACGAGTGACTGAACAGTGGGCTTTGACTCGTTTATCGATTTTACATAGGACCAGAATTTTTTCGGGTTCTCGGAAAGATCTTTAGCTTAGATATGGCTGTGGTAATTATTGTATGCTTCAATCTTTTTATAGACGTACAAATCTCTACTAACTTTTGTCTGTCATTATTTGCGTGTTCTTTTTTCAATCGAGAGTACGACAGCCGTTGCGCTCTCTCAGTAGCTTTCTAATATTACTATGATACTACGGTGGATCTTTTTCTTCCTTATTCGATTTTATAGACACATATTTCTGTAATACTTTACTGACAATCCATTTAAATGTAGTCCACAATTCCTCTACATCCATTGTTGTTGTTGTTATGGTCTTTAGTCCGCTTTGAAGCAGCTCTCCACCCTACTTTATCCTGAGCAAGCCTTTTCATCTCCTTATAAGAAAGGCAACCCACATCCATTTGAATCTGCTTACTATATGCGTCTCTTGGTCTCCCTCTGCATTTTTTACTCCAGACACTTCCCTCCAATGGTAAATTTACAATTCCTCGATGTCTAAGAATGTGTCCTACCAATCCATCCTTTCTTTTAGTCAAGGTATGCCAAAAATTCCTTTTCTTACCAATGCTGTTCAGTATCTCTTCATTAGTTATACGATCTACCCACCTAATCTTCAGCATTCTTCTGTAGCACCACATTGTACCGGAACTAAACGATGTCCTTTCATTTTCTAAGTGCGATGGTAATAATTACTTATTGGCTGTTTCTAACAAAAACTGGCTCCTATCTTTGTTGATTTATTTATTAACTTTGATCACCATCGATGCTATTACGCTATCATGATCACTATCTCCGTCTCTACACTGACATGATTAATAAAGTCCAAATGTCTGTAATCTATCGGACCAAACTGCGTGGTCATCATCCCGTAGCTTACAAACTACTTAAACCTAGGTAAACTAACCTACGGACTAACACACACACCCATGCCCCAGGGAGGACTCGAACCTCCACGGCAAGCAACCGCGCGCTCCGCAGCGAGGCGCTTTAGACCGCTCGACTACTCCACCGCGGCATGATTAATAAGATCGGGCGTTCTTGTAGCTATACGGTCTGAAATATTTCCGTTGCGTTTGGGCTGTCGGTTTAACTCCTCGAAAAGATTGCTTGTTGTACCGCCTGGCCGCGGCGGAATAGCTGTGCGCTCTGAAGTTCCGTACTGCGGTGCGCGCGACCGTCCTTAGGTTAGTTTAACTTAGTTTAAGTAGTTTGTAAGATAGAGACTAATGACCAAGCAGTTAAGTCCCGTAGATTTACAAACATTTGAACATTTTTGTACCGCGTGAAATGAAACTAGAGCGGTCCCAATCAAACTCTCCCGACTAATATTGCATAGCCTGGATACCTAAGCAGTACGTGGCGTACGCTTTCTTTAAATGACTATAAAACAGCTAGAACAACACTGACAGGCCGGTAAAAACCAGCGAGCACAGAAGAACATAGAGAGGCTATACCGCCTACATCAGCGTACAAGCAGTGAAGCCTGGTAGCCATCTTGATTGGGTCTAGAAACGGATTTGGGCGGATAAATGCGTCGTTCTTCAAGTGGCGCTCGCCTCAATTACATTGTCATTTGGATTGGGATAGGAAAAAAATTACCAAATTTTTCACGTAGACAGGTGAAAACTGAAGGAATGCAACAGCGTTCTTAGCAAGTACAATATGTATTGTGCTTGTATAAAAATAATAATTGAAACTATTACTTGTATATGAATTAAAAATTGTGACATGAAAAAGTTAGTCGCCTGCTACTGTTTTGTTTTGTGGACAGGAAATTTTAGTCAGCGAGAAAGATGTAGATAATGAAATGAGCTTTTCTTTTTATTTATCAACTTTTTATGCGATATAATTCGTGCTATGTCCTTTCGTCGAAGAGAACATACATAAACTACCGAGGTCGATGTTCAGAGCGATTGTGATGTTATCTGGGCACGTATAACAGGTCTAAGAGAAGTACATTTTTGTACCACCTGAAATGAAACTAGGGTCTAAATAATCTATACTGCACCGACTAATATTGCATGGCCTGGATACCTAAGCAGTACCTGGCGTAGGCTTTCTTTGAATGACTCTAAAACAGCTACAACGCTGGGGGGGGGGGGGGCGATCAAAAAACAGCCAACTACTAACTTTACTTCTCTTAGACCTGTTATACGTGCCCAGATATAATCGCTCTGAACATCGACCTCGGTAGTTTATGAATGTTCTCTTCGACGAAAGGACATAGCACGAATTATATCGCATAAAAAGTTGATAAATAAAAAGAAAAGCGTTTGGTAGCGATCTGGCTGACATTTGGAGTTTGAGTGTGGGTACAGTCACAGACAAATATATACAGACGGGAAACCTCCGTAAGGGCCAGATCCTACGCTCAGGGGTGCGGGGAGGGAGAGTTTCCAGCAGTTCCATAAGATGTCCCATGATGGCGCTGCGGTCAGAAGCAGCTCTTTAAACTGGCCAGAGCAGGCGGCAGGTAGCAGCTGTCCCCACCACCACTTCCCTCAAACGCCGACACGCCGGACGCAGCCGTGGCCTCGTGGCAGGCAGCACAAGGTCTCCCCTCAGCCTCCCCTCCACGCTACCCTCTGACGTGCGAGAGGCACCCCAAGCCAGGGAACCGCCTGACACCTGCTAGCATATTACGGAACTACGAGGGGAGCGTAGGACAGTGGTTTAGGGGGGGGGGGGCTTCTCCTCTGTATATGTTACTCTGTGGTACAGTGAAGCTGAGCGTGCCTCCTGGAGCGGCGTCCTCCGTTGTCGGCCGCGTTGCGCTGCCTCGTTAATAGGGCGGAGGCTGGCGGAGCGGCCATCCGTCACGCCTGCCCTGTAAGACAGCCGCCTTTCTCTCCGGCCGCGCCTGATGTTGATGAGCCACAGCGGCGCGCCCATCACGAGCGGCTGCCTGCCCAGCAGCACGCCGACCGGCAAGCCACCTGACAGCCGAGGTCGCGAGGCTCCAGTCGGTACTCCAGAATGGTTCATCAAGGGCTACCGGCACGTAATGTAATGAAGCACACCAGTCTGCTCGCTGTCGTAATGGTAACACCATGTGAGCAACGTCCAACAAACATCAAACTGTGCGACTTAAGGGACTGGTACTCGTACTTAATGTTGGATTCCGTTTCTTTGCTGCAACTTGTTGCTGTCTAGACTCCGTCCCCGTACACGTTACTTCATGTACATCTACATACATACTCCGCAATCCACCGTAAGGTGCGTGGTAGAAGGGTACACTGTACCACTACTAGGCATTTCCTTTACTATTCCACTCCCAAATAGAACGAGAAAAAAAAAAGAACGCCTATATGCCTCTGTACGAGCCCTAATTTCTGATATCTTGTCTTTGTCATCACTACGCAAAATGTAAGTAGGCGGCAGCAAGATCGTACTACACTCAGCTTCAAATTCCGGCCCTCTAAATTTCCTCAATCGAATTTCATGAAAAGAACGTCGTCTTTCCTCCAACGATCCCCTATTGAGTACCCGGAGCATTTCCGTGACACTCGCGCATTGGTCAAACCTACCAGTAACAAACCTAGCTGCTCACCTCTGAACTGCTTCTATGTCTTCCTTTAAACTGATCTGCTGCTGGTCCCAAACACTTGGGAAATACTCAAGACGTGGTCGTACAAGCGTTTTATACGGGGTCTCCTTTATAGATGAAGTACATCTTCCCAAAATTTTCCCAATAAACCGAAGTCGGCTGTCCGCCTTACTCACAACTGTCCTTACATGTTTGTTCCATTTCATATCGCTTTGCAATGTTACGCCTAGATATTTGAACGATTCCATATTCTGCTAACTCATTCAGTCACGAACAACACAGAAGCAGCAGTGTCGCGATACGATAACCCGCAATCGCGATAGGCTACAATCCGACCTTTATCAAAGTCGGAAACGTGATGGTACGCATTTCTCCTTCTTACACGAGACATCACAAAAACGTTTCAACAGGCAACGCCGGTCAACCGCTGTTTGTGTGTGAGAAATCGGTTGGAAATTTTCCTAATGTCAGCACGTTGTAGGTGTCGCCACCGCCGCCAACCCTGTGTGAATGCCCTGAAAATCAGCTTCTTCCTGTCGATTAAATTTCGCGTCTGTAGCACGTCATCTTCATGGTGTAGCAATTTTAATGGCCAGGAGTGTATAATCACTGAACATTATGTGTTATTAACAACAAACTGCTGTGTCACTAGTCAATTTTCACTAAAATAGTTTTCATGTAGGCTTAACATAACCTAACAGCATGCTCGGGGCAAGATGGGGTCGAAGGATGACATACCTATGTGTTTACCTCGCTGCTGGTTTTGAACACATCAAATACAATTTTGAATAGAATGGTATTCGTTATTCCAACTTTTACTAATTTATTACCAATAATGCCTTAGATATAATTTTTTTAATTGAAACTCCTTGTAAGATTGAACTATCTGAATCAATTAGAACAAAAGAATCTCCCAAATTTCTGCATCTACATGAAAACTCTTTTTGCCGCGATGGAGAAGCCGAGCGGTCTAAAGCGTCTCGCTGCGGAGCGCGCGGTTGCTCGCCTTAGAGGTTCGAGTCCTCCCTGGGGCATGGATGTGTGTGTTTTTCCTTAGTATAGTTTACCTAGGCTTAAGTAGTTTGTAAGCTACGGACTGAAGACCATGCAGTTTGGTTCGATAGATTTACAGACATTTGAACATCTGAAAACTCTTTTCAAAGAAGTTTCATGAACCTAGGATCCAAAAAAAAAAGAACATAATGGGAAAGAAATTGTGATGAGCGTTACTATCTTTTCAAACAAACCTTCACGTTGAGGAGACAATAAACTGAGCTCGAATGACTACGAGGAAGAGAGTGGAGACTGTTTGTACTGCTACGACTATGCGGTCGCTGCGCCCACGACTCTTGTGCTCGGATAGAAAGTGACTTTTCACATTTGTGAACTGTGTGACATTAATAGGCCTAAGTACGAAAACTGAATGATTCTGTTATTCCCAAAACCATATTTTGAAATCTTATCTTCTCAGTATTCCGTTATTCCGATCTTTATTTAAGCTTTACAGTGAATTAATGCCCACTTACCTCGCATATGGGGCAAGAGTGGGAATTTGTAGTTTATTTTCCAAATCGATATATACATACAGGGTTAGTCACCTTACATTACCGATGGATATAGTTCGTAAACCACATGAAATACTGACGAACCGATTCCACAGACCGAATGTGAGGAAAGAGGCTAGTGTAATTGGTTAATACAAACCATAAAAAAAAATTCACGGAAGTATTTTTTTTAACACAAACCTACTTTCTTTAAATGGAACCCCGTTAGTTTTGTTAGCACATCTGAACATATAAACAAATACGTAATCAGTGCCCTTTGTTGCATTGTAAAATGTTAATTACGTCCGGAGATATTGTAACCTAAAGTTGACGCTTGAGTACCACTCCTCCGCTGTTTGATCGTGTGTATCGGAGAGTACCGAATTAAGTAGGGATCCAAAGGGAACAGTGATGTACCTTAGGTACAGAAGAAACTAGAACAGCACATTACGTACACATGCTAACACCTGTATTGGTCTTTTTCACTGACGCACATGTACATTAGCATGAGGGGTGAGATAACGTACACACGCGGTTTCCGTTTTCAATTACGGAGTGGAATAGAGTGTGTCCCGGCATGTCAGGCCAATAGATGTTCAAAGTGGTGGCCATCATTTGCTGCACACAATTACAATCTATGCCGCAGTACATCTGGTGTAATGTCGCCGCAGCCTGCCACAATACGTTGTTTCATATCCTCCGGGGTTTTAGGTACATCACGGTACACATTCTCCTTTAACGTACCCCACAGAAAGAAGTCCAGAGGTGTAAGATCATGAGAATGGGCTTGCCAATTTTTGCGTCCTCCACGTCCTATGAAACGCCCGTCGAACATTCTGTCAAGGGTCAGCCTAGTGCTGATACCACATACGTCGACGCGTTTCCAGTGGGACATTTTCGAACAAAGTTGGCAGATCATTCTGTAGAAACACGATGCATGTTGCAGCTGTTTGGGCCCCTGCAATGAAGTGAGGACCAATGAGGTGGTCGCCAATGATTCCACACCATATATTTACAGTCCACGGTCGCTGTCGCTCTACCTGTCGGAGCCGGCGAGGATTGTCAACGGACCAGTAATGCATGTTCCGTAGATTCACTGCCCCGTGGTTTATGAAACCCGCTTCATCGGGAAACAAGTAGAACTGCAACGTATTCTCTGTTAATGCCAATTAATAGAATTGCATTCGATGATTAAAATCATTACCATGTAATTGCTGATGTAGCGACACCTGAAACGGGTGAAAGCGGTGACGATGCAGTATGCGCATGTCACTACTTTGACTCAGTCCACAGGCTCTCGCAATGTCCCGTGTACTCCTGTGTGGGTCCACGGCAACAGCAGCTAACACACCAACTGCATCCGCTTCTCCTGTGACGGGCCTGTTACGGACCCGTTTGCGTGCTACGACCATACCTGTTGCATACTGTTGGCGGTAGATGTCTTGAAATGTGCGGCACATTGGATGCTTTCTGTCCGGGTACCGTTCTGCATACACCCTGCAGCCTTTAGCTGCATTTCGTCGACACTCGCCCTAGATGAGTATCGCCTCCGCCTTTTGAGAGTTTGAATACACCATGGTCACAGTTCCTACAACACTACATAGACGTCTGGTAACACCATGTACTTCAGTTAGTCTGCATGCAAAGACGAATGCAGAATAACAATAGCAGCAAGCGCTACATGCAGACACTGCAACAGCCAGACCAAACCACAACAGTGCACTACAGCCACACTCGTAAACACGGTCGTCATCGTAAACATGTCCCTGCAGATGCTGCTCGCCGACCGTGGCCCATGTTTGTTACAACACGCAACTGGACGTCGGAGGTTTCAAGCGTCAACTTTAGGTTACAATATCTCCCGATGTAATTAACATTTTACAATGCAACAAACGGCACTGATTACGTATTTGTTTATATGTTCAGATGTGCTAACAAAACTAACGGGTTCCATTTAAAAGAAACGTAGGTTTGTGTTAAAAAACATACTTCTGTGCATTTTTTTATGGTTTGTATTGACCAATTACACCAGCCCCTCTCTTCACGTTCGGTTTGTGGAACGGTTCGTCAGTATTCGATGTGGTTTACGAAATATATCTAGCTGTAATGTTAGGTGACTCACCCTGTATAAATGCAACGAGTTTACAGTTTTCTTTGCATGTTATTATAATTAAGTAGTTCAATAAACAAATTATTTTAAAATTATTTTTATTTGTGTATTTTTGTCCATTTTGTAAGGCGTTAAAGTTACCTTCCCCATCTTCCCCTGCCTCCCCCTACCCACTACAGTATCTGAGCCAAACTGCTTTTGTAATTGGTTTGGTAAAGAGAAACAAAGACCAATCCCCTCTGCAGCAACTTTCTGTTATTACCACTATCTCGGTTGGCAATCTCCACTCAGCAGAACTATTCAATCGATGATAATACTCAAAACCTAGAAGTCTCAACTGCCCCCCTAATTGATTTGACCAGTGCATTATCTTGGCAGGACAATTGAAAACGATGAGGTTGTACCATTGGTCTCTGTACTACCTGGAAGTTGAATTTCAGTTGTCTGACCTTGCCAGCCATAGATGTTCATATTTCGTTTCTTGCCAAATTCGAATATGGCTGTTATGAAGTGTTACAAGAAAGCGAGAGGAAAATACGTTTCGTTTACTTTTCCATGTTAGCCTATTACATCGAGTTTTGACATAAATTTCAAATCAAGAGGTAAGCAAGCACGTAATAACTGCTGAAAATTCGTATGCCTAATTTGAACAAGGCGGACAATGGGAAAACGTGTGGATTAGATAAGTTATTCGTTTCGTAGATCCATGTTGAGGAGATGCTCGTGGATATGGAACATGTGAATAAACAAAATTTACAAGCTGAACAATAAATAATACTAATAATACATCTTTAGGTTTTTTTTAGCTGTTAATATGATAATACTAATAATAATGAGTACATGCATCATTTGATACAATTTAGAAATTCACTAATAGATTAGAAGGAGATGGCCACTAGAAAGTCTTTTAGTTCCTCTTAAACTGATCTTTATTTGTAGCTAAATTTTTTATACTTGACTGTAAATTATTGAAAAAGTGTGTTCCTGAGTAGTGCACCCCTTTTGAACAAAATTAAGGGCGTCTAAGTCCTTGTGTAGATCATTTTTATTCCTAGTATTGTATGTATGAACTGAGCTGTTTGTTGGGAAAAGGGATGTATTATTTATGACAAATTTCATTAAGGAATAAATATACTGAGACGCAGTAGTTAATATACCCAGTTCTTTGAAGAGGCTTCTACAGGACATCCATGAATTTACTTCACAAATAATACGTACTACGCGCTTTTGGACTCTGAAGAGTTTTGACTGAGTTGAAGAGTTACCCCAAAATATTATACCATACGACATTATGGAATGAAAGTAAGCAAAGTATGCAAGCTTTGTTATTTTTATGTCTCCTACGTCTGATAACACTCGTATTGAAAATACAGATTTGTTGAGTCGTTTCTGCAGTTCTGTGGTGTGCTCCTCCCAACTAAATTTATTATCAAGCTGTAATCCCAGGAATTTAATACTGTCAACCTCATCCATCTGCTCTTCTTCATACTTAATGCATATGCTGGCGGGAAATCTCTTACATGTTCTGAACTTCATGTAGTGAGTCTTTTCAAAGTTTAATGACAGGGAGTTGGCTTTAAACCATTTATTAATGTTCATGAAAATATCATTAGCAGACCTTTCTATAACTGTGTTTGACATACTTTTTATTGAAATACTTGTATCATCTGCAAACAAAACGAACTCTGCTTCTGGTAGTGTAACTGATGAGAGGTCATTAATGTACACAAGAAAAATCAATGGCACTAAGATGGATCCTTGTGGGACAGCACATGTAATTTCTTTCCAAACCGATGATCTTCAAAAAACGTTCAAATGTTTGTAAATCTATCGGATCAAACTGTTTGGTCATCAGTCCGTAGCTTACAAACTACTTAAACCTGGGTAAACTAACCTAAGGACAACACACACTCATCCATGCCCCAGGGGGGGCTCGAACCTCCACGGCGAGCAACCGCGCGCTCCGCAGCGAGACGCTTTAGACCGCAATCCGATGATGAATGTTGGTTTAATTCACTAATCACTTGCACTGACACCCTTTGTTTCCTGTTAGTGAGGTACGACTTGAGTCATTTTGCAGCATTCCCCGTGACCCCATAGAATTCTAATTTACTGAAAAGGATGTTATGGTTCACAGAAAAAACCTACTGCTTGAAATTTATTATCTAATGAAAGCGTGGAAAGCGTATGAGTGTGCAGGCATGCTGCAGTTGTAAGCTCAGAGACGAGACGAGAGTTGTGCATCCACTTTGTATACAGATCAGTGGGAGTGGAGGTCACGGGTCCAGACAGCGAGCCCTGCGGGCGTCACGTCGGCCTCTGCCGCCCCCCCCCTCCCCCCGCCTCTAACTACTGCGGCCACCTGTTGAGAGCCGCCCACGCAGCAGCAGCTGCAGTAGCGGTCACGTACCGGCATCCCACAAACAGCCGGTGCAGGCTGCCGCGGCCGCCGCCACGCCCTGCTGCTTGCTACTGGCTCTGGCTCCACGTCACGCCTGCCAGTACTGTTTACTTCTCATTCACAAACGCGAAATATTTTTTGAGATACACATATAGAGTATGTTACAAAAAGGTACGGCCAAACTTTCAGGAAACATTCCTCACACACAAAGAAAGAAAATATGTTATTTAGACATGTGTCCGGAAACGCTTAATTTCCATGTTAGAACTCATTTTAGTATTTCTCTTTAAACGTAAATTGAAATAATTCGTGCAGAAAATTGTCAAAATACCCAACTGTCTTGTAATATGTACTGTACTTCCTCGATTCACCACCAGTTGGTCCAATTGAAGGAAGGTAATGTTGACTTCAGTGCTTGTTTTGACAAGCGACTCAGGGCTAGCATCAAGCACATCAGTACGTAGCATCAACTGGTCAGTGTTCATCACAAACGTGGTTTTGCAGTCAGTGCAATGTTTACAAATGCGGAGTTGGCAGATGCCCATTTGATGTATGGATTAGCACGGGGCAATAGCCGTGGCGCGGTACGTTTGTATCGAGACATATTTCCAGAACGAAGGTGTCCCGACAGGAAGACGTTAGAAGCAATTGATCGGCGTCTCAGGGAGCACGGAACATTCCAGCCTATGACTCGCGACGGGGGAAGACCTAGAACGACGAGGACACTTGCAATGGACGAGGTAATTCTTCGCGCAGTTGACGATAACCCTAATGTCAGCGTCAGAGAAGTTGCTGCTGTACAAGGTAACGTTGACCACGTCACTGTATGGAGAGTGGTACGGGAGAACCAGTTGTTTCCGTACTATGTACAGCGTGTGCAGGTACTATCAGCAGCTGATCGGCCTCCTCGGGTACACTTAAGTATGATTTAAACCATATTTGCACTGTCCCACTCATACCACAATACTTAAGCTTATCTAGAAGAATTCCATGATTTACACAATCAAAAGCCTTTGATAGATCACAAAAAATCCCAACTGGTGATATCCGGTTATTCAAAGCATTTAATATTTCATCAGTGAAGGTGTATATATAATATTTTCAGTTGAAAAGCTTTTTTGAAAACCAAACTGACATTTTGTTAGAACTTTATTTTTACTAATATGTGAAGCAACTTGAGAATATTTCAAATATTTGGGAGAGTTTGCACCCCACATGGAATTCTCCGTCGAGCAGGCATCAAGCCAATCTTCCGAAGCAGCAACAAAATTAGGGACGTTCTGGGCTCAACATAGGATGCAACAGACAAATTAAACAGTAATAGTGATTAAGAAATCAGTTCCGAGTGTGGAATAGTGTACTTAGGTGAGACCAGGCGACGAATCAGCACAAGAATATCTGAATACGAAAGGTATATCCGACTTGGACAGCACACCGAGTTAGCGGTATCGGAACATCACAGGGAGTGCGACAAACACTTTTCAGTGAAGTTCGCGTGCTAGCCAAACAACCATTTACCATGAAAAGGAAGGTCAGAGAAGCCATAGAAATAGCCAAACGAGCCCAGCAACATGAATAGAGAAGATGTCTACAGACTTCCGGCGTCCTGGTTGCCAGCAGTAACAAAATGTTCAAATGTTTGTAAAGCTTATGGGACTTAACTACGGGGTCATCAGTCCCTAAAATTACAAACTACTTATGAACTACTTACTAACTAGGACGGCACAAATATCCATGCCCGAGGGGGGATTCGAACCCCCGACCGTAGTGGCCGTGCTGACCGGGACTGGAGCGCCTCAGTCACCTCGGCCACCGCGGCCGGCGCCAGCAGTAACAGCACTACGAGGACGCAGCCCAACGAACTATATAAACAACATAGACTGGCTAAGGTGCTGTCATACTTGAAGCAAATTCAAAGCTCGGCCGCCATGTTTTACAACGTCACGTAGGCGTAACCAGTCTTCTGCTACAGCACTGAATTATATCACTTTCACTTTGCACAATGACTTAAGAAACCATTCTCTACCTGATTACTGTCATTTTTGTAGGCAAGCTAATATGGATAAAGGATAAATGATAGACAACAAGTGTGTGGTATCTCGGAAATTTTAATTACAAATGTCACATACACTCGATCGGCAAAACATCGTCTCATTCATACAAAAAGTATGCCTTTTCACTCTCATTTAAACGATATTTTAATTTCGAGTACATTTGCCTAATCTGATTACCTCTTTCCTCCGCAGATTTGGCTTTACATAAATGATGTAGTCTACTACTGAAGTAATGTTTTTGTAACAGCTTTATTAGGCTGGAGCAATGAGATTCCTCCCAAAATTCCGAGGATACCATTAAGTGATCGTAGTTGGTAAATAAAGTAGGTCTGTTTTTCAACATTCTAAATACATCTACATACATTCGCAAAAGAAAATTTTTCTTCCCTAATGACGTTTCATGATTCTTCAGAACCCTTTCTGCCGCTTCGAACAGTTGTAGAAGATCATTAGAGGGATTCAACAAACTGTCTTTATACCCTTTAATCCGATTAATCCTGTTTTACTCTGATTTTAGCAGCAAGGGGAATTTCCAAGCAATCTAAACACTTAAGTTTTTTACTCTCTTGCCTAATTGATGCTTCCAGAAATATATTCAACTACTGTTTCGTAATATAATATCAGCATTTCGTGTTCTGGCACATAGTCATGGTCAAACTGAATAGACCTACTACTCTCTGAATGACTTAAGTCATGATTTACAATAGGTAATAAAAGAGGTTCTATGTCTCCTGCTTGGCTACATGACATACCTTCTAATGAAGCTGATTCAGCTATCTGACGTTTCTTTGGAGATCTCCTTGCTGGCGTTTTTGTTGTTTGAAGATGTTCAGGGAACGAAAATATCGTCGGAAACGCATTAGTCATCACCCGCTTTGTATCATTTGTTGCATACATGATTTCTCCTCAGTATGCGATGAACAAAGAACTGTAGGCAGTAGGCTTCACTTATCTGGCCTCATATGGGCTAACCATCGTTTTGTAAGTTCTTCATTTTTGAAAGGAAAACTGAAAAATATAATTACAGCTTCCTTTAGTTACATTTAAACACAAATACAACTCATAGGACTATTGTATGCAGAAATGTGGTAATTAGAAAAGACGAGTACACGAAATGTTAGAAACGAAAACATACAAATTCTTACTGAAAATACGATATTCCAACAGTCGCATTACCGTGATTCGTACAGTTATATGCTGCGTATACACTCGGCATGATTTCAGCTTAATAAATAGTCTTTCAAGCTTACTAAGATACATAAAATGTGAAACCTAAACACGTAAATATGGTCGGTCTAACTTTCGTATTCGGCGCAGTAGACCTTGAAAAAAATGGCTTCCACAGTTCCTGGTTGCTGCCACAAGGAGCGCTGTTAACCCAGACATAGCCTCTCTATGTAGTTCATATAGCTCGTTGGCGCAGCCAGGCGCAGCGCGGGCAAAGCGACTCCCGAAGGCGCGCGGGAGACCACAGCATGGTATTTTTTTAATTTTTTATTATTTTTTTATTTTATTTTTATTTTTTTATTTTTATTTTTTATTTTTTTATTTTTTTATTATTTTTTTTTGTAATATTAGAAGGTGCTTTCTGTTATTTATTCTAATTATTTTCATGTCTTTTTCTCTGGATGTTGGTTTGTGGTTGTGTGTTGTTAGGTGTTCAGCAAATGTGGACCGGTTTGTTCCGCACTTCCAGGCTCCAGTGTGTCTCAGTACTTACAAGACGCATTTGTTGTCTGATTGTCTGTTCTCTTGTATCTCAAGACCCAGGCAACCAAATAACGTGAAATTTGGTACACGTACACAAAATTACATGGAATAGGTTCTTACTTTTTGTGTTCCTTCCAGACTCCTTATTTGTAAGCCCACCGCTTGATTCTGAAAGTTGGTGCTCCAGTAATGCTGATCAGAAACATTGATGCACTCAGGTTGTGCAATGGCACAAGATTAATTGTGAAAAAGCTGATGCAACATGTAATTAAAGCCACAGTACTCACAGGGAGTGCTAAGGATGAGGATGTCTTTATTTCAAGAATACCTATCATTCCCTCAGACAACACCATAACAGACAATTCAAGAGAATACAGTTCCCTTTGAAACTGTGGTTTCCTGTGACAATCAGCAAGTCACAGGGCCAGTCTCTTGGGATTGCTGGTATAGACTTGCAGACACCATGCTTCTCTCAAGGACAGTTGTGTGTGGCCTGCTCCAGTTGTGGAAAAAGACGAAAATCTTTTTGTACATACTCCAAATGGAACTACCAAAAATGTTGGTTATCACATTCCAAGAGTCAACACAGTTTCAGCTATCACATTGCTTTATCATATATGTGCTCTTTTATTGCATGCAAATAAACGGTTTTGTACGCTTCTCCAGAAAACCTTATTTTAACCCCGGGCAAAGCCGGGTACTTGCAGCCAGTTCTTTATATCTGATTTCAATCAATGTTTGCCTTATATCGACTCTTCACTTCGAACAATGCTTGATCTCGCTGCAGTTACATCTGTTGATTGTTGAATTCAAGGTAGCATGGTTTTCAGTCGTAGTAAGTGTTTCCAAGGGCTTCCCAAATATTTTGTAGAATTAAACCTTGCACCAATCGTAACTACATAAAAAATTTAATTTTATTATTATTATTTATTTACAACAAGGGCAAGAAGTAAGAAATATTCAGTATATTATAACATGCTGTCTCAACAGTGGTGAGTGAACGCCAAAAATTCTGTCCTTCGTTGCGAAGATGTTAGTGAATCTCTCATGCTGGCTTCAAAAACAAAAGGGCGACGTTATAGAAGAATTCACAAAGTGGTACGCCGCGGGAAACCACCGAAATAGAAACTAGGATCATCTAAAGGTAATCGATGGCTGATCTCAAAACAAGTGGTCACATGCTCTTCTCAGAGGCAAGAGGGTACAGTCGCACTTGTATCTCTCTGATAATAACGGCTTTGTGGCAGTCTCTAATTACTTTTCTTTCATTCGCTATGGAGCACAATAAAGTTGGAGTCCACTTGTATCCCTTTTCTTCGACAATTTTACTTGCTTTGGGAGAATATTGATGCATTTTTAAGGAAATGTCACTTACATCCCCTTCCTTATAACGCCATAATAAAAAAATTACCAATTTTTCAACTGTTCCTCTCGGATATCTTCATTATTTTTGCAAAACGCCTCTGTATTCAAGCAAACAAAACAAAGAAAAAATATTTTAAATCGGTACAGCAATCTCTGTGTTAGTCAATTTTCTGTTTCTGCGTTTGGTTTCATTTTTAGACTCTCTTAAGTAAACTGCGCAATCAAATTACAGTATTACTTTTTTGAAACATCTTAATCGTCTGCCATGCAACAGTTTGAAATTTGACTAGCCGTGGCTACAATCTTTTCCTGCGATGGTGCAGAAACTTCGTACTCTGCATCATCGCCTTTGGGCTCACCAACGCTTCAAAATGTCGAAATTTGTGTAAAAAACACATGAGCTCAGCATTTCATGTGAGGTAAAGGGGTGCAATCCAGGTAGGGCGAGGGGGGGGATGAAACTGAACACCCCATCGAAGTCAAGAAATACTGACTTTGATACATGCCACTTTTCAGTATTTTATCGTGATCTGCATACCTTTCTGAACAATTTGATACCCACACATCATATCTGTAATGGTAAATACAGACTGTAGTTACTCACTTGGAGGAATCATTGCGTTTATTGTGCTGCATATATTAAGAGACCTGCACTTGACAGACATTTTAAGCTGTGTGACATGGCTCGGATGCCATGTTTCAAGAAAGTGGCTGTTTTCTGCCTCACAGGGAAGGTTCCAGACCTGAGCAGCGTGTAGTTCCCGCCGAAAACTTGTAGCGGATAATAGAAGTTTACGACAGCCCATCCTGTAGAATTTGTTTTGTGCTGTGTGTGATTCATTGAGAAGCCACCCATCTCACGAAAAACAGTGTACACCTATGAGTGACACTTGTTTGTTTTTTTAAAGGTTGCATCAGCTTCTAATGTATGCCATAAGGTTTAAGACAGAATTTCTCATTGACTGGAAGCGATGTAGAAGGGCCATATGTTTTTTGGAAAATATTCTGTATTCAAATATTATGAATTATCTCGAGCAGAACGATCTTTTGACCCAAGGTCAACACGGATTTAGAAAATATCGTTCATGCGAAACACAACTAGCTCTTTATTCACACGAAGTGTTGGGTGCTATCGACAAGGGTTCGCAAATCGATTCCGTATGTCTTGATTTCCAAAAAGCTTTTGACACCGTACCTCACAAACGGCTTTTAATCAAATAGCGTGGTTATGGTATATCGATCCAAATTTGCGAATGGGTAGGGATTACCTGTCAGAGAGGACACAGTTCGTAGTAATCGATGGTAAGGCATCGACTAAAACAGAGGTGATATTGGGCGTTCCTCAGGGTAGTGTTATTGGTCCTCTGCTGCTCCTTATTTACATAAACGACTTAGGGGGAAATCTAAGTAGCATTCGTAGATTGTTTGCAGATGACGCCGTCCTTTACCGTCTAGTAAAATCATCTGAAGATCAAAACCAACTGCAGAACGATCTGAATAAGATATCAGTATAGTGTAAAAATTGGCAATTGACTCTAAATAATGAAAAGTGTGAAGTCGTCCACATGAGTACGAAAAGAAATCCGTTAAACTTTGTTTACAAGACAAATCAATCAAAAGTGAAGGCCGTAAACTCCACAAAATACCTAGGAATTACTATTACTTCAGACTTAAACTGGAAAGAACACGTTGATAATTTCTTGGGAAAGGCGAACCAGAGACTGAGTTTTATTAGCAGAACCCTTGAAAGATGCAACAAAACTACTAAAAAAACTGCATACACTACGCTGGTCCGTCCATTTTTGGAGTATTGCAGCCCAGTGTGGGATCCTTGTCAGATGGGTTTAACGGAGGACATCGAAAGAGTCCAAAGAAGGGCAGCTCGTTTCGTATCGTCACGATACAGGGGAGACAGCGTTACGGAAATGATACAGGATCTGGGATGGGAATCATTACAACAACGGTGCTTATCACTGCGGCGTAGGCTACTTGCGAAACTCCAATCGCCAACATTCTCCTCCGACTGCGAAAATATATTGATGACTCCCACTTACATAGGTAGAAATGATCATCAGAAAAATACGAGAAATCAGAGCTCGAACAGAGAGATTCAGGTGTTCTTTCTTCCCGCGCGCTATCCGAGAATGGAATGGGAGATAAATAGTATAATGGTGGTTCCATGAACTCTCTGCCAGGCACTTAAATGTGATTTGGAGAGTACCCCATGTAGAAGTAGATACGTAGATACAGCTCTTCCTTTTGCTGATAATGTGCATCTCAGCTACAAATTCATGAACATATCAAAAGATATGCAAGACTCTGGTGATGACATTCTGCTTGTTTTTCCTCTTAGGCGACAAGATGACGCTATTTCGAGACCAGACCTAGTGCCCCTGTGTGACTTGAGTGTAGTCGGGTTAACATTCGGGGACAGTGGACGCTAGTTATTAAGCTCCTTTTCGTACAATTCGACAACAAAAACTGAGAGTGTGCCACTAGCGCATAGTTGACGGTACCGCTGCTTGCCTGCCTGTCGGCAGTTCAACTGCTACAGTCGCCGTTGGAGAGCTGATGCGATGTTCGGGCGGATCGTTAAGTTGCATTTCTACACGGGGCTAACATTTTTGGTTCGGTACCTGAACAAATTGAAGGAACCAGATGTGGTTGAGAGTTTCAGAGGGAGCATTAGGCAAGGATTGTCTGAAACGGGGGAAAGTAATACAGTAGAAGAAGAATGGATAGCTCTGAGAGATAGAGTAGTGAAAGCTGCAGAGGACCATATAGGCAAAAGGACAAGGCCTAATAGAAATCCCTGGATAACACAGGATGTACTGAACTTAATTGATGAGAGGAGAAAATATAAAAATTCAACAAGTGAAACAGGAAAAAGGGAGTACAAACGACTGAAAAATGAGATCCACAGGAAGTGTAGACTGGCTAAGCAGGAGTGGCTAAGGACAAATGCAGAACCGTAGAAGAATGCATAACTAGGGGAAAGATAGATACCGCCTACTGGAAAATAAAAGAGGTATTTGGAGACAACAAAGCAGCTGTATGAATATCAAGAACTCAGACGGAAAACCAGTACTAAGCAAAGAGGGGAAAGCTGAACTGTGAAAGGAATATATAGAGGGCCTTTACAAAGGAAATAAACTTCAAGTCGGTATTGTAGAAATGGAATAAGAAGTGGAGGAAGATGAAATAGGAGATACGATACTGCGAGAAGAATTTGACAGAGCGCTGAAAGACTTGAGTCGAAACAAGGCCCATGGAGTAGACGATATTCCGTCTGAACTGCTGATGTCGTTAGGAGAGCCAGTCGTGAAAAAATTGTACCACCTGGTATGCAAGTTGTATGACACGTGGGAAATACCCTCCGACATCAAAAACAATACTGTAATTCCAATTCCAAAGAAAGCAAGTGCAGACAAGTGTGAAAATTACAGAACTATCAGTTTAATAAGTCATGGGTGCAAAATACTAACACGAATTATCTACAGACGAATGGGAAAAAATTGTGGAATCCGACCTCGGGAAACATCAGTTTGGATTTAGGAGAAATGTAGGAACACGGGAGGGAATACTCACATTTCGGTTTATCTTAGAAGATAGGCTAAGGGAAACCTACGATTTTAGCGTTTGTCGATTTGGAGAAAGCTTTTGACAATGTCGACTAGAATACACTCTTCCGAATTCTGAAGGTATTAGGTGTAAAATATAGGGAGCGAAGAGTTATATTCAACCTATACAAAAACCAGACAGCGGTTATTAGAGTAGAAGGGCAAGAAAGGGACACAGAGGTTGGGAAGTAAGACAGGGTTGTAGCCTTTCCCCAATGTTGTTCAATCTGTACATTGAGCAGGCAGTGAAGGAATTGAAGGAGAAATTTGAAGAGGGCATTAAAGTTCAGGGAGAAGAAATAAAAACATTGCGGTTTGCTGATGATATAGTAATTTTGTCAGAGACCGCAAAAGATCTGGATGAACAATTGAATGGGATGGATAGTGTCTTGAAAGGAAGATATAAGATGAACATTAACAAGAGTAAAAGGTAATGGAATGCAATGTCAGAAAATCAGGTGATGCTGAAAGAATTAGATTAGGTAATGAGACAATAAAAGTAGTAGATGAATTTTGTTATTTGGGTAGCAGGATAACTTCTGATGGCCGAAGTAAAGAAGAATGCAGAATGGCTATTGGAAGAAAAGCGTTTCTAAAGAAGCTAAATTTGTTAATATCCAATATTAATTTAAATGTTAGGAAGTCCTTTCTGAAAGCATTTGTCTGGAGTGTAGCATTGTATGGGAGTGAAACGTGGACGATAAGGAGTTCAGATAAAAAGATGATAGAAGCTTTTTAAATGTGGTGCTAGAGAGGAATAATGAAAATTAGGTGGGTAGATCACCTAATGAGGAGGTGTTTAAACGAATCGAGGAGAAAAGGAGTTTCTGGCATATCCTGACTAAGAGAAGGGATAGACTGGTTGGACACATTCTGAGACATCAAGGAATTGTCAACTTAGCATTAGAAGGAAGCGTGTGGGGTAAAAATAGTATAGGGAGACCGAAGGACTAATATAGTAAGTAGATTCAAAAGGATGTAGGTTGTCGAACGTATTCTCAGATGAAGAGACTTGCACAGGGCAGGGTAGCGTGGAGAGCTGCATCAAACCAATCTGCGGACTGAAGACCGCAACAACAACATTCTTAGGCAGGCGGAACATACAAACACTTTCCTGTTCTTAAAATTTGCCAGTCTTCTTTATTTTCGATGTTTCGCTTCTTAATTGTGGGGCTTATTGTTTTACATGCCTTGTGAGTGGCTATGTTGCGCCCAAGTTGCATACAGTGTCTCCCGGCTTGTGGCATGTACCAGAGACTCCCTGTTTTAATCTGTTCCTAAATGTAACAATTTTACGGACTCACTAAGTACGTATACTCCCTTTGTACTGAATAATTTAATTAAAGACGTAGGGTAGCAATTTTATTATATGACAGACTTCATTATTTTATTATATTGTAATTTTCAGATGCACCTGATGATGATATATAGGTCTCGAAACTTGGGTAGTGAAAAGAAATAAAAACAGTTTCAATTTAACAACTGTTGTGGATCAAATTATTAAAGACCATTATTATATGATTACGCAATTGCAGAGCAAGCACTGGAGATAGTTTGTTTCACAAAATATATGGGAGTAGACATTAGAATCGATTTGAACTGCAACGACTATATAAAATAAATCGCGGGTGAGGCATAAGCCAGAATGAGATTCATTGGCAGAATACCCAGAAAGTAGATTCCACCAACAAAGGTCTAATAATACTTACATATTGTGGGAGCGTACCAATCAGGGTTGATAGAGAGGATCCAAAGGAGAGATGCACGCTTCTTTACAGGTTCCTTCAGACGACCTGTCATCTTCCGTGCCCGACGCTGCCGGAAAGACGTTTTACACCACGCCACGGGATTCCGTCAGTTCCGAAAGTACACGTTTCTACAGAATCAAGCAAATATTACTTCCTTCTCTGTAATTCTCGCAGAAAAGATCACGAGGATAAAATAAGAGAGATTGGAGCCCCCATTTATGCTTAACTTCAGTCATTTTCCCGCGACTGGGTTAGGAGGACATCGAAAGAGTATAAAGAAGGGCAGCTCATTTCGTATTGTCACGATACAGGGGAGACGGCGTTACGGAAATGATACGGGATCTGGGATGGGAATCATTGCAACAACGACGCTTATTGCTGCGGCGTGGGCTACTTACGAAACTCCAATCGCCAACATTCTCCTCCGACTGCGAAAATATATTGATGACTCCCACTTACATAGGTAGAAATAATCATCAGAGAAAAATACGAGAAATCAGAGTTCGAACGGAGAGATTCAGGTGTTCTTTCTTCCCGCGAGCTATTGGAGTATGGAATGGGAGATAAATAGTATAAAGGCGGTTCGATGAAACCTCTGCCAGCCACTTAAATGATATTTGCATAGTAGATGTTGATGATAGCAGAACGAAACGGAAGAATGATAGTTTCAAAGTATTTATTATTTTATTTATTTACTTTTTTCACTAGGGATACCGGGGATTCGGTGAAGCCGCGGCGGAGTAGCCAAGCGCACTGAGGCGCTATGCTACGATGCGCGAGGCCGATCCCCGTCAGGTGTTAGAATCCCCCTAAGGATTAAGTGCCTTGTTGTGGTTGTTGTTGTTGTGGTCTTCAGTCCGCAGACTGGTTTGATGCAGCCCTCCACGCTACCCTGTCCTGTGCAAGTCTCTTCATCTGAGAATACGTTCGGCAACCTACATCCTTTTGAACGTGTTTAATGTATTCGTCCCTCGGTCTTCCTCTACGATTATTACCCCACACGCTTCCTTCTAATACTAAGTTGGCAATTCCTTGATGTCTCAGAATGTGTCCAACCAATCTATCCCTTCTCTTAGTCAGGAGATGCCAGAAACTCTGTTTATCCCCGATTCGGTTAAGCACCTCCTCATTAGTTACGTGATCTACCCATCTAATTTTCATCATTCGTCTGTAGCACCACATTTCAAAAGCTTCTATCATCTTTTTATCTGATCTCCTTATCGTCCACGTTTCACTGCCATACAATGCTACACTCCAGACAAATGCTTTCAGAAAGGACTTCCTAACATTTGAATTAATATTGGATGTTAACAAGTTTCGAATCTTTAGAAACGCTTTACTTCCCATAGCCAATCTGCATTTTATATCTTCTATACTTCGGCCATCAGAAGTTATCTTGCACCGAGCGAGGTGGCGCAGTGGTAACGCACTGGACTCGCATTCGGAAGGATGGTGGTTCAAATCCACCTCCGGCCATCCAGATTTAGGTTTTCCGTGATTTCCCTAAATCACTCCAGGCATATTCCGGGATGGTTCCTTTCAAAGGGCACGGCCGATTTCCTTCCTCATCCTTACCCAAAAACTCCGAGCCTTAGCTCCGTCTCTAATGGCCAAGCTGTCGATGGTCGTTAAACCCTAAGCATCCATCCATCCAGCACCTAACGCCTTCCAACAAACGGGAAAAAACAAACGGGGAGAAGTTATCTTGGTACCCAAATAACAAAATTCATCTACTACTTTTATTGCCTCATTACCTAATCTAATTCCTTCAGCATTACCTGTTTTTCTGACATTGCATTCCATTACCTTTGTTTTACTCTTGTTAATGTTCATCTTATATCTTCCTTTCAAGACATTGTCCATTCCACTCAATTGCTCTTCCAGATCTTTTGCAGTATCTGACAGAATTACTATGTCATCGGCAAACCGCCATGTTTTTATTTCATCTCCCTGCACTTTAACGCCCTCTCCAAATTTCTCCTTCCATTCCTTCACTGCCTGTTCAATGTACAGATTGAACAACATTGGGGAAAGGTTACAACCCTGTCTTACTCCCTTCCCATCCTCTGCGTCCCTTTCTTGCCCTTCAACTCTAATAACCGCTGTATAGGTTGAATATAACTCTTCAATGTTCAAATGTTTGTAAATCTATCGGACCAAACTGCGTGGTCATCAGTCCGTAGCTTACAAACTACTTAAACCTAGGTAAACTAACCTACGGACAAACACACACACCCATGCCCCAGGGAGGACTCGAACCTCCACGGCGAGAAACTGCGCGCTCCGCAGCGAGGTGCTTTAGACCGCTCGGCTACTCCACCGCGGCTATAACTCTTTGCTTTCTGTATTTTACCCCTGATACCTTCATACTTTGGAAGAGTGTATTCCAGTCGACATTGTCGAAAGCTTTCTCCAAATCTACAAATGCTAAAAACGTAGGTTTCCCTTTCCTTAGCCTATCTTCTAAGATAAGTCGTAATGTGAGTATTGTCTCCCGTGTTCCTACATTTCTCCTAAATCCAAACTGATCTTCCCCGAGGTCAGATCTCACAAGTTTTTCCATTAGTGCCTTAAGTTTAACACACATTTGAATTGTATCACTGAAGCATTGAACACATAAGGCGCGCCGCCACTGCTTCGGACATACGTATAGAGTGCTCCGAAGTGCGATGCGAGATCGCTGCGACTCGCGGCCGATCTTCCCCGCTGGAGCCGGCTGCCCCCCCCCCCCCCCGCCCTGTGTTTGCGTGACGTCACGGCGCGACGTGTGCCCGACCTGCCTCAACGGGACGCCTGAGCGAAGCCGCGAGCAGTGCGCGCGCCGCCACCACAGCGGGCGGACGTGTTTGGACCAGCGGAGCCGCTGTAGCAGCCGGCACGCACGACTGATTCCCACACCTGCTGCTCTAAGCGGCGGACAGCTAGGCACCCTCTGTCTACTGGTTTAAGTGCTGCGGGGAGAGGATTGTGAGGCAAGCAGAGACTGGGACTACGTGTAGCATAAGGCGCGTGTTGTCAGAGGGAGTCTTCTGGTGATAGGAGTGGGTGGACAGTGTGCCAGCCGACGTAGGTGACAGTCTCACGCACCACACTGCTGCTGCGGCTAAACATCACTTTCGTCTAGCAGTGTACCACGTTAGCGGTGAAACATCTGACAGTGTGCACGGCGTGACTAAAATGTCTTCACTGGAGCACCGGCGACAGTGACGGCTGGAGGACAGGTGTTGCGCCGGCAGCTTTCTCCCAGCACGGAAGGCCGAGTGCGTAACGCAGGTGAGTTACTCGCACCGCTTCTAACCACCGCGACGCGTACGGCTCGCTTTTAACTTGGTTAGGCGTTATTTCAACCGCTAGAAGCTACTTGCCAGTGATATTGAGTACATTATTGGCCCACTTTATGTTAGGTAGTAACACGAAAAGTGGGCCTTTGCGATCGCCTTTTGACAGCTCGAAATTTAAATGAAAATAACGGCTTAACCATTCATCAGACACGAAAATTGAATAACCAAATTTGTAGAGAAGAAAATTCTTTATAACTTTGCTCTCAATTGTTTTGTTTTTTTTGTTTTTTTTTCATATCTCGTAACGTCTCAGAGATATTTGCAAAAATAACGGCGATTTTGAGATGCCTCTCTGTCTGTCTGTCCGTAACGTGTTCCCTATTTTTAAGACGAATCGTTCAACCGATCAGCACCAAATTTTACAGACATAATTATAGGCCGCCAGAGACCGGAACCTCCCTTTTTCAAATTAGTAATATAATTGTAATTGCAAACGAACCGTTCATTTGATACGAAAATTGAATAGCCTAATTGGTAGAGGGGAAAATTCTCCACAACTTTGCTCTCTTATTTTTTCATATCTTGCATCGTTGCAGAGATATTAGAAAAAATTACGGCGATTTGACGATGTCTGTCGGGCTGTAACGTGTTCCCACTTTTTAGGTCGAACCGATTGGCACCAAATTTACAGACATAATTGTTGGCTACCAGAGACATCGCTTTTTCAAAATTTTCGGACAAGAAATGCGTTAGTAATACAAAAAATGCCGTTTGTAACGTAATTTTATCTGTCAAACCACCCCATTTAAATTATAAGATACCTGAAGACGTGTCTTCAACGGTACAAAAACGGTAGTAACGCAATAAAGTCGTATAAAAAGAGCTAAGGCGGACTGCAATAATTCATAGAAAGACATCCTGATTGTTTATATCACTTTCTAGAATTGATTTACAATGTAAATAAACCGCTAATCTGACGCAAAAATTGAATAACAGAATTTGTAGAGGAGAAAATTCTCTACTGGTTTGTTCCCTTATGTTTTTTCATATATCGTATCGTTTGAGAGGTATTGGCAAAAATAACGGAGTTCTTACATCCTCCATTGAATTAACGAAAACCAGCCGTTCTCAGATGTCACGTGTCATTCCTCGCCCAGAATTCTCTCTGGCATACGCCATCTCGCGTTGCGTATTTGATTATTTTCTTATTGTCACTTACACGTTGTCATTTCAAAGCAATGGCGCACTGAAGAATTAACAAAACCACATCGTTCTTCGTGCGATAAACGATAAACTAGTGTTTACAAATGCCACATTAGCATCAGTTAACAACGGCTATTAATAGTATGAGATTAAAGATTGCAGTTTCTAGTTGTTAACTGTTGCGTAGTGGGCAATGCGTTGGACTGTGACGCTGAAGGTCAGTAGTTGAGAGCCCGCCACTACTTAATTTTTTTTCCTAGAAGGGTTTCAGACACTCTTAGTAATTAATTTTTTATTATTTAGATCATTATTTTGTCCAAATTGTTTGCAAAAACTTATAATACTACAGATCTAGAGTGGGCCTTAAAACACGTCAGTGCGATTTCTTTTTATACAAAATGCGAGGCTAAAGGGAATGCTGTCAACCGTTAACTGAACAAAGATCATAGTAAAATTCTGCTCGCCGCCCGGGAATAGCCGAGCGGTTTGGAGCGCCACGTTTTGGATCGTGTGACCTCCCGCGTCGGAGGTTCGAATCCTGCATCTGGCATGGATCTTTGTGTTGTCTTTACTATAACTTAGTTCATAAGTAGTTTGTAAGTTTACTGAGATATCAGTACCCAGAACAACCACCTCTGGCCGTTATAACGGCCTTGATACTCCTGGGAATTGAGTCAAACACAGCATAAGCTCCTTCTCTAATGACCACGCTGTCGACGGGACGTAAAAACCCTAAGCTTCTTTTGTTTCTGTGCCATTTTCGTCGCAGAGTGTCTGGACATTTTGTTCTGATCCACCTACAGTTTCGACATAAGACCAAAATTTCTTAGGATTTTCGGCCAAGTCAGAACACAGAACTTTACTTTCGAATTCGTTGAACGCCTCTAGCATAGCCCTCCGCACGCTACATTTCGCTTCGTTTAATTTTTGTTTCTCTACAAGGTTATGGCATTTTTATGTTTGCGGTGAAGTTCCCTTTGCTTCCGTAGCAGTTTTCTAATTCGGTTGTTGTACCATGGTGGCTCCTTTCCATCCCTTACGATCTTGCTTGGTACATATTCATCTAATGCATATAGCACGATGGCACTGAACTTTGATCACTGTTCCTCAACAAACTTCTGTCTCGAGCCGTCAAGTACTCTGAAATCCGCTTTTTGTCACTTTTTCTGAACAGAAAAATCTTCCTAAATTTTTTTGATATTTCCATTTACGGCTGACATTATCGATGCTGTAACCGCTTTATGATCGCTGATTACCTGTTCTGCGTTAACTGTTTCGAATAGTTCGGGTCTGTCACCAGAGGGTCTAATATGTTGTAACCGATCAAAACCTGAGAGAATCTCTTCAGATCCGAAGAGACACGCATCATTGGTACCGTCGTGAGCCACCACCTGCAGTTGGCTGCACCCCGTACCCCTCATGGCATCCGGAACGACCCGTTCCACATTTGGAATGACCCAACCCGGTATACACACGGAGTGCACGTTGGCCTTCTTCCCCTCCTTGCCAGCCGTCTAAGGGGCTCCATCACCCGCCTAACGTTGGAACTCATAACTACAAGTATACCCATCCTCTGTGAAAGCCCGGATCTTGCAGGCTGAGTGCTGATCTCGGGATTTACATTTGCTCAAGTTTGTTTGCCTTTGACATTAACAGCTATATCTCGGTACGCAATAAAAATTGTACAGATGTTATCCCTTTCAGACCCAAGGTTGTAGGTGTTGTGACATTAATCTAAAAAGGGACGTCCAAGGTAGAAAATACACACAGTAATTCATTGAAAAAAAGGAAATAAATGTATTTTCAAAAATTTTGTACCCACACAGTTGTATATTTTGGGCCTTCACTAAAAATATTTAACATCAGCATTATTTTACAGTAACATGCCTTTGAAAGAAATTACATAATAACATCACAGGATCATATAAAATCAACTGGCTGTCAGATGTGATAACTTCACACGTAAAAAAAACGATATCAACACCTTGTCAACAAGTCTTTCTTGCCGCCATCCTAACTGCACTGGAAGTTTGCCGACTTTGCGGACTTCTGGTGTCACCCAGTGTAGAAACGTGGAACACGTTGTGCACGTTTCAACAGTCCATCCACGATTGTGTGATGCAGGTCCGAACTTCCTAGGGTGCATCACAACAAAATAAATCGAGCAAACCCAGAACCGCACAGTTGTTTGAGCAGGGCCTGAAACGGTTATATGCAATCTATAATGCAATGAATCTATAACGTCCTAAAATATCTACGAATATTCTTGAGACAGCCTGTCGAACAACTACGTTCCCCTGAGCAGGAGACGAGTACACATTTCTCAAACATTCGCGACTCGGCTCAGTTTGTCAGCAACTGCTAATGCTCTCTCTCTCTCTCTCTCTCTCTCTCTCTCTCTCTCTCTCTCTCCTCTCTCTCTCTCTCCTCTCTCTCTCTCTCTCATATATATATATATATATATATATATATATATATATATATATATATATAATAGTAGGTAGTTCCAGTTTCCAGGTTATGTTCAAATTTATTCCTTGATTTATCCACCACACAATGGATATTCATTTATTACTGTTTAGTTTTTAAGTTGCCAATTGTAATAACACAATGTCAAAGATGTGTTTTACTATGTACGGAAGTATAAGTGTAGACTTATGTCTTTCAGTACAGTATCAAAACATTGTAACCTCTTTGACACAGCAGTCAAAACTCTGAAGATGGCCTTATAATCCGAAAATCAGTTAAGTAAACAAAAATGAACTCATAGAACACACAAAAATTGAGTTTTCTCATTTTCTGTTATAGTCTCATGATTTTCATGCTGTTCTTCTCACCTGGTCACTGGCTAAATTCACACAGCTTTGCCACAATTTGTATATTTCCTCATATTTCGATTAAAATATCTGTTAGTAATCTCTTGAGGCTACATGAGTAAATAAAAATTTAATTTATGGAAATGTTCAAATGTTTGTATAGCTAATGTGACTTAACGATGGGGTCATCAGTCCCAAACTTATGAACTAACTAAGACTAAGGACGGCACAAATATCCATGCCCGAGGGGGGATTCGAACCCCCCACCGTAGGGACCGTGCAGACCGTGACTGGAGCGCCTCAGTCCCCTCGGCCACCGCGGCTAGCTAATTTGTGGATATAGAATTCGCTGATAATGTCCTAAAATAAAGGACGAAACGCGTTTGGAAGAAATAAAAGAATTGCATCAACAAAATTGCTTTTCATTTCCGAAAACAAATTGTTCTTAACTTGGTGCGAGAAACGGTCACAAAAACGAACTCTTTGAAATAATTAGCGCATGTCTTCTGGGCACATGAATGGATAAGGTTCTGTTGAAAACTATAAAGACGCTTTACGAATCATTCCCTCGAATAATTGCATTTTTTCCCCAAAACCAATGCTGGGGAAACTCCTAAGTAATAAATATTGTCTTTCTGTTAGGTGTACTTATTGTTTAGCCCACCCGCTGTATGTAGATCCATTATGAATGGTAACAGTGCCCCCAACATAAAAATAGGGCCACAAGAAAGAAGATGGCGCTTATTTTAGTGACCTGTTAATAAAAATATTGAGACACGACCCACACTCAGCTTTTCCCGTGGACATCGGTGTGTCGGACGATTTCGCCTGAGCATAATGTAGCACACGAGTACAAGGAGGATACATGCTCGCAAGAAATCTGCCCCGCTGTGAAGAAGATATTTTCCGATAACTTTGAAAAAGAACGAATTTTCTGCGATCTGCTTTTGCCTTCTATGCATAGAAATTCCACTTTAAATTCCCTGCTCCGTTACGACAGCCAGACGTCGTCGACGGTTAATTGCTGTCCCCATATTTAGCGTTGTTGGAATTTCGTCACACCTGTAGATTGTGCGCTGGCCATAAGGGAAAATTTGCTCGGTTCCCATTAACTTTTCAGGTTTTTAAGAGCAACATGAGAGACCATCTCAATTTCATTGCCTCTTGCTATCAGAATACAATCATAAATAACTACGTAGATGACCTTTTATTGATACCGGACGTGTTTTTCGTTATCCTATACAATATTCAACATTAGTTTCCAATTTTGATTCATCGATACTTGTACTGAAATAGGAGTCATACGACCTGAAAATTCGCATTACAGCCGCGATCAACTCACGAATATTAAAGCACAAAAGTTACTGAAAATAAATGTTTTTACAAGCATATTAAGTAACTTCTACCAGTTCTGCATGAAATATTATACTTCCACTATATAACTACCCAGGTACTCGCGAGAATAAGAAATGCGTTTATTGAAATTCTCAAATGTTCAAATGTTTATAAATCTATCGGACCAAACTGCATGGTCATTAGTCCGTAGCTTACAAACTTCTTAAAGCTAGGTAAACTAACCTAAGGACAAACACACACACCCATGCCCCAGGGAGGACTCGAACCTCCACGGCGAGCAACCGCGCGCTCCGCATCAAGACGCTTTAGACCGCTCGGCTATTCCACCGCGGCTTGAAATTCTCAATGACACGTTCACAAACATCTGGTGCAGTACCGTGAATAACCCTTTTACTTTAATCCTTCAACTCACGTACTTTTTGTAATTTCTTCCCGTACATTTTTGATTTAAAAAACCCAGAGAGGAGATGTTTTTGCTGCGCCCTGCGCTGCTGCCATAGAAGTTTGGGTCGTTCTGGTGGACGATAACACTTGTCCGCACAGAGCTGCACTGGTGGACGACATGCTTGAAGCTGAGGGAACTGAATGGAGGTGCCAGCTTGTTCACCGGACTTATGTCCGACTGAGCATGTCCAGGATGCACTTGGCAGACGCATTGCAGACAGACCAGCACCTACCACAACGGTTGCAAAACTGGATATTCCAATCATGGAAGAGGCGAAATATCCCTCAAAGAGCTGATTGGTAAACTAATTTCTTCCATGCCACACAGGAGTGCAACTATACTGGCCGTCCGAGGTGATCACTCACCATATCAGAGGGCGACGAGAATGAGCATATCACTGTTATGGTAGCTCTAAATAAGCGCCATGTCAACCTCAAGTAAGGAGTCGAGGCAGCAAAGCGCTGTACAGTATTACACACAAATTACAATTGTAACCATTACCTGAATAAAATATGTTAGCATGTGTGTAATGTGTATGGTATCTCAAAAAATGTTTGTATAGTCTATGGGACTTAACTACGGGGTCATCAGTCCCTAAAGTTACAAACTACTTATGAACTACTTACTAACTAGCACGGCACAAATATCCATGCCCGAGGGGGGATTCGAACCCCCGACCGTAGTGGCCGTGCAGACCGTGACTGGAGCGCCTTAGTCTCCTCGGCCACCGCGGCCGGCTATGGCATCTCACCTGACCCCCTAACTGTTTTGAATACTGTAGTTGGTGACTCTCATTTTTCGTGTATTTGCTTAATGGCAGCGATTGGATAGGGGATTTCCTGTCAGAGAGGACACAGTTCGTAGTAATCGATGGTAAGGCATCGACTAAAATTGAGGAGATATCGAGTGTTCCACAGGGTAGTGTTATTGGTCATCTGCTGTTCCTTATTTACATAAACGATTTAGGGAGAAAATCTATCATATGTTGAAAATAGTAGACTGGCAGGGCGGGATTAAAGTAGGTGAAAACAAAATAGGCAGTCTCGCATATGCGGATGACTTAGTTGTAATGGCCGATTCGATTGAAAGTTTGCAAACTAATATTTCAGAGCTCGATCAGAGGTGCAAGGATTATGATATGAAGATCAGCATCTCCAAAACTAAAGTAATGTCTGTGGGAAAGAGATTCAAACAGATTGAGTGCCAAATAGGAGGAACAAAGTTAGAACAGGTAGACTGTTTCAAGTACCTGGGATGTATTTTCTCACAGAATGGCAACATAGCGAAAGAACTGGAATCGAGGTGAAGCAAAGCTAATGCAGTGAGTGCTCACCTAAGATCTACTCTCTTCCGCAAGAAGTAAGTAAGTACCAAGACTAAGCAGTGCACCGCTCTATCTTTCGACCAACTTTGTTGTATAGGAGTGAAAGTTGGGTGGATACAGGTTACCTTATTCATAAGATAGAGGTTACAGATATGAAAGTAGCAAGAATGATTGCAGGTATCAATAGATGGGAACAATGGCAGGAGGGTGTCCATAATGAGGAAATCAAAGAAAAGCTGGGAATGAACACCATAGATGAAGGAGTTAGAGCGAACAGACTGAGATGGTGGGGTCATGTTACATGCATGGGAGAAGCAAGGTTACCTAAGAAACTCATGAGCTCGTCAGTAGAGGGTAAGAGGAGTCGAGGTAGACCAAGAAGAAAGTACCTAGAGTCGGTGCAGAATGATTTTGAAGTAAAAGGCATAACATCAGACGAGGCATCAATGTTAGCATTGAATAGGGGATCATGGAGGATTTTTATTAGAGGTACTATGCTCCAGACTGAACGCTGAAAGGCGTAATCAGTCTCTAATGATGATGATCTAAGTAGCTCTCTTAGGTTGTTTGCAGATGACGCCATCATTTATCGTCTAGTAAAATCATCTGAAGATCAAAACCATATCACTATGGTGTACAAATTGGCAATTGACTCTAAATAATGATAAGTGTGAAGTCGTCCACACGAGTACTAAAAGAAATCCGTTAAACTCTGTTTACAAGATGAATCAATCAAAAGTGAAGGCCGTAAACTCCACAAAATACCTAGGAATTACTATTACTTAAACTGGAAAGAACACGTAGATAATGTCGTGGGAAAGGCGAACCAAAGACTGCGTTTTATTGGTAGAACCCTTAAAAGATGCAATTGAACCACTAATGAAACTGCATACACTATGCTTGTCCCTCCTTTTTTGGAGTATTGCTGCCCAGTGTGGGATGCTTATCAGGTGGGTTTGACGGAGAACATCGAAAGAGTCCAAAGAAGGGCAGCTCGTTTCGTATTGTCACGATACAGGGGAGACAGCGTTACAGAAATGATATACGATCTGGGACGGGAATCATTACAACAACGGCGCTTATCGCTGCGGCGTGGGCTACTTACGAAACTCCAGTCGCCAACATTTTCCTCCAAATGCGAAAATATATTGTTGACTCACACTTAAATAGGTAGAATTGGTCATCAGGATAAAATACGAGAAAACAGAACTCGAACGGAGAGATTCAGCTGTTCTTTCTTCCTGAGCGCTGCTCGAGAATGTAATGGGAGGTAAATAGTATAACGGTGGTACGAAGAACCCTCTGCTAGGCACTTAAATGTGATTTGCAGAGTATCCCATGTAGATGTAGGTGAACGGTGGCATTCAGTCCTTCTTTTTCCCGTCTTTGCCCCTGCACCCAGTCCACTTATTGGGTTTGGTCCTTTTAATCCATGTTCTGTCTGAAATGCAGTCTCTGATGCCCGTATTTCAAGTCGTGCCTTCTTTGTTCCGGCCAGGAGAAATGTGGATAGCGGCGTAACGTGAGACGGAGGGAAAGCGCAGCCAGTGTTACAGCGATACGGGCCGGATGTGCGGTGGGCGGACCTGGCTCAGCTGCCGGCAGTTGTTTCTGCGCCGTGGCACCCTCTCTGCACTTGTGTACCACCAGTGGCGTAGCTATCATAGGGCTGGGCGGGGCAGTGCCCCGGGGCCCCTGAGCTTAAGGGGCCCCTCGGCCTTCGTGAGCTGCCTCCGGAAAAGTTACAATAGAGCGTCGAATTGTTTAATTTCTTTTCTTTACTGTCCCGCCCTAACGTCCCTCCCTCCCCTCTCACCAAGTTTCCAATAGTAACCGCATTGGGCAACCGCGTGGCGGAGCAAAGCTTCCTACTGGGGCCTTCACTTCACACGACGCCATTCGGAAGCGCAGCTGACCGGCCAAGCCGCCACTCGCTGTGTACAACAACCGGCACACTTCAGTCGGTGTAACTGCAGAAGTAGCGGCAGCATCAAAGCTGCTCACAGCAACAGCTGAAACTTCAAAGTGTTGCGCCTCCAAATACTGTATTGGTAAATAGAAGTGTACAGTACGATTATCTGTGTAAACCGGTTTTTCTAACATCCATGTCTCCCAATACTTTGGATAATCGACGTTTTACTCTATATTTTAGTTGAATGAAGGATTCTCGACTTTACTCTAGACCGACAAACCTCAAAGGCACGAAGTGAAATCTAAAATTATTCCCACCTCAGTATATAACCATAACAAGGTCTATTGCTTGTCCGCTAAGACGTGTACCGTGTCACTATTAGCGTGTTGTCGGTTGAAGTCGGAGTTGCGAAATAACAGTCAATGGCGCTGAATTGGCAAGCAGTGTGTTTGACAATACACGGTGTGACCACAATTGAATATGAAGTCTCTATAGTGTATTATTGCAGAACAGTATTGTTATACTAACTCCTCTTTGTGTAGTGAAAACCCCCAAAGGAGTGTTCCTTAATCATAAATCCAAATTAAGTACTATAACCAATTGCACTCTGAAATTTGTGCAAGAAGTGTCCTACTCAGGTCGAACTCATTCCTCTGCAAAGTTTCATCCAAATCCACCCATTAATTTATGCTTGAGAGCATAACAAAGAGACTTACACAGTTATATTAGAGCGTACGATTAAAAATTATCTGGTGCATCGCACGTAATACTTTAATTAGTAGTATTTGGGTTTGCCTTATTATGTCTTCCAGTGGGCGGTAAGAAGCTGATGAAGTAGTTTTGTATCTGTATAGTTTTAGTTTAAAGAGGGCCCCAATGTCATTTTCGCCCCGGGGCCCTTGGTGATACAGCTACGCCACTGTGTACCACGTGTGATGGCGGCGAACGTGTACAGCTAAGGCTGTAGTCAAAGTGGCTCCGATATCGGTGGGTTTTACCGACGACAGACATCGGCGGAAAACGGCCGATCGTTTCAAATTTGTGCTCCTCTATGGGCACCGCCTCAGTGTAGCCGATCTCATCGCCCAAACGTAGACATTTCGGACGACAGTCGGTGAAATTCAAATCAGTTTGTTTTCTTCGGTCAAATCGACCGACGTCCTCACATGCTAGATATGGACAGTGAGAAACTAATATGCTTAGTGAAAGAAAGAAAGAGTTTGTGGCACCCAGAAGACGATAAATATCACAATTGGGATATAATTCGGGTTCTATGGTCTGATATTATAGTTTATTGGGAACCCCAGGTTGGTTAAATCCTTTATCAGAAATTTTCGACGTAAATCATAACCTCAAAAAATGTATTCTATTCGCGATTGTGGCTTATCTTAATGTTATTGTAGTGGCTCTTTTACGATGTTTTACACTGTGATAATCGGGTATTAGCTGTCCACAAATTATTCTTACTGGTTCTGGCGTTCTTTAACAAGGCGATGAGTGTTCTATGAAGTGACCTGCAAATGTGGTGCAGGCTTACGTGTGCTTCCGCTTTTCAGTGGTTTCTGTGTTCAGAATTATTCTTAATTTCACACTAGTCTTTCACCAATATATTGAATGACAGTCATTGAAGTTCAATGTACCGATAGTTCAGTTCTTCCGTCATAATCTGATGTTTCTGGGTGGCCTTATACTGTGTTCTTCATGGATTTAAATACTGAGAAACTGCATTCGTTGTGTATTTTTACGCTCAGCACAACGCATTTCTAGAATTTTTCTTGCCTTTAGTGCATTTGTTTACATAAATATATCGTGACGTTTCCATGTGTGATTTTATGCAGCTGTTGCACAGATCTAGTCTTTTTGAGGTTATTGTAATGAGGGAAATTGTAGCATACATAATAAAATCTTGGCAACTTTTTTACGTACTAAATAGTACGTTTATGTATACTTGCAGGTATTATGTCTGTTCCATTAAACTGGATATCACAACACAAAAATCGTGACTTACACTGGTTTTTGTACACAGGTAGGTCTAAATCACGATTATTATGTTGCATATTCTGAGTAATGGAAGAGGCACAATACCTTTAAGTAGACAGAAAAAGTTATGGTTTCTAACATTAGGATAAGACACACACTTCAATATTTATCCTGTCCGATTTTCGGAATTTATGTAGCTAACGTAAAAGAGACAACTGCAGTGCAAGTGTGTCAGGAAATCACACATTGAAACGTCGAAAAAGTAGCGTACTTATGTAAAAAAAAAAATGCACTATAAGATGTGAATAAATCCTCGAAATTCCTTGCGATGAACAATAAACTTCCCTAACTGGTGTAGTTTTTCATTATTTAAAGCATGGAAGTTAATTAGTGTATGTCTGCACAACTTCAAATAAATTCAGCAAAACTGTAATATTGCTTGTCAGTGACACCACGAAATATCAAGTATGTAATAAACATTTCTCCTTTTAACGGTAACTCACATATTCGTAATGATTGTCTGGGTGTAGCAGTAACTGAGACCAGTACACAATCCTCGTCACTTTCTTCGTTCCATACAGGTGTAGCTCATTCGTATGCATTTGAAGTCTTTATTAATAACAAAAGTCGTATTGTAGCAGTAATTTCGAAGCATAAAAATGTCGGTGGAATCCATGGTACCCTAGGGAATTGAAATCTAATATACTTCAGACACAGAATACATTCAAAAGTAACCTAACTTTCTCCTTTAACCGGACCAAGTGACAAGCTATATGGGATGCAGTGTGACCACACCATCGCCGGATGTTTTCAGTCTAACTCGGTCGACAGCGTCTGACGACGGTCTGTCGGTGCCACTGTGCTGTGAACACGGCCTAAATGGCACCGTGCTTACTGCTCGACAGAAGGCGCGTTGGTTGATGCAAGAGATCACACCATTATTGGTTATTTACAGACATGTGGTACAACGGTAGAACCTGTTTCGATTGTTTCTGAACTGATTTCCTGATCAACCATTCGCTTTATAACAGCAAGTATTGAGCATATTAATACCATATGTTCCTTGTAATTTCTAGAGCTTTCGTCAATTCCTTCACACCAATATCCCTTTCAGACCCAAGATTTTTGGTGATGCGACGTTAAATAGAGAGGTGCGTTTGAGATACAAAATACATACAGTAATTCATAAAAAAATACATATATTTTCAAAAATTTTGTACCTACAAAATGTCTGTTTTAAGCCTTCACTAATTTTTTTTGCGATCTGCACCATCTTACAGTAACTTGCCTTTGAAAGAAATGACATAATAACATCATAGGACCATATAAAAAAACTAGCTTCACAGGGCAAAGCAAGGATATCAACACCTTATCAACGAGTGTTTCTTGCCGCCATTGTAAGTGTACTGGTAGTTTTCCGACTGCTGGTGCCACGCAGTGAAGAAACATGGAATTAAAACACATTGCGCACGTTACCACAGTCCATCGACGATTGTGTGATGAAGACGCGAACGTCCTAGGATGAATCACAAAAAAATAAAGCGAGCATAACCAGAAACGTACAATTGTGCTTGCAGGGCCTGAAAGGGATATCGTGGTTTAATCCTACATCTGACGTTCATCAACATCTTCAATCAGGTTTGGAGGAATAAGAAGGTACTGAAATCCTGGCAAAACCCATAATAATATCTCTCTATATAAAGGTTGTTGTTGTATTGCAATGGCGTTACCGGTTTATGAGGGCTCTATGAAAGGAAAAAAAGGCACCTGAGGACTGTATTAGATGCAAGAAATAATCTAAGAAATTTCAAGATATCCATGTTGGACACGAACTGCAGCTGTAGTGTAAATTGACGGTTTATTTTTCGTTAAAATAATTGCAACCAGCTGCCTTTTTGAATGATTTTTATTTAATTCAGAACTAGTTTTCGAGCCACTGCATGCTCATCTTCAGTGGATGCTTTACACGAACATTTCCGCTAAGTGTAGCTTATGCTGTCATGTACACCTGCAACTAGAACACAAACCAACATGACAGCATAACCTTCACTTAGCGGAAATGTTCCTGTAAAGTCATCCACTGAAGATGAGCCTGCAGTGGCTCGAAAACTAGTTCTGAATTAAATTTAAAAAAAAAAAAAAATCCAAAAAGGCAGCCGGTTGCAATTCTTTTAACGAAAATAAACCGTCGATGTAAGAAATTGTTTAAAAATTATAGGGGAGTGACATTGATGCACCATAAGGCCAAGGTATACGAGAAAATATTGAAAAGGAGAGTACGGAAGAAAGTGGGAAAAGGGTTGAGAGAAGATCAGTATGGTTTCATTCCAGGGAGGTCAACAGTAGATCTGATTTTTATTGTAAGGCAGTTACAAGACAAACATTACGAGTATGGTAGAGATTTGATATATTATAGTGTGGAAAGAAGCAAAGTATGGCAGGCTTTGAAGAAAAAGGGAACCGAGACGCAAACTGCTTGGAGAAGAAGTGAAATGTGCGTCGTACATCATTCGTGTAGACGATTCCCAGATACTTGATCCTGTCCAATAACGGGAATGGTGCAACGCAGTCTGCAGGTAGTCCGTACCTATATTCAAGGCGACAGATTCATACGACACATTCATGCAGCCCACCAATATAAGGTCGTCGGCATATGCTTGGCACTGTAATGAATAACCACAGATAGTAATTCTGCCAGGCGTTGGCGGAGGCCGCTGGGAAGTGATTCAAGAGGCAATGGCATACATGATCGTGGATAAAGGACATCCTTGTCGAATTGATTTCTTAATAGCTCCGCGTAGACGACATGCTTTCGCAAGTGCGATCGAATGGCTGTATTCACTGAGTGTCGTCTGGATGTTGTTGTCGCCGCCGAGGGATGTCTGGTTAGATGACACCACGCGATGCATACTTTTTTTTTTTAATTCGTGCTGCCATCAGTCTGGTGAAAATCTTAAAATCAAACTAGTGTTGGGGGCGATATTCTTTGAGTCCTCTACAAAGGCTGGCGGAAGTGGCACTCTCAACAAATTTCTGTCCAACGGGAGCAATCAAATGTTGGAAAGCCCGATAAAATTCCAAAGTTAAGTCAAGCGCTTTACCCCGAGACCAGCAGGCCACTACCAGTTATATCTCATCCATCGTTGCCAATCTTCGTCCTTACAACGGCGTTTTCAATAATGAAAATAAGAAAAAGGCATCAGACACCAGGTCTTGAGAGTAAGTAGGATGTTGCAGCACAGGAATTTCGTATTTTGTACACCAGTCACACACCACCGGGGATCAATGTGTCGGTGCGTTATCATGATGCAAGAACCGTGAATCGTCTCGCCACGGTTCAGACCGTTTCCTTCTCGCATTTTCTCGCAGGCACTGCAAGACGCCTCGATAGTATCGTTTAACGGTTTGCCCTGCGGATTAAAGGAGAGCATGCTAGTTTCATCATAAGTATAAATGGATAGCTCAGTCATCTAAAACACTGAAGAGTCGTTTCAGTTGAAAGAATGATTACATGATTCAACCGACAGAAAAACTACTACCTGTATTCACTCGAAAAGAAAGAATGAATAAATCAGTCAAACTGCAAAGTTGTCGAATGTTGTTTTTTCCTTTGCACCCACAGGCTGCTTTCACTCAAAAGAAATAAGTGAATAATATACAACCGACACTTAAAACAACGATCGACAGACTGTTTCATTCGGTTGCTTGCACCGTCTGGTTTCACTCAAAAGACTGAATGAATAATTCAACCGATGCGCAGAAGTACAACCGAATGATACTTTTTTTTCGAACAACCGAATCAATCTATTGTTTTCATTCGGTTGTTCCCATCACTAGGCTGAACTAATCCTTCAGAGACAAAGAAAACTGTTAATTTAATTTTTCATAACTACTTACGGGTTTTGTTTTTTTGTTCCATGTCTGTTTTCTAGAAGCTTTTGGTATGTTCTCCAGGCGGATATATATTTTGCTTCTTGAAGAACACATTTATATCATCACTTCACTCAATACTCGTTACTCATTTCGTGAGGGTTTGTGTACTGTTGTCAACTGTTGCATTTTGTCTGTCTTTTGTTGGTGTTTTACTCATCATAGGCCTCCATGTGTAGAGCCCACATTCGTCGCCTGGAGGGTGCGTTGCAGCCGAGTTTCATTCACCCCCTGTCTCGACTGGTTGTTAACAGGAGATATCGGTCCTCTCTTGCTGATGTTATCCGTGGACGACCTTGGACTTGCCTTCTTTTAACGGTTCTGGAAATTACACTTTGGGACACTCCAATAGCCGCAGCCATCTCCTTCTGTGTCTGTCCCGCTTTCAACCTTCCTATGACTCTCTATCGCAAATGCAACGATATTGTTGCATTGCACTACCTGCTCACTACACTATCTGAACCCAACTGCTTGAATAATTCTTTTGGTAGAGTAAACACAAGTCAACACCAATCCCTCCTGCTGTTACGACTATCTCGGTTCCGTAAGTTTGTCCTCTGCACGCCGTAGAACCGAGAAAAAGGCGTTAAAACACTTTAGTTCATTCTGTCGATGACAATACTTTAGAATCTAGATACCTCAACTAATCACCTAATTTATTAAAAGTTGTCAGCCAAGATCGTTTTCTTCTTTTAACTATACGACCGGTTTCGGCGTGCTAGACGCCAGTTGGAATTGTCAATATTGTGCTTCACTTAAGTCAGTACTAAGCTTGATTCTGAAGTGCCTCTAACGTAAATCTTGAGAAGGATGGAATCTGTCATTTTATTATTGACATGTAAATTTTATTTGCATGACACATTAATAGGGATGTATATCAATGTGCTATATTAGCAATTGTTGTTATAGCAGTGATGTAAAAAATTACGACAGGTCTGAAGCTGGCGTCTAGCACGCCGAAACCGGTCGTATAATTAAAAGAAAAAAGCGATCTTGGCTGAAAACTTTTTATTAAACAGTTCTGGGTCGCCCCAACAATGTGTTCCTTATATAATCACCTAATTGTTTTGAGCACCAGGTTATACTGATTTTGTAGTTAACATCTTTCATATAAAGGTCCTCCTGAAGTGTTTGTTTACCGAATTTATTGCTTGTATTATATACCGTCGAGCTGCAATGTATCTCGCGTTTCCAAACATACAAGTGCATATAAGAAGAAGCTTGACATTATTGATTCTGTAACATCATCACTGTACCACCCTCACGTATTTTATTTTGGTTGCAATATCAAATGTTTGTAGAACTGACGTACTTACTTGGAAGAATCAAAGGTTTTTAGAATGGCTAGGAACTGTGACTGCTGCGAACGGATGGAGGCAGAGTTGGTGACTCTTCGCTCGCAGCTTCAGGCGGCGTTGGCTTCGCTGGCAACGCTTGAGACTGCGGTGGGTGGGCGCCGCTGTTGTGGGCCGCTCGCGGGGGTACAGCAGACGCCCTGTGCGTCTGTTGTGCCCTCCGATCGGCCTGCGGCTGTGGCCAGCCCGCTCACTGCCCGCGAGGAGGCAGCCCCTCAATCCGTGGTGGATTGGGAGGTCCCCTCAGCGCGTGTCAGGCGGCGTAAGACTTCCCGGGGGACCGAAGTGGAGGCCTCCCCGGTTAGTCTTGCCAACAGATTCGAGGCGCTGTCTGTGGCAGGGGATGTTCCTGATGCGGATGGTGTCGCTTGTCCTGTACTCGCCCCTATGCCTTCAAGATCCGGGCGCTCACAGAGGGTGGGTCTGTTGGTAGTTGGGAGCTCCAACGTTAGGCGGGTAATGGAGCCCCTTAGGAAAATGGCTACTAGGGAGGGGAAGAATTCCAATGTGCACTCCGTGTGCATACCGGGGGGAGTCATTCCGGATGTGGAACGGCTCCTTCCGGATGCCATGAAGAGCACAGGGTGCAGCCAACTGCAGGTGGTGGCTCATGTTGGAACCAATGATGTGTGTCGCTTTGGATCGGAAGAGATCCTCTCTGGTTTTGAGCGGCTATCAGAATTGGTTAAGACTGCCAGTCTTGCTTGCAAGATGAAGGCGGAGCTCACCATCTGCAGCATTGTCGACAGGACTGACTGCGGACCTTTGGTTCAGAGCCGAGTGGAGGGTCTGAATCAGAGGCTCAGACGGTTCTGCGACCGTGTCGGCTGCAGATTCCTCGACTTGCGCCAAAGGGTGGTGGGTTTTCGGGTTCCGCTAAATAGGTCAGGAGTCCACTACACTCAGGAAGCGGCTACACGGGTAGCGGGGGCTGTGTGGCGTGGACTGGGCGGTTTTTTAGGTTAGATGGCCTCGGGAATACACAAAATGGGTTTCAGTCTCAAAGGGGGCAGGTCAGACACGGGAAGAAAGTAGACATAAAAACCATTGGTGTAACAGTTGTAAATTGTCGTAGCTGTGTTGGGAAAATTCCAGAGCTCCAAGCGCTGATAGAAAGTACTGAGGCACAAATCGTTATAGGTTCTGAAAGCTGGCTGACGCCTGAGATAAATTCGGCCGAAATTTTTTCAAAGGGCCAAATGGTCTTCAGAAAGGATAGAATAAATAAAACAGGGGGTGGCGTGTTTATTGCTGTTACAAATGGTTTATCCTGCAACGAAATTGAGGCAGATACTTCCTGTGAATTGGTCTGGGTAGAGGTTATACCTGACCACCGAAATAAATTAATAATTGGATCTTTTTATCGGCCCCCTGACTCAGACGATGCGGTTGCAGAAATGTTCAAAGAAAGCTTGAATCATATTTCAAATAGGTATCCGAAGCATACTGTTATAATCGGTGGCGACTTTAATTTACCCTCGATATGTTGGCATAATTACGTATTCAAAACCGGAGGCAAATATAAAACATCGTCCGAACTAGTTCTGAATGCTTTTTCTGAGAACTACTTCGAACAGTTAGTTCATGAACCCACTAGAATAGTACGTGGTTGCGAAAATACTCTTGATCTCCTAGCAACAAATAATCCCGAGTTAGTAAAGAGCATCAAAACAGATACAGGGATTAGCGAACATCGAGTTGTAGTAGCGAGACTGAATATCGAAATTCCCAAATGCACCAAAAATAAACGAAAAATATATCTATTCAATAAAGCAGATAAAACTTCGCTTCACGCTTTTCTGAGTGATAGTCTCCAGTCCTTCAAAACTAAAAATGCGAGTGTAGATCAGTTGTGGCTTACTTTCAAAGACATAATATCAGTAGCAATCGAGAGATTTATACCAAATAAATTAATAAAAGAGGGGGCTGACCCCCCGTGGTACACAAAACAGGTCAGATCACTGTTGCAGAAACAAAGAAAAACGCACGCAAAATTTAAAAAGACACAGAATCCGCAAGACTGGCAATCTTTTACTGAAACTCGCAACCTAGCGCGGACTTCAATGCGAGAATCTTATAGTTGTTTCCACAACGAAATCCTGTCTCGTAATCTTGCAGAAAATCCAAAGAAATTCTGGTCATATGTGAAGTACACTAGCGGCAAAACACAAACAATACCTTCACTACGCGATAGCAATGGTAATACTACCGACGACAGTACTGCTAAGGCAGAACTACTAAACACAGCTTTCCGAAATTCTTTCACCAAAGAAGACGAAGTGAACACTCCAGTATTCAATCCAAGAACAGCTGCCAGCATGCGAAACTTAGAAGTAGATGGTCCTGGAGTAGTAAAACAACTTAAGTCACTAAACAAAAATAAATCTTCCGGGCCAGATTGTATACCAACTAGATTCCTCTCAGAGTATGCTGATGAAATAGCTCCGTACTTAGCTATAATTTACAACCGATCACTCAGCGAAAGATCCGTACCCAAAGACTGGAAAGTTGCCCAAATTACTCCAATATTCAAGAAAGGCAATAGGAGTGATCCCCAAAATTACAGGCCTATCTCATTGACGTCGATTTGCAGTAGGATTTTGGAACATATACTTTGTTCGAATATTATGTACTACCTCGAAGAGAACGACCTATTAACCAATAGTCAGCACGGATTCAGAAAGTGTCGCTCTTGCGAAACACAGCTTGCCCTTTATTCACATGAAGTGTTAAGTGCCATCGACAAGGGATCTCAAATCGATTCCATATTTCTGGATTTCCGGAAGGCTTTTGATACTGTACCCCACAAGCGGCTTCTAATGAAATTGCGTGCTTATGGAATATCTCCCCAATTGTGCGATTGGATTCACGATTTCCTATCAGAAAGGACACAGTTCGTTGTAATTGACGGTAAGTCATCGAGTAAAACAGAAGTGATATCTGGCGTTCCACAGGGAAGCGTTATTGGTCCCCTACTCTTCCTCGTGTTTATAAACGATTTAGGAGATAATCTGAATAGCTCCCTTAGACTGTTCGCGGATGATGCTGTCGTTTATCGGTTAGTGAAGTCAACAGAGGATCAAAAGCAACTGCAAAGCGATTTAGACAAAATTTCTACTTGGTGCGAAAATTGGCAATTGACACTAAATAAAGAAAAGTGTGAAGTAATACACATGACCACTAAAAGAAATCCGCTGAACTTCAATTACGCGATAAATCAGTCAAACCTTAAGGTCGTAAATTCTACCAAATACCTAGGAGTTACAATTACGAACAACTTTGACTGGAGAGAACACATAGAAAATATTGTGGGGAAGGCGAACCAAAGGTTACGTTTCATTGGCAGAACGCTTAGACGATGCACCAGCTCCACCAAAGAGACTGCCTACATCACACTTGTGCGTCCTCTCTTGGAGTACTGTTGCCCCTTGTGGGACCCTCACCAGGTGGGACTGACAGAAGATATTGAGAAGGTTCAGAGAAGGGCAGCTCGTTTTGTTTTATCACGTTACGGGGGGGAAAGCGTCACGGAAATGTTGCACGAATTGGGGTGGAAATCATTAAAAGAAAGACGTTATTCATTGCGGCGCGATCTGTTTGCGAAGTTTCAATCACCGACTTTTAGTTCTGAATGTGAAAATATTTTGCTAGCACCCACCTACTTAGGGAGACATGACCATCCCAATAAAATAAGAGAAATCAGATCGAAAACGGAACGATTTAGGTGTTCTTTCTTCCCGCGCGCTATTAGAGAATGGAACGGTAGAGAAAAGTTATGAAGGTGGTTAATAAACCCTCTGCCAGGCACTTAAATGTGATTTGCAGAGTATCGATGTAGATGTAGATGAACTTATGGGACTTAACTCAAATGTTCAAATGTTTGTAGAGTCTATGGGACTTAACTACGGGGTCATCAGTCCCTAAACTTACAAACTACTTATGAACTACTTACATCTAAGGACGGCACAAATATCCATGCCCGAGGAGGGATTCGAACCCCCGACCGTAGTGGCCGTGCGGACCGTGACTGGAGCGCCTCAATCCCCTCGGCCACCGCGGCCGGCGTATTTTGGTTGCCATAAAGGCAAATATTTCTTGTGTTATCTTTTATGTCGCTTACAGTAGTAGTGAATATGTGTGGATGACACACGTTCAGTGAATACGTCACCTGGTAAGTAGTACCTAGCCCTGAAGCAGTGCCGCCAACTCGACGTTGCCGCTCGTGTAATGTATGTCAATTAGCTCTCATCAAGTAAATAGTGGCGTAATTTGTGCCGTGTATACGCCATCTGCTTGACTTTTAATGTATGTAAAGTGGTGGAGCGAGACACGGGCGTAAATAGCTACGATTTAGAGCGGCCAAATGGACTTAGATAAGCTGCCCAGTAGCCGTGTTCAGGGGAAACGCAGCCGCCATCTTTCCGAATACCAAAGCACTTAAGAGAGCAGCGCTGCTTTTGTTTGCTTCACTGCCGTAGAGTATCGCGTTTCAAGCCCCTTAATCGTTTCCTACTTCTCACCATTTGAACGATTAAAGAGGCGAAGAAGTTCAAGTTACTTATAAAAGTTCATTGGGGCACAGCGAAATTTTTGTGTAAACTGGTGCCAACACAAATTAGTAGAAGTTTCAAGTGATGCAGTCAGTCGGCATTTACTTCCAACCAAGGAGGTTAAAATACAGAGAGACGCCCTTACGCTCTAAAAGTGAAGCCTGCCTGCGCCATATTGCTAAGTTTTTGAGAAGTGTTCGTATTGTAGAGTTAATGTTTTATGTCACATAAAACAGGAGAAAAATGTCCGACGGTTATGCCTTAACATACAAAGTGTTAAAAGAGTGCAAATTAGCCGTGAAAATTAAGTTTTCAAATATATTATGATGAGTATTTATTACAATTTATTCAAAAAAGTATATTGTTTGGAAGTACATACTTTGCAGTGACTGTCAGTTCAGTATATTAACAGTAATAGGATCGACTTAACTCACGGTTTTAACGGCAAATAACATTCCAAAACTGACCAAGATGGCGGACAGGCTTCAACTGATGTGTGTGCTCGGCATAGATAATGCCATCTCCCTTTATTCTAACCTCCTTGCTTCCCAGTCACTGATTGAAGAATGGCGGTCCTGAGTTAATAATATACGACGGGGTACAAAAATGGAATTTGTTCACAAATTTACGTTACACTCTTCAAAATAATCTCCAATACAACAGGCACATTTGACCCACTGGTGCTTAGATTGGTTGCAGAAATGTCTGACAGCTACGCCATATTTCTTTTTTTTATTATTTTACTTATTCATTGTTGTCAAATCGCTGTCCTTCCATGCCCATTTTCATGTGTGTAAATAATAACAAGACGCACAGAGCCAGGGCAGGCGAGTACGGTGCGTGGGGCAGCGGACCCTGCCTTAATTTGGACAAAAGTCGCACTGGCTTGTCTTACGGCCTACTTTAGATTTGTAGTTTTATAAGTTTTTGGAAACATTTGGACAAAAATAAATATAATAATGTAAATAATAATGTAAACAATAAAAAATTAATTAATAAGAGTGTCTGAAACCCTTTTAGGAAAAAAAATTTGGTAGTTGCGGACTTTATACCACTGACCTTCAGCGTCACAGTCCAATGAATTGCCCACTATGCTACGGCCAACACTTAGAAGTTGCATTCTTAAGACGTGTTTTTGTTAATTCTTCAGTGCGCCATTCCTTTGAAATAAAAACGTGTGCCGGCCGCGGTGGCCGAGGGGACTGACGCGCTTCAGTCACGGTCTGCACGGCCACTACGGTCGGGGGTTCGAATCCCCCCTCGGGCATGGATATTTGTGCTGTCCTTAGTTGTAGGTAGTTCATAAGTAGTTTGTAAGTTTAGGGACTGATGACCCCGTAGTTAAGTCCCTTGAGCTTAACAAACATTTGACCATTGAAAACGTGTAAGTTACAATAACAAAATCATCAAATACGCAACGCAAGCTGGCTTATGCCAGAGAGTTCTGGGCGATGAATGTCACGTGACATCTGCGAACGGCTGGTTTTCGTTAATTCAGTGGAGGGTGTCAAAACTCTGTTATTTTTGCAAATATCTCTCAAACGATACGAGATATGAAAAAAAACATAAGTGAACAAAGCTGTAGAGAATCTTCTCCTCTACAAATTCGGTTATTCAATTTTAGCGTCAGATGAACGGTTTATATACAATTACAATTACATTACAATCGGCTATTTGGTATTACAAACGTATTTCTTGTCCGAAATATTTCAAAAAGCGAGGTTCTGGTCCCTGGTAGCCAAATATTATGTCTGTAAAATTTGGTGCCGATCAGTTGAACGGTTCGACCTAAAAAGTGGCAACACGTTACAGCCAGACAGACATCGTCAAATAGCCGTTATTTTTGCAAATATATCTGCAACGATGCAAGATATGAAAAAACATAATAGATCGAAGTTGTAGAGAATTTTTCCCCTCTACCAATCTGGTTATTCAATTTTCGTGTCAGAGGAACGGTTCGTTTGCAATTACAATTATATTACAAACGGCTTTTTCTTGCGTTACTACCGTATTTTTTGTCCGAAAAATTTGAAAAAGGGACGTTCTGGTCTCTGTGCAATAGCGATGGCTGTGTGTGCAGGCGCGTTGCTGTGTTGTAAGAATCAGGTCTTTTGTTGCAGACACTGTTGTGAAAACTTCTAAAAACATCCAAATGAAACGTTTCATTGCCGGTCTCGCCCGGCGAAACAAACTGAACTAATTTCGCAAATTAGCCCTGTTTTGATGCTTGATTTAACGGACTATATTGCTTTTGGACGCTGTAAGATATCGTTTTCCCTTGGCTTAAAGGTTCTTTTCTTTATGGGTCGTTGTCACAGAACCACGAATCATCATCAGTAATGACATTTTATCGAAAATCTGAGTCATTTTGAAGCTGTTGTTTCAAAAACACGTTTCACCTCGATGTTCCATTTGACTATCAGTCAAAACCCGAGCGCCGCGGTGGAGTAGCCGAGCGGTCTAAAGCGCCTCGCTGCGGAGCGCGCCGTTGCTCGCCGTGGAGGTTAGAGTCCTCCCTGGGGCATGGGTGTATGTGTTGTCCTTCGGTTAGTTTACCTAGATTTAAGTAGTTTGTAAGCTACGGACTGATGACCACGCAGTTTGGTCCGATAGATTTACAAACATTTGAACATTTCAGAACCCGAGCAACAAACTTGGCAGCGAGGTTTTACATCCCTTTCTTTACTCATCGTCGGGAGCAGTCCTATTTTATTAATATAAACAGAAATGCCAAGATCGCAATTTTTGTTTCTATTTTTGATGCAAGAAGATCAGTTTCGACATTCAAGGGTGTCAACCTTCTGGTCTCTGCTACAATTGTATTTCATTGCTTATTAAAGCTCTGCAATTATTATTTTAAAAATGTACTGGTAGGTAGTCGGATATTGTATATTGTGCTCGTGGATAGTCTATGTATGAGAACAATATTTTAAATTTTACTACCTACTAGCACATTTTCAAAATACGAGGGTTGGACCTTAAACAACGGCAACTATTTATTCACAACCGATACAAAAGAGGTACATATTTGCACCTGTTACTGTCCTTCGAAGAAGTCACCAGCGTTGTGTATAATCTGTTGCCAGCGAAGGCATAGTATACCGTTAGCAGAGCCTGTTCTGTTGAATGTGCGAATGGAGCGGTCTACTGCCTGTCGAATCTCTGGAGCAGTTCTGAAGCGAATGCCACGAAATGGTTTCTTCATCTTCAGAATCAAATCAAAGTAACAAGGACTTAAATCCAAGGAGTATGGTGGATGGTACAGTACTTCCCAGTCCAAACGACTGAACAGAGCAGCGCCGGCCGCGGTGGCCGAGGTGACAGTCTGCTGGCGGCCGCGCTGGCGGTAGGAAGTGTGCTGTCCGCTGCGCCTGCTCGCTTCCGCGTGGGTAAGTCTTCGCGCTTGCTGCAGCTTCGTGCTGTACTTGTATAAGTTGTTGAGGAATTATGAGTAGATGTCAGTGATGGCACAACTTACAAGGAAAGATACGTTGAAATTGACGTTTGACAACCGATCCGCGCGACCGAGGTCTTTTGAAATCGAGAATTGGCTGGAACAAGAGGTGAAGTTATCAGCAAACGATCTTATTGGTATCCATATTTCGATTGTAACCTGCGTAGTTTTTGTGAAATTGAGTAGTGCCGAGCTATGTGACAAAGTTGTTGAGTCTTGTGGAGGTATGCTAAAATTTAAATATTCTGATGGGCGTGTTGGAGATGTTACCGTTTCCCATGCAGGGTTTGGCGTTCGGACTATCCGAATATTTGAGCTTCCTTTCGAAATAACTGAAGAACACATAAATGCAGTAATATCACCGTTCGGGACAGTGCTTTCTAACGTTGCAGAGAGGTGGTCGAGCGCCCACAAGTTTCCTGTACTCAATGGTGTACGCCAACTTAAAGTTGAGTTACGACAGCATATCCCGTCATACATTAATGTGTGTGGGTACAGAGGTATTGTCATCTATGACGACCAACCGCGTACTTGTTCTTTATGTAACAAGCCTGGACATGTCCGCATTAACTGTATGCAGAGGCGCGTGGCACAACTGCCGGCAGGCGAGCCCGCCAGACCTCAGACTGTGACGTCACTGCCCGTCACTTACGCGGCCGCAGCTCGCGCGCAGCCGTCTGCCTATCCGAGCCCGGAAGTGACTGCAGCTACCGCCGATGCTGAGACTGAAATATCTATGGATATAACTGTTATCGTACCGGAAGAAATACCTGAAACCCATCCACTTACGACAGCTGCTGCACCTCTGCCGACGCAGGTGGCTGAAATTTCTAAGGATATATGTACTAACGTACTGGAAGACTCATCTGAGCCCCTACCACCTCCGACAGCTGCTGCAGCCCTGCCGACTCAGGTGACCCCAACCGGAAAGGTGGAAAAAACCCCGGCAACGGAGGAAGCAACACCGGTAAAAGAACCAGAAATTGGCATGGTAAATGAAGAGCGCCCGTCAAAGAGGAACTCCCCCAGAAGGACTAGGAAACGGAGGTTGGCACACCAAGGTGCAAACGAGACCGCCCCCTCTTTGCGTCAGAAAGCGAAGGAAATAGGGAGCAGCCTCTGCCAGAAGGACGCCACCGAAATAAAAAAGGCTCCAGCTAAGGAACAGAACCCCATTTCCGTGACGGGAAGACATGAGACAGAAGGAATGACATTCAAGGCAACTGGAGAACGAATAAAAGGAAGTCTGTCTTCGGAAGCTCCCCACGACCTTCCACAGGCACCCAAAACTAACTGGGCGGACGACGACGGCACCGACACGGCGGATGAGGGGATGAATGATGACTCAGAAAGCGAAGCGGCAAGCACACCACCCTCAGACCAGGATGACAAAATTAATGACGATGTCGCAATGAAAGATAAATCCTCTCTTCAGAGACGAATCCCCGACCCCTTTGACACCGACGAATATTATTAAGATGTTTTTAAAACGTGACTTTCATATGAAGAATTTGAAGTCTGTTTTAGAAGATAGATAAATTAGGAAGAAACATGCCTGAACGACAAGCATACAAGATCGCCACAATCAACCTGAACAAGATACAAAGCTCGTTCAAACTACAAAATTTAAAGGACTTTATATATGCCTCTGATAGTGACATCATTTTATTACAAGAAGTGACAGGAATTGATCTTGACCACATAACTGGATTCAACGCAATAGTGAACCCCGGCAATAGTACAGAAATGGGCACGGCTATACTTATAAAAGAGGGCATCATCTTAGAAGACATTATAAAATTACCAAACAGTAAAGGACTAGCGGGTACCATAAATAAGACACGTCTGATAAATGTCTATGCTCCCTCAGGTTCAAGCAACAGGCAACACCGGGCGCAGTTTTTTAAAGAAGAAATTGTTCCCCTGTTTGGATCCCGGTACGACCATATTATCATGGGAGGGGATTTTAACTGCGTTCTCCATGCAAAAGATCAAGTTCCGAATTTTAACAAGTCAACTGAACTAGAACGCATAGTAACTGACTTACGACTAACGGATTCATGGGAGCATATGCACGGTGCAACCCCTGGGTTTACACACGTGACCAACCACTCGGCGAGCAGGCTTGACAGGATATATGTCTCGCAAACTTTAAAAGACCACATTTTACAGTCCGAAGTCTGGCCAACGGCATTTTCGGATCATGCTGCGTTCATATGCACACTTAATATGGACAAACAGGGGACGTTTCGAGGGAGAGGTACCTGGAAACTAAATGTATCCCACCTGAACGACCATGTTTGTAAGGAGGCGTTCCAAACCCTGTGGCGAGAATGCGAAAGCAAATTCACCTCTTACAACTCCGGTATAACCTGGTGGCTACGTTACGCCAAACCCAAAATACGAAAGTTTTTTATTAATTATGCGAAAGAAAACAGCTTTTGGTACAAATCAACCATGGAGTTTTACTTTCAGTGTCTAAGGGATCTGCACACGTCAGATGCAACAATGGTCGGGAATTACGAACGCATTAAAAAGATTAAAGCAAAAATTCTGACTCTTCGGCGCAGACAGTTAGAAGGATACCAAATAAGGTCGCGAGTCCAGAATGTAGCACCACAGGAGGACACTTCAATATATCACGTGATACGTGAATCCAAAAGAGCCTCGCGCAAAATATTAACTGAATTAATAACTGCTGACGGAAGAAAGCTGACGAAGCACTCTGAAATCAAAGAGGCACTACTACAACATTTTACCTCCTTATTGTCGAGCCACCCGATTGACGAACAGCTTCAGGACGAATTACTGACCAACCTGCAAGGCAGAGTAACCCACGCGGAAGCGCTCAGTCTTACTTCAGAAGTTACTGAAGACGACGTTCTAGAAGCCATAAATGACAGTAAGAAAAACAAGTCGCCGGGACAGGATGGAATCCCAGCCGAATTTTATCAGCAGTTCAGGGAACTTATAACACCTAAATTCACCGTAATATGCAATGAACTTTTAAACCCTGACGTTGTTGTTCCAACAGAATTCCGAGAAGGTATGGTAGTTTTAGTGCCCAAGACCTCGACTTCTAACACCGTCGGCAACCTGCGGCCAATCACGCTATTAAATAGCGACTACAAAATCTTTGGTCGCATTATAGCGCGAAGATTGCGTAACACCATGACCGGCGTCATCGGCGCATACCAAACAAGTGTAGGCAAGGACAGAAAAATTCTGCAGGCACTCTGTGGTTACAGGGACCTCATTTCCACGGCTGATGTCTGCAAAATCAAATGTGCCATAGTGTCGCTGGATTTTGACAAGGCGTTTGATAGAGTTAATCACCAGTTTTTGCTTCGAACTATGGATGCGATGGGATTCCCACCGCAGTTCCTCGCCGTCATACGCAACACACTAATGAATAACTCAGCCAGGGTTGTCATCAATGGACAAGTCAGCCGTCCGATTCAAGTCACCAGTTCCATCAGGCAAGGGTGTCCGATGTCAATGGCACTTTTTGCGATCGCCATCGAACCCCTTCTCGCCTCTCTTACAGAGAATCTACGGGGTCTCTATATAAGAGGTGAAAAAATTGTGTGTCATGCGTACGCTGATGACGTTGGTTTCGTTGTTACGGATGGTAATGAGGTACAAACCGCTCTACAAATAGTAGAAAAATATGAACAGGCAAGTGGTGCGAAACTAAATAGAGTGAAGTCCGGGATATTCGAAATTGGTCGTGGACTGGGATCGCAGATACAAGGACAGTTACCTGCTCTTTCAATCATGAAATGTCTAGGAATTGATTTTAAAAGAAGTATACAAAACACTGTTGCTGTGAATTACAGGAAAATACTTCACAGAATCCGTGCCACTGTCCAAGAGCACAGCATCAGGAAACTAGATGAACTCCAAAAAGTATCTGTGGCTAATATCTACATCACCTCCAAAGTAAATTATGTTGCGCAAGTGTTACCCTTGCCAGCAACGATGGCTAAATGCATTACATCGGCACTGGGACATTTCGTGAGCCGAGGCCGCATATTTAAGGTCACGTATGATACTCTGATGCTTCCAACGTATTATGGCGGGTTAAATCTCACAGACGTGAGAATAAAGGCGCGGGCTTTATACGTATCAAACATGTATAAGCACTGGCAACAGCCAAATGGTAGCCTCGCTGGGCATTTGCTGAATGAAATTGCCCCTGAAGATCTCCATGCACCAATCAATGTTCGACATATACCCAACGGTCTGTACCACCTCAAATATTTTTTAGTGGAGTATAGCTACCTACATGACAAAATCCCCGACAAGGACATCGTTAAAGTAAAACATCTTTACAACAACCTGATCAAAACGAAGGCCAGGAACAATATAGAACAAAAATATCCGTTCAACAATTGGAATGCCATCTGGGATAACATACACAGTAGACACCTGCCAACATATGCGAAGTCGAGCTGGTATTTCGCTGTCAACAGAAAACTGGCAACAAACTCCCGACTTCATGCTATTCATTTGGCAGAGACACCGATGTGTGCATACTGCAATGTACAGGACGATGATGAACACAAGTTGTTGTGTGCTAAGGTAACAGACATATGGCACTACATCAAACAGAAGATAGCGAGCATCTGTAGGACCTCGCCCAATGTGATCACGCCGGCTCAATTTTTAAACCCAGATGAAATACCTTACCCAAGAACGAGGAGGAACGCTATCAACTGGCTGAAAGGCCAAACAATACATTACATCCTAACCAGACAATCAACCTCCAGGGAGGACTTCACAACATATCTCACAGTTGAGCACCATATGTTAATGCGTACTAAAAAATATAAAGAGAACTTTGCAAACTTTTTAATTAAAACAATAATGTAGAAGAACAAAAGTAAGGAGAGTTATTTACACAGAGAAGGCGGTATCCAAAGGAAATACTTCCGATTAACACCCTTTAGACATGAAGTAAGAGCACATTTGATGAAGTAAGAGAAAGTAGAGAAGAACGCAGTTTTAAAGGACTACCTATACTAAAAATTACAAGTTCAGTTTTTGGTGTTTAGTTTTTATTTTCAACATTGAAGAAACTGGATAATATCTGTATAATTATATACTTTTCCATTTAACAGAAGTAAAAATTTTGTTTGTTTTGATACGAAAAATATAGTCTCACCTTCACACAAATGAAGGAAGAATTTTTTTTTTTTTTTTTTTTTTTTTTTTTTTTCTGTATCCTATTATACTGAGCCAAACAAGCAGTGTAATTCTGTGGATGTGGAGAAAAATTTGGCTCATACAAGAAGTTTAAAAAAAAAAACAAAAAAAAAAAGAAAAATAAAAACAAAAGCAAAACAAGACAAAAAAAATAGAAAAAAAGAGAAAATGAAATTAAAAAAAGAATAAAAAAAACGGTTGTGGCAGCTTTTTTCTACTGCTCCATTTTCCAGGAAGATATTTTTCGTTTAAAAGCAGATGATGGTGTATTTATTTCATTTCATTTACTTCGAAGAAAGCAACAGAAGCTCGCCGAAGAAGGCACAGTTTGGAGAGCGTAAGGAAGGGCTGTGAGGGGAGAAGGGAGGCCCTAAAAAAAATAAAAAAACAAAAAAAAAAAAGGTGACTGAGGCGCTCCAGTCACGGTCAGCACGGCCACTACGGTCGGGGGTTCGAATCCCCCCTCGGGCATGGATATTTGTGCCGTCCTAGTTCGTAAGTAGTTCATAAGTAGTTTGTAAGTTTAGGGACTGATGACCCCGTAGTTAAGTCCCATAAGCTTTACAAACATTTTTTTGAACAGAGCAGCCACAGCTTGCGCTGTATGCGCAGGCATATTGTTATGCAAAGTGATGGGTAGGTTGCGCAGAAACTGTTGCCGCTTCTTTAGCAAAGCAGGTCGAGGGTGACGCTCCAAAAAAGAACAGTGATGCTGTGCATTCACGATCTCCGTTGTTCCTGTTTCGAAGCCGCGGCGGAGCGACCGAGCGTATTCAGGCGCTATGCTCCGATGCGCGAGGTCGTTCCCCGTCGGGGGTTCGAATCCCACCTCAGGCATGGATGTTTGTGCTGTCTTTAGTATAAGTTAGTTCATAAGTAGTTTGTAAGTTTATGAAATGATGACCCCGCACGTAAGTCCCATAAGCTTTACAAACATTTGAAGATTTGAATTTTCTGTTGCGAAAAAAGTTAAGTTAGAGCGTTCGCTCACAAGTGACTTTGTGCGTAAGCTGGTGTCGTGGGAAGGACGAGTCCATTTACTCGGAGGTAAGGTAAGTATGTCAACAACGTGTGCTATCGGTGGCAGTAGTAGATTACATGGCACAGTGTCTCCACAGCAGTGTTACCACTATTTAAGTTCCAACCCTCGTATAAAGAGAAATGCCAGGATCGCAATTTTTATTTTTTATGTGGTCTCTGCTGCAATTGCATTTAACTGCTTGTTAAAGCTCTTCACATTATTATACTGAAAATGTTCTCGTGGGTAGTCAAATAAAAATATTGTGCTGGTGGATAGTCTATTTTACTGTTTTATGTGTGACTATCCACGAGCACAAGATTTTATAGTTTACTACCACCATCATTTTCAAAATTATACGTGAGGCGCTTTAAAAACCAGTTACATATGATTGCAGCAGAGACCAGAATATGACACCCTTGAGTGTCGAAACCGGTCGTCTTGCATAAAAAATAAAAATTGCGATCCAGACATTTCTCTTTATATTAACCTTTACATTTCCAAATATTCCTTTAAAATTCGCCGGATCACCTCAAAGATAACCTACTATTCTCTGACAATCGACGGATTGTGAACACAAGCTCTCCATTCTTTTTTTCAATATTTTCGCCGATTTGGGGAGTTGATGGACGTCCAAAATAAGGTTTGTCATCAGTCAACATGTCACCATTTTTAAATCGAGCAAACCACTCGTACATCTGAGTTTTTTGGTATAGCGTCATCTTGATAAGCCTTTTTCAAGTTTGTAATGATAATCTGCATGAGCACAAAACTCTTGTATTACATTCCTTTACTGACCGATTTCGGCAATTCTGTGTTCCCGTATTCAGGTATATTAATATTTAATTATCACGTAGTAATATTCTCTCATGTGCATCGGCAATTGTATGTTGTTATTTTCAAGTCTATTAATATTTAAATATCATACAGTAATATTCCATCATTTTAAAGATGTGATATTTTTGTATTAATGGACATTAAGATTGTAAGCCCACCGTTATTTGTTTAATTATAGCTTAATGGAGCCAGTTAAAAGCTTACTTTAAACAAATAATTCTGGTCGTAAAAACCAATTAAAGGATTCGCGTGAACTACTGACTACTTCCTGCAACAGAATCTTGTTCCCCGCCCCAAAATTTAGAACTGACACAAAATTTACTTTAGCAGCAAGAAGACAAAGAGACGGTGGCCGACACGTAGATCACGAGAATTACACACAATCATTAATACACAAGCCACCTCGAACTAAATCATTTCATGAAGGTGGCTGAGAGAAATTTATGGCGCATCGGAATTAAAATATGATAATTTGCATCTGCATTTGTTCTGAGCACTGGTGAACAACAACATTAAATAAAACGGGGAAGGTGCTAGAAAACTACAATTTACAGGCAAGTCAAAATTATACTGAACTTAACTTATTTATTCAGGTCGAACCCAAGCAAAATTGGGAACCAATTTTGTTAGTACAATAAAAATGCATCCCCTTTACATGATCTAATACTGACGATGCCCAGCATTGAATTTAACATAAATTACATAGAAATTAACGCTACTGGGGGGGGGGGGGAGGATATACAAACAACACTCACTCGCTCACACACACGCAATGTAACAGCGAAACTCACCAAAATCAGCGTGCTGAAGCGAGGCAGAAGCAGGCGCCGCTATCGTAGGCGAAATTCAGCAAACCCGGAGGTACCACACAACACGATATACAATAAAACTGCGAAGATGGCTCTGGTCTGTCGTGCCTGATTTGTTATGGTGCACGAGTACAGCAAAGTTAAGATGCATTTAGATTAGACCGCGAGCAAACACGCTAACGGCGATACACAACTACGTTACTTGATCGCACTCCACTGAAGGTGAAGTGGTTAAAAATCGGATTCATTACACAAAATCACGGAGGACTCTTAAGTTGCAATCTGAGAGTAAACTATCTAGGCACTGGTTTTATGAGAAGTGGCGTGAGTTCACGTGACTAGCTGCAAACCCCTGAAGTCGGAGTTCGGACTCACGTGGTTCCGAAAACAGATAAAACTGTACAAATTCAATTTCCAAAATATAAAGGAAATTAACTACGGCATGCAACCCCTAGAACTGCGTAGAATTTCATAAGGAAGCTACTGAGATGCATCAACATGCGATTGTGTGCGTTCACAGAGACGGAAGAAGTCCAATCTCAAAACCCGCAAAAGTGAAATAATTACAAAGATGGACAAGTGAGAATAAAAACTACGGCATGCAACCCTTAGAAATACAAAGAATTTCATAAGCAAGCTATTGAAGGAGGTTGTACAACGCTCGGAGAGAATTACTGACAAAGACTGAGAGCATACTACAAGTTCGGAGAAGAAACAGCAAAATTAAAATAGCCGGGGAGAGAAAATTGCGAAATGTTTGTGGAAGGATACACGTATAGTTACTTGCGTAATGGGCATGGAACAAACAATAGTGGAAGCTGAAGGCTTTGTTCTAAGAACCAACCACGTGGAACACATATCAGTCACGGAAGGAAACGATGAGAAAGCTTTTACATGCACTGTACAAAAATGAGCATATCGTCTGTTAGAAATCGGGCCCCACAAAGCTAGAAAGAATTTACACAGAGTTCACACACCGCCACATAATCACAAAAGGTTTGAATATACCAGGCCGTTATCAAACTACAACTAGTAGCACATACACCGTGTTTATCTGTTGGAAATCACTGGATTGAAAAACTAGAACACATTTCAGTGCACAATCGGAAGGAATATTCCAAAAAATGAATCTAAGTTCAAGAGTCGAAGTTAAACATGCTAGATGACTAAGTGCTACCTACTCCACGGACACAAGAGCAGAATCAACCTTACCTCATCACGATCCCAGCACAAAGAGACCACCGAGCGGCCAGTAGGCGCGAAAGCTACCTGAAACCTGGCAAATCCTATGAAAACAGCGGTGGTGGGGAGAGAAGATCGCGAGACTCGCCCTGAAGAGTTTTATAAAAAAAATATATGGAAGACGACAGTCGGTCGTCTTCCAATCTTCATTCTCCGTTTCTCGTAAGTTTACTTTTTACTTCTCCTAGTAACGTTATCTCAGGTACTGCTGAACCAGAAGTCTGAAATTTTTATGACTTAGTTACATAGGCTTCTTTTGCATACTGAAAGAATCATTTTTGTAATTACTTGATTTAGAAAAACCTTGGAGGTGATAATCCAGTAAAAGTGATGGATAATTTCTACTTTAAAATAAATGTAAAATATATCTGTAAAAAATACTTTGACAATAAACAGTTGTTATAACAAATCAATCCACATACAGTAAAAAATTTTCCTGTCTCTCTCCAGTACTTTGCGAGAAAATGTTCCCTTCAATGGGCATACTTTAACATTGCGGGGAAAGGCGCTTCGTATCCCCTTAAAGAAGGAATGTGTTGTGGAAACTAAGAAATTTAGTGAAAGTCTTATGCTATGGGGAGCAATAACTTTCAAAGGGGTGGGAATCACTGGAATGACATACTGTGACATCATTAAGAAGGAAGCTTTGATTACAGCTAGGGACCATTTTTACTGGTGCAAACCTAGGACCTTTCATATTTCAAAACGGCAACGCCAGTTCTCACCGATCCAGGGCTAACCAGCAATGTGCCTCAGCTCTGGGCATTCAGCGATTATGGTGAGCTCCATTTTCACCCAATATGAACCTCATTGAGAATTTATGGGCTGTTATGTCTGCAAAACTCAGGAAACATTGTTACAATACCAGAAAAAAATTTAATTGATAAAAATTGTTGAATTATGGCATCATGAACTTGAGCCTGCTACTTGGGAAAAACTTGTTCAGTCAATGCCACAATGTTTCCTGAAAATTTGCCTGTACCTTTTTGTAACACCCTGTATTGTAGAAATCCTGTATACTGCTATTCTGAAATAAAAAGTTAAACATTTTTCCTTAATACTCCCTTAAAATAGGCAATTTCTTAAAATTTGCAGGTGGGATATTTGTTTGGACCAGAGTGTATAAACAGAGGCGTGGTGGTATTAGAGCCTTCAGTCTTGAACTGTCGAGGCCAGTGTCGGGTCTTTGCTCTCCCTGCGGCCAGTAGCAGCAGTAGCAGCAGTTTTAGCGGCGCGGCAGCTGGCTGCCTCGCAGCGGGCGGCCGCCTGACGGATGGACTCGCCTGGTACGGCAGGTTCCTTTCCTTCCTTGCCCCGCAGTCCAGAGCGCGTCCGTCAGCGGCACAGCGAGCCAAGGCAGCTGGCACGTAAACACCGACACTGCACCCACACGCCGACTGCTCGAAGCTTTACGACCGCGCCAGTTCACAGTTTACCTGCTGCCAGTCAACACTCAATTTACTACGCCCTCTGCGCAACACATTCACCTCAATATTTCCAAACTTTATGTTCAGCACGGGGCTTAGGAAACATCGTTCATGTGAAACTCAGCTTGCCCTTTTCTCACATGACATCTTGCGAGCCGTGGATGAAGGGCTTGTTGTTGTTGTTGTTGTTGTTGTTTATAGGGGACCAAACTACAAGGTCATCAGTCTCCTGTTCCAAGCAATGACGTAACATGTGACAGAACGAAAACTGAGAGAGCAAGGATGAGAGAATTCCTTGAGTGTAAAACGAACAGAAACACTTAACTTCTTCACTTATACACAGAGGATTGCACAAAAGAGATAAAAATACAATTTCACAGCAGAATGCAATGGCTGGCTGATCACTAGGATAAAAACAGATGAGCGAGCCATGCTGTACACACTAAAAAACCACCTCAACCGAAAAGGTAGAGGCTATCAAGTAACTTAAAAACAGTGTAAAAATGAGGGTTTTTGAATCAGGCAGAAGCGCCTTCCATTAAATGGAAGGGTAGAAACCAGATGCGCGAATAAAATTTAAAACAGTAGTAGCCAAGGAGGCATTGTCACCTAAAACTGATGGCAACGAATCTGGTAGGCTAAAGGACTGCCGCAAAGCGGCTAAAAACGGACAATCCAACAGTATGTGGACCATAGTCAGCTGGGCGCCACAACGGCAAACTGGTGGGCCCTCTCGACGCAAGAGGTGGCCATATGTTAACCACGTAGTCGGCAGAGTACAACGGACTCCCTACGAGAAGCTCGTAGGGAGGACCTCCACATTGTCGTAGAAGGCTTAACAGCACGGAGCTTATGTAATTCCGTAGATTTTCCCGGCGTAATAATATTTGTTGTTCTTCACGGCCAGGTGGACTGCCGAAATATCGTATCAGAAGATCGACTTAACCCGGCCACAAACCCGTGAAGAACAACAAGCACGGAGCTTATTCGGTGCGTTCGATTCAGCCCACTCTGTATTCCAAAGGCTTAATACCTTCCGATTGAGCACCGCCCGGAGATCCCTCTCCTGGAGACCGATTTCCAGCATGGTTTAGGTAGTAGCCTCCTTCGCCAGTTGGTCAACACGTTCATTTCCTGTTATTCCAATTTGGCCTGGAGTCCAAAGGAACACCACAGTGCGACCAGATGTACCTAGTCTGTATACAGTTTCCTGAATGGACCGTACCAAAGAATATTTTGGGAAACACTGGTTAAGGGCTTGCAAACCACTCAGGGAGTCAGTACAGATAACCACAGACTCCCCGGGGCAGGCTCCGAGATGTTCAAGGGCCCGCCAAATGGCGACAAGTTCCGCTGTAAACACACTACTCCCACAGGGCAATGAATGTTGTTCTATATGCCGGCCGTGGGTATAGGCATACCCAACATGGCCATCGACTAGGGAGCCAGCGGTGTATATAAATTCAGCGCCATGGTACGAATCCAGAAGGGCCTGGAACTGTTGACGCAGAGTCGTTGGTGCAACAGAGGCTTTGGAGTCTCGGGACAAGTCCAACCGAAGCTGGAGGCGAGGAACGACCCAAGGAGGAGTACGAGAATGGTACTGGAAGGTGAGAGGAATAGGAAGGGACTCTAGAGAAGAAAGAAGGGAACGAACACGAACCGCAATCGGGAGGCCCGACCGCGGCCGTCGTCGTGGGGAAGGGAGTGCGACAGCTGGGAAGAGGAGCCTGCGATTTGGGTGGTGAGGAACGGCATGAATACGGGAAACATAAGAAGCCAATAGCTGTTGCCTTCTGAATCGCAGGGGGGGAACCCCAGCCTCAGCAAGAAGGCTTGTCACAGGACTGGTACGGAAGGCCCCTGTTGTTAAACGGATGCCACTGTGATGAACCGGATCTAAGATCTGCAGAGCTGCAGAATCATACACAAGGCAGCCATAATCCAGGCGTGACTGGATAAGTGCCTTATACAGGTGCAGTAGAGTGGGGCGAGCAGCTCCCCAACCTGTGTGGCTGAGGCAGCGGAGGATGTTTAGATGTCTCCAGCATTTTTGTTTTAGTTGGCGAAGATGCGGTATCCAGGTCAGCCGGGCATCAAAAAGCATGCCTAGGAAGCGGTGTGTCTCCTCAACGCGAAGGGGTTCATCATTCAAATATAGCTCAGGGTCTGGATGAGCTACCCGACGGCGACAAAAGTGCATGACGCGGGTTTTCTGCGCCGAAAATTGGAAACCATGCTCAGAGGCCCAAGACTGTGCCTTTCGAATGGCTCCCTGCAGCCGCCGTTCTGTAACGTTAATGCTGCTGGAGCTGAAGTAAAGGCAAAAGTCGTCGGCAAACAAGGAGGAAGTGACAGACGTTCCTACTGCCGCAGCTAGTCCGTTAATAGCTATAAAAAATAACGGTACACTTAAAACGGAGCCCTGTGGGACGCCATTCTCTAAAACATGAGCGGAGCTAAGAGAGGTGCCAACCCGAACCTGAAAAGAGCGTAGTGACAGGAAGTTCTGTAGGGGGCCACGTAAGCCCCATTCATATAGTGTGGAGAGAATGTGATGCCGCCAGGTCGTATCATAAGCCTTGCGGAGGTCAAAAAAGACTGCGACAAGGTGTTCTCGGCGAGTAAAAGCTGTACGTATGGCTGATTCCAGGGACACGAGATTGTCTAGAGTGGAACGGCCCTGACGGGAGCCTCCCTGTTGTGGAGCCAGGAGACCTCGATCCTCCTTGATGAAGGGCAACAGGCGGATTGTGTTTTTCTCGACATCAAAAAAAGGCGTTCGACGCGGTGCCTCACTGCAGACTGCTAACGAAGACACGAGCTTATGGAATAGGTTCACAGATTTGTGACTGGCTGGAAGACTTCCTAAGTAATAGAACGCTGTACGTTGTTCTCGACGGCGAGTGTTCATAAGAGACGAGTGTATCGTCAGGCGTGCCCCAGGGGAGTGTGATAGGACCGCTATTATTTTCTGTCTATATAAATGATCTAATGGACAGAGTAAGTTGTAATTTGTGGCTGTTTGCTGATAATCCTGTGGTGTACGGGAGGGTGTCGTCTTTAACTGACTGTAATAGCATACAGGATGACTTAGACAAAATGTCTAGTTGGTGCAAAGAATGGCAGCTAGCTCTCAATGTAGAAAAATGTAAGGTGATGCGCATGAGTAGGAAAAACAATCCCATAATATACGAATACAGCTTTAGTAGTGAGCTCCTTGATGTTGTCGCGTCGTTAAAATATCTAGGCGTAACATTGCAGAGCGATGAAATGGAACGAACATGTAAGGACAGTTGTGAGTAAGGCGGACAGCCGACTTCGTTTTATTGGGAGAATTTTGGGAAGATGTATTTCATATGTAAAGGAGACTGCCTATAAAACGCTTGTACTACCACGTCTTGAGTATTGCTCAAGTGTTTGGGACCCGCAGCAGGTGAGATTAAAGGAAAGCATAGACGCAGTTCAGAAGCGAGCAGCTAGGTTTGTCACTGGTAGGTTCGACCAACGCGCGAGTGTCACGGAAATGCTCCGGCAACTCAATTGGGGATCGCTGGAGGAAAGACGATATTCTTTTCGTGAATTTCTGTTGACGAAATTCAGAGGGCCGAAATTTGAAGCTGTGTAGTAAGATATTGCTGCCACCTACTTACATTTCGCGTAGTGATCACAAAGACAAGAGAAATTAGGGCTCGTACGGAGGCATATAGGCAGTCCTTTTCTTCTCGTTCTATTTGGGAGTGGAATAGGAAAGTAAATGCCTAGTAGTTGTACAGTGTACCCTCCGCCACGCACCTAACGGTGGATTGCGGAGTATGTATGTAGATGTAATAGATGAGAACAAACTGACTTTTAAAAAGGGGCTGCACCACCGTACATTAACAGACACTTCTCCCTTAATATCAGAGCGGTAGCCTACTGTGATATCAAGTGAAAAAGTATGCGGGACATCAGCGAAAAATGAATTAAGCTTATCCATTACGAATGTTATACAGGATGATTTTTTGGCACAGTGAACAAAAAGTTCAAATGATTGTAAACCTGAGGGGCGAGACTGCTGAGGTGTTCGGGCCCTGCACCTATCACTACTTACAAGGAGACGACATGATTATCGCTTTTTAGAATTTCTTTATATTTATGGTACGTGAAGAAGTTAAATAACAATCAGCCAAAGCCTTCGATGCAACTCTCAAAAATTCTCGAGAAAATCGAGTTAGAAGTTTTGCAAGTACATGTAAGTACGAGAAGTTAAATCATTAGCAGCACCTGTCGGTGTAGCTCAGGTAAGCTGAAGGTGTTTGATGCCTTCTTGGTGGTCCGATGAAGCCGGGCATGAGCAGATATTAAGTAAAGTTACTGAAAATAAACTGGTTCATTATTAAAAAGTTAGTTATGATCGAATTTACCGGTAATAAACATACGACGAGAAGACGGCCAAGGTTCCGGACAGTTCAGAAAGTCTCCTTAAATACCTTCCTTACGTTCAAGAAGAAGAAGAAGAAGAAGAAGAAGAAGAAGAAGAAGACATTCATTTTATTTATAATTAAAAGAAATTGGTAAGGCCTCAAAACACAACAGTTAGAATGGGCCTTTTGGTTTCTTCTGTTGTCTATTTATATTTAAAAACAATAGCCATGAACTTTAAATAAAAGAACACATTATTTCTTTTCCTTCCCCTAGTTGCATCCTTGATTTATCATAGGGTAAAAGTGGCGGTGGCACTAGATCTTTTTCTTCGCAGGCGAGATGTAGGTTTATGTGGAATATAGTATATAAAAAAATAAAAGAAAAAGAAAAAAAAAAAAAAAAAAAAAAACAAGTAGCAAAGTGCGCGCTTCGTGAACCAGAGAGCGCGGGATTAAATCCCCTTCAGACCACAAATTTTTTCACTACGATTTTTAATCGAGCATTCACTGCTCAAAGATGGTGGAGCGCCTACGAAAAAAATGTAGTTCGGATTACACGTTTAAAAAAAGGTGGTAGCGTTCTGACCTTGCAACCATAGGGTCGATGTTTCGAATCCTGTCGTAACCGTGGAATTTTTTCTTTATATATGTATAAAATGGTAATTTTTACAAAAAATTCGCTTGTTTGTTTATTCGTAATTTTCCATAGTTTAGATCCTTAATAATGATCGTTTCAATTGAGAAAACGTAAGTTACATTTTTTTTACAGTATTGGCTTCACTATTAATTGACGACGGTAGCCTTCGATTGTTCAGTTTGTGAACAGCTACGACACTGTTTTTTGAAAGTCATCTCCATAGCTACGAATGGCTTTCCAAGTAGCTAACCTACTCAACCATTGTTTTACGTGACAAGATATTCAGTTTCGTCTACATATATATAAACGAAAACTGACGCAACACGTGGAATTAGAGGTCGCAAAATGTTGTATATAGCTGAATTTTAAAAAGAAAAAAATTCGTATCAGAGCGGCATTCGTACCACCGACTCGATGGTTGTGATGCCAAAACGCCGCCACCTGAGCTACACCGACAAAGGCAGAGTGGAATATACAAGATTACTTGCAACTGTGGCAAATTCTACATTGACCAGTCAGGCAGAGCAATTTGTACTAGACTAAAGGAACACCACAGAAATTGGAAACTTAGGCAAGGAAATTCTACCTTTGCAGACCACCTGCTAAAATAAGGCCACAATTATAAGGTAACACATAAAGTCCTACATCATGTACGAAAAGGAAGGAAAATGAACTTCTTTGATATGATGGAAATTAAGAAACATATGTACACTTCCCCAAACATGGGTACTGAATAATCAGACACAATTTCCATACTCACCACTTCTGTCTGCAGAACCTAATCATAACCCTGTGCAGACAATGTAAACTACCATCTCCTACCCACTTTTCTCATACCTCTACCACTGTTTCATAGGAATGTTATCAAAGTCTTGTGTAATCACAACTGTTTGGCTGCTTACCACATATAAATTGTAATGCCTTATTTTACTAGTTATAAAATACTTGTGTAATCATAACAGTTTTGGCTGCTTATGTGATATAAACTGTATGTCTTATTTTACTACTAACCATAGTTTAATTTAACCAGTTAAAATTTTAACATACATTTACAGATGTTTCATTCAACTTCGTCTCCTGCTTCCATGTTCCAGACATTGGACCTGTTTAAGATACTTTTTTGTCAAGTTTAATATAACCAGTTAAAATTTTAACGTATATATATACAATGCTTCCATGTTTCTAAACATTATACCTGTTTAAGATAAGATAATTTTTGATCAATATTTTTCAATCAGTTTCTATTGTTTCACTTTATATTTCTTCGAATAACATCATAATTTATTATATTGCCACATGCACTACTGGCCATTAAAATTGCTACACCAAGAAGAAATGCAGATGATAAACGGGCATTCATTGGACAAATATATTACAGAAATGCCTAATAAAATCATAAAGCACTGACATCTGCCAAAAATCTGGTATTCACCAGCTCAAATGTAACAGTTGTGATGGTCTACACTTAGGACAGACCAGCAGGACATTTAAAACACGATGTAAAGAACACAAACATTCAACATTTGCAGAACACCTTAGGAAAGAAAACCACTATCCCACCACCGTAGAAACCGACATGAAAATAGATTTATCAATAAGAAACACCTCCTGACCCTCCAAGAGAATTTCCAAATTCAAAAATCATTAATAGAAAAGAAACACATATTAAATGACCAAGTAAACATCAGCAACCAAACATTGTTTAAACTAATAAAACACATAGTAGACAAAGACAAACCTCCCCCACCCTCGAAACCACCACATAAAACAAAAACAAATCCCTACCCACACATACACTCCTGCAGAAAATAAGAATCTCTCTCTCTCTCTCACACACACACACACACACACACACACACACACACACAAACAAACACACACTGAAAGTCGCTAATTGAACTAAAATCACATTTATAAACACACTCAGAACATCACACAAAGTTGCTTACAAACGCCTGTTTTGACAGAAACAAAACAAAAACACATCTCACAGCACGAACCAAAGAACTCGAAAGTAAATAACACACACACAGACAAACAAAAACAAAACAAACGACATACATAACTTGCCAGGCCACAGAAATGGCGATTTTTCAAAAACTTTTGCAAGAAGTGTAACTGTAAAAAGTATAAACAGAGTAAATACAAGCAGTGACAGCAAGTGGCAATGTGCTACAAATCACGCATGAAGAAGAAAATATGAAAAATCGAGAGTAATATTAGTAGTCCATTTTATTCTAAATCAAAACAATCCAACTGCATGTGAACTGTTACCGATCGAATTTAGTAAAAAAAAAATCAAACAAATAATGTAACACAAACCATTTCTTGTACAGATGACCACTGAAGATGCTTTAGAATAAAGCGAAACGCGTATGGTCTAAAATAGACTAGTTTACAGTTGCGTAAGACGGTCCCATAACCTATACAAATTGTTTGACTGCAACTGCGGAAAAGGAGGCCAAAAACACAAAGAAGAATTATGTAAATATATTATACTAGAACTGACATGTGATTACATTTTCACGGCCGGCCGCAGTGGCCGAGCGGTCTGCTGCGCGCCAGACACAGCCTGCACAGCCGCTACGGTCGGGGTTTCGAATCCTCCCTCGGGCATGGATTTTTTTTTTTTTTTTTTTTTTTTTTTTTTTTTTTTTTTTTGTCCTTAGAGCACGTTAAAGTTAGTAAAGTAATGAGTGTGTAAGTCTAGCGACTGATAACCACGAAGTTTGGTCGCACAAGACCTCAAACACACACACACACACACATTTTCACGCAATTTGCAGAATATCTCACAGTTATATTTTGTGTCTCATTCATTGTATTATTAAATGGTGTGAGTAGTTCCTCCAGTGATGGTGACCCCCGAGTAAGACTTTGCGACCCCACGGGGTCGCGACCCACAGGATTAAAAACACTGTCTTAGAGGAAGACGCGTAGTGTTGGGCAAATGAAACTGACCTAGAGAGCTTTAGGGTTCAAAAACACATCAGTGGAAGGAAAACGAAGAAGTGCCCTGACTATAGGAAGTGTTTAAAGCGACCGCCATTCATTCATCCCTGGCCAGCTTATTACTGAAGGCGGATCGAAGCTGGACTGATGTAAATGCTGTCATGTCACCCGAAATGTTTGGAGCACCTTTGGAGTGTTTTGATACACCTCAGACTTGAGCGCCCCCCACAGTGACCTCTCGGGTGACCTGACCGCTCCCGGCACAGTGCAGTCACACTCTGACAGGTCACGTCACCTGGTTGGCTGGCTGGGGCCGCGACCTCTGACCTCTTCCGGAACTCTGTCACGAAGTGGGAATTCTGTAAACGTGTTACAGTGTTCTGTCAGCTGTAGGGGCAGTTGCTCCATCAAGTTAGAAGTAATGTTAGATGAAATTAGCACACGATGATGTAATGTAAAATGACGAAACTGATCGTCAATTAATGAAGAATTTACATCAGCTGCAGTGATTGTTATACAATGCTAGCAAACCCGGTAACGCTTAGCAGTAGCTAATGTGTATGGGTTATATACCCCAATCTCTCCTCTTCTTCTCCCTATGTCTATCCCTTCCTCCCTCCCCTGTTTTCACATTGCCTCCTCCCCCTATCTTTTTTCCATCACCTTCACACCACTCCCTCGTATCCCACACCACATCCATATCCTCAACCTCCTCTCTGCGTCTATATCATCCCCCGTTTTTAAATCCATTTCATTCCGAATCTCCTCCTCCACAGCTCTCTGATCTTATTTGTTGTTATTGGGACCCTGATTGGTAATATAAGTCAAAATGGACGGGTAAATCAATTGGAAACGGGTTGTTAGAGAAACCTTACGAGTTGCTCTATCTGTGAGGTTAGTAGCTTTAATGGCCGTACTTTTAATGATTTTATTGTACGAACAGGCGTGATTATACATTTAAGCATAAAAAACTTTCCTGTTTCATGTTAAAAATGACTGGAAAAAGGAAAACAAAAGCGCACATTTTTACAACATAGCTTAGCATGTTTTTTCTTGCAGCAAGCAGAACATAAATGCTTTTTATAACTTGTTTATACCTTCTTGAGAGCCTATGAGTTGAAAACAAATTAATTTTAACATGATCGTACTTTAATAATAGACATTCCTTATGAAATATAATAATTAACTAAGATACATATATGTTTCGGAATTCTTTGAGTTGCGTGCATTGTAACGGTTGTTGATGAACGATATCTTTTTCTTTCCCTCCGGAGAGAAAACGAACAGTGCAGATGGCTTACCAACTCTCGAACACGTCACGTAAAACTGCGCATGTGAAAAACACGGCGATTCAAGATTTAATCCACAAACTTCCAACTCCTGGTCATGCACTTTATTAATCCTCATTGAGAATGCAAGGCGAACGGTAAACTGGACACGCTTAAATTGAAACGGCAAGTCGTTTGGAATTAGTTGTATTATTGGAATCAGAACATCCTCTCCTTTGAACTTTCCTGTGATGATCGTTGCTTCAATCACATTGTTCATCGGCTTCTTCACAGAGAGTATTGTTATATTGCATAGTTTCGGTTGGCTTAGATTGCGTAACATGATTATCACAGACCCAACCTTGATTTGCAAATCGTGCGGTGGCATTCCTAACAAATCCAATGAATTCAGGAATTTTGTTGGATAATTGACGACTTCAACAGGATCGGAAATGGAAATCATCGAAGTTCAAATGTTCAAATGTTCAAATGTCTGTAAATCTATCGGACCAAACTGCGTGGTCATCAGTCCGTAGCTTACAAACTACTTAAACCTAGGTAAACTAACCTAAGGACAACACACACCCATGCCCCAGGGAGGACTCGAACCTCCACGGCGAGCAACCGCGCGCTCCGCAGCGAGACGCTTTAGACCGCTCGGCTACTCCACCGCAAAGTAAATGAATGCAAATATCAACAACAATACATTTCCGTGAGACAATATTAATAAATGTATGTTATTGGCCAGCGATTTGGCTTTGAATGTTTTGTTCAAATCGTCTACGTCCTTATTTTTCGCTACGAAAATGGCTAGTTCGCTCAACCAGATAATATGTTTTTTATAACTGGCAGCAATATTCGTCTGTTTGTTTCCTGACCTGTAAGTGAATAATGAGCTCTTATTAGGAATCTAATTGAAACACGATTAACAACATTGCTATATACCGGTAAAATTTTACAATCCGCGACACAGGCGTGGTATAGCTATGTTGGCAACAGCTGCTGGATCGTGGGAATGAAGCCGACCAATCGCGGCAAAGCTTGAGATAGCCAATGAAATTTTAGATGGCAACAGTTGTTTTCTCTTCATAGTAAATAATATTATCTTGATAATCTGCATAATAATTTAGTTTCAGACACATTCAACTTACTGAGGAAGATGATGTTTCTCATGTATTCTCAGCATTGATAACGCCGTCTCCCTTTAATCTAACCTCCTTGGCGTATTTGTTTGCTACGATGCAGCGTATTTTGTAGCTATGTGAGTAACGAATGAATAAGCTGATTCTTGGAGTATCTAGAAAATGATCCGATCTGAAAGCGTACTTTCAGTTTTATGTCACGTAACTCGGGAACGCGGTCGAACGGGGCAAAAAATATCCTATGTCCAGCTCCTGCTTCTAAGCTACCTCCCCACCAATTCTTAGGCAAATCGGTTCAGACGTTCTTCAGTTATAAATAGTGTAACTAACAAGACTTACTTTTATATACAGGGTGTTACAAAAAGGTACGGCCAAACTTTCAGGAAACATTCCTCACACACAAAGAAAGAAAATATGTTATGTGGACATGTGTCCGGAAACGCTTAATTTCCAAGTTAGAACTCATTTTATTACTTCTCTTCAAATCATATTAATCATGGAATGGAAACACACAGCAACAGAACGTACCAGCGTGACTTCAAACACTTTGTTACAGGAAATGTTCAAAATGCCCTCCGTTAGCGAGGATACATGCATCCACCCTCCGTCGCATGACGCTGATGCAGCCCTGGAAAATGGCGTATTGTATCACAGCCGTCCACAATACGAGCACGAAGAGTCTCTACATTTGGTACCGGGGTTGCGTAGACACGAGCTTTCAAATGCCCCCATAAATGAAGAGGGTTGAGGTCACGAGAGCGTGGAGGCCATGGAATTGGTCCGCCTCCACTAACCCATCGGTCACTGAATCTGTTGTTGAGGAGCGTACGAATACGTCGACTGAAATGTGCAGGAGCTCCATCGTGCATGAACCACATGTTGTGTGGTACTTGTAAAGGCACATGTTTTAGCAGCACAGGTAGAGTATCCCGTGTGGAATCATGATAACATGCTTCAGTGAACGTAAGTGGAAGAACATGAGGCCCAATCAAGACATCACCAACAATTCCTGCCCAAATGTTCACAGAAAATCTGTGTTGATGACGTGAATCGAGGACGTACAGTACATACTAACGAAACAATTAGGTATTTTGACAATTGTCTGCAAGAATTATTTCAATTTACATTTAAAGAGAAATACTAAAACGAGCTCTAACATGTAAATTAAGCGTTTCCGGACACATGTCCACATAACATATTTTCTTTCTTTGTGTGTGAGGAATGTTTCCTGAAAGTTTGGCCGTACCTTTGTGTAACACCCTGTATATAGATGCAATGTCTTCTCAGTATAATATAATATGCACATCAGAAAAAAAAACGGAATGTAATCGAATTAAATCGTCCACATACGTATTCCCCAATCCACACAAAGGAGCATGGCGGAGGGTACACAGTACCACTACTTGTTACTTGATTTTCTACTTCACTCCCATATACGAGGTATGTCCACAAAGTAAGTTCCGTTTGGTTATATAAAACAAACGTGTACAGGTACAGAAAGAATATTTATTGTACAAAAATCTGCAACTGTTAAACTACTTTTCCACACAGCTTCCGACATTTTGTAGGCAATTGTCATAGCATGGCACAATTGTTGTATGCCTTCTTCATAGAAGGTTGCCGCCGCGTATTCAACCATCAACAATCTTTCAGCTCGTCATCGTCGTTGAAGAGGTGACCACTAAGGACAGAGTTTAGATGGAACGAAGTCCGGGCTGTACGGAGGATGATCAAACACGTCCCAGTGAAATTCCCGTAAGAGTTGCTTGGTCACATTCGCCATGTGAGGTCGGGCATTATCGTGGAATGAAAAACAACAACATCTTTTGACGGTAATCATCGGCAATTGTTCTGTATTGCGCGGCACTATTCCCTAAGGTTCTCGGAGTAATGTTGTGCATTGATTGTTTGGCCTCGTGGTAAGAAATCAATCATCAAATGCCTTTTCTGTCCCAAAAAACGGTGCACATGACTTTTCCAGGTATTAAAATTTGCTTAGGCTTAACTTTCGTTGGGGATGAAGTGTGCCTCCATTCCACTGACTGCCGTTTTGTTTCAGGGGTGTCATACGACATCCAAGTTTCATTCCCCGTGATTATCCGAGAAAGAAAACAATCGCCTTGTTCATTGTAGCGTGTCAAAAACTGAAGTGCACTGACGATCCGTTGTTTTTTCTGTTGTTCAGTAAGAATATTGGAACCCAAACGTGAGCAAAGTTTTCGAAATTTAAGTTTTTCAGTAACAATTTCATGAATTAGTAATCGTGAGATTTGCGGAACTTCCATAGAAACGGCACAAAGTGTAAACTTACGGTTGTGCGTAATCTTCTCTATTGTGTGAACCAGTTTATCAGTAACCACAGAGGGGAATCCACTTGTTCATCGTGTACTTGATTACGTACTTCGTTGAACAGTCTGGCCCATGTCTAACCATTGACTCACCATAGCATTTTGTTCGTAAACCTCGAAGATTTTCAGATGAATTTCCTTTGGTCTAACTTTCTTTGCATTTTGAAAACGAATCACAGATCTGATTTCACACGATGCGGCATTTTCAATTACGGCTGACATCATAAAGAAGCACTACAAAGCACAGGTAGGCAGCAGCGATCTGAAAATGGCGCACATGTTTACTCATTGAGTCAAAGTAACTGCCGCGGATGCTCGGAACTGCGATCTTAGCGCTGCCGCAGGTAGAAATAGACACGGAACTTACGTTGTGAACGACCCTCGTAAAACGAAGTAAAAACGATTGCTTGTATGCATCGGTACGATCCCTAATTTAGCTGATCTATACCGCGAAATGTAAGTTGGCGTGAGTAGAATCGTTCTGCTGTCAGCTCTAAATTCCGGCCCTCTAAATTTCTTCAACAGTGTTTTTGTAAAAGTACGTATCCTTTCCTTCAACGACTCTCAGTTGAGTTGGGGATGAAGTTCCCGAATCATTTCAGTAACACTCGCGCAGTGATCGAATCTATCAGTAACAAACCTAGCCGCCCGACACTTATTTGCTTCTATGTCTTGCTTTAAACCGGCCTGATGGGACTCCGAAACACTAGAGCAATACTCAAGATGGACTAGTACAAGCGTTTTATATGCGGTCTCATTTAGTGGCGAATCACATCCTCCCAAAATTCTCCCAGTAAACTGAAGTCGACCATTAGCCTTCCCCATAACTGACCTTACATGCTCGTTCAATTTCATATCGCTGGGCAGCGTTAAGCCTAGATATTTAATTGACGCTAATCTGTCAAGCACATTAGGGAATTGTTTCTCCTGCTCTTCTGCATCACCTTACATTTTTCCACAATTAGAGCTAGCTGCCATCCGTCGTACGACCTAAAAATTTGGTTCAAGTTATCCTTATCCTACCACAGTCATTCCGTGACGGCACCTTCATGTACACCACAGCGTTATCAGCAAACAGCCACAGATTGCAACTCACTCTGTCCATCAGATCATTTACGAGGCGCGTCCAGAAAATAAGTTCCGTTTGGTAATAAAATGAAATTGTACACAGATACAGAAGAAATTTTTATTGCACAAAATTCTACAACTCTTAAACTACTTTTCCACATAACTGCCAAAATTTTGCAGGCATTTCTCATAGCGTGGCACCACGTTTTGTATACGTTCTTCATAGAAATCTGCGGCCTGTGTCTTCAACCAGTTGGAAACAGTTTCTTTCATCTCATCGTCTTTGGTCCATAGCGAGAGCACTAATTGTAAACCTACGGTTTTCCTGGATCTTCTCATCAATCACGTGAACCAGTTATTCTGTAACCAAAAGTGGACGCCCACTTCGTTCTTCATCGTGCACATCACTACGCCCGCCGTTGAACTGTCGGGCCCATCTTCTCACCATCGAATCACTCATCGCATTTGGTCAGTAAACATCGCAAATTTGCCGATACATTTCAGTTGGTTTCACTTTCCTCGCATTTAGAAACCGAATCACCGCCCTGATTTCACAGGCGGCGGGATTTTCAATCAACGCCTCATTTCAAACAAGCACATCAAAGCATACGTAACTGAAAGCGATCTCCAAATGGCGCACGTTCTTCTCCTTGATGCATCGTCTACAGCGCATGTGCGGAACTGCAATTGCAGCGCTGCAGCGGAGATAAATTGAAACGGAACTTACTTTCTGGACGCGCCTCGTATATAAACAAAATAATAGCGGTCCCATCACACTTCCCTGTGTGCACCCATGACGATACCATTACACTGGCCATCGAGGACAATGAACTGGGTTCTATTACTTAAGTAGTCTTCGAGCCACTAACATATTTGGGTTCCTATTCCATATACCCTTACCTTCGTTAGCAGTCTCCGGTGCAGCACCGAGTCGAACGCCTTTCAAAAATCGAGAAATACGCAGTCTGCCTGTCGCCCTTCACCCATAGCTCGCAACATGTCATGAGAGAAAAGGGCATGCTGAGCTTTGCAAATCAAGTGGTGATGAGAAAATTACATTAGCAAATGAGACATTAAAGCTAATATATTAGTTCTGCTATTCAGGGAATAAAATCGCTGATGGTTGTCGGTGGAGACGGGCAGTATCAAAACTCGTGTTATGTTTAAATCCAATATGATCTTCCTGTTACTCTTTTCTAAAGATATGTGTCTGGACAGTGGCTGGTATCGAAATGAGACGTAAAGGATGAGCAATCCAGAAGGGAATGGAAGCATCTGAAATGTGGTGCCACTGGATACTGATGAATATTAGATAAAGAGATCGCGCAATTTATTAAGAGGTGTTGGATAGAGCTGAGGAGAAAAAAAATTTGCGGTCTGACTAAAAGAAGGAATCTGTTGGTAGGATACAATTTCAGCCACCAAGGGTTGACGAAGCGAGTGTTGGATGGAAGTGTGGGAGATGTATACAGTAAGAGAGTTTGAAAGCATGTGGGTTGCCGTTGTTTGTCGAAGATGAAGTGGCTTTCACTGGGACGAGTAGCGTGCAGAGCTGCACATAAACATTTTTCGGGCTGAAAACCACAACATCTACATCTACATAGATACTCTGAAAGTTCAAAATGTTCAAAAGTTTGTAATTCTATCGGACCACACTGCGTGGTCATCAGTCCGTAGCTTACAAACTACTTAAACTAAACTAAGGACAACATACACACCCATGCACCAGGGAAGACTCGAACCTCCACGGCGAGCAACCGCGCGCTCCGCAGCGAGACGCTTTAGACCGCTCGGCTATTCCACCGCGGCACTCTGAAAGTCACACTGAAGTGCGTGACAGAGGGTTTATCGAACCACTTTTATATTTCTCTATAGTTCCATTCTCTAATACCTCGCGGGAAAAAGGAACACCTAAATCTTTCTGTTTTGCATCTGATTTGTCTTATTTTATTAAGATGATAATGTCTCCCTATGTAGGTGGGTGCTAAAAATACATGTTCCCATTCGGAAGAGAAAGTTCGTCAAAGAAATTTTGCAAATAGATCTCGCGGCAACAAATAACGTCTTTTAATTATTTCCATCGCAACTCGTTCATCATTTCCGTGACACTATCTCTCCTACATCGCGATTCTCTGAATTTTCTCTAAATCGTCCGTCAGTCCTACCACCTAGTGTGGATCCAATAATGCTCAGCAGTACTCCAAAATGGGATGCACAAGTCTAGTGTAGACAGTTTCTTTAGTAGAAATGTTGCGTCTTCTAAGTGTTCTGCCAATGAAACTTAGTCTTTGGTTCGCCTTCCCTACAATTTTTTCTATGTGTTCTTTCCAATTTCAATTGTTCGTAATTGTTACTCCTAGGTATTTAGCAGAGTGGACGGCCTGTAAGTTTGACTGATTTATCGTGTGAAGTTTAACAGATTTCTTTTAGTGGTCATATGGATGACCTCACACTTATCATTATCAAGGGCAAATTGCCAATTTTTGCACCATGTAGACATCTTATTTAAATCATTTTGCCGTTGCTTTTAATCTTCTTGTGACTTAAATAACCGATAAATGACGGCATCATCCGCGTACAGTCTAAGTGAACTACTCAATTGTCTCCTAAAGCGTTTATAAAAATAAGGAACAGTAGGGGCTCTATAACACTTTCCCGTGGAACGCCAGATATTTCAGTTCTACTCGATGACTTATCATCAATTACAACAAAGAGTAATTTTTTCATTTAATGGAATTGATGGTGAAAAATGTTAAGTGAAGGTGGATTAAAGGTGGTTTTGATAGTAATTAAATTTGATTAATTTAATTGATAGTGACTCTGAGGTGTGTACACATCGTCCCTCGCTCAGCAAAATCTGCTTAGCTTTGAAGCTTAGTCATTATGTTAACTAATTTCTGATGAAGTACATTTCTTGTTTTAGATAGTCATCCATGTAAATAATCGATTTGACCGCTTGAATTAATTATTAGCTAATAAAGACGACCTACATTATATTCTTGGTAGGACATCATTGAAGATCATTTGCTGTTGTTTTAGCCATGGCAGAAACTGTGGTTTATGAATTAAAAAGGAAACAGCCACCAGTTGTAGGGTTGCAGATTTATTCACAACTGGTTTGTGTCAATTATTACTGTTCTTCAGGTATCTGTACAGAAAACTCAGAATAATATAAAATATAAATACTACAGAACATTCGAAGTAGAATCACAGAATTAAAGGGGCAAGAGGTACAGTTTATATAAAGCTTTCTTGAAAAGTGTCAAAATAGGAAATATTAATACGCTGTATTCTGATAAAGTACGGAACTCATTAAGTTCATATAAAAGTAATGAACGAAAAAAAAATTAAATTCATATAAAATAAACATTTTTTGTAACTTACAGTATTTGTGCCCTATATGTTTAATAAGAGCATTGTGTCGTAACACTGAACATCAAGGGCAGAGATTATGCTAGAACTAGCAACCTACTTTGTTAATATGTGAATCTTTCGATAAACCATGTATTTGACGTAAAATGAGGAAAGGAAAATAAAGTAATAGGATGTAAGGATGTAAGAAAACGGAATTTTGAGTCTGCAAAACCGGTATACTAACTGCCCAACAGAGTTATAAAGCCACGGTGGAGTAGCCGAGCGGTCAGTCTGCGTCAGGCAGTGCAGCGGTGAGGACGGACTGTTTACGTCATGTATTTGACGTAAAATGAGGAAAGGAAAATAAAGTAATAGGATGTAAGGATGTAAGAAAACGGAATTTTGAGTCTGCAAAACCGGTATACTAACTGCCCAACAGAGTTATAAAGCCACGGTGGAGTAGCCGAGCGGTCAGTCTGCGTCAGGCAGTGCAGCGGTGAGGACGGACTGTTTACGTCCCGCCGCCGAGTCTGCTGCTCGCGTGTGTTTACGTGGCACAGTCGTCTTCGCTTGCGTTATTTACTTAGAACAAGAATGGCCCACTCCTGTCGAAAATCAACATTGAAAATCAGTTTTTCGAATGAATATGCACGACCGAAGGCACTTGAAGTCGAACAATTTATTAGAGAAGAAGTGAAGATTGACTGTAACGATCTTATCGGCATCCACTTCTCTATAGTGAGCAGTGTAGTGTATGTGAAGCTTACCAGCGACGCCGTCTGTGAGAAGATTCTCAACAGATCTAGAAATGGACTTAAATTCCGTCACTCAGATGGACATATCGGTGAAGTGACTATCGAACAAGCAGGTCTTGGACTACGAACAATTAGAGTGTTTGAACTTCCGTTTGAAGTACCTTCAGACGTGGTTGTTTCTGCGCTGCGCCCTTATGGGAACGTTATTGACCACGTGGCCGAGAAATGTGCTCAATTTACAACATATTCGGTATTCAATGGGGTGCGGCAGGTCCGCATTGAATTGACCAAACACGTGCCATCTTATCTATATATTGTAGGGTTCCGTGCCATCATAATTTATGATGGCCAGCCGAAGACGTGCTCCGGTTGTGGCCAAGAAGGTCACGTTCGTTCTAGCTGTATGCAGCGCAGAATAACGCAGTTACCATCTGGTGATGAGCAGATCCCATCGGCATCGACGAAGCTCCCATTGACGTATGTACAGGTTCTTCACAATGAACCCAGCCAGCAGCCTGTGACGACAACACTTTATGAAACCGTGCCAAACACGGTAGAACTTCGGGGCAACGAGGACAGGATGGAGGCTACACCTGTGCCGACTCCTGAACGTCACGTGAGGAAGGATAACGAAGTGTCTCCGAAGGAGGAAACAGATGCCGTCTCTATGGTCGTGCCTACCGCCGCCTTCGTTCCAGACAGTTAGAATACCCAGACTTCGTCTGATACTGACGTACACGTGCGAAAACAACGGTCACCACAGAGAAGGAAGAAACGTCGGCTTGCTCTGTCTGATATCTGTCGATCACAATCTAATGATGAATCCCATCAGAAGACCCTAAAGTGGAACTTCCTGCCCCACTCCAGTCGGAAGCGGAATCGACACGGCGTCTAACTCCTACTACAAATGATGACCAGCAGTCAGCCATTCGTCAGTCATACACCGACGACACATCAATGTATGTTGACTCACCAGGGGCTTCAACTGACGACCAGCGTCCAAGCAACGCAGCATGGCACGAAGATGTTGAGGATAATTCATCCACATCTGACGTAGCAACAGATGTTGCTACTAAACTAAATGTTTGCTAATCGATGATGGTTTGGGGGAGAATGTTCTACCTGATCTTCGTGTTACAATGAGCATCACTGTAAATATGGCACAAGGGCAGGCTTACAGAAATGGATCTATCAACATTAACACAATCCAAACGCAGATAAAGTTTCAGTTATTCCGTGACATGATGCGGGCGTCAGATCTAGATAGTGCCCTTCTACAAGAAGTTCGCCTGGAGTCATTTCCAGATATTTATGGTTATGATACATATCAAACGCCATCTTCTTCCAACGGTAGTGGGACGGCCGTACTTCTGAGAGAAGGTATTGTGGTTGAAGACGTCGCTTACTTACCATCGGGCAGGGGCCTTGCTGTGACATTCCGTAGTGTGCGGATCATCAACGTTTATGCTCCCTCCGGCACGGACAAACGAAGGGAACGCTCGCACTTCTACTCAGAAGAGATAGCTCCACTGTTTGCAGGTCAATACGATCACATTATTCTTGGAGGAGACTTCAACTGTGTGCTCGACATAAAGGACCAAATTCCTCATTTTACCATGTGCCAAAAACTTAAATTGCTTATTCAAGAACTGGACCTGATAGACACATGGGAGCATAAGCATGGTGATCGACCTGGATACACTTTTTTCACCAGCCATTCTGCGAGCCGTCTAGACCGAGTCTATGTCTCCCGCGGACTCACAACGGCAATACTTGATGCCGAGCTGTGGCCTACCGCCTTCTCGGACCACATCGCCTACATTTGTACTGTTACTCTTCGACGGCAGGGGGTGTGGCGAAGTCGAGGTACTTGGAAGTTAAACGTTGCACATCTTAAGGATCCAGAGTGCAGACAGCATGTAGAAGCGACGTGGAACAACTGCCAGAGACGTCTTACGGCATATCCTTCAACAATTCGATGGTGGCTCGAATGTGCTAAGCCAGCTTTGCGTCGCACGGTGGTACAGTATGGACGTGACAAAATGAGTTGGCATCGACGAACCATGGAATTTTACTTTACGGCACTCCGTGAGCTTGCTAGCCAAGCGCCGTCTCCTGAACGACAGATTGAAATTCAGCGGATTAAGGCGAAGATTACTTTACTTATGCGCTGCCGTCTTGAGGGAACAGTGATACGTGCGAGATGTCAAGATCGAGTCGCTGGAGAACCTCCTTCCATGCATCACGTTATTCGAGAGAAGCAACGGTGTAGAAGAGCGCTAGTGCACGCTATTGATACCCCAGATGGTCGTCGATTGACATCTCAGAATGACATTGCCACTGCTTTCGTGGACCACTATCGACAGTTATATGCAGAAGTAGATCAGGATGCTATAGCAATGGAAGAAGTGCTCGACTCCATGCCTGGTACTCTTGATGGGGAGTCTGTGCAGACCCTTACAGATACGATTACTGCTGATGATCTCGCTGACGCTCTACGCAGGGGAACAACAAACAAATCCCCAGGCCCAGATGGCCTCCCGCTGGAGTTCTACCGCGCCTTTCAAGACATAATGGCTCTTCGCTGGATAGAAATATATAATGAACTGACGTCCCACTCCCACCTGCTTTTGTCGAAGGCCTGATCATTCCAGTCCCGAAGAAGTCCAGGGGACAAAAAGTGGAACATTATCGGCCGTTAACCATGCTGAACTGCGACTTCAAGATTTTTACGAGGATCCTCGCTTCCAGACTCCGGCGTGTCTTTCATCAAGTCGTATCTACGGATCAAACATGCCTCGGTGGCAGAAGTAGCATCCAGACAGCACTAAGTGATTATCGTGACATCATAGCCGCATTCGTGGTGTCTTAGTGTCCGTAGACCTGGACCATGCTTTTTATAGGGCGAGTCATGACTTTCTTGAAGCAGTGCTGCGAAGAATGGCGTTTCCTCCCGCCTTTGCACACACCGTCCTGCGGCTTCTCCGATGCGCCACCTCACGTGTACTGACCAATGGACGTGTGGCGGGCACTGTTACCATTTCGCGAACTGTACGACAAGGCTGTCCGCTATCGATGATTATCGATGATTCTTTTTGCCATTGCGCTTGAGCCATTGTTACATGGACTGCGATGTCGACTGTCTGGGATGAAGATGAGGGACCGGTCCTTTATCTGTCGCGCATATGCCGATAACCTTATGTTCTTGGCTCAATAAGGGGACGAAGTGCGGATAGCAATAGAATGGATTACCAAGTATGGAACTACTGCGGGCAGCCGTATGAATCTGACATAGTCTGCCGCTATGAACATTGGCAGGGGTCTTCCTGAAGGAAGCGTGGCCCCGCTGCAATCAGTGGACAAACTCAAGTGTTCAGGGATAACCTTCACGCGCAACATTCGACAAACCTCGGCAGTCAACTACAAACGCCTTCTTCATGTACTACGAGCTAACGTCCGAAGCAATGTACTACGGTCGTTAGACTTAATACAACGAGTTGCCTTCGTGAACACCCATCTGGCGTCTAAGATACCGCACCTGGCCCAGATTCTACCGATGCCGAAGACGATGGCAACAAGACTGCTGGCTGTGTTTGGATACTTCGTGAGCACCGGCCTTATCTTCAAAGTCCGTTATGAAACATTAACTCTCCCCCCTCGAGACGGAGGTCTTGGGCTTGTCAATGTACATGTCAGAGCGTCTGCCCTTTATGTCAGTACAATGATTAAGCTGTGGAAACATCGCCAGACCGGAATATCTGGGATTCTGATCGACGAACTTGCTCCTATATCTTTAATGCCGGCCATAGCAGTAGCGCATATCTCTACCTATCTCTCACACATTAAGGCATTTTTTATAGAATATAGTTACGTCCATGAAGACTTGCCCCATACACGGACTCCAACGACACGTGATGTGTACCGCATAATGATGAAGGGCCACACCCGGAATTTCGTGGAGAGACGACATCCAACAATCAGATGGCCCGTGGTCTGGCGTTCTGTGCATCATGCCCTCCTCGATACAGATGCTCGTGCTACCTGGTATCTGGTTGTCAATGGAAAATACATGACGCGACATCGGCTGCATGCAATTAAGATGACGGACTCTCCACACTGCCCTCAGTGTCACGTGTTAGACACTGATGAACATCGGCTGATGTGTGGACCTGCTGCAGAGGTGTGGCTGTTCATAAAGAAAATACTTGCCTTCCTTTGTCGTACAGCTCCACACACTATTGAACCGCAGTCACTTCTATTTCCGGACGAAAGCTTTTTTCCACGCACAAAGACTAATGCAGTGAACTGGATCAAAGGCCTATCTATATATTATTTGTTTCACGGTCGAGAAAAGAGTGTGCTTGATTTTTGGACGTTCCTCCAAGATCGCTTCACGTCTCTACTACACAATTCAAGACACCGACAATATTATGCCAATTTTCTGGGTAGTGTTTTCCTGGATCCTCCCCACAGCTTGGGTGTGCCGGGTATGAGACGATAATTTTAGTATGAATGATCCTTCGGAAGAATGAACCAATGTAACGGATTAAAACAATTTATTCGAGAAGACGTGCCCGGAACTCGCGTGAGGAACAGAAATTCAGTTAACATCTATCCGCATATGGTCGGTGTGCAGTCACCATTTATGTTTGTTCCGCCGGGAGGGCGGTCTTATTTATGTTCACTATCAGACGCTATTAATGCTGCACTTCATGTAGAGATATTTTACTTCCAGTGAAAATCCTCACAAAAGAAGGAGATATTTTTCTTTTCCTTTCTTTTATTTTCTTTTTCATTGAAACAAAAAAAAACAAAAAAAAAACAAAAAAAAAAAAAAAAAAAAAAAAACGGTCTAAAGCGTCTCGCTGCGGAGCGCGCGGTTGCTCGCTGTGGAGGTTCGAGTCCTCCCTGGGGCATGGGTGTGTGTGTTTGTCCGTAGGTTAGTTTACCTAGGTTTAAGTAGTTTGTAAGCTACGGACTGATGACCACGCAGTTTGGTCCGATATTACAAATATTTGAACATTTTTTAGTGTTATAAACTGGTCAACTAACCGCCTAGCAGAGTCAAATACTATCGTATAAAGTAAAGGACGATGATATCAAAGACAAGTGGCCCAATGAGACGAAATATTTCAGTATTAACAGCTAGCTTAGATGTAGTAAGGTTAGTAGGGAGGTAGCCGACGTAAATAAAGTGTCTGTTATAGTATACCAAATACTAAAGTAGTTAACTAGGTGCAGCTTAATAAGTTGTATAAACAGGTAGCTGGCTGCAATTAATAATAAAATCTGTGTGTGGGTTCGACAAATCTGTGTTCATACAGGTAAAAATCAGTTTTCTGGATGTTGTTGTTTCTTTTAATGATTGTTGCATCTTCAAAGTGTGTTGCTAAGAAGTTGCGTGGTGCAGTGAATCGGTGTAGAATAGAAAGTGAAAGATTATAGTCTAAATTCCATTTGCTAATCACATTGTGCCGGCCGCGGTGGCCGAGGGGACTTAGGCGCTCCAGTCTCGGTCTGCACGGCCACTACGGTCGGGGGTTCGAATCCCCCCTCGGGCATGGATATTTGTGCCGTCCTTAGTATAAGGTAGTTGATAAGTAGTTTGTAAGTTTAGGGACTAATGACCCCGTAGTTAAGTCCTATAAGCTTAACAAACATTTGAACATTTTTGAATTACATTGTGTTTCATCACTAGGCCACAAACTTCATCAAACGTACCCTGTAATACATTGCTGTGTCTAGTTCTCTCTCTCTCTCTCTCTCACACACACACACACACACACACACACACACACAGCCGTCTCTATATTCTAGGCAATGGCTAATTTTCGTGGCATCCTGATTACGACACAGATGATTACATAGGGATGTCATTAATTGAAACGAAAGAGGCGGGCCGCGGAGGAGCGCTATGCTGCGATGCGCGTAGCTGTTCACCGTCGGTGGTTCGAATCCCCCATCGGGCCTGGATGTTTGTGCTATCTTTAGTATGGGGGGTAGTTTGTAAGTTTAGAGACTGATGACCCCACAGTTAAGTCCCATAAGCTTTACAAGCATTTGAATATTTTGGCAATCACCATATCGGTAGAACAGTCTAAGGATAGTAATGAGAATAAACCGGAGTTGCAAGTTGTTGGTTGCTTAACACTAGCGAGGTGAGACACCGGTAGACGTGTTTAGTGTTGCGATGTAGAAACGGCCTCCTAATACGGCACAGGCCTGTACGGCCAGGAAAGAGTGGCTTTTGTTTCACACACGCAACCCAGCACAGACCTTCACGCTCACTGCCGCAATGTCACCTTTCCGAGGAACTTCTTGGTTCACAGTGCGAACTCCTGCCATGTGCTGTGCTTTGTCCCCTCGGACCCTCTAGAAATATTGTTCTTCTTCATAATATGTCAGATCTTGTTGAATGAAAGATGAATCCATACGTATTATAATGCTGACATATTGTGTTATCCACTATGCTCATTAGTAGCCTCTGGCCTACCTCTACAGAAACTAATTAGAATTTTACGTTCCTGTTATTGGGTTAGGTTTGCTTTATTTCCTAACATTAGGTCTTTGATGTATACTTTGTTCACTTACTTTTATGCTTTCACAGGTAATTGTTGTTGTTACACATTTTTTTGTTTTCATAAACCATCCTGTTATTTTCGTAATGTTTACATACTGCTTTCTGTAACATGTCGTCATGACACCTTGTCAAAGATATAACCTATGATGGTTGCCTAAGATATATCATTTTCACACCATGTATACTTTTATCATCGCTAATTTTATCTCATTGACTGATGTGTTCAATATTTGTGTTAGGTTCTCTTGTAATAGACCTTGGTTCACCATCACACAGCCTGGCATTGCTTTTATGTTTTTAATCAAGACTTGATGCCTAGTGACGTCTTATTTATTTTTATTGTGTGACATGCATGCCAGTATGCATAAGGAGGCATATAATGCACCTGTTTAATCAGTCTGTCTAGTTCTTAAGTACTTACTATATGAAAATACTGTTTATATTATGGATTTTACTTCAGCTTGTGTACAATTCTGTTTCTGTATTTTTATTTAATAGTCTTCCGTGAAGATGGTTTGTAACCGAAACCAGTAGAAGTTTGAAAATTAATAAACAGCTGATGGTTTACAGCATGCATTTCCTCAAATATCTTAAGACTGTTGAACCACATCTCAATAAAAATTTGAATTTGTGGTGTCGCACAAGTACAAAGTGCACGCCACCTGCTTTCGCCGCGCGCCGCCATGCACGCACGGCGCGGCGTTCTTGTGACGACAGCCACGAGCGCCCTCTGCTACAACTCCGCTCGTGGCCACCACTGAACGACATCGTTCACTCGGGACTGAGATAGCAACCAGTTAGGACCATCGGAATCAGATAGGCACCAGTGAAGACTTGGCTATCGTACAGGCACTAGGCAGGCCTCTAGCTCAACCATGTATCAGCCTTCTGCAGTACTATGTAAAAGTTAAGTATTGTATAAATTCTGTGCAATATATATCTCATTCTAATTTACTCTAGTGTTTCTAGTTCTGGCTGCTCCCCTCCGTACCTGCACCAGCGTGCTATCTTTATTTCTGTGTCGGTCTCATTCCACTCGGCCACCGACACCTACAACGGAACGAGACACAAAAGCGGCGACGAGGCTGGGACACAAAAGAATTGTTATACTAGCCTCACTACCGAGGGATGTTTAAATAAAAAAGTACAAACCGTCTTAACAACGAAACCGGTTGAAATTTGTATTTGTAGCTTTGGGGTAACGTACTCCGACATCTAGGGACACCAAACATGGGTCGTCTCCTCCCTCCTAAGAAATTTAAGGCAGTGCCCTCAGCAGGCAAGGTGAAGCTCGCCGAGTTTTTCGAACTTCCGATATCGAATTCATCAAGCGCGGAAAAAGCATTAACAGTGACTTGTATTGCGAGACACTCTAAGCTACGCAAGTCAATCAAGAGCAAATGGCCTCGGGTGCTCAAAGAGGGAGTGATTCTGCATGACGCACGTCCACACGTCTACAGTGTCACACAAAGTGTGCTGGCCAAGCTGAAGTGGAAGCAGCTCGAGCAACCGCCCAAGAGCTCGGACATGTCACTCTGTTTCCATCTGTCTGGTCTACCAAAGGAAAATAAAACTAGAAGCGCTTCAACTCGGACGACGAACTGAGGGACACAGTAGAAAACTGGCTCTTGTCACAACTTCAGGAATTCAGGGAACATGGATTCCTTCGACTCGTTAAACAGTGCGTTAGCTGTGCCCAGGCCTCTGGTGATTACTTTTGAATAACGACTTCAATGATACCCACAGTTCCGTTTCGAACCTTTTCATTTGGACACCTCCAGTATTTATTGCATTCTTACGATAGTCTAGCTCGCTGCTCCTCCTATTTCCGTCGCCTTGCGACTCACTCTCTATCTCCATATTTCACCTGTTCCAAAAAAAAAAAAAAAAAAAAAAAATTAAATGTTTGTAAATATATAGGACTTAACTGCTTGGTTATTAGTCCATAGCATACAAACTACTTAAACTAAGTTAAACTAACCTAAGGACAACACATACACCCATGCCCGAGGGAGGACTCGAACCTCCGACGGCGAACTGCCGCGCGCATCGCAGCACGGTGCCTCAGTGCCCGACTAATCACCTATTCCAGTAGCGAATTTCGGCCGTGGATTTGTTTTCAAGCATCTCGTTTCTTGTGCTGTTATAACTCATGAACTATGTGCCCTACAATAACATAAATTATCGGTACAGATTAGTTGTGATTAGGTAAAGCACAGATAATATAACACATTTTTCTGAAAATTTCAATAATCTTTCTAAAACTGTCTTTAAAATAATTATATTCTTTTTGTAAATAAATGAAAACTCATCAGCGCCGCATTAGATGTATTCAGACTCTTTACTAGGTCCACAACCGGTTTCGCACCGTTACAACAGCCTTTCTTTATTTTTTTTATTAAATAATTTTTTTTTTTTTTTTTTTTTTTTTAGGTGGTTAGTTGCTACTTCTTAGGACTAAAAGAAATTTACGCATCACGATAAAACGTTATACCGCCTTAATGATTTTAGCCAATGACAACATTTTGTTATGGATGATATTTTTGACCGATACTAGCGGATTATTTTGTATATTCACATAGAAAGAGATTACACCAAGACAGTTGGGGATGCATAATTTTATGTCCCAGTAGATGCCATTACAACGGTGAGAAACCGATTGTGGATGTAATAAACCATCGGAATACAGTCAACGAGGCGCGGAAGAATTTTCATTTATTTTACTACATAATTTTAAAAGATTTTTTTAAGAGAAATTTTGCACTGCTTTTCAAAACTTCTGAAAAAGTGCCTTACTTTCTAGGCACGTACAATCGATAGCAAAAAAGGTTGGGGCACACCTGAATTCCAATGTGTAGGCCAAGCCTGTATTCAACCAACTTAGCCAAGCTGCGTCACAGATCCAATAAGCAATGCGCAGTACTATCGTTGTACCATACACATTGGCTACAAGACCGCTAGTTAAGACAGCCAGTCCAAAGAAAATCAATACCGTCACACTACAAACATTACAAAATACGTGAATAGAGATGAGACTGACGTAACCCTTGTAACATAAAATTTGATTACAATAAATGACACGTCAGATGTCTTATTACAGTTATTACACGAGATAAAGAGTTTTTGATCGTGATTTGTCTTTGAACCTATTGTTAACCAAACGAAGCAGCAAAGCTTACGTGTCTTATCGAAACTCGACTAGTGACAAAGAGACTAGCATGGTTTACAAAGCCCAATACCAGAATGTGTAAATAAATGACGATAATTTAGCACTGTATCGGAAACACCATGGTATTTCTGTTCTCTACGAGAGGTAACTACTAAAGGGATATATACTACAGTGCAACTCACAAGTCTGAAATGCCGTGAAGACAAGCTAATCTTCGAGTGCGCTGTCAGTTCCTTAGTTGCATGTGGCACTGAGATGGAATCCTCGCAATTTGTAACTCCCAACGGAATTAATGTGCCACTGAATCATCACTCAACCTAGCTAGACGACTCGTATAGCCAGTCCCCTGGTTCAGGTAACAAAACATCCTGCCAACCCGTAATGTTTTTGGTAATTAACGGAAAATTGTGAATTTTTGGTACACTATAACACCTCTTTTCTTTTTTACATTCAAAAGGAGGGAACTTCCGGAACGCAAATGTCTTTCAAACGTGTGCAGAATACGACATTGTTTGTTGAAACACCAAGCAGCAGATCTCAAGAAAGTAGAACGCCTCGGGGAATAAACCTTCGAAACAGAGCTACATAAACACATCAACTACAATAAAGGCATTGTCACGTGTAGGGACCTTGTGGATACTTCTAAATAAGAAAGTACATTGACTGGCCTCCGGAAGGAATCTTTGATGTCCATTGTAGTATGAAAAGAATGGGCAGAGATCTGAGAAAAATCCGACACCTTTATGATTATCTTTGCAGTAGTAGATTGCCACAACATGTCAAGGCATGTATCGTCCGCTTAAAACTATAATCCCCAAACCAATGCGTTGTTTTAAACAGCAGCGCTTTGAGTAGGGAGTCTAGCGAAGAATGCAAGATAAAGGACATCAAAACACCGAAGCGCTTCCAGTATGATGAGCCTAAACGACGAACAAGACCAAACAACCCCTTTGAATTACCAAGATTTTCGTTTAAGTCTACCAAAAGTTTGTTGATTAAAGGCTACAATTTTCAGGTCCCGTTGCTACGTGTTCCTACATTTTCCAAAAACACGGAGCCTCTCAGAAGTCATTTCTTTGTTATGTTCACATACGACTTTACCAATCTCTGTATGCTGAGTCGATATATGGGAGTTTTAAATGAGTTAAGAATTGACACACAATGTTTAATGTTTATCTCATCTGTAATTGCACGTAGATCTGCAATAGGAGTATTTTATGTCGCATTGTGCCGTCCTAGTTCGTGAGTAGTCCATAAGTAGTTTATATGTTTAGGGACTGATGACCCCGTAGTTAAGTCCCATGAGCTATTCAAACATTTTAACATTTTTTCTTGCTCTGTTTCATTCTCCCATCCCTCACTTCTCTCGCTCTCGATCTCTCTCTCTCTCTCTCTCTCTCTCTCTCTCTCTCTCTGTCTCCCCCATTACTCCATATCGTTCTTTGCCTCTCTCCCCCTCCCTCGTGCTAGTCTATTCCTTTTAGCCTCCCTCCTACCCCCTTTCTCTGGCCATCAATTCTCCCCCCTGCCTTTTCATCCCCTCTCCTTTCCCACACTTTGTGCTCCCCCTCTGTTCAACCCCCTTCACTGCATCCGTTACTGCCTGCCTCTGCCCCTACTTATTCCTCGTATCACTGTCTCTTACCCATAGCTTTATCAACTGCACAAAAGCGTGCAGTTAGGATAATTTCTGAAGCCCACCCAAGATCATATTGCCGATACTTATTTAAGGATCTAAGGATCTTCACAATAGCGTCACAACATAAAAATTCTCTTATAAAATTTGTTATGAATAACCCAACCCAAATCAAAAGTATTAGCAGTGTGCATAGCTACAGCACTACGAGAAAGGATGATTTACGCTATTCAATGGTAAATCTAACTTTGGCACAGACGGGGGTGAATTATGCTGCTATCAAAGTCTTTGGTCACTCATCAGATAACATTAAAATCTGTGTTCATACAGGTAAATCAGTTTTCTGGATGTTGTTGTTTCTTTTAATGATTGTTGCATCTTCAAAGGGTGTTGCTAAGAAGTTGCGTGGTCCAGTGAATTGGTGCAGAATAGAAAGTGAGAGATTATAGTCTAAATTCCATTTGCTAATTACATTGTGCCGGCCGCGGTGGCCGAGGGGACTTAGGCGCTCCAGTCTCGGTCTGCACGGCCACTACGGTCGGGGGTTCGAATCCCCCCTCGGGCATGGATATTTGTGCCGTCCTTAGTATAAGGTAGTTGATAAGTAGTTTGTAAGTTTAGGGACTAATGACCCCGTAGTTAAGTCCTATAAGCTTAACAAACATTTGAACATTTTTTTTTTTTTTTTTTTTTTCCGGAGGTAGCACTCGGCTCCATTCGAACCATCAACGAACAGGCTCTGCTAACGGTATACTACGCCTTCCACACCTCTGGCAATGGGTTCTACATAACGCTGGTGACTACGCTGAAGGACAGTAACAGGTTTAAACATGTAAAAAATATGAATGAATAGCTGCCACTATTTAAGTTGCAACTCTCGTATGAGGGAACACTACACGAAAACACTTGATCCATTTACCAACGGAAGTAATGGAGCAAACTCCAGAGATATTTTAAAATGCATACAACGGTTCTCATCTTAAGAAATTTTTAAGAAATTCTTTCTTACATTAGATAAATTCCCCTTAAGCAAAACGTTTTCGGAGGGCAGGCGGTTCTAAAAACACGGTGAAGCGAGTCGCTGATTTTCTTGCTGGAACAGGGACGGTGAATAGAATCGTTGTGAGACGGGAGAAGTATCGCAATCACTGGGTGGAAGGAAGGCTCTCGAATGACAAAGAGATCGGGAAACCGGGCGCCTGGCCGAGTAAACGGCCGGCTCACGGGAGCGGCAGCGGCAGCTTCCTTTGCTCGCAGTAATTAGCGAACGCCTCGAGCAGAGGGCAGAGGCGGCGTAGCTGCGATCGGTAATTGGGAGGTGCGTCGCCTCTGGCGCAATTAGCGAGCGAGGCGCTCTGGAGGCCAGGCCAGCTGCCGGTGCCGTGGAAGGGGGCGGGAGCAAGTGCGCGCCAGCGCGGAGATAGCTGCATCGTCTCGTATTGCCCAGTACTTATTTACAAAGCCCACTACCCGAGTCCGGGTTGAACCCACAACATCTACAGAACAGCCGAAGGCTTTTACTTTACGATAGAACCCACAGCTTAGTACACTTCATGATTTAATATACAGCTCAAGCCGGCCGCGGTGGCCGAGGGGACTAAGGCGCTTCAGTCACGGTCTGCACGGCCACTACGGTCGGGGGTTCGAATCCCCCCTCGGGCATGGATATTTGTGCCGTCCTAGTTCGTAAGTAGTTCATAAGTAGTTTGTAAGTTTAGGGACTGATGACCCCGTAGTTAAGTCCCATAGACTATACAAACATTTGAACATACAGCTCAAAACAATTTGGGGACCAGGTGAGATATCGTCTATATCTATATGTAAATGTCTGTTCGGGGTATGTTTATCACATCTGAACAACAAGACAGCCGGCCGCGGTGGCCGAGGGGACTGAGACGCTTCAGTCACGGTCTGTACGGCCACTACAGTCGGGGGTTCGAATCCCCCCTCGGGCATGGATATTTGTGCTGCCTTAGAGTTAGCTAGTTCATAAGTAGTTTGTAAGCTTAGGGACTGATGTCCCCGTAGTTAAGTCCCATAAGTTCTACAAACATTTGAACATTTTTTGAACAACAAGACATAAAGATCTAAAAATTTGTACAGTTAGTCATGTCTACCCGGGGAAGGCTTTAGCCACGAGTTTATGGCGATCGGATAGCTATTTATCTATATATATATTAATGGGAATGTCTGTTTGGTGTACACTTATTATGTCCGAACGACAAGACGCAGAGACTTAAATATTTGTACAGTTACTAACTTATACATGAGGAAGGTTTTAGGCACGGTTTTATAGCGATCTGATAGATATTTAGTAATTTGAAGAATATAACGCGAAATGCGGAACAATAATGATTCTTTGAAAATTATATTTACTGTTTTAAAATGGTTTTATTCGTTGCATTGTTGCTTGAGTGTTGATAATGATAAAAGAGTGGATGGAGGATATTGGGATGGAAAGTTATCGGTGTATATAAAATTCTACGTGTGTGTGTGTGTGTGTTAACATTTTGCTCTGCAGCGAAAACTACAGAAATCAAACGAATGGTCTGTGTGTAATTGTTGTCCGAAGTCTCCCGATGTACGCCATAGCAGTTCCATGCCGATAGCTAAAAGGGGGTGGAAGATATGGTGGTTGAAAGTCGTCAAATTATAAAAAAATTTGAAGGCCAGCGATGACATTTGCGACTCTATACCAAGGAGGTTAAGTACAGCGGATCGAGACGTCGTAGACCATATCTTTGGTCTATGCGTGCTACAATGTCTTCAGCTCTTTCTCTGTAAGGATAAGCATACGAATAAGGAAATATGAGAATAAATAAATAAAGCAGTAAAAAAGAAATATCTTTTAATACGTCTCTTTGACGTTTCGCGCATTACATCAAGTGATAGATCTGTGATATTGTTACAATCATTATTGTTGAATTTAGTAATTGGATTATTCGAAAAGAGTGCATTTTTACCTGTGATTTCTTATATATTCTACATCTACATCTACATGGGATACTCTGCAAATCACATTTAAATGCCTGGCAGAGGGTTCATCGAACCACCATTATACTATTTATCTCCCATTCCATTCTCGAATAGCGCGCGGGAAGAAAGAATCTCTCTGTTCGAGCTCTGATCTCTCGTATTTTATTCTGATGATCATTTCTACCTATGTAAGTGGGAGTCCACAATATATTTTGGCATTCGGAGGAGAATGTTGGCGATTGGAGTTTTGCAAGTTGTCCACGCCTCAGCGATAAGCGCCGTTGTTGTACTGATTCCCATCCCAGATCCTGTATCATTTCCGTAACGCTGTCTCCCCTGTATCGTGACAATACGAAACGAGCTTCCCTTCTTTGGACTCTTTTGATGTCCTCCTTCAAACCCACCTGATAAGGATCCCACGCTGGGCAGCAATACTCCAAAAATGGACGGACATACGTAGTGTATGCACTTTCTTTTGTAGTTCTGTTGCATCTTTTGAGGGGTTCGCCAATAAAACGCAGTCTCTGGTTCGCCTTTCCCACGACATTATCTACGTGTTCTCTCCAATTTAAGTCTGAAGTAATAGTAATTCCTAGGTATTTTGTGGAGTTTACGGCCTTCAGTTTTGATTGATTTATCTTGTAAACAGAGTTTAACGGATTTCTTTTCGTACTCATGTGGACGACTTCACACTTCTCATTATTTAGTCAATTGCCAATTTTTACACCATCTTATTCAGATTGTTCTGCAGTTGGTTTTGATCTCCAGATGATTTCACTAGACGGTAAATGATGGCGTCATCTGCAAACAGCCTAAGAGACCTACTTAGATTTTCCCCTAAATCGCTTATGTAAATAAGGTACACCAGAGGACCAATAATACTACCCTGTGGAACGCCCGATATCACTTCTGTTTTAATCGATGCCTTACCATCGATTATTACGAACTGTATCCCCTCTGACTGAAAATCCCCATCCAATCGCAAATTTGGGGTGATATAGCATAACTACGCAATTTGATTAAAAGCCGTTTGTGAGGTACAGTGTGAAAAGCCTTCTGGAAATCAAGTGTTGTGTTTTCATGAACGATATTTTCTAAATCCGTGTTGACCTTGGATCAATAGATCGTTCTGTTAGAGACAATTCATAATATTTGAATACAGGATATGTTCCAAAACCCTGCTGAAAATTGACGTCAATGAAATAGGCCTGTAGTTTTGTGGGTTACTCCTGCTGCCTTTCTTGAGAATAGGTGTGACCTGTGCAGCTTTCCATTCTTTTGGTACAGATCATTCTTTGAGAGAGCGGTTGTATATGGGTGTTAAGTAAGGACCTATCGCTTCAGCATAATCAGAAATCTAATGGGTATACAAAAAATGTTCAAATGTTTGTAAAGCTTATTGGACTTAACTACGGGGTCATCAAACTACTTATGAACTACTTACGAACTAGGACGGCACAAATATCCATGCCCGAGGGGGGATTTGAACCCCCGACCGTAGTGGCCGAGCAGACCGTGACTGGAGCGCCTTAGTCCCCTCGGCCACCGCGGCCGGCTTTACGTTACTCATTACGGCCTCTGTTCGTAATTAGAAATCTGGAATATCGGTTTCGTCTTCTTTGGTGAATGAGTTTCTAAAAGCTATGTTTAGTAACTCTGCTTTAGTAACCATGTCATCGGCAGGATCGCCATTACTATCACGTAGTGAGGGTATTGTTTGTGTTTTGCCTCTAGCATATTTAACATATGACTAAAATCTCTTAGGGTTTTCAGTCAAATTTCGAGAAAGTGGTTCGCTGTGAAAAGTATTGTAGGCATCTCGCATTGAAATCCTCGCTAAATTTCGAGCTTCTATGAACGATCGCCAATCCTGGGGATTTTGTGTTCGTTTAAATTTAGTATGCCTTTTCCTTTGCTTTTGCAACAGTGTCCTGACCTGTTTTGTGTACCAAGGGGGATCGCCTCATTCTTTTATTAATTTATTTGGTATAAAACTGTCAATTGCTGTCGATACCACTTCTTTGAATTTGAGGCACATCTGGTCCACAGTTACGATTAGTGTTAGAAACGAGTGGAAGCTGTCTTTCAAGAAGCAATGTATTTTATTCCTATCTGCTTTCCTGAACAAATATACTTTTCGTTTATTTTTAGTAACTTTGGGACTTTCGATATTCAATCTTGCTACGACAGCTCTGTGTTCACTAATACCTGTATTTGGATATTGGTTGCAGTTGTAATTAGTATGTGACGCAGTACGATATTTTACGGCCTCACCCCTTTACTTGACGTTTACATAGCGTTTAGTTACAGAAAGGCACCATGGGGCAGCCAAAATAGTGAAAAAGACACTTGTTTCAGACAACATTGTCTTCGTTCTGACTGAAGCAGTTCCAAGCAATTATCGATATCCCATTTCCAACTACTAACTCACCAGTGACGGCGTGGTCTGCGCATGCAGGTGGAAGGAGAAGTTCCCCTCCCCATGTAGCTGCTTCATGCGCTTACTGCGTGAGCCGCTAACGATGTCACGCAAACCAAAAGAAACACTTTGTGGATAATTTCTCGCGTTTAACTTTTGAGTTATCTCTATATCTTGGCACTGTGGAATTTATTAGTTAGATATTATAGAGTGCAAAATACTTCAAAACAGAAATTTTGTAGCATTGAACTATGTAATCGAATTGGCTCTCATCAGAAAAAGGCAAACACGTTATTTTTATTTCTGCTGCGCGCCTTCTCGCTATTGCCCGTCGGTCTTCGGAAATTAATCCAACGAACTAAGGAGATACGTTTGGCAAAATAGTTCGCTACCAATAACGCATGTTCTAGTTCGCGACCGATGGCACATATTTTGGTTCGCGACCGATCGCGCATAATTTAGTTCGCGACCGATCGCTCATATTTTAGTTCGCGACCGATCACTCATATTTGAGTTCGCAGCTCGGCCGCGAATTAGGTCGCTCTTTTCAGTTGCCGGCCGCGATGGCCGAGCTGATGACACCGTAGTTAAGTCCCATAAGCTCTGTAAACATGTTTACTCTTTTTATTTCGATCACTCTTTTTGGCTTTTGCTACCGCTACTAAAAGAGCACTTTCTTTTGTTTAAATATAATGATCAGTGTTGCCCAAGCGTGTGCTATTACCCGTATTTTTGGGCAATGCCTATCAAACTACAGCTGAGCTGCATCTCAGCTCGAAATGACGGTGACTGGCAGAAGGGAATCACGCGATTCTGCGCGCTCTCGCGTCCCCTCGCTGCTCCCCGTCAGTCTTCGGAAAAGGAGCGAACGGACTAAGAGGCGAGGGATCTGCGAACTAGTTCGTTCGCGAACTACACAAGAGTACTAACAGTGGAGCGTATTAGCACATTTTCCTTGTGCTGTGAACTCTTCTAGTAAAAATGACTTTCTCAGATAGCACGGGATACGCAGGTAATGTGGTGTGGGGCCCAGGGCCGGCGCAAGGGCAAGGGCCGTCCCGTGCGAGCTGCTAAATTGCCGCCCCCATCCCGTTATTTATTTATTTTATATATCTATTCTTACAAAACTGTTGTGGAATTTTATTTAAACAAATCTGTAGGTAATGTCAGCACTCAATCAAAATTTTTGTTTTTACATCTACCTAGGTTTCGGCCACTGAGTGGCCAGTCTCAAAGCTTTTAATATGTGCTTACATATAAACCGTAATGTTGACAGTTACGTTCAGCATGAGGGTATAGATGTAAATGTAACTCAAATCACTGAGAGTAGCCACACTGTGCCCGAAACATATGTATATCTGGAAAACAAAAATTGCTACCGATTGGTGACATTCTCTACAGATCTGTACAAATCAGTCGCTGGACACCAGCTCAAAAATGGAGTCAAACATGATTGAAGAAATCTAGCTAATTTTAATAAGCATTGTGAATTTACAAAAATGTTCAAATGTGTATGAAATCTTATGGGACTTAACTGCTAAGATCATCGGTCCCTAAGCTTATACACTACTGAACCTAAATTATCCTAAGGACAAACACACACACACACACACACACACACACACACAAATGACCGCATGCCCGTGGGAGGACTCGAATCTAAAAAAAAAAAAAAAAAAAAAAAAAAAAAAAAAAAAAAAAAAAAAAATCAAATGTTTTAAGCTTATGGGACCCAACCACGGGGTCATTAGTCCCTAAACTTACAAACTACTTATGAACTACTTACGAACTAGGACGGCACAAATATCCATGCCCGAGGGGGGATTCGAACCCCAGACCGTAGGGGCCGTGCTGACCGTGACTGGAGCGCCTCAGTCACCTCGGCCACCGCGGCCGGCTCGCATAATCCCACACGGCATGAACTTACAGTTAACGTAAAGAAACATGTTTCAATTTATGTGAACAGATAATGTATTCAACGGAAAACAGTATACAGTAAATAAATGTTGGCAAAGTGATCGTGTGCGAGTAGTATTGTCAAACATAAATTCCGGTCAGAGTGTAATTGTGTTTCATGGCTAAAAATCAAAACCTCCGACTATCACTCAGAAACGATTAGCAAAAAATTTGAAAATTACGTCGAAACCCAACTTATGCCAGGCTTAATACCAATGTCTTTATACCTTCTAATTACTCGGAGTGTATTCACCCATTCGGAATACTTCTAGTCGTTGTAGGTGTTGGACATGTTTGACTGTAGTAATGTTGCATTCGAATTTCCAAATTAGATTACGTCTTCTGCAAAACTACTTGTGAGTAAACGCACGGCGCGTAACAGGCTGGCAGCGCTCCACTCATAAGAAAACTGGCGTGTACGCCAGACTGCTTCCCATTTCTGTTCCTCCGGCGTAAACATGACGTTGCTGCCACAGTGGCGAGTAAGAAGTTAGTCCAAAAAAATGTTCAAATGTTTGTATAGTTTATGGGACTTAACTACGGGGTCATCAGTCCGTAAAATTACAAACTACTTATGAACTACCTTATACTAAGGACGGCACAAATATCCATGCCCGAGGGGGGATTCGAACCCCTGACCGTAGTGGCCGTGCAGACCGTGACTGGAGCGCCTCAGTCGCCTAACAAGTTAGTCCTCACCTTGTTCAACAGGGGCGGTCGGCATGTAGTCGAGGCACCATGCCACAGTTCCCAAAGCCGCCCCCTCCAAGGTTTGGTTTCGAATCCCCTCTTGGGCATGAATGCTGAGTTTGTCCTTAAAATAGAAAAAAAAGGGGCCGGCAGATTTTCCGCCCGTCGGAAAGTGCCGCCCCGTGCGGCCGTACGTTTCGCACGTGCCTTGCGCCGGCCCCGGTGGGGCCACTACCTCTGTCCTGCGGACTACTTGTCCAGTGCAGACCAGTCCCGCGGCCTCGCCACTGTGGTGAGCGCGCCCTCTGCCTGGAGAGCGGACAGGCAGCGCCGCGCCACTCGACCGGCCCTAATTACGGTTTCGGCCGCCGGGCGGCGCTGGCGTCTGCGGTAATCAGCCGCCGGCAGAAGAGTCTGCGCTCTCGTTGTTAATTGCGCGGTCCACGCCTGCAGGCCTGCAGGCCGCCGTAATGCGCACAGGCGTTAATTTGGCTGCTCCGAGAGGCAGAGGCGCTGGCTGGGGAGTGGGAGGGCGGGCGTGGCCAGCCGTAGGAGGCGGTGTCGCTGCGTCCACTGTAGGGGCGGTGCTCTGAGGACACAGCCTGCCGAGGCTCGACGAGGTCACGGCCGAAATACACGAGAGATGTGGCAGGGAGACTCTGATCAGCTAGGCTCCCACTTGTAAATTTCAGTTCATACAGTGCTATTAGGGGCGCTCTAAAAACATAAAAACTGAAGAGCCTGAGAGATGGGCAAATGTAAAGCCTGTCAGGTGAGTGCGGTATTGGAAAAAAAAAAAAAAAAAAAAAAAAAAAAAAAAAAAAAAAAAAAAAAAAAATCGCACTAACGTGTTTTACGGCCCACTTCAGATTTGTAGTTTTATAAGTTTTTGCAAACATTTTGGACATAAAAAATAATCTAAATAATAAAAAATTATATTATATGACATTGTAGTAAGGAGTGTGTAACTGATTAATTATTTATTATATTCTACATATATAGTGGTTAAGCCACGTCACACAAACTGATTTTAATTTTAAAAAACGTAACTAGTTTCAATGAACTCTGTCACCATTAATTCAATGGAGCGTGTCAAAACTCCGTTATTGTTGCAAATATCTCTCAAACGATACGAGATATGACAAAAAAAAAAAAAAAAAAAAAAAAAAAAAAAAAAAAAAAAAAAAAACACGAGAGAGCAAAGTTGTAGAGAATTTTCTTCTCTACAAATTCGGTTATTCAATTTTCGCGTCAGATGAACGATTAAGCCGTTATTTTCATTTAAATTGCGAGCTGTCAAATGGCGATCGCAAAGGCCCAATTTTAGTTTTACTACCGTAACCTAAACTGGGACAATAACAACAAGGGGAATGGAAACTGGCAGGGGACGCTAAATATACATGGTGGGGATGTCAATTAAATTGCAATGAGAGACAGGAGTGCCTGACCCTGAATTAATAACTGTGATAATAAATCATGATATTAAAAATTACTTGATTGATAGAAAATGAAATTGACAATCTCTCCTCCACTTCCTGCAAGCGGCAGAAAATGTAAATTAATAATTTCTACACTTCAAAATCTAATAAGCTAGCTAGGATCTGATAACTATTGATGTTAGAAAAACATTCTTCTCTTTTCAACAATATGTTTATTATTACCGTTGTGCAGAAAAAAAAGACTCGCATTGAAAATCCAATACAAATCACAAACTCGACTGAACATCCAAATTTACAATTACCATCAAATATGAAAGAATAATCTACATGATTATGACGTTACACAAGTCAAAAAAATCACGAATTGATACAATATTTGTAACGAAATAATTGAACCGGAATACCAGTGCAGGGTTGATTTTTCTAACTACACAATCCCACTATTATGCAGAATCTGATGCAACGACTATTTTTGCTGGCGAGCGCTTTGCCATACATTTCCAATCTGACGACTTGCGTGTGAAGGCGCTGCGCTGTAGTAGCGTGGGCGCAGGGTGGCTGTAAGCTGAAAATTTCCGCGACCACGAAATAAAAACAAGCTCCGTTACTCGGAAGCTGTTCTCTCCCCTATCAGCCTCCGTGTGCTCGGCAGTACACAGTGCCTAAGATCTCAAGCAGTTCTGCCAAGTCAGGGCCACTTCAGTTAGCGTAGACAAGTACGCAGAAGTACTGAAGACCTAGGTCACTCCAGAAGCTGAGTATATCGTAACTAGTACCTCGGTGCACTAGTATTGGCTGGCTGACCTTATCCCAACCGAAAACAAGTACTTTCAGCTCAAGTACAAATCTCAGTGTGTACCCTGAAACTTATACAAGTTCACCCGTCCAAGTATCAGTTCAATAAGCAAAATCTCCGAGTCCGTCCATTATGAGAAAAGGGCGCCAACATCGAGTTCTCAAAGAGCAGCCAGTAAAATTTCACTAAACGACCGCCGATTTCAAAAAAGCTAGGGCTTTGGAACATTAGCCAATCAGAATCGGCTAACCCTTCCACACAAAATTTTGGCGCAATTCTTCACGAACGGTCCAAACCGTCACCGTAGAAGCGCAAACCAAGCTTCTAGAAAAACAGCCACTTTCAGTGTCGTCTTCCTTTTTCAGCAGATAAGATTCTGGGTGCTTGTATCAGCGGAGGGGCCATCTATCTTTTTTCTAATATCGAAACGATCGCTTCTAAAAGCAGAGACCATACTACTACCACAGACAAATATATGTTACTCTGTGCTATTACTCCTCCTCCTCGTCAGTTTGGGACACTAGGCTGACACATTCACAACCTGCTGCTCGGCCAGAGCACCGAGGCATCTTGCTATCGGGATCTCTACGGCGCGGCCCCCAGGGCACGCCGCTGGTCGCAGGTAGAGGGTGCTGTAACGGCCGGCCACTCTCCCCTGTAAAGACAAAGTCAGCTCTATTTTTCACCTCAGCAAAAAATCTTCCCTGCACTGCATTCCCGACAGCAATAGAAAAATTTATTTACTGGTCACTTTACATCATTACACGAACGATAAACACAGTTAATAAAGATGAGAGATAGGCTGCCATCTTTCAAGCCATTATAGGGAAAGATAGTGCCCATGCGTGAGACCGCTCCTGATTGGCTGAGCGCCCAGGAATCCATGTTTTTACCATGTGTGTGAATAGCCACAGTGTGCGTTTCTGTACTGTGGAGTGTCTTAAAAACTTCTGACAGAGATTTCACTGTACAGTTACGTACAGGTTGTATTACAGTAGACACTGCTCCACTTTTGCACGTGTTTCGTCAGTTCTGTTCACCTAAATTAACTTGTTGTTCGTTGGTCGTTGATTATACGTTGGTTTGAAGTGATTTACTGACTATAACTACTGAGTATAACTAATAAAGTCAATTACATAATCATTAAGGGTAGTCAGGAGAAATACCTCGTTGTTCCCCTGTTGGCTGTAAAAACCGAAGTAAAGATTTTTATGCCGGCCGCAGTGGCCCAGCGGTCTGCGGCGCGCCAGTCACGTTCTGCACGGCCGCTACGGTCGGGGGTTCGAATCCCCCCTCGGACATGGATGTTTTAGTGTAAGGTAGTTCATAAGTAATTTGTTAGTTTAGGGACTGACGATCCTGCAGTTAAGTCCCTTAAGCTTAACAAACATTTGAACATTTGAAAGATTTTATATCTTATTTGTGTTCGCAAGGAATGAGGAAATACGGAAGTAGTGGACAGTGAAATTTAACCGAGAAAGCGGGAACCGTGAAGCCGACTTATGGAAACCAACGAATTCTCCCTACTGTCTGTATAAAGTAAATATTCTACGTTGCACGCCCCCCCCCCCCCAGCTCAAAGCATGAAACGCACTGGTCAAATTCAATAACAGAACTACTGTTTTGGGAAATTGTGTAGTGGTTGCGTACTGAATTCATACGGTGAAGGTCGCGAGTTCGAATCCGGTAAGTGGTAATGTTTTTTTTTAAACAGTACTTTCCATCTTTTTGTTAGTTCATGGTCTGGTTTTTGACATGTCGTGCTACAAGGTATGATTTAACACGGCTGCGGCACCTCCCTCTTGGCTCTGTATTGTTGGCTGTTCACAATCCTATAACTGGTTACGGAATGTGACTTGAGAAAGGGAGATGGGCGGAACTATTGACTCATTGTAGATATCCAGTTACCTATTTTGAGTCTGTTTCTGCTGTTTCACTGGAGATAGTATTGGTATTTTACCGATTTTCTGTGATACAGTGTCCCTAAAAGCGGTGGAGTAGCCGAGCGGTCTAAAGCGTCTCGCTGCGGAGCGCGCGGTTGCTCGCCGTGGAGGTTCGAGTCCTCCCTGGGGCATGGGTGTGTGTCTTTGTCCTTAGGCTAGTTTACCTAGGTTTAAGTAGTTTGTAAGCTACGGACTGATGACCACGCAGTTTGGTCCGATAGATTTACAAACATTTGAACATTTTGTCCCTAAAAGTATCTACAGAATGACGTTTTTGTTCTTTTCCCAGTGTAGGAAAATGTTATAAGGTCGACAGCGCACTTAAAATGCATCATATCGGGGCGGAAAACGATAATATTGTGGATATGCAGACAGAAAATTCTGAAATATCATTATTTTCTTTGAGATACATGACATGAAATACATCTCTTTCTTAGTAAAGAACTGCCAACTGTCTAAATTACCAGAACATCGTATAATATAGTATTAACTTTGGACAGTCATAGAAACTGTTTCACGAGACTTATTTGCTTACAAATTTATTAGGACTGTATGAACATAGATAAATGCCATTTCTTTAACCACGTGCTGATTAGTAAGCTAGAAGATGTGCTTTGGTGTATTGGGTGGAAGCGATGCAGTATTTCAATCGTCAAGTGGTTGCACTTCTACCAGGGACGCTATGTAAACGCACGTCCCGCGCGCAGTCTGGTAAAAACATGGCGGACACCGGCCGGTTGCCCACTCTCTCCTTATACAGGCTCTGTAATAAAGACCATTCAAAACAATCATTACCAGAACCTAGGCCAGGAGTAAAGTTCAATACTTATCATATATCCTCCTCGCCCTTCTGACATGAACTATGCTGTCGTAATTTTAAATCTACTTTTCCAACTCTTTTTTTTTTTTTTTTTTTTTTTTTGTGTTGCGCAACTGAATAATTTAACGATGTACCTTTGGCTTCTGCAAGGAAGACATCAACAACACGTTCCGCAGAATTCAGAAACATGTACCGTCAGTGGAACACTTGGAAAATTGAATGGTAGGCCGCGGTCTTCAACGATGAAAATAGATTTTACCTGCACACAAGCGACGTCATTTGCGTGTACGACGTACACCTGGCGAAAACTGTCCAGCAGAGTGCAATCGTCAAAGACACACTGGCCCCATCTCAGGCTTCATGGCCAGGGGTGGGATAATCTACAACTCTTGTTGCCCTTGTAGAGTGAGCAAAGACCAGTGCTAGGTGCATTATTTTGCCGTACTTGGAACATGAAAACGATGGGTTATTCCAAAGTGATAGTGCTTACCCACACAATGCGTATGAAACTTAAAGACGTGCTGCAACTTCCCTGACCAGCACTGTTTGATCGCATCAACCTCAAAGTCTTTTAATATGTTCAAGTATTTGTAAATATGAGGAACAACATACACACACACACACACACACACACACACACACACACACACACACACAAACGCGCGCGCGCGCGCGCGCGCTTCCGCGAGGGAGGACTCAAACCTCTGACGGGGAGCAACGGCGCGCTCCGCAGAAAGGTGCCTTAGAGCGCTCGGCCAATCCACCGCGGCTCAAAGCCTTCTCTCCGAAAATGAAAATGGGTATTTATATCTTAACAGCGAGGAAAATTGTAAAGCACTAGTTAATTATGTTATGACAAACTAATAAACTGTCCAGAATCAGCGAATTAATTCCAACCCCAGAAAACTAGTAATACCAACAGTAACTCAGAACTTGACAAAATCGAAGTAGCTAAGTATAATAGGACACTTAAAGAAACAAAACTTCCGGAGAAGACAGGTTAGCCGGCCGCGGTGGCCAAGGGGACTGAGGCGATCCAGTCACGGTCTGCACGGCCACTACGGTCGGGGGTTCGAATCCCACCTGGGGCATGGATATTTGTGCCGTCCTTAGAATTAGTTAGTTCATAAGTAGTTTGTAAGTTTAGGGGCTGAAAACCCCGTAGTTAAATCCCATAAGCTATACAAACATTTGAACATTTTAGAAGACAGTTTAATTGTAGAACTTCTAAATTAGAGGGCCCTAACACTTTAAAAAAAGATCACTCATCTAATGGGATTCCTTTGTGGGGTCAACACCAACTGGGACTGACAGAGGGTATAGAGAAAATTCAGAGAAGGGCAGCTCGTTTTATATTATCGCGATGTGTTGGAGAGAGCGTCACGGAAATGATGCACGAGATGGGGTAGAAATCATTAAAAGAAAGGCGAGATTTATCTGTGAAATTTCTGTCACCTGCTTTCTCTTCCGAATGCGGACATATTTTGTTAGCACCCACCTTGAAAGACCGCCGTTAATTGCAAAATTAATTCTGGCTGAAAGGAGCCAGTTAAAAAGCTTACTTTAGACATATGATTCTGGCCGACAAAACCAGCTAAAGGATTCTCGAAAAACTACTAACTACTTCCTGCAACGGAATCTTGTTCCCTGGCCCAGAATTTAGAACTGATTCAAAAATTTACTTTAGCAGCAGGAAGACAAAGAGACGGTGGCCAATACACATCGTAGATCACGAGAATTACACAGTCATTAATATACAAGCCACCCCGAAATAAACCATTTCATGAAAATGGCTGTGAGAACATTTATGGAGCAACGGAATTAAAAATATGATAATTTGCATCTGAATTTGTTCTCAGAACTGGTGAAAAACAACCTTAAATAAAAAAGGGAAAGTATTCGTTAACTAATATTCATAAGTAGGATAAAGTTTTACTGACAATTAATTATTTATTAAGTTCAAACATGAGCAAATGGGGGAACCAATTTTGTTACACAATAAAAATGCATCCCACTGAATGTTACAGTAATCTGAACTGAACATCATCGGGGGAAGGATTTACAATCAACAACCATTCATCCACTCACACGCGCGAAGCAAAGCGAAACTCAACCAACTCAGCGTGTTGATACGAAGCAGAAGCAGGCGCCGCTATCGTAGCCGAAATTCAGCGAACCAGGATGTACCACACAAGGAAAATGAACTTCGTAGGTGGCTTTGGTCTGTCTTCCTTTACTTGAAATGGTACGCGATAGTAGCGAGATTAATTTCCATTAAAATGAAACCGTGAACATGCAGTCTTACTGAGACACACGGCACATGTCTGCTACAATACATATTCGCACCCCACTGAAGGCGAAGTGCTTAAACATCGTATTCATTTCAACAAAAATCAAAGGAATCATAGATTACCACGGAAGAATACACAATAGTAAGGCACTGGTATGTGAGCTGTGGGGAGAACTCAAGTGACTAGCTATAAACCCTTAAAGTCGAAGTTCGGAACCACATGGTTCTGCAAAACCAGCAAAAAATACAAAATTGAATTTCCGAAAAATAAAGAAAAATAGTTACTGCATGCAATCCTTAGAAACGCGTAGTATATCATAAGGAAGCTAAAGAAATACAGTTAGACGCGATTGGGAAGGTTTTACATGGATGGACGAAGTCCAGTCTTCAAAAATTCAGAAAAGTGGAATAAATTCAAAGTCGGGGTAAATCAACTAATTTTTACAGCATGCAGCCACTAGAAATACATAGTATTTCATAAGCAGATTAATAAAGGGGGTCGTACAAGGCTAGAAGAGAATTTACTGACGAAGTCTGAATGTAAAGTACATTTTAAAATAGGCGGAGAGGAGATCGTGATGTACTAAAGGAAATCAGAAGGGTACATGCAGAATGTCTTGCCTGAAGGGCATAGAAACACACAGGGGTAGCTGAAGGCTTTGTTCTAAGAACACACCATGTGGAGTACATATCACTCACGGAAGGAGAAAAAGGAAAAGAATATTTCATATGCACTATACAGAATAAAAATATTCCCGCACATTAGTTGCATCCCATAAAGCTAGAAAGAAATGAAACAGAGTTCGTACACCGCCAGCTAGTCTCACAAACGTTACCGATTCTCAGCCATTATCAAATCGAATTAGTTACATATTCACCACATTTACCTATGGAAAAATCACTGAAATTAAATTGAATACACTTTCGTACATGAACGGAGAAGCGTATTCTGAAAATAAACCTAAGGTCTGAAATCAAATTTGAACACCAGACAAAGAATCGCTACCATCTCAAGGGAGGAAAGAAAATCAGAACGTCTTACCAGGTCGAAGGGCAGCCGCAGAGTATCCAAGTCAGCCAGCCAGTCCCTACCACACTAGAAATCTACCGGAAATCGGTGAAAACCCAGGAAAAACGAGGTAGTGGGGAAGAGCTTAAACTTGTGCTTCGTATCAAGGCTCGCTACTGGGCATTGCCAACCCAACTTGTAACCACAGGGTGGAGGAACCTCTTTGGTAGCATCAAAAGCAGAGGTTGGTAACGACTACCTGTCGACATGAAGGCAGAGAAACACTGGTAGCGAGCAGCCAGCAGCCGACGTCGAAAATTCTCATATATACACTCAGACTGCCATGCTAGAAGATTTTCATACATGCACATACAGAATAAAGCAAGTACACATTCTGACAGGGACAGTGGCGTCACGGAAAAACCATTCATCTTGCCACATTCATAGACACAATGATAAATTATTAGCATAATAAAATCCCAGCAATATTACAGAAACTAACATTTAAAAACATGAAATAAAATGATATTCCTCATGCCTCCGAACGAAAGGGTTTCTCGTTTACCAAAAAAAGGCCGTCTAGTGTTGTTGTTGTTGTTGTGGTCTTCAGTCCGGAGACTGGTTTGATGCAGCTCTCCACAATACCCTATCCCGAGCAAGCCTCTTCAACTCCGCATAAGAACGGCAACCTACATCTGTCTGAATCTGCTTACTGTATCCATCTCTTGGTCTTACTCTGCAGTATTTACCCCACACACTTCCCTCCAACGCTAAATTCACAATTCCTTGATGTCTGAGAATGTGTCCTATCAATCGATCCCTTCTTTTAGTCAAGGTATGCCAGAAATTCCTTTTCTCCCCAATTCGGTTCAGTACCTCTTCATTAGTTACGCCATCCACCCACCTAATCTTCAGCATTCTTCTGTAGCACCACATTTCAAAAGCCTCTATCCTCTTCCTGTCCGCACTGTTTATCGTCCATGTTTCACTCCCATACGAGGCAACACTCTATACAAATGCCTTCAGAAAGGACTTCTTTAGGCTTAAATCAATATTCGATGTTAAAAATTTTTTTCTTTTTCAAGAACGGTTTTCTACCCATTGCCATTCTGCATTTTATATCCTCTGTACTGCGACCATCATTTGTTATTTTACTGCCAAGTAACAAAACTCATCTACCTCTTTTATTGTTTCGTTACCTAATCTAATTCCTTCAGCATCGCCTGATTTTCTTAGACTGCACTCCATTTCCCTAGTTTTGCTCTTGTTAATGTTCATCTTATATACACCTTTTAGCACACTGTCCATTCCGTTCAACTGCTGTTCCAGATCCTTTGCTGTCTCTGGCAGAATTACTATGTCGTCGGCAAAACTCAATGTTTTTAGTTCTTCACCCTGAACTTTAATTCCTTCTCCAAATTTGTCCTTGCTTTCCTTTAGCGCCTGCTCAATGTACAAATTGAATAATATTGGAGAAATGCTACAACCCTGTCTTACTCCCTTCCGAACCACTGTATCCCTTTCGCGCCCTTCTACTCTGACAGCCGCTGTCTAGTTTTTGTACAAGTTGTAAAGAACCTTACGCTGCCTATATTTTACCCCTGCTTGCTTCAGAACTTGAAAGAGTTTATTCCAATCAACATTGTCAAACGCCTTCTCCAAATCTACAAAAGCTAGAAATGTTGGTTTGCTTTTTCTTAATCTATCTTCTAGGATAAGCCATAAAGTGAGTATTGCCTTCTGTGTTTCTACATTTCTCTTGAATCCAAACTGATCTTCCCCGAGGTCGGCTTCTACCAGCTCTTCCATCCTTCTGTAAATAATTCGTGTTAACCTGTTTAAATAAATTACTAAGTTAAAAACCTAGGGAAGACGGCAGGTAGCCATCTTTCAACCTACATAATCATGTTAATAAAATAAGATAAATCTTATCGAAAACGGAAAGACTGAGTTGTTCCTTTTCCCCACGCGCTATTAGAGAATGGAACGGTAGAGAAATGTCGTTAAAGCGATTGTATGAACCCTCGGCATGACTAGCGGAGTATTTGTGCAGATGTAGAAGAGTCAGCTCCCGATGGCAGGGCTCACACTACTGGTTCAACGGCGGTATGAGGCCACCGAGTGCCCTGCTTGTGCCGCGCTTATGGGGCGTGCCTGCTCGGTGGAGACCTTGCCAGGCCCCAGGAAGGAGCCCTGGGGAGCGCGCGGGCGTGATGGGGGTCTGCGAGCCGTCTGCGCGTGCGTGCGCTATTGTCTGCAAATGGCGGCCTCCAACTGCCGGAAGCTACGGCCGCGCGCCGCAGCCGGTCACGGCAACCGCTTTGCGTGAAGCTATCTGCCAACGCCTTCTGACACGTCTCACTTGACAAGCATAAGCAACTACTTAATATGTTGAATAGTGATTCAGAAATCAAAAAACGGTTCACTCAAGTTATAACAGCGTGAAAGATACCTATTTAATTATTTTAAAAGGTGAAAGATGACTATGATATACTTTAATAAAAACGAAAGTTTCCAGAATGAATCTTTCACTCTGCAGCGGACAGTGCGCTGATATGAAACTTCCTGGCAGATTGTGTGCCGGAACTGGGACTCGAACCTGGGACCATTGCCTTTCGCGGGCAAGCCCTCTATGAACTGTGCTATCCCGACACGACTCACGATGCCGCCTGACGAGTGAAAGTTTCATTCTGGAAACATCCATTAGGCTGTGGCTAAGCCATGTCTTCACCATATCCTTTCTTCCAGGAGTGCTAGTCTTGCATGGTTCGCAGGAGAGCTTCTGTGAAGTTTGGAAAGTAGGAGGCGAGGTACTGGCGGAAATAGAGTTGTGAGGCGGCATCGTGAGTCGTGTCGGGATAGCACAGCCGGTAGTGCGCTTGCCCGCGAAAGGCAATGGTCCCGGTTCCGGGACACAATTTTAATCTGTCAGGAAGTTTCAAAAACGAAAGTTGTTTTAGAGCCTGAACTGGGAAGAGTTTTAATTACAGCACCAGCATGGGCAAGGTAGTCTGGAAACGGTAACAAAAGCAGGACTCTACGTAAATAAATAATAATTATCTCTATCTATATAAAAGGCAAAGGAGACATATTCGCCGGCCGCGGTGGCCGAGCGGACTGCGGCGCGCCAGTCACGGTCTGCACGGACACTACGGTCGGGGGTTCAAATCCCCCCTCGAGCATGGATATTTGTGCCGTCCTTAGTTAGCTAGTTCATAAGTAGTTTGTAAGTTTAGGGACTGATGACCCCGTAGTTGAGTCCCATAAGCTATACAAACATTTGAACATTTTTTGGAGACATATTCACTCACTCACTCACTGACTAAACACGAAATCTCAAAAACTACTGCACCAATGAAGCTGAAATTAGCTGGAATGTAGTTTATAGGTAGAAGATGTCAGCTAAGAAAGGATTTTGCGATAGTACCGATAGTTCAGGAGATATGACGTCATAAACAATGAAAACTTCCCCGTCTTGCGGCACGTGATAATGCGACTTTATTAGTCCGCTATTTGAGAAGGAGAGCACTTAACCACTACCGGTTTTGAGGATCTGGGGGCTGCTTGAGAGCTTTTCTTCAAAGTTTTTGATGTCGTATTGTGTTGCCCCTGTGTTGATGTTTGAGGTCTTATTCTCTTGGAATAAACTACGGCTTAAATTGTTCCCTACGTCATTCAAACTTTTTCTTCTCTGGGTGCGATTCTTCTTCATTTTTGGGGTTTTTAAGATGTCGGTGAAGGATCTACCAGCAGATACTAAAAGGTGAGCTGAGTGTTCTGTTTCAGGAGGCTTCTCACATTTGACTTGTGAGATCGGTTTGTTCACTTTCACTTCATCAGCTATATCGGTTTCACCAGGTTCCATTGAAGGCATAGCTTGCATCTTAGATGTGTCAGCCAGAACGGTACCGTTTTTATCGCATCTATGGAGTCATCATCCTCCATTACCCTTGTCATGAAATCGTTCACGTCGAGGGTCCGTGTAAGTTCCGGCATTTCTTTCTCAGTGATTTCACTGGGAACAAAAAGGTCAGGAGGAATGATATTCAGGGTAGATCTGTGCTTCGGAACCCATCAGTTACTTTGCTTGGTGTCCAAGCTCTTGGCCACTTTTGAGAAAATTTTTCCGAATGATATTTTCGTTATTCTTCTGGCAGGGTTATTTTCCCAGCATCTAAACACTTCGTCATCCCAAAATGACTCAAAGGATTTGAACAGAAACCTATCCATTGGATAGAGGTCAACGGTTGTGTTGCTTCGAAGACAGTAAAGATAAGATAAACAGGTGTGAGAGAGCCCAATACGGTCACCCTGGCCCTAACAAGGCCAGCGTGGCCTTATTGGTCTACACACCTTTTTTTGCCGATCCCGTGCATATTTCTACAATTTCTAACAAGCTCTTCTCAGAATACCTCAAAGGTTTCAAATCTACATGAAATATGCTTCAAAAGAATCACCAGTTTATAAAGCAGCCACAAAAATTAATTGCTCCAGAGCTTAGCAAAAACTTACCTCCGTAGCTTAACGAAAACCTCCGAAACGAAAGATACACTTCTGCAGCTGAATAACGGAAAGCATGGCGCTTCTTGTTTTCATTTGATACTAGGACGGCGTTTCCGGACATGTAGGTGCTGCACGCCGACGGATTTGAATGGAAGTTTCTGAAATAAAGTGGGTTGGCCTTATTGGGGACTATGGCCTTATATGGTCCACCTACCTTATTATAAGAAAACCAAAAGAAAATACGTTTAGATTCCGCTCCCATAACAATCTATTGCATCGCAATTTACTAAAAGTTCAAATCAGGATACAAGCAAGCTATTCTTTGTCATGTAATACAACTAATAAGAAAACGTTTGCCAAATTTAAACATGGCGGACAATGCGAAATCTTGTACAAAACATATGAATGTGCAGGGACGCTGCAGTTCTATGCTCACACACCAGAGTTATACTTCCAGGCCGGCCGCGGTGGCCGAGGGCACTGAGGTGCTCCAGTCACGTTATGCACGGCCACTACGGTCGGGGGTTCGAATCCCCCCTTGGGCATGGATATTTGTGCCGTCCTTAGTGTTAGCTAGTTAGTAAGTAGTTTGTAAGTTTAGGGACTGGTGACCCCGTAGTTAAGTCCCATAAGCTACACAAACATTTGAACATTTTATACATCCAGTTTGTATACAGATCACTGCAAATACTTGAACTAACAAACAATAGCTTTGTTCTAGTTAGTTATTAAGAGCTTAGTTTAACAATTTCACATAATTTCATTCAATATAATTGATGTTTTTACTTTATTAATGAAACACTGAAAGAGTTACATATGATGTTATTTGTTACATGACGCGTGTTGAGTACTTCTCGAGATCAAGATCAAACATTTACGTACGTACTGTAGACTATTTCTGTGATTTTACTGCCTCTCTCGCGCTGTAATCGGCTTAAGGTTATAAAGTACTGTCTCCATCAAACACACACAAACTATTTTTTACGTTCCATAATCATAATAGCGGTCAAGATTACATTTAATATTGTGTATTACTTTCTGCTTTAGTCTGTTGGTTGTGTAAAGGTTTGTTTTTACTTTGTGGTTTGTAAAAATATTTGAAATTTTCTGTGATACATTGTCAATGTATGGGATGCTAGATATACGAGGGTAGTTTGAAAAGTTCTCGGAACGCAATAGAAAAGAAACTTTTTTTCATTTTTCATTGTAGTCTCCTTGTACATGCACTTGGTCCAACGATATTCCAGTGCTTTCTGGCTTGCACTAAGCGGAAAGCATTTCGCAGCTTGTGTGGGTGCGATATCCAGCATCATCAATGGCAATAACCGTCCTAGCGCCAGGTGGGGTTTCATAATACCATGCATCACTGACTCTTCTCTGGCGCATTGGCGAAATAAAGGAAATCCATGAACCTGCCGCTGAACTGTCTTTCAGTACCGCTCTGTCTGTCAGTTGGGTTGTAGTTTTTGCTGAATATAACCTCATTAAAATGTAACGTTGCCAGTATGATACCAACCTTGTTGTCTGATCACTTGACACCCATCTTGGAGGATTAATAAAGCAGATAGTATGACTAGCCCAATTAAAAAATTGTTCATGCCGTCATAGTGGAAATTCCTTCATTAGCTTTCCACGTAATTGCCGGCCGCGATGGCCGAGGGGACTGAGGCGCCCCAGTCACGGTCTGCACGGCCATTACGGTCGGGGGTTCGAATCCCCCCTCGGGCATGGATATTTGTGCCGTCCTTAGTATTAGCTAGTTCATAAGTAGTTTGTAAGTTTAGGGACTGATGACCCAATAGACCCCATAGACTCTACAAACATTTGAACTTTTTTTTCCACCTAATTAATGGAAATGGAAACACAGGCACTGCCAAATGGTTTACAAAGTTCAAGTTGTCTCAAATATTGAAACACGTAAATCTGTTCCACAAGCTTTCGGCGGCCGCGATAGAGTTGTTTATTTGCAAACTCAGACTGCTCAAAACATTGGAGACGAAAACCAGCTAATAGAAAGCAACATAGATATTCCAAAAGTCCATCATCAGGTTGACGGTGCTAGCCAAACGCTCATAGCATAGCTGAAACTATGCCTCGCTAACAAATTTTCAAAAAGTGTATATCAAAGGCGTCTTTGAGAGTCGTCTTTTTAACTTTTACAGAAATAGCTGATCGACAGTATTAAAAGAGGACGTATTTTGAGAAACAACCTATTAGATGCACTGCAATGGGGGCTGGTAAACAGGAAAATCCACATTAAGTGTACTACCGTATACAAACTATGGAATGGTCTATTCTACGCCAATGATCCATGTGTCACCCCTGTTGTAGAAAAAAATGTAATGAACATAATAGCAAATGTATGTTGCATGCCTGTTTGCATGTTTTTGGCCATTTGAGTAGTAAATGCATATTTCTGAATTTATTCGATATCAAAGTATGTTTTAGACGTTTATGCTGCATCCTGAATATTTTTTGCTTATATTACAATAAATTGCGTGATATCATCTTTTATTGATTTTCTAACACAAGTTGTAATTATGACAATGTCTATAATTTGATATACTCATCTAAAAAGGTATGTACGATAAATTGATGTATCAATTTTAATGTTTTCAAATCTATAAAACTATATCAGTGATGATTTGTTTTATTGAGGTATTTTCAAAGTTCTGTGTAGCAGCATACAAAGAGCGTCTACCTGAGTCCAATTATGCCCTTAGCCCATCCTTACTACATAATAATAAAAATACTGAAATGTCTTATTCCAAATTAAATATTTCTTTCATTTTAAGTAGTAATTTATTTTCCAGACAGATGATGCAGTATGGATCAGGGACGCACAAACAGCATTTAAATGCAATAAATTGCAGCAGTATTTAATTTACATCAAAACATATTTCTTTAAATCATCCTCTACAATTGCAAAATTAGAGACCACGTCTCTACCAGGAACACCTCAGTAAAGGCCTAGGAACAATGGTAGTTGTTGCAAACAGTAAACTGGATAGTGTTGTTAAAAGAAACCCAGACCTTGAATGTTAATGTTCTGTGAAGAAAGTATTTTGTGGTGGAACACTGAGTGAAAATCCTGACCTGACACTGTGTCAAACGTGTTCACTGAAATTTGCGCCTATTACTTCTTGTGAAGTAGACAGATCTTTTTCTGTCTATAAAAAAATGTTGACAGATGAACCCAGGAACTTAGCGGGAAATAATTTAGAAATGTTGTTAGTTGTTTACTTTGGAAACATGGATTTGAAAAAAAAATCAGAGTAAAAACGATAATGCGTATTTTAATGATTATTTCTGCTGATCGTGCATGTTTTTTAGTCTGCATGAATGCATGTATATTTAGAGAATTTATAGTGCATGAAATTCACTTCTCTAATAATAGCACTTGGAATTCAAAGTTCTCGTCGAAGATATGAATGCTGCAGAAACAGAAGAATGAGATTTGACGTTATTTACTGTACAAATCCACCCCCATGAATCACAGACATTGCCGAGGTGGGTTGGCTTTCGTGCCTCAACGATACAAATAACTGTATCGTAGGTACGGGCTATCTGTGGAGAGGCCAGACAAACGTGTGGTTCCTGAAGAGGGGCAGTAGCCTTTTCAGTAGTTACAGGGGCAACAGTCTGGATGATTGACTGAGCTGGCCTTGTAACATCAGCTAAAATAACTTTGCCATTATTGCGAACAGCTGAAAGCAAGGGGAAACTCGTTCTTTTCCGGAGGACATGCACCTGTTCTGTTTGAATATATGATGATGGCATCCTCTCGAGCAAAATATTCCGTTGGTAAAACAGTCCCCCATTCGGATCTCCGGGCGAGGACTACTCAGGAGGATGCCAGCGTCAAGAAAAACAAGACAGGCATTCTACAGATCGGAGCGTGGTATGTTCTAATCCTTAATTGCGTAGGTAAGTTAGAAAATCTGGAAAGAGAAATGGATAGGTTAAATTTAGATGTGGTAGGGATTAGCGAAGTTCGGTGGCAGGATGAACAGGATTTCTGGTCAGGCGAGTACCGGTTTTTTTTGGGGAGAAAATGGGTTTCTGGTACATCCTAACTAAGAGAAGGGATAGGTTGGTGGAACACTTTCTTAGACATCAAGGAATCGTCAACTTAGCATTAGAAGGACGTGTATGGGGTAAAAACCGTAGAGGGAGACCGAGGACGAATATAGTAAACAAATTCAAAAGGATGTAGGTTGTCGAACTATTTCTCAGATAAAGAGACTTGTCCAGGACAGGGTAGCATGGAGAGCTGAATAAAACCAGTCTACGGACCGAAGACCACAACAACAACTGTACCTATAGTTGTGTCAGCGTAAGATTATTCCTGACACCTTGTAGTACTGTTGCAAACTTTCAGCAACGTAGTACATACGGCTTCAGGGAAAAGCCATAGTGCTGCAAAGCCACAGAAACGTTTACAAAATCGCATCAGAACACTGGTGACAGAAGCCGCTTAAAACTGATGTCTTGTACTTAATGCAGTTGTGAAGAATCAACTATAGTCCAATCAGCTATAGTCCTCTCCTTCAGGGGAATATGGAATACATGTCCAGTCCAAGCAGGGTGTAAGGACCCAAAACACAAAGTACGTAGGATTAAGGCGAGTTTATAAATTGGGTTGCAAATGTTTCAAAGAAAATTCGTCGACGAGAAGTAGCTGTTGTGTGCTTTGGAGGCAGTATGTGCTGAGACTTTTACGTATTCGGGACACGGGTGAGTGCCGGAATGAGCCGGCGGATGCCCTCAAACGGGAGGCCATGTTTGGAAAGTGGACGCCGTGCAACACGTCAGCGGTGACAGTTGGCAGCAGTGGGGACACAGCAAGTGGCAGACAACGAGCGGGCAGCGGACGCAGTACTTCACGGACAGCAGGGCACCCAGCAGTGTTCTCGTAAATAGCGTTATCACCGAGGTAGAGTGGAAACACTAACCCATTCGCGCCGAATGGCAACTAAATTTGCCAAGGAACTGAAAAATTAATTTTATTAACGCTGGTAATGTTGTACCCCATTTAACTGTTATCAGGCTCTCACATATTATTCGGGAGGGTACGACTCTTACCACACACTAAAACGTTACCACCTTACAGCGTTCTGTTCACCGACTCAGTGATTGTGGTCTTCACGTCTTAATAAATCTACGAGGCATCAAAGTTCAAGACAGTTACCTTGATATCTCGTGGATGTAGAATCTTCTTAGAACACAGCATCTGCATAACCTGCTTACAGAAATCCCTAGAATTCATTCAGAATACGTGCAGCTAGAGAAATGTTCTCTATTTTATGTGTGCGTCAAAATTAAGGGCCGGCCGCGGTGGCACTGAGGGGACTGACGGGCATGGATATTTGTGCCGTCCTTAGTATTAGTTAGTTCATAAGAAGTTTTTAAGTTTAGGGACTGATGACCCCGTAGTTAAGTCCCATAAGCTATACAAACATTTTAACATTTGCTTTTCAAAATTAAGGAAAGAACTCAGAGAAAACACCAGGTATCTGAAAAGCGGTTTAATTTCATCACTTTTACCCTACAATGCATTACAACAATATGTTCATCGGTGCCCAAACCGGCGGCTTGGAAAGCTCTTTTTCGAACTTTGTGTGCCTCCTTTTATAGTCTGGCCTACAATACCATACATTGTTAGAACTATTAAAGCTATTAGTTTGGCCATGTAATGCCAAGATAATAGCAGCTTTACATTCAATATTAAGGTAATTATCAATTTACATCGATTCATAATAAATATGCTTTTATATATTGGGTTGCAGATCTGAAATATGCTTACTATAAAATACAACAATACATTGTTTGATTACACTAATTACTTGAAAAATAGTGATAGGCAAGTGTTTCTACCATGTACAGAATAATGAAATAAAGTATTAGTTGTTTTGCTGTACACAAGAACACGGAAATATTACATATAGGCTTAGTTAATCTACAATGCTGCCCATGTTGGTAAGTTTATATTCGAAACATCTATTACGTATGTGTTTTCATGGCCAGTTCCTACTCAATATACAATAGAATATATCTCTAAGCAACCTATTTCACTTTATGTTTTCCTAAAGTGCATATTAGCAGGCTTTAGTGTCATGGCCATGTGCTCTTGTTTATTTTCCTATTTTATGATGAAATATTATTTGTTTGTTTTCCTAGCAATGTATGTATCTTCTCTTAACCATTACTTTATCTATAAATCATGTTTCTTATATTACACACACTCTGAGATCACAAACTGACATTTAACAGTTGAGGTTCTAATAAAGTAATTTGTTTAATTTGTTATTTGGGTCATGAAGCAGTAAACATTTAGCTCTATAGCTTACCTATTACATCTCAACACCCAGCCTAAGAAACTGGTATAGGCATGCGTATGGAAACACAAAAATTTGTGAACACACAAAGGACGGAACTGCGATCTGCAACACCTACATAAGACAATAGGTGACTGGAGCATATATCGGTTAATGCTGTTATAGTGGCAACCTACCATGATTTAAGCGAGTTTGAAAGTATTGTTATACTCGTCGACGCATGAAAGATTGGACACAGCATCTTGTAGGTAGCAATGAGGCGGGGATTGTCCCATACGACCATTTCACGAGTGCACCGCGAATATAGGAAATCCGCTAAAATATCAAATCTCCGACATCGCTGCGACCGGGAAAAAATCCTTCGAGAACGAGTCCAATGACGACTGAAGATAATCGTTCACAGTTACAGAAGTCCAACCCTTCCGCAAATTGCTGCGGATATCAATGCTGTACCATCAAGCGTGCGAACCGTGCAACAAAACAACGTGGATATGGGCTTTCGGATTAATCTCCTGGGTAGCTCGTCCATCGAGATGTACAGGGCAGTGGCGTGAGGAGGCTGTGTGATTACCCATACAGTTGACGCAGCGAGGGGACGGGGGTGGACAGTTGCCCTGGTGATCATCCCTGCCACAGGTGGCGCACTTAGCAGCATTTCTGCAGGACTGTCGAGTATGGATGAAACTTTGTCATTGGTAGCAACGTGTGGGATTCGGGATGTATGGTCGCACAGTAATGACCTCGTAGCCAGCCTCGATCTTGAGTGGAAAGACTACTCGAGCAAAAGTCAGAAATAAGGTACGAGTTGGCAGTAACTTCTTATCGACCTTTTTCGTGACTCTGTGGACAGCCGTGATTCCCTGATCGCATGTTATATTCATCCATGCTTCCAAATTCTTCAGTATTTACGATGCCTCCTGAAACACTGTATATATACTAACGTATGCATTTTAGAGTTCCTGATTACTGAGTTTGTTTAAAAAAAAATCCCACCTCCAACTTCAATGCATTTTTACTTCTGTGTATAAAGAACAGTCTAGAGTGCAAATTTTTTAATTTTTTTCTACTAGTTTCGGTCTTATTTAAACCATCTTCAGGAAATTAAGCTCTGAAGTATATCATAATTACATTTAGAGGACTTTCAGAAATATAAATTATTGTCAAACTTAAACTAGATTAATAAAGAGAAATAAAACGATGTGATACCCATTGATGTTGTAGAGCTGGCAGGAGACTTGGAGCCACACATTTCTTTGTCAATGTCTAAGATAAAGTAATTATAGTCATCTTTCTGATATTAAAATAAAAATTAAAACATTAAAATACTGACAATAAATTGTATCAGGTTCTTATTTATATTTTCAAGACATTGACGAAGAAATGTGTGGCTAATTATAATTATATATTTTTTGGCTAAATTCACCTATGTAGTCTCTTCATTGGCTATCAAAGATGGGTGGAGCTGGCAAAGGCGTGGAGCCTCAGCTATTTAAGAACAGAGAACCTTGCTCCAGCCAGCAGTGCCGCACTGGAAGGCTCCAAGTCTCCTGCCAGCTCCACGACATCAGTGGGTATAACATCATTTTACTTCTCTTTATTAATTTAGTTTAAGTCTGACACGAATGTATATTTCTGAAAGTCCTCTAAATGTAATTATGATATATTTCAGAGCTTAATTTCCTGAAGATGGTTTACATAAGACCGAAACTAGTCGAAAAAAAAAATATTTTTCGCACTCTGGACTGTTATTTATGTACAAATTTAAATAATAGTCATGTTTCCCATAAGTGAAACAAACATGTTTCCAAAAATATGTGATTTTTACTTCTCTTGGTAAACACCATATGTAGCTATGGCTGAGGAAGTCTTTGCGGTCCTTTCAGAGGGCTGCACAATTCATATTCCGATCAAATTGGCTCTTCCATTTACGTTTTCTTTGTGGACTTTGCCTTACAACCATTCCCGTAGGCATAACTCCAAAGAGGACCTTGGTGGCTAAGAAACGTGCCCATATCTATCTATCCATCTTCCGGAGAATGAGACTTCTTCGAGCTATGTTTCTTGAACAGAGCCGAACGATACATGTAAGTTGTGTTTGGCCAATACAGTATGGTTTGGTCAACATATACATTCAAAGTCGAAACTGAAAAGGGCTTGCACACTCAACAAAAACTTAAAGAGAAGAATGGGTTTCAATCGCATTACACTCTTAATTTATAATAAAAAACATCTCCAGAGATATATTTTGTGTCGATATATATCAAAGATTTTAAATTGAAGGAGAGACATTAAATTAAAATTTGTGCCATGGCCGAGATTCTAACCCAGGAGTTCCTGTTTTTAGGCAATCGCTATTACCATAAAGTTGACAGATATTTGTTTTTCCACCGTGAGCTAATGCACGGACTAGCTTAAGGCACGTCTCCCTCCTCAACACAAACTTCAATTATACCTCTTTGGTATTCTGAATGGCATGTCTTAATGTTATGTAAAGTGGATATGTTGCGTGAGCTCGTGAACATGTGCTCTGCGCGTGAAGTAACCTTGTAGCCTGCAAATAAAGGCTCTCGCTTGCTTACTTAGAATTTGTTACACGCCAGCAGCATCAGGAATTACAACTTGCAACACATAGACTAAAATACACTAAATAACTCGCTACAATCAAGTTTAATTTTAAGTATGCCTACGACAGTTGTAGCAGAGCATTCAGAACGATACTGAACGCTCATTGGCTGTCAGAAAATGTGTGTCGTAAATGCGCTTACCAAGCTTAAATTCAGAAGCCGTCGTTCGAGATTCCAACTATAGTAGTTCATGAAGTAACACAGAACTTCACTCGTTTTCTGAGGGTATTTTGCACATGTTTTAGGCAGCATTGACTTTCTTGGGGTACAGCAATGTTTGCTGTGTATCTACTGCCTTTCAGTAGAAGCATTCAGTTATCCATCTGGCACTTACGTCTGAAACGTCGATGAATAGTCTACGCCAAGCTTATACATTTTTAAAACGTTGAATTGTTTTGCGGTACGACGAAGCGCTACATCACAATATTTTGCGAGAACTATAAAAACTACAGCAACATTTATGCAGTATATGGCACAATAATCATTCAAGTCTTAGTTTAAACGCACGTTACCAGGCACGAAACAAAAACAAAAGAGTCACATCAGTGTTTGACGCTACATATCTGCGTCTTTATTCATTAAATCTAGAACACAACAAAACTAGGCTGTTGAGATCGAGGCCCTAATGCGCAATACGCTTCCTTCAGGGTCTTCCTGCAGCAGTGTTACAACACGATAAGATTCGTCTACATGTCGCAATCAGTTCAGAAGCCTCGCAACCGCAACAGATAGTAGATTTCGCATCTTGCTTATTCATCCGTCCTCTTGTCGCCAGTCCGCCATGTACAGAAGCCAGAGAGCTGAATCTTGGAAATTGTGAAAGCTGAGGTTTTATTTCCCAGGGACACATTTAAACCTTGTTAGATTCCCTAAGGAATTCAGTAGATATTAATAGCGTGTAATCCAAAATATTTCATAATAGTTTCGTTCATTGCTGTAATATTGTGTAAGCTGAGATTCATTCAGTTCAGTTGCTTCATATATGACGATTCCTTTTTTAGGTTTGTTTCCTTATAGGGTCTTGACACTTTATAATGGCTGCTAAAAGTATTGCGTATTTTGATCAAAAACTAGAAAAACAAGTCAGTAATCATGAGCTGTAAAATGCATACGTTAATATAGACGGTGTCCCATTTATCTTGACCACCCGAAATACGAGGCGCGTCCAGAAAGTAAGTTCCGTTTCAATTTATCTCCGCTGCAGCGCTGCGATTGCAGTTCCGCACATGCGCTGTAGACGATGTGTATCAAGGAGAAGGACGTGCGCCATTTGGAGATCGCTATCAGTTACGTACACTTTGTTGTGCTTATTTGAAATGTCAGAGTTGATTGAAAATCCCGCCGCCTGTGAAATCAGGTCTGTTATTCGGTTTCTGAATGCGAGGGAAGTGAAACAAAGTTAAATTTACCGGCAAATTTGCGATGTTTACGGACCAAATGCGATGGGTGATTCGATGGTGAGAAGATGGGTCCTACACTTCAATGGCGGGCGTAGCGATGTGCACGATGAAGAACGAAGTGGGTGTCCACATTTGGTTACAGAAGAACCGGTTCACGGAATTGATGACAAGAGCCAGGAAAACCGTAGGTTTACAATTAGTGCTCTCGCTATGGACTTCCCCCGAATTTCACGATCACTGACGTTTCCAACTGGTTGAAGACACAGGCGGCAGATTTCTGTGAAGAAGGTATACAAAACCTGGTGCCACACTATGACAAATGCCTGCAAAATTTCGGCAGTTATGTGGAAAAGTAGTTTAAGAGTTGTAGGATATTGTGCAATAAAAATTTCTTCTGTATCTGTGTACAATTTCATTTTATTACCAAACGAAACTTACTTTCTGGACGCGCCTCTTATCTCTGGAACAACAGCTATTGTAAAACGACTTTCACCGTTTTCAATGTAAAGCAGGGGCTCATGGATGTAAATATTTTGAATCATTCTAAAGCGAAAAAATATATATTTTTTAAGCAGAAACTTATGTGTTTTTAAATGAAAACCCTATATCATTTCATTAGTAATCTATAGTACGACAAATCATATAGACAATGACGTTGATTGCATTGGAATACGCCAATTACATCCCGAGATATTGCGAACAGTAATCTCCGCTAAGTGAGAATTAAGATCTCTGCCCAGGCATAATTTTGCGGTGTATCTAACGGCACGTATCAGAATTCATCCATCATCAGGTACGCAGAAGCGACTGCTGCACGTAGATATGGTGTTACAAGTTGTATGACTACCAGACAGGCTGGTCTGCGAATGTCTCTTACCCATGCAACTTCCCACATCTTATCTACGTGCAGCAATCGTCCCTGTATATCTGAACGATGGATGAATTCCGACACGCGTCTTATAAGCAATGACGTCATTGCGTGCCTGATGTCTGCCTTTAATCAGGGCAACATAATCAGCCTGAATGCAAAACTAATGGTCGCTAACTCCCTTGCATTACTTTGTCATGCTTGTATTACTGTACGGGTACGTTTCACACATGTTACCAACACAGTAACTAAAAACTCGTGCGAATAGCTGCCAGCATGCGAAACTTAGAAGTAGATGTTCCTGGAGTAGTAAAACAACTTAAGTCATAAAACAAAAATAAACCTTCCGGGCCAGATTGCATACCAACTAGATTCCTCTCAGAATATGCTGTTGCAATAGCTCCGTACTTAGCTATCATTTACAACCGATCACTCAGTGAAAGATCCGTACCCAAAGACTGGAAAGTTGCCCAAGTTACTCCAATATTCAAGAAAGGCAATAGGAGTGATCCCCATAATTACAGGGCTATCTCATTGACGTCGATTTGCAGTAGGATTTTGGAACATATACTTTGTTCGAATATTATGAACTACCTCGAACAGAACGACCTATTAACCAGTAGTCAACACGATTTCAGAAAGTATCACTCTTGCGAAACACAGCTTGCCCTTTATTCACATGAAGTGTTAAGTGCCATCGACAAGGGATCTCAAATCGATTCCATATTTCTGGATTTCAGGAAGGCTTTTGACACTATACCCCACAAGTGGCTTCTTATGAAATTGCGTGCTTATGGAATATCGCCCCAACTGTGCGGTTGGATTCACGATTTCCTATCTGAAGTCATCGAGTAAAACAGAAGTGATATCTGGCGTTCCACAGGGAAGCGTTATAGGTCCCCTACTCTTCCTCGTGTTCATAAACAATTTAGGAGTGTCGTTTATCGGTTAGTGAAGTCAACAGAGGATCAGAAGCAACTGCAAAACGATTTAGACAAAATTTCTGCATGGTGCGAAAATTGGCAATTGACACTAAATAAAGAAAAGTGTGAAGTAATACACATGACCACTACAAGAAATCCGATGAACTTCAATTACGCGATAAATCAGTCAAACCTTAAGGTCGTAGCTTCTACCAAATACCTAGGAGTTACAATTACGAACAACTTTGACTGGAGAGAACACATAGAAAATATTGTGGGGAAGGCGAACCAAAGGTTACGTTTCATTGGCAGAACGCTTCGAAGATGCACCAGCTCCACCAAAGAGACTGGCTACATCACACTTGTGCGTCCTCTCCTGGAGTAATGTTGCCCCTTGTGGGACCCTTACCAGGTGGAACTAACGGAAGATATTGAGAAGGTTCAGAGAAGGGCAGCTCGTTTTGTTTTATCACGTTACGGGGGGGAAAGCGTCACGGAAATGTTGCACGAATTGGGGTGGGAATCATTAAAAGAAAGACGTTATTCATTGCGACGTGATCTGTTTGCGAAGTTTCAATCACCGACTTTTACTTCTGAATGTGAAAATATTTTGCTAGCACCCACCTACTTAGGGAGACATGACCATCCCAATAAAATAAGAGAAATCAGATCGAAAACGGAACGATTTAGGTGTTCTTTCTTCCCGCGCGCTATTAGAGAATGGAACGGTAGAGAAAAGTTATGAAAGTGGTTAATGAACCCTCTGCCAGGCACTTGAATGAGATTTGCAGAGTATCTATGTAGATGTAGATATGACTAATTATATATAATGTGAAGTCAGAAAATTCCGTTTACTTTTCGAACATACCTTGTACATATACAAAGAGTGTTCAAATAAGAAGATACGAAACGACACTGTGGGTATAACTGAAGTCTTCATTCAAAACTTATCACCAGAGGCCTGAGCACAACTATCCCACTGTTTAACGAGCCAAATGATTCTCTGATCCCAGAATTCCTAAACCTATGACAAAACCCAGTTCTCTACTGTCTCCTTCAGTTCGTCGTCCAAATTGAACCACTTTCCCTCAAGATGTTGTTTTTAGCGGACCAAACAGATGGAAGTCACAGGGCGACATATCCGGGCTGTAAGGCGGACGCTCAAGCTGCTACCACTTGAACTTGGCCAGTACTCTTCGTGTGGCCTTGCAGACGTGTGTATGGACGCACGTTATCATGGAGCAGAAGCACTCCCTCCGTGAGCAGCCCAGACCGTTTGTTCTAGATGGTCTTGCGTAGGCTACGGAGTTGCAACCCTATGTTGGAAAAACTGACAGCCATATAAAAAAATTCGGGTCATTTCATTGAAAAACTAAGAGATGAATGTTGCCCATAGTGATATTCTTGTTAGCTTTGACCTGGTGTGTCTGTTTACGATGATTCCAGTGAACGAAGCTATCTCTTGCTTAGCGGATATTTTTCCACCTGACATAGTATCATTGTTTAGACACTGCCTCACCACTACCTACTTTCAGTACATTAATGAGTTCTATGAACAAATTGACGGAGTGGCTATGGGCAGTCCACTGAGACCAGCGGTGGCCAATCTATTTATGGAGTCGTTCGAACAACAGGCGTCGCAGACTGCTAATAAACAGCCAGCTAGGTGGTATCGATATGTCGATGACACTTTTGTGTTATGGAAACACGGTGCAAAGGAATTAGATGCCTTCTTAACGCATCTCAATGGTATCAACCCCAGAATACAATTTACGATGGGAACAGAGAGCAACGGGCAGCTGAATTTTCTTGGTGTTTCTGTAATCAAGCACGTGGACGGGACGTTGGGCCACGTCTACAGGAAGGCTACTCATACTGGCCGATACCTGCATAAAGACTCTAACCACCATCCCAGACAAAAAAGAGGTGTGGTTAAAACATTGGTTCACAAGACGCATAAAATTTGTGAACCTACTTATTTAAGAGATGAGTTGGAGCATTTACGATCCACCTTCCAGAAGAACGGTTATTCTACCAAAGAAATAGACAGAGCCATTCGTCCCAGGGAGAAAGTTAATGTTAACAAGGAACAACAACCGCCCAAGGGGAAAGTTTTTCTTCCGTCCATAAATAAGGTTACAGACCGTATTGGAAAAGTGCTGGACAAGTATGGGGTAGAAACCATTTTCAGACCTACAAGGAAGATAAAAGAATATTTAAGATCTGCAAAAGATGTGCGACATCCGTTGAATACACCAGGTGTATATAAAATTCCCTGCAGCTGTGGTTCAGTCTACATTGGAACTACAAAAAGAAGCGTCAATACTCGTCTGGTCGAACATAAAAGGAATTGCCGCCTGGGGCACACGGAGAAATCGGCCGTAGCGGAACATGAATACCAAGAAGGCAATCATGATATTAAATTTAATGAGACTAGTGTCATCTCAAAAACTTCGCACTATCATGCGCGCACATATAGAGAAGCAATCGAGATCTATAAACATCGCAATAATTTTAACAGGGAAGAGGAAGCTGTTAAATTAGAATTTAGACTTCTGCTTTACACCAGCGGAATGACAATCGATTCTTCTCTGCCAAAAATGTTGGCAATACCAGAGATAGTGTCGTAGCAGACGTCACGTGATGTCTTGTGGTGCCCTCTGTATCGCCTATATATACGGCGCTCCCTCACGTTCTCATCGCAGTTCACCACTCTACCTCTGAAGATGTCTTCCGCAGCCGAAGATGAAACGTTAGGGGAAAGTTTATAAATCGACCACGGCTTATGAGCCCGGAAGTTTTAAATGAAGTCATTATTAATGGTTTTTCCGTGCTTGAGGAATTCGAGGAGTATCGAACGTCGCATCACCTTGCCTGCGGAGGGCACATCCTTGAATTTTTTAGGGGGAGGCAACGAAGCATGCTTCGCGTCCCTAGATGTCTCACTACGTTATTCTAAAGCGATGTAATCAAATTTGCTCAAATGTTCAAATGTTTGTTAAGCTTAAGGGACTTAACTGCGGGGTCATCAGTCCCTAAACTTACAAACTACTTATGAACTACCTTACACTAAAGACGACACAAACATCCATGCCCGAGGGGGGGATTCGAACCTCTGACCGTAGCGGCCGTGCAGACTGTAACTAACGTGCCGCAGACTGCTCGGCCACTGCGGCCGGCTAATCGAATTTCAATCGGTTTGGTTGTTAAGGCATTTCGTACCTTTGCATTTGAACATCCCTTGTCGTAGCTATGGATACGTGTTTCGGCCTCCAACAAACACAATAATTGTTGCTTTTTAATTAACCAAACATGTTACGGAGAACTTTCTCTATCATCAGCGTGATTTTCTTCATTGTCTGTTACATGAAATATAAAGAAAGTATTATTATTATGACAGTTTCAGAGGGTATAGTTATTTAAATCAACAAAGTATTCACAGAAAACAACAGGTAATTAAAATATAACGTACCCTAATATTACATTTTATTTTTCATGTGGCTGTCTGAAATTTGCGGTTAAAGTATGATATTCTTTTCTTCCAGTATGTCATCTGCAAATAATAATGGATTTTCAATGTTTTGTTACACAAGTAACCTAAATAAATTGGGACTTGACATGAAATTACTGTTTTTTTTCTATCTTTTCATTTGTTTTTCTGCTTGATTTTTTTTTTTTAGATTATTGTCATTTTCTCCTTGTTTTTTATTGTGTTTGAATAAATGAGTGTACTTAGTATTTTTGGATGTAATGTGCCTCAAATTCTTTAATTAAGCTAAATGTTATTCCTTGAAAGTGATCAGGTCTCTGCAGGTTTCCTTGGAGACATAATCCGTCAGGAGATTAATTGCATACATAACATACGCTGCACTTTCCTCAGACATTTGAGGAGCATCGTCTCAAATCGTATTATGTCTAAAAAAACTAAATTTTACTGGAGAATCATAAAACCGATTACTCATAACCTGAGGAACATCACACAAAATGTAAAATTTTGCAGTTTTTTATTTGAGGTGTACTTCCAGGTACACAAAAAGCAAAATAAATTTCCTGTTGTGTTCTTCAAATTTAAAGAAAATGTGTTGGACTTAATATGGATTGATCCAATAATTTGTAGAATATACAAATAAAAACCGATTACTGTGGTAAATATATAACTTAAGTATTTGTTTCTTTATGGCATACCATTAATTTCCTCAGATTTAAGTTGATGGCCATGTTTCGTTTTCTTTCCCCTCTTTCGGCTTTCGTTCAATTATTACCAACAGAAATTTCTTCCTCCGTATTGAAAAAGACACTCTGACGCTAAGTTCACAATATAGCTGTGATTATTGAATGTGTAGCATTGTTGAAAATAACGCGTCATCTATCAGCTTAGCCAACAGAGCAAAGTGACAATACTTCTTCACGCTGGACACAATATAATCTAAAACATACGCTACAGTGGACTGAATACGATTTGAAACAACAGCTACTTTACAGACGCAATTTATACTGTTAGTGAATCCGATTTTTACCTTCTGATTTGACAGCATGAAAGATCGCTATGTATACAAAAATGTATCAAACTCATTTTGTCCATTGGTGGACTTAATACGATTTGAAACTATGCTCCTTATTTGTTACATTAGAAAGGCTAAATATCAATCTTATTTATAGCCCAGTTAATAAGCAACGTATTTGCCCTCTAATCTAAAGTCCACAGATGCTAAAACAATCACAAAATTTCACGTCGCTGCTTAGCTTTTGTAGCAATAACTTACGATAAGAATGTTCGATCAGTTTTGAAACATTTTACCTGTGCTTTCCGTACACTATGTTCACGTAGCTTGATACCGTACAAGCTTCTTCCACAGTTACCACGCGCCAATTGGCGAAAAACAATGCAGCCCGAGTGCTGAAGTGTAGACATGGTTTTAGATATCTCTGTGATGTTTATGTTCCAGGTGTGACGTAATGGAGACTGCGGAGTGGTGGCGAGATGCTGCCCTTGCTAACAACAACAATAACAACAACAACCAGAACATCAACCACAGGTCAGCTTTCCTGTCATATCGCCTTAACTAAAAGCACCTGAACTTTTACCTTTTAGTGCCAAAGTTATTTTTTATTGTGCAATTACTTTACTTCAAATAGGTCTAACTGCAGTTTATAGATGAGAAACGCTATTACAGAAAAGTTTGAAAGCTTCGCAGATCGGAAAAATTCATTTCTCGCCTCATAGTCACACTAGTTTGAGATGTTAGTTATCATAAGCATGTGAGTGAGCCTTCTAAAGGTAGTATTAGTTTCACGTTATTATTTACGATTTGGCGGTGTATATGCGAAAAAGCTTTATAAACATATGCATTCATCTGCCGAACGTATGTGACAAACTGTTTATATCATTTTTGGAGTGATCAGAATCACATGTCCGAAAGAACAGACACGACACCAATATAATAAGTATTTACACGTGAAGACAGCGTTTGGAGGACGGTGGTTCAAATCCAGATTTAGGTTTTCCGTGATTTCCCTAAATCAGTCCAGGCGACTGCCGGGATGCTTCCTTTCAAAGGGCACGGCCGATTTCCTTCCCTATCCATACGCAATCAATCCGAGCGTAAGCTCCGCCTCTAATGACCACGCTGTCGACGGGGCGTTAAACTCTAAGCTTCCTTTCTTTTTAGCTCGGGCATCCGCAGTGGTGAGTGTAAGAGGGCATGGATGGCAGGGGCGCTACAGACGTAGCGTGCGACTTGTGGAAGATTGAGACGGACGGGAGGCGAGCACGGGGAGCCAATTGGTTAAGGCGACCGATGGAGACCCGGGTTCGATTCTCGGCCCGGCTCTCATTTTCACATTGTTTAATTTCAATGCCCTAATGCAACCACTGTCAAATCATTTCTTTCTAATCCTTCCTTCTTCCTATCCTGTACCAATAATTTGCAAATGCGTCTGAAACGATCGGTGAGTGGTTTCATAATGCACAAACCGCATTGGCGAGGATGAAGTGGCCGCGCATACACATTGAGGGACAAGACAACAAGCGTCCACTACCGTGCAAAGCACTGCATTGAAGCAGTGGTACACTCTGCGATTCAGCTGACAGGGTCAGTCTGAGAACTGGTGTCAGTGCAAAATAGAGCGCAAAAGGGAGCAACGCATTAACATGAAATTGGGTGTATGGTGTTGAAGCAGTGAGTAAAAACGCGTGTGTTTGAGTGGCTTAAACCTTTCGAGACGGAAAGGAAGATGTGTAGGATGAGCCATGTTCGGGTCGACCGTCCACAATCACAGTCCCGGACAAGATCGAACGAATGCTTGCGGAAGATCAGCGGATGTCTTTGAGAATGACAGCAGACGAGTTGAAGATTAGCAATGGCTGCGGTGATCCAACAACGCGTGACCTCAGCGTTTCGAATGATTCCACAAAAAGCGTTTGTTGATAATTCCAAACAGCTGTACAGCCGATGTCAGAACTCAGAAGTGTATTGTAGCTAAAGGCGATTAATTTGAAAGCCAGTATAGGTATTTTGTTTGTAACTTTTCAGACGCGCCTTGTACTTCATATGTCAACATGCACCCAGACACACACGCGCACGCACTTACACACACACACACAGAGAGAGAGAGAGAGAGAGAGAGAGAGACGCCTTTCACATAGATTTGAAAAGTACTACAAGTAACCTTAAAAATTAAAATATATATATATATATATATATATATATATATATATATATATATATATATATATATATAATTGTTTTGTACATTAAGAGCCATATATTTGCAGTAGGATGGACAATGTCTTGAAGGGAAGATATAAGATGAACATTAACAAGAGTAAAACTAAGGTAATGGAATGGAATGTCAGAAAATCAGGCGATGCTGAAGGAATTAGATTAGGTAATGAGACAACAAAAGTAGTAGATGAATTTTGTTATTTGGGTAGCAAGATAACTTCTGATGGCTGAAGTAAAGAAGATATAAAATGCAGAATGGCTATGCGAAGAAAAGCGTTTCTAAAGAAGCGGAACTTCATAACATCCAATATTTAATTAAATGTTAGGAAGTCCTTTCTGAAAGAATTTGTATGGGGCGTAGCATTGTATGGGAGTGAAACGTGGACGATTGGGAGTTCAGATAAAAAGATGGTAGAAGCTTTTGAAATGTGGTGCTACAGACGAATGATGAAAATTAGATGGGTAGATCACGTAACAAATGTGGAGACGTTTAACCTAAACGGGGAGAAAATGAGTTTCTGGCATATCCGGACTAAGAGAAGGGCTAGATTGGTTGGACACATTCTGAATTTAGCATTAGAAGGAAGCGCGTGGGTTAAAAATCGTAGAGGGAGACCAAGGGACGAATATAGTAAGCAGATTGAAAAGTATGTAGGTTGCCGAACGTATTCTCAGATGAAGAGACTTGCACAGTGCAGGGTAGCGTGGAGAGCTGCATCAAACCAATCTGCGGACTGAAGACCACAACAACAACATATTTGCAGTTGACAAACTTTCAAAGAATATATACTAAAATATATATAAACGAGGCATATATAACAAACGCGAACTTAAAATAACCTATGCATGTACAGACTAAAATATTTTCTGTTATTTAATTTATAGTAATAAAAAGACTCTCTGATGATGCTACAATTGTAGCGAAAGATGTATAAAATGTGAAACCAGAGTTTTGCTCAAGGCATACCCCTATGGGGAATAACAAACAAGATTGAGACAGTTTTGTGTGTGTGGTTTTTTCCCCCTATTATGAAGCTGCTTTGTAGCTCAAACAACTGAAACCGCTAGCGATTGAAATTATTTCGACAACTACTTGTCAAACTGTTCTGGGAAAGTTACCTAACAGTAATCAGAGAATCTAGTGCAAGCGAATTGAATGCCGTCGATCTTTCTAATGGACTGCCTCCTGCCCTCGAGGCTGTGGTATCTGTTACTCGTTGCTCTTATCCGTCATACGTAAAGACCAACCCGTCCTGCTTGATATCTGGCTGTCAGCAATCAATCACATGGCTACTAACGTGTTGCTTCGGTTCATTAACCCTCTCGATGAATCCGCCGTAAACAAAGCTTTCAGGCGCTTGCGCAATGCCACGGAGGCTGTGCCGCTGTTTCCCAGTTTCGCAACTCCTGCTGAATAGTTGTCCACCATGTAGCAACCTCTCGCGCTCGCTGCTCTGTTCGCGTAGCTTATTTGCTTTTGCCACGTGACTCGGCTCTTCTCGTTCTGGTAAACTACAAATTAGTCCTGTCTTCCCAAATTAAACTGCTCCGCTGTGCAACAGTGTTATAAAATATCTACTCTTGACTGACTGATTGGTTGATTTTTGCCAGGGAAGCCAAAACAGTTTTGGTTTAACCCGCCAATGCCTGTCTTCTTTGCGTTTCTAAGTTGATATTCCATCAAGACACACTGCTATTTGTGCAATTCTTGATGACTGAACAGTCACTATGGCAGAGGTGACAGCCTCTGATATTCCTCAAACTCTGCTGGATTCCTTACAAAAGTTTTAATCTCAGATAGGCTGAAATCAAGCTCTTTCCTATATGTCTCCTAGTCTGTTTTCCTGCTGTGTCTGGTTCCCATTTCGACCTTGAATTTAATGGTCTGATGAGAATGGCTCTAACACCACATGCCACTGTTTGACATAACTGCCCATCATCGTGGAACCAAAGGTTACGTCAATTACTTCGCCCCTTCTACTATTCCTGAATGTAGGTTCATCAAATGTTCAAATGTTTGTACAACTTATGGGACTCAACTACGGGGTCATCAGTCCCTAAGCTTACAAACTACTTATTAACTAGCTAAGACTAAAGACAGCACAAATATCCATGCCCGAGGGGGGATTCGAACCCCCGACCGTAGTGGCCGTGCAGACCGTGACTGGAGCGCCTCAGTCCCCTCGGCCACCGCGGCCGGCTGTAGGTTCATCCCCCAATTCAAGATCTCTAAGTTGTTAGATAGAAGAAATTCGAGAAGGTGTTCATCTCTACTGTTACTGACCTTGCTTCCCCACGCTAGATTGTGGCACTGACGTCGCACCCAACCAACAGTTGGTCGCCCTGTCGACGGCAGGCTTCTGTCAGTCTCCTCACTTCCAAAGAAGGAGGAGAACTGTCTTCGTGAGGAAGGTATACTGAGGCCAGAACAATTTCCCTCGTGATACCTTCTTCCCGTTGCCCTTATCCTGATGGTCACCAGATCCCTGGAACAAAAATCCCTCATTGGCATGAAAGGGATACTATTTCTAACGTAAATGCATGATCTCGAGTTTCTTAGATTTCTTGCGTAAATCAGCTTACCTGCAGTACCACCGAGGCCCGATACACCTCCTTTGCATAAATAGGGTTTTTATATCAGGGCCACGTCCACTTCCTGTCTCTCCAGGCGATGGCTCAAGGCAGCGGTGGCCCTTTTACTGTGCTGTAGGGTTGTCTCGAAAAATTCCAGACCGATATACTCCAGATTTTCACGCTATTTTCTAATGAACATTCGTACAGATATAGGCTACATAATATCCTAATACATAGATATTATTATATAAAAAGAGAAAATGTTCGCACGAATCTAGAAAAGTTCTTAGTCCTTTCATTTCAAACTAGTTGATAAGCCGGCGCAACTTGCTTATTTCTTTATTCCATATTCTTGCACTCCATCTCCCCTCCAATCCTCCGTCCCATACGGTCTCTTTCTTTTCTCTCTCTGTCTCCATCACTTCCTCTCCTATTTATCTTCCCCTCTCTCGGCCCATCTCTACTCGTCCTCTCTCTGTCCATTCCTCCTGTGCAGTTCATTTCTTCCACCCCTATCTATGAACACATTCACTGCCGTTTGAGAAAAGTGCTACACCGAGCAGCAATTATTCGAATAATGCCACTCTTGGTGGACGTAGAGACGGGCGTGCAAGAAATTATTGGTATGTTTTGCAGCGAGATGGCCGATCAGAGCCCTCTCGTGCCGAAAGAAGAAAAGAAAATCCTATCAAATGATCAAGTACACATATCAAACAACTCAGTTTCCACTAATAGATGAAATAGAAAATGACCCACTTCTTTCACTCTCCCACACGCACGCACGCACGCACACGCACACACACACACACACACACACACACACACACATACGCAGGCGCGCACGAGCGCGCGCGCGCGCGCGCGCGGTCATTCCATTCCGAGCTGAAATCATTAAAAAAATATGTTTGTTTTCAAGTGAAGATCTACAGCCGCAATGTATTTAGAAAAAATCATCCTCATGTCAACAGCTGTACTGTATTTTTAATTATTTAACCTATATCGGTTCTGTCACTGTCTGCCATCAAGAGAAGATTGAAAAGATATCGCATATCAATTATTACAAGAATTAATTTCTGCCAAATACGGCAACATCAAAATTAATTACAGTTCTAATTTTAATATTGATGTTGCCGTATTTGGCAGAAATTAATTCTTGTAATAATTGTTATCTTTTCAATCTCCTGATGATAGCAGACAGGCGCGCGCGCGCGCACACACACACACACACACACACACACACACACACACACAAAACTCTATCCCCATCTTTTTTTCTAGCTCCCAGCGTCAACACAAACGTCGTTAAGTTGGCAACATATGGGAAACTACAGCTGGGTTTGAACACGACTCGAACTGTTCGAAAAATTTACGTCACAGTTCGGGAAAGCTCGGAATCTGTTCGATTCATCGATCACTGCGCCATCTAGTGACGTCAGAAGGTACTATATCCACGATTTACAGCAATAAAATGTTTACTCGTTCACAAATCTTTTCGGCGCTCTACAGGAAACAATTTATAAAGGAAACAATGTTATTATCGTAGTATAGGGGTAAATAATAATAATTTTGAACTGCAGGCTGAAGTTGCTACTACAGTGCACAAGTAAAACCAGAAACGTATTTATAAGTAAAAGCAATCGCGATTTAAAATTTTGTCCATGATCAAGAAATGTCTGTTGGTACTTTCTACACAACAGGACGTCCACTCTTTATTATCGTGGTCGCAATACCAGTATATTTTAATATGAATTATCTCATTTAATGGGTATTCAGTTTATAATTAATTCCTTGTTACATTTCTTTTAATCTTGGGTACAAGTCGATTAATAGGTTGACACATTTTATCTATTACTGTACCATATGATAGGGAATGAAATTCTCTCTCGAAACCCGTCTCTTAAGCAATATTTTTACCTTTGAAAGTCAGCTACGACAGTAATTTCATGCAGTCTTCCATTGCATTTATTGTTTTTAAAGTTTACACAATGCCTCTAGTCACTTCTTGTTTCTTTGCATAGTGGAGTATACGGGGTGTAAGTATCATCTCCGTAAATGACATACAGGACGCGGCGGGCCCAGAAGAATACAAAATTTTAGGAGGTGGTAATACAGACAAATTGCATGTAAAATGCCATATACCATGTGTCGAATTTTTATCGGGTACAGAGATACGACTGATTTCAATGCATTTTCGTTTCGTGAGTTGGCACATCCGTTGCTTCTGCTTCTAGAGAATACAGCATACGATTTCCTAACCACAGACTACCAGATCCAAGAGTTTTTACCCGTGTGTTCAATACAATGCATGACCCTTGAAAGTAGCTTGTTAAGTTTTCTAAGTAAGATCTCTGGCAGTAGAGATCTGTGAATGCAAGTTAAAACGCTCACTGGTGCTCTAAATTACTTTTCGAGTGGCCGCAGTACTTGCGCAACGGAAATTTATCTAACTGCTCACTCCTTAAGGGAGCAGCCTACGTTTTAACGAACACAAAATTAATGTTAAAACAGGAATAGATAATTAAACATGGTACGGGGATCATGAAATTATAAAGCATAGGTTTGATACTCTAAATCATGATTTATTCAATAAAATGAACAAGCAAATAAATGTGGAGAAACCATATTAATCACAATAAAGCACACACCTTGTAGAAAAGTGAATTAAATCATAAAGTTATTGCCCATAATGAATTGTTTCTGCCCGTTATCAATATAGAGGTAACATGGGAGGAAATTTGCAAATACACAGTGGATAAAGGAAAGCACATTAATTCACTCACAGACACACGCATCATGCTTGTGACACATTAATCATGCAGTAACACTTGATAGCAGAGGCGAAACAAAGTGTCGACGGCATTTTGACGAGATGGTGGGTGTCTTGAAGCACAAATTAAAATAAAATAAATGCATCAAACGAACTCAGGTGCAGGGATGCAGCGGCATACTATCCGTAAGTACCATGTGGTGTGCAACCACAGTGAATTACATAGGATTTACAAAAAGAACTTTATTTAGAATAAGCAAGTAAAGCACGCTCAGAATTCATATAGAAGAAAGCTTGTATTAGTAAAAGCATGGTTGAAGGCCGAAGTAAAGACCGTTACTAAAGCACGTGGTGCAATCGGTGATACCAAGGCAGGAAAGATGGAATGAAACCAGAAAATCTGAGAAATATTTAACCTACTCGCGCATACAGACACGTTGCGAAAACGTTAGTTAAAAAGCAGCAAAGAAATTCAAACATAATAAATTTACACAAAGGCTAAAGGCCACACACGTGAATTCTAATTTGCGAAAACTGGACACAAAATCATCACCGGAATGAGAATGTAAATCCTAAATCTAAACTGAATTACTCGAGTTCTATAAATGAAGAAACACTTCGTCTTGCACGGCGAAAGAATTACTCAAGAAACCTATCACTGATAAACCAAGACTGCCTGATCACAAAGAAAGCAAAGCATGACATCCCCTCAGCATGATCCGTCGATGTACTTACTTTGACGGACGCAGCAAGAGTGAAATCTAACGCCACGCCAAAAACCTTTCCCACCACACACCGGATGTAGAGCGCGCTAAAACCCATGGAGAGCGCGTTCAGAGCATGGTGTCTACCAACCCTCGCCACCTGGAGAAAATAATACCCTCTTCTACAGCTCCAGAGAGGTCTCTTTTGTCACCTCTTTCGGCCATGATTATGTTGGTACTATCCTAACAACAGGCCACCTCGCCATCTTGCCAAGTAAGCTTGTTTCTGACCACCCAGCAGACGCCAATGCAGACGACATGCGAAGCCATGCGTTCTTAACTAAAGTAAACGAGGCCTAAAGCGCGAGGCGGCGACTGTAAGCCATTGCGCGGCAGTCAGTCAATATTAAAAACAACCTCCCACATCCACATGAATACACAAGTTCAATCACACGGGTGGAAACATATGTAAACATGGGGCATTGATTATTAATAAAGAAATAAAATAACTGACATACAAATAGACAATATTAATTGCGGAGAAACACTTAAGAGTAATGAATAACCGAAAATGGGACACTACCATACATTCAGCGGACGTGTTTGACACTGAGCCCAGCAGTCACACTGCATCTGAACGTGTTAATAAACAGACTGAGAATGACGTAGAAGACATTATTCAATCGGGAGGACGTAGTCCTTGCACAAGCACACTTTGAATTTCTACTCGTGCCTCTGTTCCATATACAAGAGTATTGTTGTGACAGTGCGTCGAAATTTCAAATCTGCTGCCGCCCATAATGCGCGCAAAGTAACGTAGGAGCGCTACGGCAACTAGACAGCGCCGCCTAGGTGAACTGGAAATCGCCTGCGTCTTAGCAGAGCGCGGCAATCTGATGTGAACTGTGATGCCATACAGTGAATGTAAAGAGTTTTCGTTCTGTGTGTTAATAAAGTTACTACAAGTATAGCGGACATTACGTATACACGGTTGCCATCCGTGTCTCTTACAGCACACTCAACACCCTCCAGCAGCAGATGAAGATTCCGATTTGATTTTTGTCTTCAGATACTTGAGAATCGCCAACAGCGACGTTTTTAATATTCTCAGAGGAAGTCACTTTTACTCGTGACGGCTACAATAAGACACTTAGTTCACGCCAGTGGTCAGAGAAAACCCACATGCCATTCTGGAGACACATTTTCAAGAATGCTTGTCTAAGTTGATAGACAGTCAATTGACTGGGCTTGTTGCGTTACCGCATCGTTTTAAATGAGCCGTTATCCAAACTGTCTTGAAAATAGACTTCCAGCATTGTTGGAAGAGATTACTTTGGCTGCGGTGGAGTAGCCGAGGGGTCTCCACCGGCAAAAATTTAACCGGGTGCCGTGGCTCAGCGCGCCAGGTCAGGGGGCTCAACGCCCTCTGTAATAAAAAAGGTGTGACAAAGAACACTTCGAACATCAACGAACTCTCGCTGCGGAGTGCGCGGCAGCTCGCCGTGGAGGTTCGAGTCCTCCTGGGGCATGGGGGTGTGTCTTGTCCTTAGGTTAGTTTACCTACGTTTAAGTAGTTTGTAAGCTACGGACTGATGACCACGCAGTTTGGTCCGATAGATTTACAAACATTTGAACATTTTTTACGTTCCTCCAGCATATTTTAGTTGTCAGGTGACGCATCATCTAAAACCAGAGTGAGGCAATACAGACTCTGATATTTACATACTTTCGATCATACAGATGGATTACATTGTTGGTATACGGTAACGTTGGGCCAAACTGACATTCGAAGGTTTCTTATGTAACCAGTTAAAATATTCATTTCTTTACTAGATATTGCGTAGTTATACACTAGGTCAAAACATGCACGTTTATTTAGTTCTTTATTGTGTATTTATTTATTTTCAGCTCACGAATACATAAATAAATGTTTTATGTAACTTTCACACTCTGTTGTGATTTGTTATATTAACTTGTAGGGACTTTTCTTTTGGTAGTTGGTTGGTGGAAGAAACGAAACTACTGAGTTTGTAAGATTAATTAACCCGCCTATATTACGCATCCCAATAACATATAAACTTACATTAGAATCTTCTGCTGCCGTGACCGTTGCCAGCATCGGACCTCCTCTATTCTAGCAGGGGTTTCTGTTATTCAATAAGTGAATGAAAATGGTAGCAACAGGAAAATGCTACTAATTGTAAGTCGGACAGTTAAGTTAAACAATCAGTATATTCTGAAAGTGACACACAGAATTACGAGGTAGCCAGTTACAACAAACAGTTACAAATTCTTGCTATAGGACAATGCAAGCAAAAAGAAAGAAAACATCGAAAAAAACGAAGATTTAACCAATTCGCCCAGTCCATAAAGGGAGAATAAGTCTTTGGAATGTATAACCAGGGGAAAAATAGATAGCGCCTACAGGAACATAAAAGACATATTTGGAGACAAGAGAAGCAGCTGTAGGAATATCAAGAACTCAGACGGAAAACCAGTATTAAACAAAGAGGGAAAAGCTGAAATGTGGAAAGAATATATAGAGGGCCTGTACAAAGGAAATAAACTTCAAGATAGTATTCTTGAAATGGAAGAGGAAGTGCAGGAAGAGGAGATGGGAGATATGATACTGCGAGAAGAATTCGACAGAGCGCTGAAAGAGTTAAGTCGAAACAAGGCCCCTAGAATAGATGACATTCCGTCTGAACTGTTGATATCGTTAGGAGAGCCAGTCATGAAGAATTGTTCCACCTGGTATAGAAGATGTATGAGGCAGGGGAAATACCCTCCGACTTCAAGAAGAATAGACTAATTCCAATTCCAAAGAAAGCAAGTGCAGACGAATGTGGAAATTACAGAACCATCAGTTTAATAAGTCATGGTTGCAGAATACTAACACGAATTATTTACAAACGAATGGAAAAACCTGTGGAATTCATCCTTGGGGAAGATCAGTTTGGATTTAGGAGGAATGTAGGAAAACGGGAGGCAATACTCACATTACGACTTATCTTAGAAGATAGGCTAAGGAAAGGCAAACCTACGTTTTTAGCATTTGTAGATTTGGAGAAATTCTGAAGGTAACAGAGGAAAAATATAGGAAGCGAAGAGTTATATTCAACTTATACAAAAACGAAACATCGGTTATTAGAGTCGAAGAGCATGAGAAGGACGCGGATGTTGGGAAGGGAGTAAGACAGGGTTGTAGCCTTTCTCCAGTGTTGTTCCATCTGTACACTGAGCGAGCAATGAAGGAATGCAAGGAGAAATTTGGAGAGGGAATTAAAGTTCAGGGGGAAGAAATGAAAACTTTGCGGTTTGCCGATGACTTAGTAATTCTGTCAGAGACCGCAAAGAATCTGGAAGAGCAATTGAATGGAATAGACACTACCTTGAAAACAGGATATAAGATGAACATCAACAATTGTAAAATAAGGATAATTGAATGTAGCATCAGAAACTCAGGCGATGTTGAAGGTATCAGATTAGGTAATGAGACAATAAAAGTAGAAGATGAGTTTTGTTATTTGGGTTGCAAGATAAATTCTGAAGGCCGAATGGCTTTGGGAAGAAAAGAGTTTCTGAAGAAGCGAAATTTGTTTACATCCACATCCAATATTAATTTAAATGTAGGAAGCATTTGTCTAAAGTGTGGCATTGTATGGGAGTGAAACGTGGACAGTAAGGAGTTCAGATAAAAAGATGATAGAAGCTTTTGAAATATGGTGCTACAGACGAATGATGAAAATTAGATGGGTAGATGACGTAACTAATGAGGTGCTTAACCGAAATGGGGAGAAAAGGCGTTTCTGGCATATCCTGACTAAGAGAAGGGATAGATTGGTTGGACACATTCTGAGACATCAAGGAATTGTCATCTTAGCATTATAAGGAAGCGTGCGGGGTAAAATTCGTAGAGGGAGACCGAAGGACGAACACAGCTTCAAAGGGATGTTGGTTGCCGAACTTATTCTCAGATGAAGAGACTTGCCCAGGACAGGGTAGCGTGGAGAGGTGCATCAAACCAGTCTGCGGACTGAAGACCACAACAACAACAAAATGTTGGGAGTGCACCACGAAAATATCCGTTAGTCGTGAGTACAATATGCTGAGCCCAAATCAGGGTCAACAAACACACTAAAGCGAGAGCATTTCAGTGTTCATCGCTTCTGTCGCTTTGCATATTTCGTAAACTCTGCCCGAGCAGTCTAAAACATCTCGCTGCGGAGCGCGCGGCTGCTCGCCGTGTAGGTTCGAGTCCTCCCTGGGGCGTCGGTGTGTGTGTTGTCCTTAGGTTAGTTTACCTAGGTTTAAGTAGTTTGTAAGCTATGGACTGATGACCACGCAGTTTGGTCCGATAGAGTTACAAACATTTGAACATTTGTAAACTCTCCATCGCGTGTGATTACTTTACCTTAACCGCGAAAACCTGCTTTGCAGAACTGTTAAGTTCGTGTTGGTTAACGCAACTAACCACAATGGCGGCTACTTCTGCGTACTAGACCAGTGTTTTTCAACCTGCGGGTCGCAACCCCCCAGGAGAGGGGGGGGGGGAGGGGTCGCGAAGTCGTGGCTGGGGGTTCGCCGCAGGAAGTATTTGCACAATAAAATAATGAGGGGGTTCAGAACTACAAAAACGAAAGCGTGAGTGAAATTTCTTTAATGATAAAATTACTGAGTTCCTTGTTTAACATTAATTATGAATTGGCCATAGATTGTTTTACAGTGAATTACAGTGCATTCTGAAAACTGTTATCCGGTACTAATCTATAGGTAAAAGAATTTAATACAATAAGCGGGCCTAATGCTAAAAAATTCGAAAAAAATATCTATTTCTTTACAAGTTGTGTTTACAATAGGATCTTTCTGAATGAGCATAAATCTCGTTTTAGTCATGCCTGAAATACGAGACACACGTTAAGGAAAATATGTTTTCCTGCCGGAAATCATGCAAAAATATAGGGTGTCCAGAAAAGGACTCCCTGATTTCAAAATTAAATATCTCTAAAACAAAGATCGATAGAGGAATGCAGTAAACGGTATGTTTATTGTGAAAGCTGTAAGAAGTTTATACAACAGTTTGAAATAATAGTTACAAAGCTGCTAACAGATGGCGTTGTAATCGCCATACGTAATTCCTAGTATAAATAGTGATCCGAAGCCCAAAGCGATCAGTTCCACTATTGAAACGAGAAAGGAGGCTAGCGTACCGAAGGAAGAGATTAAAACCATGTACTGCATTGAACAACGCGTTTTTCTGGTGCTAGAGTCCACAGGTTAGAAGAGAGTCCTACGGTAACGAGGCGAAGTTTTCAAGCCTGATTTAATGTTCCAAAAGGACCCGATGCGAAAACTATTCGTACGCTCTTCGCAAAATTTCAACGAACAGGCAGCGTAACTGATGATCGAAGGGGGCATGTTGGCCGCAAGCAAACCGCAGTTACGCCTGAAAATATCGCCACAGTTTCTGGAATTATTCAATGAAATCCAATGTCATCCGTCGGTAGAATTGCATCTGAGACTGGTTTGAAGCGTTCCAGCACGCAGAAAATACTGAGAAAGAGCCTACAAATGTTTCCATTCAAAATTCAAACGCACCAGGCCATACCCATACGAGCTGTGCAACAAAGGGTTGCCTTTTCTAATCATATGCTCACAATGATTGATAGTGAAGGATTTGATGTTGGCTGCATCTGGTTTACAGATGAAGCACACTTCCACCTAAATGGATACGTGAATAAGCAGAACTAGCGATTTTGTGGTTCCGAGAAGCCATATTGGTGTGAAGCGAAACCCCTGTATTCTCCTAAAGTAACTGTGTTAGCCGCAGTATGCAACAGAGGCATTATTGTCCCTTTTTTTCATTCGAGAAACGGTCACTGGTGCACGTTACGTTGCAATTTTGAAACAATTTGTCGCCACACAGCAAGCGTTGGAGCATCGACTAGGTACTGAATGGTTTATGCATGATGGAGCCCGACCACATCGGACCGAACAAGTGTTTCGCTTTCTTGAGGAATACTTCGGGAATCGAGTCATTGCTTTGGAATATCCGAAATTTACTGATGCAGGCATGGATTGGCCTCCATATTCGCCGGATTTGATCCCTGTGATTTTTGTGGGGCACAGTGAAATACATGGTCTACCCGAAGCATCCCGCCACGCTGGACGAGCTTGAATCGGCGATCTCTGTGGCATGTGAATCCATTTCGGTTGAGACACTACGAAATGTGATGGCGAATTTCATTCTTAGTTTGCGTGACCTCTGTAGTGCCAATGGTGAACATTTTGCAAACGTTGTGATGTGATTGTTTGCAAAGAGTGTTTACATACGATTATTTCACTTATGTATGCTGATATGAGCTGTACAGCGTACAGCGCCATCTGTTGGCAGCTTTCGTTATTATTATTTCAAACTGCTGTATAAACTTCTTACAGCTTTCACAATGAACATACCGTTTACTGCATTCCTCTATCGATCTTTGTTTTCGAGATATTTAATTTTGAAATCAGGGACCACTTTTCTGGACACCCTGTAGGATAATGAAAAATACACGAAAAAGGCTTCGTCCAACATTTCAAAAGAAAGCTGTAGCGCATGGAAGAAGATTAAATTTGTTTCTTTTGAGATAACATAGTTTTGTAACAGTCGTGGGGAAGAGGGGGTAGCCAGAGTATTTTTAAGTGGAAAGGGGAGTCGCATATTCGAAAAGTTTGAAAAACACTGCACTAGACTATGAACTGCAAGCAAGCCACGCCACTCACGTCATTTTTGTTATCGCGAGCGTCGCTCTTCGGTACGCCTCTACCAGAAAAACTAGTGATGTATTGCCAACCCGACTGAGATTACTGAGAGATTCGTTCCGCCCCGCAAGGTCCGGCTTCACTGCTCCTAGGGTGGCAGACCTGCCGTAGCGGCAACTTTACGGAGAAGACGGGAACAGAAGTGTGTTTCTGCGAAAAACGGCTCTTGCGACCTTTGAAGCTGATAGCCAGTTCATCAATTTATTATATTAATCATCCTAAGACCCGGAAAATTATTTTGCCGTATGAGACGATGTTCTTGTCAGGCAAGGGGACGGAGAAACTAAATTATTGTAAAAAAAATGGCTTTAAAGGGTTTAATTAGCTATTAATTTTTATCAAGCGCACGGAGATACGAAATTATTGGGAAAAAATGCTTTAAAGGGTTTAATTAGCTATTAATTTTAGCTTCCGAATATTAAACGGACCGAACTTCGTCATATACCAAACGAATCGTCATTTTTCATATGGTTTGAATCCATCGTCAGTAAAGTAAGAATTATTTTATATATACCCACTCTCTTGATCATGAAGACTGGCAATTTGTTCATGGCACCTTTGTTACTTGACTGAGAAAAGTCTTAGCCCTACAAACTGCCCCGATTATTTTGAAACAATTTCTTTCATAACCAGATACGGCAGTACTGGCTGCCATCCTCAGATATCTCACTTCATAAAAATAAGCATCGTTTAAATAGGACTGCACTCATGTTATAGACTTTCCAGTATGGTGATATATTTTATCACTTGAGTACATTCTCGTTTCAATGAAGACAGCGACACCTAACAGTGAGGATGACAGCTACACCTGCTGAAACTCGTTGTGAAATAAATTGTTTCAACATAAGCGGTCTCAACAGTTAATACAAAAAAATGGATGGTGTACTATTGTCAATTTGCCTCTAACTATATGGGCAAATCTACACTTGTATCTTTGATCACTCTCATCATTGGAATAATTCTGGCAAATAATGTAGGGATCACCGCATTTGAAATATACACAACATGGAACCAGAAATAACAATCTAGATAATGCAACCAATTTTCAAAGTGTTTATATAATGATTTAAGTACTAATAAGAGTGCATTGGGCAATTCATCACTTTTTGTATTTTTGCTCCCTTCCTGTTTGCGCCTCACCGTCTTTCCACTTTTAGATCAGTAATAAAAGAGGGATCAGTCAATATGAATGATGTTCACATGTTGCGTTGGTTTTTTGCATAGTCTGAAGCTGATAACTCAGAAGTGAGCTGCTCGAAATCCATTCCGGTGATCCCTTTTGTTTGCTGTACCTGTAGTTCTTCCATTCGATCATTTCCTGGTACAGTTGTCAGTCGTGGGCCTGCTGTTTGATTCGCATAATTTAGTACAGTGGAATTAGCGGTTAGTGCAGTCAACGGAGGATCAAAAGCAACTGCAAAGCGATTTAGACAAAATTTCTACATGGTGCTAAAATTGGCAATTGACACAAAATAAAGAAAAGTGTGAAGTAATACACATGACCATTAAAAGAAATCCGCTGAACTAAAATTACGCGATAAATCAGTCAAACCTTAAGTTCGTAAATTCTACCAAATACCTAGGAGTTACAATTACGAACAACTTTGACTGGAGAGAACACATAAAAAATATTGTGGGTAAGGCGAACCAAAGGTTACGTTTCATTGGCAGGAAGCTTCGAAGATGCACCAGCTCCACCAAAGAGACTGCCTACATCACACTTGTGCGTCCTCTCCTGGAGTACTGTTGTCCCTTGTGGGACCCTCATCAGGTGGGATTGACGGAAGACATTGAGAGGGTTCAGAGAAGGGCAGCTCGTTCTGTATTATCACCTTACGGCGGGGGGGGGGGGGGGCGTCACGGAAATGTTGCACGAATTGGGGTGGAAATCATTAAAAGAGTTATTCATTGCGGCGTGATATTTTTGCGAAGTTTCAATCACCGACTTTTACTTCTGAATGTGAAAATATTTTCCTAGCACCCACCTACTTAGGGAGAAATGACCATCCCAATAAAATAAGAGAAATCAGATCTAAAACGGAACGATTTAGGAGTTCTTTCTTCCCGCGCGCTGTTGGAGAATAGAACAATAGAGAAAAGTTATGAAAGTGGTTAATGAACCCTCTTCCAGGCACATAAATGTGAGTTGCAGAGTATCTATGTAGATGTAGATTAGTGAGTTCATGCACAGTTGCGGGAGGAAGCCCTTGCTCACGCCATTGATTAGATTTGAAGGGATGAAACCATAAAAATGTAAACCATTTACAGTAGCAGCCAGTTAAAGATATTTGCAAGACTTCCATGTTTGTTTTAATAGGAAAAAATTGATGCTCCCAACCATCACATGTCCGCCCCCCCCCCCCTATCTAACACTCCTGGTGAACACTATTCGCCGGCCGCGGTGGCCCAGCCGTCTGCGGCGCGTCAGTCACGTTCTGCACGGCCACTACGGTCGGGGGTTCGAGTCCACCCTCGGGCTTGGATATTTGTGCCGTCCTTAGTATTAGCTAGTTCATAAGTAATTTGTAAGTTTAGGGACTGATGACGCCGTAGTTAAGTCCCATAAGCTCTACAAATATTTGAAAATTCGATTCGAACAATGTTCATTAGGTTAGTGTTCGTAAAAATCGAATACACTTCAAAATTTTCGTTAATGAATTAAAGTACAATATTACAAACAAAGTCATTTTCTTCACAGCATGTATAGCTTACAGACTTAATTTGTAATAAGGTATTTGAACATACACTTATCACAGTAACTTGTGTACATCACGCTACGACCATCTGACTCATACGAACAGAATTGCCAACTTCTACGAGGCAACAATATTTATTTTGTATGATTTCATGCTTTCCCGGCGAAATGCTGACATTCTGGAGTAGTCGGGTGTTCTGCCGGATGCTAGTGTCAAACTTGCACAAGTGTGCAAGTTTGACACAACAATCCGGCAGAACTCCCGACTACTCCAGAATGTCAATATTTATTTTCTTTCGTTGTGTCCGTTTCTCCAACTTTACCCTAATGGGCTATGTGCGTTATAAAGAAGCAATCAAAGAACGGAAAAAGTTGTTGCACAGGGCACAGAATTCGGGGACTCTACATTAAAACAGGAGTATATTAAAAAGGACAGGGTAAAACATTAAGAAAAGACGAGCTCATTCGACCTAGGGCCAAAGTCGTAATTCTCAGGGAGTGAGGAGTTAGTGTCCCCTCACAATGTCTTTTTCATATCGGAGTCGCAGGGAGGAGGTTTTAATCGGTGGAGTGAGAGTAGCGACCCCTTAATTCCCCGCGCGGGACCTCCGGCAGTGGGACTCAGAATGGCGGCCCCCGGCACATTGTTCCCGCGGCTTTGTCCGCCTGCTGTGACGTCAGCGCGCTCTGCCGGGGCAGATGTCAGCCGCAGAGATGGCCGCGTCGTTACCCTTTCCGCGGAATAACGTAACAGCTCCTCAAGGGTAATCCTGTTAAGGTCGCCGTCTCGCTGCCGACGAAGGAGGCCGTATGCGGCAACAGAAAAATCCACTACACATGCTACCACTATATACAGGGTAGTCTTGTGTAGTTCGCGAACGAACTAGTTCGACGAGCGCACCCACAGGCGAACTACGCGAACTAGTTCGCAGATCCCTCGCCTCCTAGTTCGTCCGCTCCTTTTCCGAAGACTGACGGGTAACAGCGTGAGGACGCGAGAGCGCGCAGAATCGCGTGATTCCCTTCTGCCAGTTGCCGTCATTTCCAGCTGACATGCAGCTCAGCTGTAGTCTTAGTAGTGGTAGCAAAAGTCAAAGTTTTTTTTCCAATTTATTGTTTCAAAACTAAAAAGAGCGACCTACTTCGCGTCCGAGCTGCGAACTAAATAGAGAGCTACCGGTCGCGAACTAAAATATGCGCGATAGGTCGCGAACTATAACATGCGCGATAGGTCGCGAAATTAAATATGCGCTATAGGTCGCGAAATTAAATATGCGTGATAGGTCGCCAACTAAAATATGCCCGATACATCGCGAAATTAAATATGCACGTTAGGTCGCGAACTAAAATATGCGTGATAGGTCGCGAACTAAAATACGCACGTTAGGTCGCGAACTAAAATACGCGCGATAGGTCGCGAACTAAAATATGCGTGATAGGTCGCGAACTAAAATATGCGTGATAAAATATGCGTGATAGGTCGCGAACTAAAATATGCGTGATAGGTCGCGAACTAAAATATGCGTGATAGGTCGCGAACTAAAATATGCGTGATAGGTCGCGAACTATAATATGCGCTATAGGTCGCGAACTATAATATGCGCGATAGGTCGAGAAATTAAATGTGTGATAGGTCGCGAACTAAAATATGCGCAATAGGTCGCGAACTAAAAGATGCGCGATAGGTCGCGAACTAAAAGATGCGCGATAGGTCGCGAACTAAAATACGCGCGATAGGTTGCGAACTAAAATATGCGCGATAGGTCGCGAACAGAATTAAAAATCACGTGTTTGCCTTCTGCTGATGAGAGCCATTTCGAGGTTAGCGTCTGCCTGCTATATTACATAGTTCAGTGCTACAAAATTTCTGCTTTAAAGTATTCTGCACTCTGCAATATCTGAATAATAAATTCCACAATGCCAAGATATAGAGATAACTCTAAACTTAAAAGGGAGAAATTATCCACAGACTGTTTCTTTTGGTTTGCGTGATATCGTTAGCGGCTCAAGCATCAAGCGCATGAAGCAGCTAGGTGGGGGAACTTCTGCCTCCACTTGCATGCGCAGAACACGCCGCTCAGCCGTCACTGGGAGCGGACGAACTAAAAGAACGAACTAGTTCGCGGCTGAGCCGCGAACTAAAGTGAGCGCTCCCGTTGGCGAACTATTATGCGCAAGTCTAATACAGGGGACAGACCAGCTCATTTAGACAGTGGCTTGTACAAGAGAGGGGGGGGGGAGAGGGACAGGCTGCCCTCCCGAAATACTGAAGAACTATATCTGAATTCAGAATGAAACTATCACTCTGCAGAGGATATGAAACTGCGCTGATATGAAACTTCCTGGTGCCGTTACCAGGACTCGAACCTGGGACCTTTGCCTTACGCGGGCAAGCGGGCGAGAACCCCATGCTGCTCAGGACGAGCGCTAGCCGCGCGTTCGCGTATTTCAAGCGTCAACTTCGCGTCGCAATATCTCGGGAGGTAATTGGAATACTGCGATGCAATTAACGCCATTGTTTATGTGATTTGTCATGCTATGGATTGCTGAAGAAAAAAAATATAGGGTGTCCATTTAAAAAGACCTAAGTTTGTGTTAAAAAACACATTTGCTTTAGTTTTAGAATGTTTCCAAATATGTACATTCATGGGCCCCAGCCGTACATTGATACCGGTGAAAGTCGTTTTCCAATAGGTGTTATTGTTCCAGAGATATTTTGGGTGGACAAGATAGCTGGAACACCCTGTATATATATATATATACAGGGTGTTACAATAAGGTACGGCCAAACTTTCAGGAAACATTCCTCACACATAAAGAAAGAAAATGTGTTATGTGGACATGTGTCCGGAAACGCTTAATTTCCATGATAGAACTCATTTTATTACTTCTCTTCAAATCACATCAATCAACACACAGCAACAGAACGCACCAGCGTGACTTCAAACACTTTGTTACAGGAAATGTTCAAAATGTCCTCCGTTAGCGAGGGTTGATTCATCCACCCTCCGTCGCATGGAATCACTGATGCGTTGCTGCGCACTTAGCAGCATTTCTACAGGACTATCGAGTAAAGTTGAAACGTTGTCATTGATAGCAGGGTGTGGGATTCGGGATGTACGGAGTGTTACAAAAAGGTACGGCCAAACTTTCAGGAAACATTCCTCACACACAAAGAAAGAAAATATGTTATGTGGGACATGTTTCCGGAAACGCTTAATTTCCATGTTAGAGCTCATTTTATTAGTTCTCTTCAAATCACAATAATCATGGAATGGAAACACACAGCAACAGAACGTGCCAGCGTGACTTCAAGCACTTTGTTACAAGAAATGTTCAAAATGTCCTCCGTCAGCGAGTATACATGCATCCACCCTCCGTCACATGGAATCCCTGATGCGCTGATGCAGCCCTGGAAAATGGCATATTGTATCACAGCCGTCCACAATACGAGAACGAAGAGTCTCTACATTTGGTACCGGGGTTGCGTAGGCAAGAGCTTTCAAATGCCCCCATAAATGAAATTCAAGAGGGTTGAGATCAGGAGAGCGTGGAGGCCATGGAATTGGTCCGCCTCTACCAATCCATCGGTCACCGAATCTGTTGTCGGCTATTGCCCCGTGCTAATCCATACATCAAATGGGCATCTGCCAACTCCGCATTTGTAAACATTGCACTGACTGCAAAACTATGTTCGTGATGAACACTAACCAGTTGATGCTACGTACTGATGTAATTGATGCTAGTACTATAGAGCAATGAGTCGCATGTCAACACAAGCACTGAAGTCAACATTACCTTCCTTCAATTGGGCCAACTGGCGGTAAATCGGGGAAGTACAGTACATACCAACGAAACAATTGGGTATTTTGACAATTGTCTGCACGAATTATTTCAATTTACATTTAAAGAAAAATAGTAAAATGAGCTCTAACATGGAAATTAAGCGTTTCCGGACACATGTCCACATAACATATTTTCTTTCTTTGTGTGTGACGAATGTCCAGATTGGAATTAATAATATAGTAAGGATAGTTTATAACTCACCGCAAAGACGTGGCGACGAGCTGCGACAGGTACATACAAAAGACACATACATACAACATTTTCAGCTGAAAGTGTTGTATGTGTGTGTCTTTTGTATGTGCCTGTCGCAGCTCTCGCCGTCTTTGCGGTGAGTTGTAAAATATATATATGCCCGAGGGAGGATTCGGACCTCCGACGCGGTAGGCCGCGCGATCCGTAACGTGGCCCTCCACACCGCTCGACTATCGACTACTCCCGCGCGGCGACAATTTTCCCTTTGCCTTACGGCAGAGGGAAAAGGAGGGGTGGTGGTGCAAAGTCCCTGATCACCAGTCTTTGCAACAACGTCCTGGATAAAATTCCAAACCTCTCCCGCAGTGTCTCATGGAGTGAGGGCACAGGACACTTGATGGTGATCCGTCCTTTGGATGGGGTCATTAAGCTCGGCGGCCTCCTTGGTGCTTTTCGAGAGGAGTAGGGTGCGTGCCGGCACCGGGATTCACCCTCTCCCTTCTGCCATCATCAGGAACACGAACACGACCACACGACCACACTACACACGCACTCATTACAGTCACCTACACTTCAGCACACAGTTCTCATACTCCGCGGAGGAAAGGTGCCGTCGGGCGCGGAGGATAGGAAAAACCTTTCCAATTAGACGGCTGAACCTGCCCTTCGGAGCCTCCCAGCCATTCATGCCATACGACTTTAACTTTATCATTACTAGTATTGCTTGTGGTCGAAAATCGACCAGTTGTGTTTACTGGGGGGTCACTGGGGGTAAAATTTTCCGTATCATGTCGGCGGCCTCGCGTGATTATGTTGGCAACATCAATAACATGATATGAAATCTTTGCCCATTTGTTCGAGCCACATAGAATGACTCGATTAGTGTATCGTACAGACCATGAAGTAAACAAGTAATGCTGTTCCTGCTTAATGTCAACAGGTTCTTGTATGTACCCTCGTCCGCTCAGTAAAAATAATTGCCCTCGTAAAGCGAAGATTGCATGAGAAAACATCAGCGTTGTCAAGCGATTGGCTAAAATGGAAATTCACAGGATTCTCAATATTCGGCATCTGTTGCCGACATTATCATAGGAGACCGCTGAGATATTTGGTCAAATTTAACCGGCACTGGGAGGTATGAAACTGTATCTTTCACGTGTTAAGGAAAATGCCTGACACAATAACAACAAATAAAAACGGAAGTATATACTTGTCATGCCATTTTCGAATAATGTAACTTTCATTAGCCTAATATTTGAAATGGAACTACAATTTCGGTGTTCGTATATTTATATAAGGCCATGAAATAATGTTATTTCGATACTGCGATATTCAGAATTCCAGAGCTGACAACATGTCGACCTCGTAGTTCCACCCGTGCACCGCTATATGCCTCTCCCGGCGCATCATCATTTATATCGGCATTCTCGACTTCATAGATCCACCCGAGCACCATTAGATGCCTCTCCTGGCGCATCATCCTTTATATCGGCATTCATATGAAAACATCCATTTCCTTTAACCACTCTTAATCACTGCGAAAATGAAGCATTTGCACAAGAAAGTGAGTTGGGAGCACTCCATGTTTCGATATTCACTTATTTTAGTACGTTATTTTAATATTGCAGATGCGCTGCATTACAGCGTCTTTGGTCGAGGCGAACAGCCAATCAGTGAGGTGATTGTTGGAGAATGTAGAACTTGATCCAAGATGTAGATAGGAAAATTTCTACTTCCTTTTACCACTTTTAATGGCTAAATGCTCACATAATGTTTATATTCGTGAAATCTACGACGAACAATCTTTCGAATTATGTAACTTTCATTGGCCTTCTTGTACTAATAATCTGTACCATAATTTTCGTGTTACCGTATTTATATAATAACAAGCTGTTGCGCTGTTCGCTGAGCAGCACTCGGTGGTGACCACTTGGTGTGCCTTCCGCAGGTTCTCGCAGAGCAGCCTGCAGGGCGAGGAGGGCGCGCAGGACTGCGACAACGCCAGGCCTCGCCACCAGCCCTCCACCACCACCACCACCAGCAGCGGCGGGGCGCAGGTAGGTAGCAGCTCGCAAGTAGCGGCCATCTTACAGCCACAGAAAGACACATTGTTCTTCTTGTGATCTTCACTCCCAAGATTAAATGTACTCTACCCCAGTGTTTTCAACCTTTTCGACTCTGCGACCCCCCTCCTAGCAAAAATATCCCCCCCCCCCCCCACGTCCTCACCATACTGTAACACAATTGTGTGTGAATTCTGTCCAACGCATCATATTTTCGAGAGGATTTTTGTAGCGCAGAATTGGTTTTTTTCTGTATCAAGTCCTGCTATCTCTCTATCATGTAGGTAACCTCTAGCCATGTATAAAAAAAGGTCCTTTCAGTTGTCGGACCGTATTTTCAGAGGGCAACCGTTTATCTTTATTCGTAGCAACTTCATGGTATCACACACTCTGTGTGGACAGTTGGCCGCTTTGTGCTTAGCCCACTCCCTATCGGCATGAGTCGAGTCTTCTTGTCGTTTAGTGAACAACCCGATCGTCGTCCATATTCAGCCATATAATTGATATGGCAGTAGGAGCAACCCACTAAACTACAGACCTATTTCACTGACGACAATTTGCAGCAGGGTTTTGCAACATATCTTGTATTCAAATATTATGAATTATTTCGAATAGAATGATCTATTACCGCGGTGGAGTAGCCGAGCGGTCTAAAGCGTCTCGCTGCGGAGCGCGCGGTTGCTCGCCGTGGAGGTTGGAGACCTCCCTGGGGCATGGGTGTGTGTGAGTTGTCCTTAGGTTAGTTTACCTAGGTTTAAGTAGTTTGTAAGCTACGGACTGATGACCACGCAGTTTGGTCCGATAGATTTACAAACATTTGAACATTTGAATGATTTATTGACCCAAGGTCAACACGGATTTAGAAAACATCGTTCATACGAAACACAACTAGCTCTTTACTCACACGAAGTGATGAGTGCTATCGACAAGGGCTCGCAAATCGATTCCTTATTTCTTGATTACCTGACAAACGGATTTTAATCAATTTGCGTGGTTAACCCTGCCGGCCACACCATAGTCCTCTGAGACCCAGATGCTCACTCAGACCTGTCTAATCCCGCTCCAACACAGCTGGACGGGCCGTGACTCGCATGTAAGCCTCCTCTAGTTAGTTGTCTCTGAGCCAGTGTGCAGTGCACAACAATTCCGCCCCTCCGAGACCCCCATAACTTTACAAAAACCAAGTGAAAGGGAGACACAACTGTCAAACAAACCCATTGTCCCGATTTGAGTTTATGTTGACGCTTTCTGAACACCTTACAGAACCTTGGATGAAGGCTACGCTTGACACACCAACTCCCCGTGACCTACGGGACAGTATTTATAGATGCCTAAACATGACTCCACCTGCAGATGCAGCTCGTGAAGAAATTGAGCAAGGAGCTATTCCCAAAAGAACTTACTGTAAGTTTTGTGATTACCAAAAACAAAGGAAATCAAAAATGCAGTGTGATTTGTGTAAGTTGCTAGTGTGTGGTCAGCACCACAAAAAATTTGTCCAAATTGTACCGGTAAAAAATGAGAAACTTCTGCTGAATTTTGTGACACCGATTTTAGTATTAAACATTATTAATTGTAGTTGGTTTTGCAATATGATGGATTTTCTGCATTATATGAAGTTAGAGTACTATTGTTTAATTTATGAGAGTTTGGTCATTTTGTTTTGTGATTTCTTGAGGAAATATATATTCCTTTTATATTATTCAAGGTCATTTAATGTATTATACCCTGATCCTTATCATGACAATGAATTTCTTAAAGAGTTTTTATCGTGTGGGCCTCTGTGGCCTATGGGGTGGCCCAGACGTAGGAGCCTGGTGGTGTGGCCCACAAGGTTATAGTATATCGCCCCAAATTTGCGACTGGACAGGTTATTTTCTGTCAGAGAGGACAAAGTTCGTAGTAATCGATGGTAAGGCATCGACTAAAACAGAGGTGATATCGGGCGTTTCACAGGGTAGTGTTATTGATCCTCTGCTGTTCCTTATTTACATAAACGATTTGGGAGAAAATCTAAGTAGCTCTCTTAGGTTGTTTGCAGGTGACGCCGTCATTTACTGTCTAGCAAAATCATCTGAAGATCAAAACCAACTGCAGAACGATCTTAATCACTATGGTGTAAAATGGGTAATTGACTCTAAATAATGAGAAGTATGAAGGCGTCCACATGAGTACTAAAAGAAATACGTTAAACTTTGTTTACAAGATAAATCAAAAAAATGTTCAAATGTTTGTAGAGCTTATGGGACTTAACTACGGGGTCATCAGTCCCTAAACTTACAAACTACTTATAAACTAGCTAATATTAAGGACGGCACAAATATCCATGCCCGATGGGGGATTCGAACCCCCGACCGTAGTGCAAGATAAATCAATGAAAAGCGAAGGCCGTAAACTCCACAAAATACCTAGAAATTATTATTACTTCAGACTTAAACTGGAAAGAATACGTAGATAATGTCGTGGGAAAGGCGAACCAGAGACTGCGTTTTATTGGCAGAACCCTTAAAAGATGCAACAGAACTACTAAAGAAAAGAAACTGCATACACTACGCTTGTCCGTCCTTTTTTGGAGTATTGCTGCCCAGTGTGGGATCCTTATCAGGTGGGTTTGACGGAGGACATCGAAAGAGTCCAAAGAAGGGCAGCTCGTTTCGTATTGTCACGATACAGGGGAGACAGCGTTACGGAAATGATACAGGATCTGGGATGGAAATCATTATAACAACGGCGCTTATCGCTGCGGCGTGGGATACTTACGAAACTACAATCGCCAACATTCTCCTCCGAATGCAATGTATATTGTTGACTCCCACTTACATAGGTAGAAAATATTATCAGAATAAAATACGAGAAATCAGAGCCCGAACGGAGATGTTCGGGTGTTCTTTCTTCCCGCGTGCTCTTCGAGAATGGAATGGGAGATAAATAATATAACGGTGGTTCGATGAACCCTCTGCCAGGCACTTGAATGCGATTTGCAGAGTATCCCATGTAGATGTAGATGCAGAACATCGTCGGCATAGGCCACGCACTTTACTGTCGTATAATAGATTGGTAAACCATGAAGTTTGCAATTAAGCATCTTGACCAAAGCCTATATTGCTTTAACATACAGTGGCATGGACATTGGGCACCCCTGTCGGACTGACTTATGAATAGTAACATGTCGGGTGTTTGACCACCGATGTTGATTTTAGAGCTATCAGAGGTGTACACATTTTGAACCATCATAATAAAGGTTCCATCAAATCCACGATTGTTCATAGTGTGCAACGGATATTGTTGTGAAATCCGGTCAAAAGTTACATTGGTCTAAAGCTAAAATTGCTGCCTCAGAGCGTATTATGTCATTAAAAGAGATGATCTCCCTGTAATCTACTATACTCGATGATACTGCTGGTGTCTGGCTGTTATGTATGACGTTTGCAGGATTTTTTTTTTTTTTTTTTTAATCTTAGCTGCTATGATGCGTGTCACGATCTTACAATCAGATTTCAGGAGGGAGACGGGACGGAATTTGTTTATATCTTCATGATGGTGTTCTTTCGTAACCAGTACTATTAGACTGTCACTGAATCCTAGTGGCAGTTGCTGGCCTGTTGGGATTTCAGTACACATGCTTACAAAGCATCGTTCGATTAAATACCCGAATTGTCTGTAAAATCCTATTGGTAGTCCATCATTTCCGGGTGATTTATTTGGCTGAGCCTTCCCCAGTTCCTCCTCAATCTCTTCCGCGATGATGTCACACAGCAAAATAGCTGCCTGTCGGTCTCTCTGAGCGTCAGTGTAAGATAATTTTTCATACTACTTATTGCTTCGTCATCCGCCTGTTCTGGCGTGTACAGTCGCTGGTAATAGTCCGTCATATACTGTTTTATTTCAGCCTGAGCCGTCACGAAACTGCCGTCTTTCTTTTTGTTTATTTATTTATTTCTTTTTTAGGCGATTGATAAGTATTTGTCTTGCGCGTCGTTTCTCTTTCCCGAGTTGGAAGGAGTATGGATTTTCGTCCGATGTGCAGTTATCATATCTAGAACGGTATTTAATTCCTTCCATTTGTTCGGTTTCAGAAAGGAAAATTTTGACTTAATCCTTATAATTTGGATAAATTTCTCCGGCGTGATAGGTGTGTCAGAATACAGCTTACGAAATCATTGAAAGTAAAATAGAAAAGTTTCCTACTGCAGTCGGTACCCCTCGTTACTATAGGCCTTCAAATAGGGACTAATTTAAGTTTTGCACATTGCCACCACCACAGCATGAATGATGGAAACGTGTTATCAGGGTAAACAGGTGTGCCACACCTACTGAAGACATTCTCATGGAGAATGTCGACGTTCAGTTTCCTGCCCGCTGTCAAGAAACAGTTCTGTTGTGACATACGAATGGTGCAATGGTACCAATTGACCTGTAAAGTATAGTGGCCACATTTTCGTCGCAGATACTGTTGCCCGCAATATCTTACATTAATTCTATCTAAGCGACTGGCAGTTGTCGCAGTAAGATACGTAAAACGCTATTGGTCGTCGTTTATTATTTCCCACGTAGCTTCTAGTTCTAATTGAGGTACCACTTCTGGAAGAGTTGTACATCCTTTAAAGTTCGACCATTTTTCCTTTGACTTTAAGACACAATTAAAGTCGCGTCCGACAACGACGCCCTCATGATTTCGCACAAATATAACAGATCACTGGCAAAGAATTGGGCTATTCTTGTTTTATTTTGGTTACTAGAAGGGATACAGATATTTATGAATCTAGCCCATTAATCGGATACAACTTTCCTCTGTCATTTCCCAGTCGCTAGACATACACAGTCACACCTGTTTGGTTAGGAGGGCAGTCCCTGTAGGGCTATCTGGCATGGTGTCTGTGAGTACTTCGTATCCTCGAATGTAAGAGTGAAATTCGTCGTACATCTCTTGCAACATAGCGAGATCAGCATCACATTGATTTCTGCGTTTATTTCACACAGTGCTGCTTGTCTGTTAGCACTTACAACTCAATTAATACGCCGCTGTCCCCTGTCATATAGTGCAGGCAGTTACTAATGCCGTGATGAGAAGTAACGCCCTAGTTTGTATTGTCGGTCCACTCTTCACACTGTGAATATTGCGTTCTTTATTATGAGTACCGGAACGGAATGTTCAATGTGTCTAGCTCCAACTATTATTTTGCGTTCAGAGTCTTAATTCCCGGTGTGTGACGTCGTTCAACTTTCGATATAAATCACTAGATACAATCAACTGTGTAGCAGTGGAGCCATACTTGAATACAATGTAGGCCACCACCATTTATATTTGGCACACACAGGAATCGTGCGAAGAAATGGATTTAACTCACTAAATGAGACGTTTACGGCCCTGTGAGCAATTTTATACGATTTTTTCAAAATTTTGTTTCATGCCTGTAACATTGCCTAAAATAGGCGCACGGATGCTACAAGCCGCGGCGTATTAGCCGTGCGCACTGGGGCGCCGTGCTGCGGTGCGCGCGGTCGCTCGGGGATTCGAGTTCCCTCTCGGGCATGGGTGTTTGAGTTATCCTTAGGTTAGTCTACCTCAGTTTAAGTAGTTTGTAAGCTACGGACTAATAACCACGCAGTTGAGTCCGATAGATTTACATTTTTTTTTTTTTTTTTTGTTTTTTTTTTTTTTTTTTTTTTTTTTTTTTTTGATGGTACATAATAGAAACTACAGTGTTGTTCATGTGTAAGTAAAATTTGTTGTATTTCGCATAATTTCATTTGAAATGTCTAAAAAACGTCGTTTTCTGGTATAAAGCCCGAAAAAATCCAACAATTTCCACGTTCTACAGTGAGAATCCTCTGTAGCCAAAGACTACATTTTCGTAGTATAATGTGGATATTTATTCATGTAAGCCGTCTATGCAACTGAATAATAGAAGTTATTTTGTCACATGCATTTCGCCTTTAGTTGTAAGGCCTGTGATGTATGCATGATTATGTTCAAGAATTTCTTTTTCTTAGCGGAGTGGTATGCATTGATATGAAACTTCCTGGCAGATTAAAATTGAGTGCCAAAACCGGGACTCGAATCTGGGACCTTTGCTTCTCACAGGCACACTTCACAGTCCGTCCTCACAACGTCTTTTCTGCCAGTACCTCGCCTCCTACATTCCAAACTTCACAGAAGTTGTCCTGCAAAGCAGGACTATCACTCTAGCACTCAGACAAAGGTCCCAGGTTCGAGTCACGGTTCAGGAACACAATTTTAATCTCCCAGGAAGTTTCATATCAGCGCACACTCCGCTGCAGAGTGAATGTTTCATTCTGGAAACATCCCTTAGGCTGTGGCTAAGCCATGTCTCCACCATATGCTTTCTTTCCAGAAGTGCTAGTCCCGCAAGGTTCGCAGGAGAACTTCTGTGCCGCGCGACTGCAGCCGAGCGGTCTGGAGCGCCACGTAACGGATCGCGGCCTCCCGCGTCGGAGGCTCGAATCCTCCCTCGGGGATGGATGTTTGTGTTGTCTTTAGCATAAGTTAGTGCATAAGTAATTTGTAAGTTCAGGGACTGATGACCCCCGCAGTCCCATAAGCTCAACAAACATTTGAACAGTTTTAGAACTTCTTTGAAGTTTGGAAAGTAGTGCTGCTGTTTGGAGACTTTAGGTTCTTTACGTTTTGACCCACAATCTGACAAGGGACCAAATCTTTCATATCGTACATCATTCACGGGCACAGTAGATGCTGTTTGCTGTTTTCATCTTCTTCCGGACTGGTTGAACCGACAATAGTGATTTGCTACGCCTCCTGCCCCATTACATATGAATCCATTTGCAGTGTCTCTAATAATAACTCTCTATCTCTTTTGCATAAGCCTATTATTTACAAGCAGTGCCAAGAATAGTGCCACAAAATCAAAAGAAAATACTACACCCGTAACGTAATCTTGCAGAGTCTGCTAAAGATTCAAATTATTGTGAAACTTTTCGCAAAAGACAATTGAACGTCGCTGTATATGAGAGCTTAAATGTTTGTTGCAAACCCCATTGCAAGTCTGAGGACGAAACTCGAAACATATTGCAGATAACCGTGCACAATTTTATGTTGGTCGAAAGCAACATTGCCAAATAAAGGGTTATTACTAGAGTCAGACCGAAAGCGTAAGCCAATATTCGGCTCCTCTTCTAGTAACCGTAACTAGCGTCAATAAGTTAAAATTTCTGTATTACACCACAAATTACTAGTTTTTGCACATTTTTCAAGATACCCTACCTGTAATAAGCCTTCTTGAGTGTATGTAGGGCAAATCAGGAGTCCGTAGAAGATGTCATGGGAGGCGAACAGGTTTAGGCAAATCGACGGTATTTTTATTGAAGTACATAGAAATTGAATTCTTTTCTCTTCGTATGTGACATTTTCTACCCAAAAAAGAAAAATTAAAGGAAGTTGGACAGTAAGTAAAATGAGTTCGATACAGTGGAGTCCAGATATTTCAAGTCGCAGAATTACGAGTTTCCCATATACAGGGTGTTAACAAAAAGGTACGGCCAAAATTTCAGGAAACATTCCTAACACACAATGAAAGAAAATATGTTATGTGGACATGTGTCCGGAAACGCTTAATTTCCAAGTTAGAGCTCATTTTAGTATTTCTCTTTAAATGTAAATTAAAATATTTCGTGCAGACAATTGTCAGAATACCCAATTGATTCGTTAGTAAGTACTGTACTTACTCGATTCACCGCCAGTTGGCCCAATTGAAGGAAGGTAATGTTGACTTCAGTGCTTGTATTGACATGCGACTCATTGCTCTACAGTACTAGCATCAAGCACATCAGTACGTAGCATCAACTGGTTAGTGAAATGTTCAAATGTTTGTAAATCTTATGGGACTTAACTACGGGGTCATCAGTCCCTAAACTTACAGATTACTTACGAACTAGGACGGCACAAATATTCATGCCCGAGGGGGGTTCGAACCCCCGACCGTAGTGGCCGTGCAGACCGTGACTGAAGCGCCTCAGTCCCCGCGGCCACCGCGGCCGGCCTGGTTACTGATCATCACGAACTTGGTTTTGTAGTCAGTGCAATGTTTATAAATACGGAGTTGGCAGATGCCCATTTCATGTATGGATTAGCACGGGACAATAGCCGTGGCGTGGTACGCTTGTATCGAGGCAGATTACCAGAACGGAGGTGTCACGCCAGGAAGACGTTCGAAGCAACTGATAAGCGTCTTAAGGAGCACGGAACATTCCAGCCTGTGACTCGCGACTGGGTAAGACCTAGAACGACGAGGACACCTGCAATGTACGAGGCAATTCTTCGTGCAGTTGACGATGTCTCTAATGTCAGCGTCAGAGAAGTTGCTGCTGTAAAAGGTAATTTTGACCACGTCACTGTTGGAGAGTGCTACGGGAGAACCAGTTGTTTCCGTACCATGTACAGCGTGTGCAGGCACTATCAGCAGCTGATTGGCCTCCACGGGTACACTTCTGCGAATGGTTCATCCGACAATGTTTCATTCCCCATTTCAGTCCAGATGTTTTATTTACGGATGAGGCTTCATTCCAACGCGATCAAATTGTAAATTTTCACAATCAACATGTGAGGGCTGACGAGAATCCGCACGCAATTGTGCAATCAAGTCATCAACACAGATTTTCTGCCGGTCGCGGTGGCCGAGGGGACTGAGGCGCTTCAGTCACGGTCTGCACGGCCACTACGGTCGGGGGTTCGAATCCCCCCTCGGGCATGGATATTTGTGACGTCCTTAGTTGTAAGTAGTTGATAAGTAGTTTGTAAGTTTAGGGACTGTTGACCCCATAGTTAAGTCCCTTAAGTTTAACAAACATTTGAACATTTGAACAGATTTTCTGTGAACGTTTGGGCAGGAATTGTTGGTGATGTCTTGATTGGGCCTCATGTTCTTCCACCTACACTCACTGGAGCACTTTATCATGATTTCATACGGGATACTCTACCTGTGCTGCTAGAACATGTGCCTTTACAAGTACGACACAACATGTGGTTCATGCACGATGGAGCTCCTGCATATTTCAGTCGACGTGTTCGTACGCTTCTCAACAACAGATTCGGTGAACGATGGATTGACTTTCATTTATGGGGGCATTTGAAAGGTCTTGTCTACGCAACCCCTGTACCAAATGTAGAGGTTCTTCGTGCTCGTATTGTGGACAGCTGTGATACAATACGCCATTTTCCAGGGCTGCATCAGGGAGGGAGGGTGGATGTGACGGAGGGTGGATGCATGTATACTCGCTAACGGAGGACATTTTGAACATTTCTTTTAACAAAGTGCTTGAAGTCACGCTGGTACGTTCTTTTGCTGTGTGTTTCCATTCCATGATTATTGTGATTTGAAGAGAACTAATAAAATGAGCTCTAACATGGAAATTAAGCGTTTCCGGACACATGTCCCACATAACATATTTTCTTTCTTTGTGTGTGTGGAATGTTTCCTGAAAGTTTGGCCGTACCTTTTTGTAACACCGTGTATAAGATACGATTGCTATGTATTGTGGTTAACAACAAAATATAATTTTCACACGGGGGAGCCTCCTAGCAGTTAAACAGTGCAGCGTGGACTGAGATAAAGCGTTATTATTGACTGAATGCATCCAGAACGCGACGGGACTTAATCAGTAAGTTCAAAAAAGTCCTTCGTTAATACCATCTATATCTGCGCATATCGCTGTCTCGCAACATTTGTTGGTACGCAGACAAATGGTCAGTAAGACAACGCAGTGTCTTCCTGTGTGCCGCAGCTGTCGTCGTCAGACGGAGTGCAGTCCCGGCGCGTCACTCGCAACTGCCGCTACCAGCAGCAGCAGCAACAGCAACAACAACAGCAACAACAACAGGTGGCGGCCACGCATCAGCTGACTCAGTTGCCACGGGTCGGGCCTTCGGCAGCCGCTGCGTTCTTCCACAGGTAAGACCGCTATTACACGGTCATATTTATTTGTCAAACATTTACATCATAAAAAATTTTCATTGTGTAATAGGCAGGAAGCCTAGAATAAAGGGAGGTGGCATTATCTATGCCAAACACATACGTCAGTTGAAGCCTGTCCACCATCTTGGTCAGTTCAGGAAAGCTATTTCTCAGCCGCGGCGGAGTAGCCGAGCGGGTTTTGTATACAGTGACAGTAGCAAAAGAACAGGAGTAAAGGCAATAAAGCCAGTAAAAAAATAAATAAATAAATAAATAAAAAATAAAAAAAACAGTCTAAGGAACCGTGCTGCGAAGCGCGCGATTGCTCGCCGTCGGAGGTTCGAGTCCTCTCTGGGGCATGGGTGTGTGTGCGTTTGTCCTTAGGTTAGTTTACCTTAGGTTAAGTAGTTTGTAAACTACGGACTGATGACCACGCAGTTTGTTCCGATAGATCTACAAACAAACATTGCTATTTCTCCGTTAAAACTACGCGTTAAGTCGACCCTTTTGCGGTTAATGCATTGAACTGACAGTCACGGCAAAGTATGTACTATCAAACATATCATTATATAAATAGGCTAAGACGAAAATAGTGGTACAGATTACTAATTTTTTCGTACAAGAAGGCCAATGAAAGTTACATAATTCGGAAGATTGATTCTCGTAGATTTCACGAATATAAATATTATGTGAGCATTTAGCCATTAAAAGTGGTAAAAGAAAGTGTAAATATTCCTATCTACAGCTTGGATCTAGTTCTACAACCTCCAATAATCACCTCAGTGCTTGGCTATTCGCCTCGACCAAAGACGCTGTAATGCAGCGCATCTGCAGTATTAAAATAACGTATTAAAATAAGTGAATCTCGAAACATGGAGTGCTCCCAACTCACTTTCTTGTGCAAATGGTTCATTTTCGCAGGTATTAAGCGTGATTAAAGTAAATGGATGTTTTCATACGAATGCCGATATAAAGGATGATGCGCCGGGAGAGGCATCTAGCGTTGCTCGGGTGGAATTAGGAAGTCGAGAATGCCGATATAAATGATGATGCACCGGAGAGGCATATAGCGATGCACGGGTGGAACTACTAAGTCGACATGTTGTCAGCTCTGGAATTCTGAATATCGCAGTATCGAAATAACATTATTTCTTGGCGTTGTGTAAATATACGAACACCGAAATTGTAGTTCCATTTCAAATAGTAGGCTAATGAAAGTTATATAATTCAAAAATGGCATGAGAAGTATATACCTCCGTTTTTATTTGTTGTTATTGTGTCAGGCATTTTCCTTAACACGTAAAAGATACCGTTTCATACCTCCCAGTGCCGGTTAAATTTTACCAAATATCTCAGCGGCCTCCTATGACAATGTTGGCAACAGATGCTGAATAGTCAGAATCCTGTGAGTCTTCATTTTAGCCAATCGCTTGACAACGATGGTGTTTTCTCATGGAATCTTCGCTTTACGAGGGCAATTATTTTTACTGAGCGGACGAGGGTACATACAAGAACCTGTTGACCATAAAGCAGGAACAGCATTACTTGTTTACTTCATGGTCTGTACGATACACTAATCGAGTCATTCTATGTGGCTAGAACAAATGGACAAAGATTTCATATCATTTTATTGATGTTGCCAACATAATCACGCGAGGCCGCCGACATGATACGTAAAATTTTACCCCAGTGACCAGGGTAAACACAACTGGTCGATTTTCGACCACATTCATTACTAGTATATATAAATAATAAAAAATTAAATAAAAAATTTAAAAAAGTCGTATCTAGTGCCTCTCAGTAGATTTTATCAAAAAAGTTGTTTGTCTGCCGTTCACTGCAATGCGAAATGTAATCGCTTGGACCGCTGGCATCCCTGTAGCTCTTGGACCGCGCTTATTTGCAAACAAACCTCACTTTATGAAAACATGACGTCGAAGTTTAGTTGGTGTATGCCATTTACGACAAAATTCAAAAATGTTTAAATGTTTGTATCGTTTATGGGACTTAACTACGGGGTCATCATTCCCTACACTTACAAACTAGCCGGCCGCGGTGGCCGAGGTGACTGAGGCGCTCCAGTCACGGTCAGCACAGCCACTACGGTCGGGGGTTCGAATCCCCCCTCCGGCATGGATATTTGTGCCGTCCTAGTTCGTAAGTAGTTCATTAGTAGTTTGTAAGTTTAGGGACTGATGACCCCGTAGTTAAGTCCCATAAGCTTAACAAACGTTTGAACATTTTTTACAAACTACTTACGAACTAGCTAACACTATGGACGTCACAAATACCCGTGCCCGAGGGGGGATTCGAACCTCCAACCGTAGTGGCCGTGCAGACCGTGACTGGAGCGCCTCAGTCCCCTCGGCCACCGCGGCCGGCACGACAAAATTAATCGAACTTTATGACACAGACGGAGCACTGTATAATTCCAGACACGCTGGATATAAAAACAGATTAAGGAGACTGGAAAGTTACAAGAGAATAGCGGAAGTACTCAACAAAGAAATTCGGCCTGAGTGTACAAACGAAAATATTAAGAAGATTAATGGCCTGGAGAGTTACATCAACCACAAAATTAATAGAAATACAGGAAGCAGATTTTTATAAGTTCCCCACTCTTCTCAATCTAATAATAATCGATGCTGTTCCTGCTCTGTTGTTGACAGGATTTTCTATGCACTCTTTCACGTATTTATATACAGTGCGTTAATAATCATCGTCAATGAGTAATTCCTCCTGTTTCTTTAACATATATACGATAAGAGGACTGCAATTTGTCTTGGTCAATTTATTAAATACTCCGATTTTTCCAACTATTCGTTTTTTATCGATAACTAGAAATCTGTTGGGCCTGTGTACTTCGTTCTGCACTTAGATTAAAGCTAAATAACAGCTCTATAACTTTATTTTGTATGACTTTTCCCGTGGAATGATTATTAAAGCCAATATTCTAGCCGAAAGATGACTAAAATCCAAAGTTCGAACTTTTTGGAGAAATAAGTCAATTTTTGAAGTCCAGTATCTCGGGAACTATTGGACTTACAGAGCTGCAGTTGGGCTTAAATTTTGTAATATTTTATCTACATTAATAGAGATGTGAGTGACTTTTCGTCAAAAAAACCACCCCTCACGAGTTAAAAGTCAAAACCAGAAAAAAGTCCGAAAATTTCAAGGCTTTTTGGCTCTTAAAAGTTAAGCTAAAGGATTTCTAAGCTGCAAAGTTGGTTTAATACTACTCTAATATGTCCTAACAACATACCAAAAATTCAGCTTCCTGCAATTTTTTGAACCTAAGTACATTTTTTTTGTCTACGACGACTGGCCTGATAGTGAGCAATTCGTTGCCAACATGAGCATTTTGCGCCGCCGCGCCGTAAGTAAAATTTCTGGGTCACTGTAAACTTGTCTTCTGCTTATATCGTTTTTTTCACGTGCGTATACTGATTTTTAATGTGTGGAGCTACTTTACTGAGTAAGTACCGATACGTTGTATCATCGATTCTCCAATAATTTAGATATGAGTAGCGTCCTCCGCTTGCAGCTCTCGCAACACGAAATGGTTTCCACAGTTTTACCCAAATAAGACCCTGTTTTTTCTCCAAGATGCCGTTTCGCAGTCGCATGATAACGTGTGTTTACTGTCCGCCATCTTGAAACATGATCAAAAATATGACGACAGTGTAATACCCCTTTTTAGCGTCACATCAATGTTTTATATCAAAAAAATATTACGAACTTTTGAAGATACTTTTAAGTCAAAGATTTGATCAAAAATTTGACCATTTAATACCGTCCTAAGCGGCCCGCTGCTCTGCTTCCGACTAGCAGGTCCTGCAGTCCGGTTACCTGACAGCTGACGCTAATCACGAGCCGCTACACTAGGGCTGCTGCCGACCACTTTTAGCGTGGATGCTAGATGATTTATCTACACCTGATTTCAAATGACCAATTGCTCAACTGTGCCAACGGCCGTGCCGCAATAGATGCACCGCATACCGCTGGATCACCAAAGTTATGGTCTGCCGAGCACTGTTAGCAAGCGGAGTTCACTCTGCCCTAGAGCTCCTAAATACCCAGGATGAATCGTCCGCCATGTTTTCCCCAACATGGTTGGAATCGCGCTGCACTAACAGCGTAGAGGCGCATGCCCTGCCACCTTTCACAAACGAGTTCGCAAAAACTAATTGGTAGAAATTTTTTAATTTTTCCGCTACTTACATCTTTATATGTCAGCATTGTGACGAAATGCTCATCATTTCGTTAAGTCATAGTTCTTCAGATATTGGCTTCGAAATAAGAGACTGCGCTACGTTAGGAAAAGTATGAAATAAAAAAACAGAGGCTGCTATGATATTCCGTTTGGTGCTTGTTGCACTATATGTTATTGCGGATGAAACTTTCCTAATGGATTGAATTTTATTTTCGACTTAGGTGGAGATCTTTACCTTCCACTCATACTGCTAAACTTTATTTTATTTAGCGCACTCATTTCCGATGACGATAAGGCCAGAATGGAGCATTGCGTATCTCATACACGGTTAGAGGTATCAAAAAGATATTTTGGCAAATGATAACATGCAAAGAGGGGAGTATTTTGCCACATGGTTACTACGCAAAACTTCATTAACTGTCGCGTTATTTAAGGAAATATATAGTTGTAAAATGAAAAATAGGAAAGTTGGTGATTTATTATTCGATTTGCAGATATTTCTTCGTCACTAACGTTTGTTTATTTCTTTGCTTCTTGTCCAATATGTTTCAGAGCCACTGCTCCGTTTCCAAAACCTAATAGGAGTTACCTTTCCTTCAGTTTAACGCCTAGCAGTAACAGAATGGAAGTTACTAGATCTAATGAGGATTTTATGTGAGAATACTTGAAAATGACAGATAGCAAGGATCTCTTCACTAGCTAACGAACTGGCGTTTTCTCATTTCCTCACATAATGAAGCACTTTGTATTGAGATATTTAGGATATCCTTTTCATATAACTGAAAAATTGAAATTGCATATTACATAGAGACACAGCACTTTTGTAATTTGCAACTATTAAATTTAATGTGTTAAAAGAAGTCAGTACCAGTATCTTGAAGTATGGATGTTATGCAGTAACAACATGTGCCTAATTATTAGGAGCTCTAATACGGAAGGCGTATTACTACTAGACGGGCGGGTGGATCCCAGTGCGTCATATTTAACTGAAATTATCTCACGTTATACATTTCTCACAGAGTTGCTGTTTGGAGAAGATGAAAATTTGATGTATTTTGAACATTTCTTTCGCTTAATATGTTCACCTAACTTCAACAGAAAAAAAGTTCCTCGCATGTCGAAAATTCCGTAAGTGGTTAGAAAGTGCATGTTCGTAAACTATCAGTATATGCTGTTTATAAATTATTGCCTTAAATAAGACTAAAATGAAAATGTATTGCACTTCTTAACGAAGACATTGATGAAAGTTCCACGTTCATTCAGTGAGTAGTTTGCGAGTGTGAGCGAGTTGAATGAAACGCAAGGTAACGCGTGAGCTCGTCCGAAACGTTGTAACTTCTACAGCTTGGGGAAAAAATGGCTCGGGTTTATAGGAGTCTTACTCATCCCTTTTGAGGCCAACTGAGGAGCTACTTCATCGAAAAACAGCGGTTCCAGTCGAGAAAGAAAACAGGTATAGCGCTCGGACTGGCCTCGACAGGATAGAATTAGTGAGCCATGAGGGAACTTTTCAGTTTAGCCTTAAAAGTGCGACGATTTCCACTTAGCATTTTGAATTCTTATGGCAGCTTATTAAAAATGAATGTAGCAGAATACTAAACACTTTTCGGCACAAGGTTCAAAGAGGCGTGATCCAACTGCTGATTCTATTTCTGTATAGTATTAACTCAATGGATGCTGATAACTCTTGGGAATAACTAAATATTATTAACAGGAAAGAAAACATAGAAAGAGAGTGTCAGAATTTCCTGGTTACTCCACATATTGCTCGTAGCGCTGGTTTTGCGCAATAAATACCCTTTTCAATCAAAGGAGTAACCCAAAAAATGACACCATACATTATAAACGAATGAAAATACACAAAGCAGACTTTTGTTGTGATGAACTATCATCTCAGAAACTGTTCTAATGGTAAACAACATAGTGTTTAGTCTTTGAACAATATCCTGAACATAGGCTTTCCACGATAGCTTACTATATCTTGACGCCTAGAAATTTAACTGTTCATTCTCACTTATCATGTGCTCGTTCTGTGTCATTAAAATGTCAGTTTTTATTTAATTGCGTGTTAGGAACTGTAAAGACTAAATGTTACTGTGCTTTAGCATCAATTTATTTTCTAAAATCTACGTACTTATTTAACTGCATTATTTGATACTGCATCAACATTACTATAAACATCATTCAGTACCAAGCTTGTGTCACCAGCAAAGAGAAATAACTTAGAAATGCCTGTTATACTTCAAGGCATAAATGAGAAACAACATTGGCCCCAGAACAGAACCATGGGGCACATTCCACTTGACTGTGCCCCATTGAGCGTGCATATCACAGCCGTTTTGAACACTGCAGATGATCCCTTCTGCTGTCTGTTATTAAAGTAAGAAGTGAACCAACTGTGAGCTACTGCAGTTACTCCATAATGTTCCAACTTCTGCAACAATATCTTGTGATCAACACACACAAACGCTTTTGTTACATCAAAGAATACGCCTAGCGTTAGCAGTTTTTTATTTAATGCATCAAGCGACTCAAAGGGAAATGAGAATATAGCATTATCAGTTGTTACGCCGCTTCTGAAACAAAACTGTACTTTTGAAAGAAAATTTAGCCAACAGAAATGATCAGTTAATCACGAATCTGTCAGGAAACTTGCCATTTCGAAAGGAAAAATTACTAATATGGCTAAGCACGGATCTGCTAGGTACCCCGTCATATCCTTAAGAGTCCTTAGTCTTTAGTGATTAATTTAAACTCTATCTCTCCCTTGTCATTATCGCGGAAGGCTACCTCGGGCAACAGTCTCGGAATGCTTTCTTCTAAGAGTGTTATATGATTACGTGCAGCAGCTAAGGTTCTGTTTAATTCATCTGCTATACTCAGAAAGTGATTATTAGATACTGTACATATATCTCCATTTAGTACTGACTTTATATCCTCAGCTCTGTCCTACTGATCAGATACTTTCTTCTCGACTGACCACATAGTTTTAATTTTATCCTAAGAATTAGCTATTCTTTTTGCATACCACATACTTTTTGCCTTCTTAATGAAATTTTTCAGGACTTTACAATACTGCTTCAAATGGGCTACAGCTGCTTGATTCTTACTGCTTCTAACGTGTTGATATAACTCCCGCTTTGTTCCACACGATATTCTTATTTATCTTGTCAGTCGTCCAGGCTGCCTAGTTATATATAGTAGTTTCGTTCACGAAGTTAGGAAAACTCGCAGCATCGTTACAGGGAATATGCGAGGAGCGTCACTTACATTGCAGCTGCATTCTAAATTCTTGGCGGCTTTATCATATGTCGGAAGTTATACTGCACAAAACGGTCATTCACAGAACATGAAGAGGTCTATCTGGTTGAAAGGGTGGGTCTTCAAATGGTTACATCGGTGTAAAGTGGTGGTGGGCTGTAACGATGAGAGGTCACACACAAGCTGCGACAGTTTCACGTGACAGTACAGTAAATTCCATATTGAGATTTATTAAATGTTCAAATGTTTGTAAAGCTGTAGGACCAAACGTTAGTGTTCGTCAGTCTATAGAGTTAGGAACTACTTACATTATGCTGAGGACAACATACTTACACCCTTGCCAGAAAGAGGGCTCGAACCTCCAACGGGGAGTAGACGCGCACTCTGCAGTAAGGCGCCTTGGAACGCACACTCTCCCGCGCAGCGAGTTTTATTCTTCTCGACAGTAAAATCAGGCTTCAAAACTGTTCCTTTCTCTTTTAAGGTCTCAGTTTTAATATCGCTCGGAGTGAAGCGCGAAGACAAAATAATCGCGTCAGAACTCACTGCGTTTCGAGTCAACCGACTGAAGGGAGCGAAAACACTTGTCTCCACTACGTCAAAGGATCTACAAATGATATATATATATATATATATATATATATATATATATATATATATATATATATATATATATAGTCGTATGTATTATACAGCTATGAGGGGGTCGCAGGATTTTTATTTTCAACTTTTGATTTTAGTTGAAAAGTGGTCGGCTATCAGATGGTTGAAAAACACTAACATGTATGTGCAGCAGAGCGATAGGGATACGTATTCAAGACTGCAAGCATGTTTACGTGGGAAGTTTGATCTTGTTGTGACACTGGCGTGTTTTACGGCTCACTTTAGGTTTTATTTGGTTTTTGAAAATATTTTGGACAAAAATATAAAATTATATAAATTTTTACTATTATACAGTATTTAATAAAATGATATGAAATTAAATATATAAAATATAATACATAATATTTTATATATTTAATACTATTTGTTATATATTTTTATTTCCTTATAAAAAGGTATTTACCAGCGATTTATTCATCCCTAAATGGAATATTATCCTCAAACCATTCTTTGAGCCTACATTAAATTGAACATCTATGTGAAGAAATCTTTTTACGTGCGTATTAGCTTTCGGAGTCAAAATCTCGAAAAAAAATTGAAAAGACGATATGCGATATTTAATTCTAGACACGTTTTACTCGAAAATTTTTCCGAATCGAGTTAGGACATAGTGCCGCTGGCGTCAAACAAATAAGTCTGCAACATTTGGTGCCGATCGGTTGAACTTCGCGACCTAAAAAGTGGGAACACGTTACAGACTGCCGGCCGCGGTGGCCGAGGAGACTGAGGCGCTCCAGTCAAAGTCTGCACGGCCACTACGGTCGGGGGTTTGAATCCCCCCTCAGGCATGGATATTTGTGACGTCCTAGTTCGTAAGTAGTTCATAAGTAGTTTGTAAGTTTAGGGACTGATGACCCCGTAGTTAAGTCCCATAAGCTGTACAAACACTTGAACATTTTTCGTTACAGACTGACACACGGACAGCGACAAATCAGCGTTATTTTTGAAAATGTCTGTTAAACAAAGCGAGATACGGAACAAACATAACAGAGGAAAGTTAAAGATAATTTTTCTCTTTTTAAGTTCGTTTATTCAACTTTCGTCTCAGATAACGGTAGGGCGCTATTGAACATTTGGACCTGTCAAAAGACCATCGCAAACGGCCTACTTTTAGTCTTACTAACGTAAAGTACGTCAAAACTATCCTTCCTGGCATTCTGAAATAACACGCCACTCAAGTGCGATAGTTGCCCTGATTAATACATGTACACATAATGGTATTGAAAGTTAAATTATATGCATATTTTCGTAATAAACACATAGAATGAAACATTTCAAGAATACCTTACAATGATATAGCGTGTGTTGGGAATTATAGAGAAACATTTCCTTGCTGTATGTCTCAATAAGAAGTATTAAATTTTTATTCTTTCCATTTCGTCTTTAAGTTAGCAAGTTATGCTTAGATATACGACTGTTCTCAGCAGCAATACAAGTAATAATAATAACAATAATAATAATAATAATAATTTAATTTCTGTCTTTCTACTGCCTTACCGCTGAAATATCTGTGAAATATCTTGTGCAATAGTCAAAAGAATCTCCAAGAGTTCACTTTGCTGACCATAATTGAACCCCAAGAAGGCTCACGGTTCTTTAGTGAGTACGTGACTGGCGCACACGGGGCCCCGAGCTAATGCACTCTTTCGGCCTTCTTTCTTCCTTGAACTGCATTTCCTTTTTCCCTCCTTTCCTATTCTCATTTCTTCCCCTTCCATACAACCCAACCAACCAAACTAACCACAATTGAAAACAATAGCAATCAGAATTCACACTCGAAAAGCTGGGTTCTGCGCATGCATTTATACACAACCCCCACTGCGCATGCAAGAATCCCACGGCAGCAATGGCGGTGCGTCCTACGTGTTCACTAGTTCAGTGAACAACCCCCCCCCCCGACCCCTCCCCCCACCCCCAAAAAAAGCCTCTCGTGAAAAAAGTAAATAAATAACATAAAAAGTGTTTTTAAACTACCTTTCTTCGTTTCTTTCTTCTATCAGATTTTATATGTACAAAAAATGAGAAACGTTTTATGTCGTGGAGACAGCACGTATACGAGTCGTAGCGCGGTCGCTTAATACAGGCGGCAGTGGCCGTAGCGTTGCAGTCCGCATGCGCGGCTAAGGTCCAAATTCTCTTCTGAACCCCCTGGAGGCAGCATACGGGCGCTCCTGCGGCAGGGCGGGGTGAAAGGAAATGCCGCTTTTTACCCTTTCAGATTGGGTTGCCAACTCTCCCGTATTATACGGGATCTCCCGTATTTTTCTTAATTTTTAAGCCAACTCCCGTCTCCCGTTTTTATTTTATACGGGAGGTTGTATCTCCCGTATTTGAGGAAAATGACACCGATTAAAATTTAATCCTGTTGCATATTTTTCAAATCTCGTTGCTGGACTATCGTTACAACGTTGATTAATCGATACAGCATACTATTATCGATACATTTACTACAGCGTTTGTAGGGAACACAAAACAAAACACAAACACGGTGCCGCGAGTCACGTTGCGATTATCTTGTTTCTTTGTCGTTCTGCCTCATCCGAGTTATGTGAAATGCAAGAATCGAAAACTCCGCCTAAAAAGAGAGGGAAGTACTTCTGTGTATATCATAAGAAATGGGAAGAAACTCATTCATGGGTTAATCCTGTAAAAAGAAACAATTATAAAGCGTATTGCACCATTTGCAAGCGTGAATTCAGACTGCTGCCAGAAGTGTAAACAAATATAGTTTTAAGTAAAAATTTCTGTAGACCTTCAATTTATAATTGTTTTGAAGAAGTTTTGTGATTGTTTCATGCAATAAACCTGTTTTAAGATGTAAATAAATTGTGTTAGCCCCTTCATTTTGTCGAGTAGAAATCTCCCTTATTTTGACAAGAAAAAATTGGCAACCCTACTTTCAGACCTGGCCTTCTCCAATATATTGGACAATGACTTCTTATATATTTTATAACACTATACGACTGTGTTTTACTTTGAGACCAATAGACCAATAGGTTTGTTTACTGGACATACGCCGCTTTTAGTTTCGTGCAATTGCTACCATCTGCCACCAGAATTGTGTGCAAACAGTGATAATGGTGGTGCCACTTCGGGGTGCTCTAGGATATCATCAGTAGCTGAAATTACTTTATGTATTCATTTCTTAATTTTATACAAATTCCACTTTGAGATAAAAGTTCCCAAATAAACATGGTATGACATGTGTAACTGTGGACGTGTTATTTCACATCGTTAACTGTGTTATGGACCAGATGTTCAATTTATTGAACAATTTTTAATTTTGAAACCAACTATGAAAAATTTTAAGTTTGAACAAATATAAATAGGGTCTTATAGACAGGAAAATGTTCAAGAATACGTTTTATTCCATTTTTAAATTTACTGAAGACTGAAGAGGTTAACATTGGCGTTGGAGCTGGTAGAGACACCAGCTCCTGGCTATTCGAGAGCTGGCGGTTACGCACGAATGGTCCCGAAGCAAGACAGTGAAGCTACTGCCCATCTCGTCTTGCGCATGCGTAAAGCTTCCATTAAGGCAATATCATATTTGTAAATTCATCAAAAACAGGTTGTATTTGTTAAAATATCTTATATCTATAAATTAAAGAAGCATCAACTGTAAAAGCCTTCAGAAGAACCGATCATGAATAATAACGAGTCACTAATCTCCACATCACATAGCAAGAACAGCCGTGTGCTTAGCAGCATCGCATTGCGCTACAAGATTTTTTTACACAATCTTCTTTTTAACACACAACTGAACAACAGTGACTTTTGTATCGTTACCTGCAACATATCTATGCACGTTTTATCATATGTGTCACAATTTTGAGGGTAAAAAATGACATTTATAGCGTCAGTTTGTGAGATTACCGCCCAATAGAAATATTGGTAATTAATAGCATTTGTTATTAAACAGTATGAAGTTCACTGCAAACATTGACCATGCCAATGCACTAAATGTTACACAATTTTAATCTTATTAATTATGGTAGCAATGTATGTACGCAGTTGGGTGACAACATTTATAGTTAGGCCATAGGTAGAAATTCTCCACATTGAGATTTGCTGTGTGCTTGTAGCTGACGGGAGGCCAGCGAGCAGGCCGACGTTGGTGGCTTGTTCCAGCTTAGGATTTTCCAGGTTCGTTTCCGGTGAGTGGAGAGAGGGACAATGGCGAGTGCCAGGCACAGTGCAGTGCACAGCGTGAAATACAATATTCTAATACTGCTGGCATTTGAAGTAATACGATGCAGTCAGGAACCTTTAAGGCCCTCATTACAAAATAGCCTGTTGATAAATACATTAGCTGATATAGTCACATCTGGCGTAATATGTTTAATTGACAATGAAAAGTAATACATTACCAATGAATACAAGACAGTTACACAACCAGCATGGCAATGTTTGTTTATAAAAATAATATATTAACTATTCCTCATTTTATTTTCAATTAATCTTGTGTATTTTATCTTGAAGTATTCAGTTAAATCACTTAGCTGTGATATAAGAAATTGCACGATTATAATAAATAGTACAAAGGATGTTTATACCAATATAAAAAACTAAGAAGAAATTTGTTTAATGTGTAGTGTAATTATTAGGATTTTAAGTAAAGTTTTAGAAATGTATTGGCAGAGCGCTGTACGTTAGCAAGTTGGTTAGAACAGCTCACAGGGGGAAGTTGATGACGTAGGGAAAAAACCCGGCAGTTGGACTTTTGACGCGCGCGTGGGCAGGAAGTGACGAGTCGGGAGCGAGTGGTGTAGCTGGCCGGGCGGCGTCGCTCTAACGGTCGGCATGTGGATCTCCAGGTGGAGACTTTAGATTTTTGTGTGGCAATTGCCAAGTGTGGTTGCTCGTCGTAGACTGCACCAAGTTGTATCGAGTGCTACTGTGTGTTGTGAATATTTAGCCGGTGGAACAAGGTGTGCATCGCACTGAATTAAAGTGACTGTGTTTTGTTAGTGTAACACGTGTCGTCGCATAGTCATGAACATAAACGGTGTTTGAGACAGGCACATGGTGTGAAAACAATTTGCGACAAATATTCCCTTTGTCTGGGGGCTCACGAGCTATAACTTTAATTGATAAATGTGTCGACGTACAGACGTATCAGCCACAGGGTTTTAATATTGTGTAATAAACAACATAAAGTGAACTTTCACGTGTTTTCAAAAATAGTTGTTAGTACACCCTTTTCTCACATGAACTTACTTTATTATGAATTTTTTGGGAATCATATGCAGGGAAGGAAAGCTGCGAACGTGTGATATCATTCCCTAGAAAACGAGTCAAACAGTAGCTATCACAGTTCCAGTGTTTTTGCATGTTTAGGAATTTGGTTCGCAGTTGGTGGTTGTGAGTTTTAAAAATTAAACCCCGACCTTCACTCTCGCAAGTTGTAGCAAATATTAAACTGTTTGAAAATATGTGGGAAAGATCTGCCTTTGCACCTGCGTAAGGTTAGGAGGGGGTTCTGCTTACAGTGTCAAGTGACCCGAAGGCAGCTTGTCTCTTCATCGTAACAGATGCATTTTGTTACAGTCACTTAACAGTGTAATCAGTCACTGTGTTTTAGTGTTCATGTGCAAATTCATAGGTTCGTGATGTTTATTATCAAAGAAAAATGAACAACGTTCAGTATCTTTTAGAAAAAAATTACTCGGGTTTAAACTTGGAAGAATCCTAATGCAATGCAGTCCGAAAACAAAGGAAGTAGGTTACAGTACACTTGTTCGCCCACTGCTTGAATACTGCTCAACGGTGTGGGATCCGTACCAGGTGTGGCTGATAGAGGAAGTAGAGAATATCCAACGGAGAGCAGCGCGCTTCATTACAGGATCATTTGGTACTCGTGAAAGCAGTATATTACTCCCTCCTACGTACATCTCGCGAAGAGATCATGAGGATAAAATCAGAGCCCACACAGAGGCATACAGACAATCTTTCTTTCCGCGAACAATACGTGACTGGAATAGGAGGGAGAACACAGAGTGGTACTCAATGTATCCTTGTAACAACACATCGCGACCATAGCCTTAGAATCGCGGTATTCCAACATTTTTCATCGTTACGTAATTTTAATATTTTGTTAAGAAGCAGAATTTTCTCATTTTTCAAAATTTTTAGTAAATTCCAATTATATCAGCGTAATTCAGAGTAATAGTATCCAGGGAATACTTAGGTCAAAACATCTCGTATATCAGAGATCATTTGTCAGATTCCTATTATAAATAGTACCCGCAGTTGAGTTACTCTCTCTCTATGTGTTTAGCTATCGATGTGCTTAGCTTTCTCTATGTGCTCAGCTCTCTATGTAACGAGCTCTCAGTACTTATCTAAAATATTATACGCGGTTAAATTCCAAGATAGTAAAAAACCCGAAAAAGTATTTAAACTTTAATATAAACTTTCATATCGTCATCATACGCGAAAGCGAACATTATGTTTGAACTTTGATCGGGATAGGCTAGGAGGAAGAATTAGAAACTTCTGCCTTCCGTAATAAACTGATGAACATTCCAGACAGATTAATACAATCAAACTTTGACGAAAATAATAACGAATTGTGAACTTATAAAGTGTGTACTGTGAAAGTGTAGTGAATGAAACTATTGATTTGAGAATAGAGATTCTATGAACCTTAAAAAAATCTTAAACAGTTATTCGAATATTTAGTTCCCTAATATTGACCCAGCATATTCTAAAAGTAAAGGAATATATCTAACAGTTTTGGTCAGGAGAAACTTATGGTGAGATTTTCTAAAGAATAATTCTATAAAGGAAAACGATCAGGCAAAAACAGTATCTTTGTGACGGGCGTCAAATTATCTGAACTACCGGGATTCAATGATTCAAATTTTTATTCTTTTGTTTATTAAATATCAGCCCCTGAGAAACAGATTTTCATGCTCAAACATTAAAATAGGTCTTTACGTATAATGAAATCCAGAACCAATATTTACAGTGAAAAATTCAACAAAGATATAAATTTTATTAACTGCGAAGACGTACCAGGGCTACCAACTGAATTTTCATACTGAGGTGACAAATAGAATTTTGTACCTCTACCTCCAATACAACGGTGGAAATTATGACGTAATCTTCAGCTTAAAAGTCGCAAGTTAAAACCCTAATATAAAACGAAGTCAACACAACTGTCGCCCCAGTCACCATACCAAACCAAGTCGCCGCCCAGTCACACCCTCAGCCACACACCGTCGGGTATGAATGTAGATGTAGATGTAGAAGTGTGAAATAACGAAGCTTGGTTGACTGACGCCTCAGCTCTAGTTGAAACAAGTGCAAACAAGCCGAGGTAAGACATTCTGCAGATCTTGTAACGAAAATATGTCTAAAAGGGTGGGTGGGGGGGAGGGGAAGCGCTGAAACATCGACGCGCCAAGCGGGGTGGGGGGAGGGGGCGGCGCCACTATCAAGATCCAGCGCTGAAAGAAGTGAACCCCCAGTCATCTGGTGCACCAGCCGCCACTGCACGGTAGAACAGAAAGACTCTTTATTCTCCAGGGCGCATAAACTGTATGCTAAACCCTTTTAACCCGTTCTGTCGCTGTGTGGGAGGCCATCTACACGTTAGGCGCGTCGTGTAGTGCCGGCTTTAAGGTCACTCTGGAACCAAAGTGTGTGCCTAGCAGAAGCAGGCGGCGTCGCGAAAAGCACGTGCCGTTACTCGCCGTCTGCTGTGACGTCACGCTGGCGGAGGCAGCCAGTGCGCTTTTAACGAGCAGCACTCACTTAGCGACCACTTAGCGCCCAATTAGGCAGGCTAGCACATCTGGCTGCCAGCGGCGCGTAAGTGCGCGAATCTGCCGCATGTCTTCATAATGCAAAGCTGCTAATGAAGCCGACTGGACATTCCTCCAGAACTGAGGAGCAGTGTGGCCGAGTGGACCGCGAAACTGGGTGGCAGGCAGCGGACGCGGATTTTGAGCCGGTTGTAGCACAGTCTAACATACACAGCCGCGACACTCATTGCTGTGAAAGTTGTTACCAACTGACAGCTGCAGCGACACTAGCGCTCCTAGCGGTGGGCAAGCCGCTGAAGGAGTGATGTTTGTTTGTAATTAAATGTGTGCGTTATTAACGAAATAGTAGGTATAGTTTTTGCGTTACAAGCATTAGTAAAATATTAAGGGCCGGTTCGTCCATCTCTCGTTAGTCTTCTCGTTAGTAAGCGAGAAGATGCCTTTAACGTCCAGTTAAATGTGCTCGTTAAGTGCATTGCGTTTGTCATTGCCAGATACAACTCTCTTTTGCTAACCTGGAGAAAACGAGAAGGTACGATATATTTCGATTAGTTTGGCAATAGAAACAAATGAAAGTGCCGCCTGAATAAAGAGCTGTTTCCCTTATTTAACTACCAGGCAAGAGGTTAGCAGATATTTGTTAATTGGCGTTATGGAAAACAAACGTGAAAGAAGTTCGAACTTTATAAGAAGTTAGTGCGACTGTGTTGTGTCCTCAATAGAGAAATATTAGGGTGCAATGGAATGTAAACTTCGGACGCTACGACATGGAAGGAGCAGAATAAAGCGACATGATCGCTTATGGCAAATGAATTCAATGCTTTCCACGGAAAATTTAGGACAGTAAAAACGCTTAGGGCTGAGTACGAAAACATGCCAAGTGTGTAGTATCTTAGTGCAAGCTGAGGAATGAATCACATTTTAGGCCTGACACTAGGCGCAACAAGCATAGGTAAATACTGGGTAAAATTTTACGACGCTTCTCGCCGGGCTCCAGTGCTTATGTTGGCAACAGATAAACAATGAAGTGTAGAATTGTGTTAATATTTTTCCCGAGCTACCTGCTCTATGCTTGACAGGTTCTTGTATGTACCCTTGTTCGTTCAGAAAAAAATAATTTTCGTTTTAATTGAAGTTGTCACGAAAAAACATTTATTGGTCGTCTGAGTTGCCGTCATTACCATTGGTGCCAACATAACCACTGCATCCCGGCGAGAAGCGTGGTACAATTCAACCAAATACTGAATTAATAAGCTTGCAGGAAAAAATAATGTATTCTGTTTTCTATTATGACATAACTTACAAAATAAGTAACTATCAGATGGTTGTGGAGTTTTTCATGTAGTGTTTCCAAGACGAAATAGCGTAACAAATTCTGCATCATCTCAGCATTGAAAATGATTTGGGCGAACATAAATACGTCTAGGTCGCATTATAGGAGCAATGACCTCTAGATCGTCTGAAATATTGACATCCTCTTCATTGTCAACCAAATCTCTTATTCCAAACATTTTCATCATACCGATTCTCACTGAACTAGTCGTTACCCATAAGTTTGTATTTTGATATCGCAACAATAATATTAAGGTTATGTTGCGTATCTGCAATATATCAAACGCATCTGCTAGCTACTGACATGGATGGGGCGAGAAATATGACGATAAAATGTTTCAATGAAGTTGCTTTCGACAGTAGTTTTTCATACATGTAGTGCTTCTGTTATTTTGTTCGATAAATCGGTCTTATCGCGTGAATATATTGCTGTATTTTAGCGCTTTGGAATCTTTCTATTCTCATACAGATTCTCACTTAACAGATAGCCGTGTAACGAGCAGAATTATTCTCCTTAACTCAACGGCCAATTTGAGGTCTTTTAACGTCTGGTTAACTCAAAACGAAACATTGACAAACGGAGTTCTCCGCTAACAAGAAGTTAAAATCTTAACCGGAACTTAACGAGACATTGACAAACCGGCCCTAAGACATATACATAACACGGACATTAATGTAAAAACAGCCGAATTTGACTGATTCAGAGGTATAATGAACAACTTCGTTATGAACGAATACTTAAGAATATATGTTATTTTGAAGCTTATTCCGCTGAAAGTAAGTAGAATATAAACATAAGAGAAACATAAATTTCTATTATGGTGTGTTCTTACTATGACAAGAGTGTTTTGACGCGTATCAATTCGAACATTTTTAGGATTCACTCGGCTCTCTGATACGTACATATTCGTTTGAGTGTGATTACTTTAGCTTAAGAAGACAATATCTTGCAGATTTTTGCCGATTTCGGTTCAGTTGTAGCAACAATTGTGGAATTGAGTTCTTCTTTGTTGAAAACAGTTTGATTGCTTTTTCCGTTTTCTTGCCAGGTCTGTGACGTTTTTCCTTCTGCTACAGTTGTGTTGGCTGCTTTGGTACGTTAAATAATGTAGTCATTGCATTCTATATGCGTTTCCTACTTTCCACACTCATCGATTTCACTGGAATTGTAGTGAACAAACCATAACGTTCCTGAGTAGAAAATCGACGACTTTTTGCCAAAGGCAGGTCTTCTGGTGTTTCTTAGCCATTTCTTATTTTTAATGGAAAATGATATTATTCAGCAAAAGCCTCTAGGTTACAACATAATTGTAAATAAACTGTCCTCCACACTACCGTTTCGTATCTCATCAGGGATCGCAGTGAACCTAATAAAGACAAAGATGGCACTAATTTTAAATTACTTCCTATTTTTATGGCACTACATACGTTTTCTAGAGTGAAAAGTCCGTAAATATCAATATAAACGATACTATTCGCACTCATCCAATACCGTATTCAGAAATGAAGCTTGCCGGCCGCTTGGAGCGCTGCAGTCGTAGTGTATAACAAAAATCTGCGGCAGTGTCGTGACTGTATTTGGTAGATTGTGGTTGTAGTACACTGATGACATTGCAAATATAAACCTCAACCACTAACGAAAGCGTGACCTTGTGGTGGAACGGTGACGATATAATTGAGATGCTTAATATAATTATTGGTGTTTGTCTTTATTTTATAATCATGCGAGTATTTTGACACTAGAAACTTTTATCAGTTGCTAGGACGTTGTTGATTTGTTATTTACAGTTCCCTAGCAACACCAACTGTCATACGCTAACCGCGTAAATTCTCTAGGCTTCGTCCGAAGTGTCCCGCACCACAACTTAAATTAAAATTTGTAGAAGTAATTCCTTTAAATAGTTCATTAAAAATAAATAAATCAGGTTCTTGTACGAGCGGGGCAAGGAAAACAGTCTGTGGCCGTTACTAAAATTTCATCCAAATGCTGTCGTTAACTAGTACTGAAAATATTAACATTCCTTAGCCTTCTAAACACTGTTGTTCCACATTCTAATTCGATACTCCTATAATGTCACATTCGAAGCTAATCAGTAGTGATTCAATCAGAATTAAATTGTTTTCTGAAATAAGTCGAGATTCTTCACAAGAATCAAATTTCTCTTGCTACAAAATATTCTTGATCATAAATAAATCTTCATAAATGCACGATATCTTTCAACATTAACAAATATTTATTCTTCGTCTTGTTAATACAGCGTCAGTTTAGCAAGAAACGTGAACATGGACAACTAGCTTGGACTGAATCTCAAACAAGACTAACTATAATCTAATATTCTTTTCTTTTCTTCTTTGAAACGATTGAAGCGCGGCAATAAAGAAGGGGCAGCAGCATTCGTAGCCCCGTAGCTGTCGGTTAAATTTTCATAGTGGCCGTCTGCTGTAATGTTGGCTGCGGCGGCGACGACGCTGACCTTGTTGATTGCGGCGCCTCGATCTTACGTGAAACATACAGAAACAAAACATTTTAAGAATCATATTATAAATAATAATAATATGTACATAAACATCAAATATGTATGCATTCTAAATAAGAGGTTCGTTTTGTTTCATTTTTTATTTATAACTTCAAAACAGGAAAAATGTAGTACGACTATCTTGTCCCACTACAACATCCACATTTATTTGGGAGATGACATATACAAACATAGCAGGTCTGAAAATACTGCCCCATTAAATATTAAACATTTATTGCAGAAAAATAGCCATCAATTACAACGAGTGGAAAGCGTTGTAACAAATATTCATTTGTACTATTGGTCGCATAATCTCTAATTGATCTGGTCCTCTTGTTGCACAGATTAATGAACGAGCAACAAATTTGTTAAAAAATTAAATAAAATAGTTTTGAGCGTCTACACCTTCCATAATTTTTTTTTAATCCAATATTCTTTCGCATGACTATCCACATAAAGTACACTTGCATGAGTTTGCCGGTTCGTGGTATGTTGTGTTTTCACAAATTGCACGGTGGAATCCATGTACTGCAAGTCTTGTAAGTACGTGTCACAGTTTGCTGCTGTCCATGTGCGATCGATCATGGCCCCTGGTCCATAGAATCCCATGGGTACTTCTCTTTTCCTGGATAGTGATCTTAGTAGGTTTTCTGATGCCGATGTGTTGGGTAGGGGGTATATTGTCCTCTATGAGGAAAGTTTCCCGGGCGAGAAGGTAGACTAATATGCATTTTGTGGTTTTTGCAACTCCTATTGCTCTTTTCATGTATGTATTCAACGTAATTGTCAAATAAAACAAGTTACCCAACGTCTATACAATAAAAAATACAGTCACATGTAAAACAATTTCAGAAATTGAAATCAAAAACCCCCATAAGATGGAACAAGTGACGAAACATGTTTGTGTAACAAAAATAAATCAAACAAGGTGTCATGGATAAGGCGTATTACCTCTCAAGTTTATTATAACAAGCACGGAAGAAATAAGAGCTGCTCCATCACAAGATGATCATAAAGTACTTTTTTGGCAGTCTTGTTTCATGTGTTCTGTTGGAAGTTATGGATATTGCAGTGATATTAGGCTGTGAGTGGGATGTGTTTTCGATTGTGTTTACATGTGTGTGTTATTTTTCTTCATTAGAGATTTTAAATTATTATTACTACTCTTATTATTATATGGCTCAAACAGAGTGTGTTAATACTACTTGACCTGGAATTTTGTTAAAGCTGTATGAATACATGGAATCTGGAAAAAAATTACATATTCTTGGGAGGCAGAAAACATAGTAGATCAGAAAAAGTACTCAGATTGCTTTAACATCAAATAATTTTAACAATGGAAAATTATATTTGAATCACATTAATGTCAGCAGCTCGGCGAGCCTCTTTATGGCGAGGTGTTATCTATACTCCATTACTGATATAATATCAAATAACGTCATTTTCCCCCAGACAGATTTACTCTCAACATATCAAAGGTACAGGCAAAATGGTGAGGCACTCAATTAAAATTAGTGCTAGAGTGAAAGCGTTTTGGTTATGAAGTTTGGTGGACAAAATTTGGGTACAAAGACGAAAGTTACAACAGAATACTGGATTAAAAAATGCGACTGGTCAGCTGCCGCAAAAGCATTCCACACCGAATTAATGTATCGTTAAAAACTGATGTTTCTGCCACGCTGATATAATTAAATATTAGTTGCGAAGAAACATTTAACAAGTGAAAAATTTCTGGCTGATACTATTTGCTTCCACACTTTGCACCGTGCTTGATCAAGTATTGTACACAACAAATGAAAATTTTTATAGAAGGTGTAGACACTCAAAAGTATTTTATTTTATTTTTTAAAAGATTTGTTGCTCTTTCATTAATCACAGCAGCAACAGGAGAAGACGCATCTCAAAAACACACCGACACTGAACATTTTTTTTATGATGTGCACTTCAAGGAAATTGCAGGATAGGTCATGTAAAACAAAGAAAAGGAATGAATTTTCGCATGTCAACCTGCTGACTAAAATGCGAACCATTGATCCGAAAGATTTCTTAAATTATTTTCGAATACGCCCAGACTCATACGACAAATTACTTACGATGTTACGAGACAAAATCGAACAATAATGCACAATTCTGAGACCCACAATTCCAGCCAATGGAAGATTTAGTGTAACTTTACGATTTTTGAATATTTAAAGTTCAGTGGAGTTATGAGCGCTAAAATGATTAGTAAAATTCTCATTGAAACTTGCGAAGCAATTACATGATTCATTTTCTTTTTAACGTCCGTCCTAATACTGAAGGTGATAAATTTCAAATAATTGCTTGTAACCATTAAGCATCTAGCTTCTATCCATGTAATAAACTCATCTATGGGTTAAGAGACATAGGTTGCTCCTTCAACATTCGATAAATTAAAAATAATTATTTACCCACCTTTCTTGCCCAATTCAGCTTTATTTAAAACTTATCAAGATAGAAACGGCAAATGTAAACACTAGAAAACAGTAGTTATGCGACAGACGCTAGCGCCATCAGGCTGTTTCGCGAAACACTGGAAACATCTGAACAACGAAAATACTGCTCTGTCAATATTTACGGTATTGACAATATGCCAATACGCACGCCCAGACGGTGAATATATCGACGTATTTTCAATATATCGATAATCTTGTTGAATGTGAGAGAGTCCCTCTAGCCACTCTGTGAAACAAATTCAAGCTCGTTGACTAGGGCCTCATAAGCGGGAGACCCACTTTGGAATCCCTGCCACATACCGAGCGAGGTGGCGCAGTGGTAACGCACTGGACTCGCATTCGAGAGGATAGTGGTTCAAATCCACCTCCGGCCATCCTGATTTAGGTTTTCTGTGATTTCTAGGCAAATGCCGGGATGGTTCCTTTCAAAAGGGCACGGCCGATTTCCTTACCAAAAACTCCGAGCGTTAGCTCCGTCTCGAATGACCAAGCTATCGACGGGACGTTAAACCCTAAGCTTCCTTCCCCCTCCTCCCTGCCATGTAACAAATGTAAATTGCTTGCTTTCTGTATAAGACATTTCCCCTTAAGACTATTAGTGACATAGGCATATGTCATATATAAAAGATTTTTACAATTCACCCCACAACATCTCTGTAGGATGGTCACGTGCATACTGAAGTATGCTTAATAAGCAGTTACTATGCGGAAAATCCTGCCTCCTCCTTTCTCTTCACACACGCTTACTCACTCAATCACTCAGTGTTGTACTTTTATTTATTACAGTTTTAAACAGCGTACTGCTGTACAAAAATTGTTTTCTGTTAAATTATACAATTTTAAATGGTTGCTTTATAATACTTTTGAAATCATTGAGTATTGTACAATTTTTTTCTCTTAGACTATACAATTTTAGATGAGTGCTATACAATACATTTTTTTGTTGTATTATAGTTTGACATCTTCAGGTCAGATAGTATTAAGGAAACACTGCTGCCAAACACCAAAATCATTGTATCTTTACAGAATCCAGTTGAAGGAAAATCTAGGAGGGGGGGGGGGAGGAATATGAAGGGCAGAAGCGTACATAAAAGAGCTGCGAAGGAAGAACGACCACCAAGCACCAATTGCCTAAACATACAAGCTTGCATTTTGCTGCTCGTTTATCACAAATAAGAATCCTCACTTATATGACACTATGTAAAGAAAAAGTGATAAGAGTTGAGTTATGGGGGTGGGTGATTTGGGGGGGGGGGATATAAGATTATTTGTGGTACAGAGGGCAGAGCGGTTACGAGAGCAGTTTAACGATGTTGTCTCACTACCTGCTGTACGTCGTATCAAAGTAGTTTCACATTTATATAAAATTGATTACTATTTGTAAGAGGAGCTGAGTAAAGAAGTACTGTGTATAGTATTCCAGTTTAAGGAATACTGATAAAGGGTAGATATCCATGACATAAAATCTGGCAGTAGTTAAAATATCCTCTAATTTAGCTTCCATAAGTGCATAGCACATGTTATAGAAACCACCGAGTGATTTTCGTAGGCAGTTGGTGCTTGGTGGTTGCTTTGCTCTTCCTTCACAGCTCTCGTATGTATGCTTCTCCCCTTCACCTGACTACCCACCCCTCCACCCCACTCCCACATTTTCCCTCACCTGGATTCTGTAAAGATACAATGCTTTTCGTGTTTGTGTGCAGTGTTTCCTTAACACTATCTGGTCTGAAGGTGTCAAACTATGATGTAACAGAAAATTTTTTGTGTAGAACTGATCTAAAACTGTATAGTCTAAGAGAAAACCTTTTTGTAGAGTACTCTATGATTTTGAAAGTTGTATACAGCACCTGGTTAAAATTGTTTAATTCAATAGAAAACAATTTTTGTACAGCACTAAGCTATTTTAAAATGTTGAAAAAATTTTCAAATGTTTGTAAATCTATGGGACTTAACTGCTTGGTTATTAGTCCCTAGCTTTCAAACTACTTATACTAAGTTCAACTAACCAAAGGACAACACAAACGCCCATGCCCGAGGGGAGGATTGGAACCCCGACGGCGAATGGCGCGCGCACTGCAGCACGGCGCCCCAGTGCGCATGGCTATTCCGCCGTATCGCCATCTGGCGGATTTTCCGCATAGTAACTGACTGTTAAGCAGACTTCAGTATGCACTTGACCATCCTACAGGGATGCTGCGGAGAATTGTAAACATCTTTTATGTGTGACATATGTCGATGACACTAACAGTTTTAAGTGGAATTTTAAAACATTTTTATAGACTTTGATAATGACGTATGTCGAAACGCGTGAGGCCTTAATAAAGTGTAATTGTGGTCAAGACAGATAAAGTTATTTCAAGTGCATCAAAATAGCCACCACAAATGTCTAACGCAGACAGTAAGCAATTTAAATTTGTTCCGTGGCAGGGATTCCAAAGTGGGTCTCCCGCTTGTGAGGCCCTAGTCAACGTGCTTGAATTTCACAGAGTGGCTAAAGGGACTCTCTCACATACAACACTTTTATCGATATATTGACAATACGTCAATATATTGACCTTCTGAGCGTGCGTATCGGCGTATTGTCAATACCGTAAATATTGACAGAGCAGTATTTTCCAGTTTGACAATATTCGTTGTTCAGATGTTTCCGGTGTTTCACGAAACAGCCTGATGGCGCTAGCGTCTGTCGCATAACTACTGTTTTCTAGTGTTTACATTTGCCGTTTCTATCTTGATAAGTTTTAAATAAAGCTGAATTGGGCAAGAAAGGTGGGTAAATAATTATTTTTAATTTATCGAATGTTGAAGGAGCAATCTATGTCTCTTAACCCATAGATGAGTTTATTACATGGATAGAAGCTAGATGCTTAATGGTTACAAGCAATTATTTGAAATTTATCACCTTCAGTATTCGGACGGACGTTAAAAAGAAAATGAATCATGTAATTGCTTCGCAAGTTTCAATGAGAATTTTACTAATCATGTTAGCGCTCATAACTCCACTAAACTTAAACAATCAAAAATCGTAAAGTTACACTTAATCTTTCATTGGCTGGAATTGTGGGCCTCAGAATTGTGCATTATTGTTCTATTTTGCCTCGTAACATCGTAAGTAATTTGTCGTATGACTCTCGTCTTATTCGAAAATAGTTTAAGATTCTTTCTGGTCAATGGTTCGGATTTTCGTCAGCAGGGTCACATGCGAAAATTGATTCCTTTTCTTTAACCACTTGCGACATTCCTATCAGTAATCACCGATAAGAATTGGGTAATACATAACTCTGGGTAGTAGAAGTTTATGACTCGTTGTCTCTTTTTATAGGGGTGAGTTATGTATGTCAGCTTCTATACCCTAAACAGCTACCCAATCTGTTTAAACAAGATCAATAATTAATCTGTGGTTTACCCAGTCTAGCAATCTGCATATGATGACGTGAAAATATATTTAACAAACATAAATTATACCTCTGAATGACCAACAAAATGGATTCTAAGATAAAGAAGTGATTCACTCACGAAGTAATTCTTTATATATGGAGTTTATTACTCTTATTAGACATCAAACACGAAGGTGGTCCTACTTTATACATCGGTAAATAACTAAATATTTCCCCAACATGAGAGGCACAATAAGTATCACACGCATTCGAGAGCAAAAGTTCCAAATTATCACTCGTAAGTTAGAGTAATCCATCGAACTTTTCAGTTCCAAGTTAATCCGCGATAAAAGTATTTGTTATAGAACACAGTTTGTAATCGCACGAGTACACGATTACTGAATTATCACAGTTCCACAGCCCTACTACCGTGCATAGTTTATCACGTTTCAAGCAGATACTAAGTTCTGCAGTCACAGTCCAAGTCCACACATGCCTATCTCTTCAAATCACAAGTTCGTAACCGGCTTCAGACAGCCCAGCGTCACAATCTTTCACCACCACGTCCGAGTTACGAATCCCTTCCCAAGCGTTCGAAAAGCGTGCTCTCCCTGCTTCCAAAATTGTATCCTTCCGCGTATTCTAATGCCTCATCTTTAAAATACAATTTCCCTTGCAAAATATTATACATTTAAATATCACAGAATTAAATGCTTTGACCACCTCCATACAAATGTTGTTGACATTTAACAAACAAATATATATTTAACAATACTAAAAACGGTTGAGACTGATGCTCTTTGCTCAGATAGCACTTAAGCTTGGTGTCTCACTATTAAAATATACTGCCACCGTCGAAATATAGTTACACAATTAATATTTAATTTATCATGTCTTTTTATGTAAATATATTCCGTTCTTGTTCACAAATACATATAATTACTTATAAATAAATTATTTGCTGCCTATCTACTATTTTTAGTCGGCCATGAAATATTTAAGTGGCAGTCTTCAACATAAAAAACGTTCCTACTAATATTAAATATAATAAAATACATATATAAATGTAATGCGCTTTGCTGGGTTCATGTTTTTGGTTTCTGTGGTGGAATCTATGTTCTGGCACAAGAATATTATTATCTCCACGAAAAGCAGAAGAAGAGAGTAAAATAAAGTTTATTGAAACAATACGGAAATAACGTGGTATGTCTTTTTAGATAGGTAGCGTGGTGCAATGCTGCTCATTTGCCTTTTAAATTGTTACTGATAAACACTACGTATCAAGTCTTATATTATTATTATTATTATAGTACTGAAATTTGTCGGCTTTTTATCTGTAAGGGATATTGAAATTGTAATTACGGCGTTTAATTATCCCAAGTTTCCTGAATCTATTCATATAATTATATTTGCCGTATGATCATTCCCTGATTTTATTTGGATTTTTAGAATAAAGTGTGTTGCTATATTGTATTTCAGCTGCATACTGGGTTAGCCGTCCTCGCTCATTCAAGAGCGTTGCTTCCGTTTTCCGCCCACATTAGGAGAAACCTGACTTCCTGCTGTATCCCATTGACTAGGTACAAATTGGTATCCGGCCGGCTAGGGAACCCAACAGCCTGGCAAAACCAGCCTTTCACATGGAAACAATCAGCTTCCCCCTGTATCTGTAATATCGCACATTAACGAACCTATTTTCCCTTTGAGCATTACCTCGGTCCTCTCTCTCTCTCTCTCTCTCTCTCTCTCTCTCTCTCTCTCTCTCTCTTTTCCTTTTTTCCTAGTCATCCCTATCAGATTAAGCACACGGTCGTACATCAGGTATTGCCTTCACGAAATTATTTCAAATTGGATGCTTCGGCGTATTATCAAGCGACCACGTATGTGAGTACTGTGCCGGTGACTTTGGCGTGGTTGCAGGGCGAGTGAGCGTCTGTACTACCGCCGCGCGGCGCCGCGCCCAGCGCCGGCAGTGGCAGCGGCAGACGTCGCCGGCAGTGGTGGCTCCCCCTCCGCCTCCACCTCCACCTGCTCCCCCAGCGGCGGGTTCGGCTTCAGCTTCAGCGAGGCGGTGCGCCGCGCCTCCGGCCCGCTGCCGCCGCAGCTGCTCAGGAGGCTGGCCCTGGGCCGCGCCGGCCTCGGTCACACCGGCAAGGTGCGCCTGCGCGACGCCCACACGCTACCCGCCGCACAGCGCCGTCAGTTGGGTTGCCGACACTTCGGGCGACACTCGACTTTCAGAGCAGTGGTTACCGTCACGCTCCTGCATATGTTTGCAGGTTTGCGCTACCCCCAGGAATAACAGTATTTTTAAACTCCATTTACTGTTAGAGATTCTATGAAATGGGAGAAGTGTGTTGTGTTATGGTCTTCAGTCCGGAGATTGGTTTGATGCAGCTCTCCACCCTACTCTATCCTGAGCAAGCCTTTTCATCTCCTCATAAGAACGGCAACCCACATCCACTTGAATCTGCTTACTATACGCATCTCTTGGTCTCCCTCTGCGATTTTTACCCCACACACTTCCCTCCAATGCTAAATATACGATTCCTCGATGTCTAAGAATGTGTCCTACCAAGCGATCCCTTCTTTTGGTCAGGGTATGCCAAAAATTCCTTTTCTCACCAATTCTGTTCAGTACTTCTTCATTGGTTATGCGATCTACCCACCTAATCTTCAGCATTCTTCTGTAGCACCACATTTCAAAAGCCTCTATTCTCTTCCTGTCCGCACTGCTTATCGTCCATGTTTCACTCCCGTACAAGGCAACTCTCCCCACAAATGCCTTCAGAAAAGACTTCCTTACACTTAAATTAATGTTCGATGTTAGCAAATTTCTCTTTTTCAAAAATGCTTTTCTTCCCATTGCCATTCTGCATTTTATATCCTCTGTACTGCGACCATCACATGTTATTTTACTACCCAAGTAACAAAACTCATCTACCACCTTCATTGTTTCGTTACCTAATCTAATTCCTTCAGCATCCCTATTCCAAATTTTTCCTTGCTTTCCTTCACCGCCTGCTCGATGTACAAATTGAATAACATCGGAGAAAGGCTACAACCCTGTCTTACTCCCTTCCCAACTGATGCTTCCCTTTCATGCCCTTCGAGTCTAATAACTGCGGTCTGGCTTTTGTACAAGTTATAAATAACTCTCCTTTCCCTATATTTTACCCCTGCTGACTTCAGAATTTGAAACAGTGTATTCCAGTCAACATTGTCAAATGCTTTCTCCAAATCTACAAAAGCTAAAAATGTAGGTTTGCCTTTCCTTAATCTATCTTCTAAGATAAGACGTAAAGTGAGTATTGCCTCCCTGGTTCCTACGTTCCTCCTGAATCCAAACTGATCTTCCCCAAGGTCAGCTTCTACCAGCTTTTCCATTCTCCTGTAGATGGGAGAAGTAGCACTCCATTTATCTCTTTCGAAACGCCCGGGCTGTTACGCACCGACCGCTCCCGAGTGGACCGAAGTTCGCCAACAGCGGCTGGCTTTGCAGCCGGCCTGCAAGCGTCGACTTTGGTGTCTCAGGGGGTGTGCGGGGTGCGCGGGCAACGCTTGGCAACAGTGTTTCCGTATATTCGACTTGAGTGTATACACATCGCGGCCGAGCCACCTTCTCAGCCGCAGAAACAGAGTCCGAACACTCCCGAAGTCAACCGTAGTCGTCGGCCCTTAAAAAAAAAAAAAGCGGACTTTTCGCGCTTTCTTACCAGTTCACATGTAGCTGCGAGCGAAGTAACTGTGCGTTGTGTCCGTTGTTTACCGTGTTTTATAGTTAATTTTGAGTCTCAAGGAACAGGTGAAGTAATGAATCAGGTAATTTCTTTGCTTTCTGAACCCTTCAATTTACGCAGGTTTGAAGGGAAATTATAAATCAAGAGGCTAGGTAGACCGATTCCAAGTATGACAATTTCAGAGACAGTTAAAACGAAAAGTATTCAATTCATTTTTTTAATGCCTCGGGTAGATATTGTGTCTGCGGTCGAGTGATTGTTTCTGATCCATATACATCTATGATATCTTGACTTAATAGCATTTTTTTCCGAATGCGTTGAGCTGCCACAATGGAGACGCCGAACTTTTTATGGGTGAAAACGTTCACTACCATCTTTTCTGGTCACCAGCCGCCACTGCCGTCACGTTTTACACTAGGGGAAAGGGTTGTACCTTGGTACGGTTTTACCTTGGGACACTTTTAAATAAAGGAAGTACACTCTAGTGGAAACTTTGAGAACTATGAAGTAAAGTTGTCAGGTCTATTTTCACAGGGAATAGAACGCCATGCTGTGCCTTACGCCCATAGCTGTTCAACGCTTCTTCCGTATGCAACGCCCTGATTTTTGCCTGGGCGGCTTTTTGAAGCTTATAAAGCGGTATGACAAATGTCTAAATGTAGGTTGCGACGGTTTTACCTTAGGACAGTTTTTAATAAAGGCAGTGCACTCTAGTGGAAACTTTAAGTAATATTAAGTAAATATTAAGAAATATTAAGTAAATTTGTCAGGTCTATTTTCAGAGGGAATAGGAGGCCATGCTGTATTTGGATGGTGTTTGAGATCTGAGAGGGAGTTTTAAAAATTTTAGTATTTGAAAGTAAAATTTAGGCACTATCCTTAGAAGTTAGAAATTAAAGCTAAGCATCATTATTGATGTTTCTTAAATACAGTGTTGTATGGAATTGTTTAAGTAAGCTATTGATACCATAACTTATCTTCTAATATATAAAGCAGAGTGTCCGTATATTTGTACGTGTTGCATACAAATCTACAGTTTTGTTCCAATCTTTATGAAATTTTGTACACGTAAGCTTCAATCCATAAGGACGGTCGCCGTAAGTGTAATAATCACATACGATATATAGTTCACGAAATATGACGTCATAAACAATGAGATGCGCAAAAAACTGCTGCATTTTGCGACAATGCTGCTCATTTTCTCCTAAACCATTGGACCGATTTCAACTAAATTTGTTACAGACATTCCTTACCGTGAGGTAACAATTGATGCATGGTTAGGAATGACATACGGCACATGGTTCAAAAGATATTACGTCATAACCAATAGAAATCGCAAAAAATGCCATATAATGCGGCGAGACTTTCGAAATACACTGTATGAGAATGACGGTACTTAGCGACTTGCAACAAACTGTAAACATAATTTCAAAACTTTATTAAACTTTTTCTCCCTGTCAACCATAGTAAAATGATGGAAGGAAAAAAGTTTCTCGCTTACTACTTTTCCGCTGTTTATGGAGTAAAACTACGGCATGCGGTATGACGTTACTATTTATAATTTCTACACTACAAATTGTAGCTGCAGGAAATTTTACAAACAGTATACATGTATATAGTTGAATGTAGCTTCTAAATTGTTTCACAGCACGACACGTAGTTCACGAGATATGCGCAGATAAACGGTAACATTCATGGAAAACCGCCCCATCACGCACCAATTTTTAATCTATTACTTCTTTAATACTAATTGTATTCCCAAGAGATTTTACAGTGATACAGCCCTAATACGCCTGAAAAATGGCATGAATAAATAAATAAATACCCGGGCACCGCCGCGTTTTCAGCTAGCAAGTTATAAAGATATAAATGTATACATAGATTAGCATACTGTTTTCTGTTATTGTGTATTTGGTTTTACCTTGGGACACTTCTCTGGTTGCACCTTGGGACACCTGGAAGGTGTATGATTGTCACTGATACACCAGAAAAACAAAGAATCGAAGAGGAAAAAAAAGGAAGAAAACAAGAAAAAGAAGTCTTTCCCAAAGAAAGAAGCCACTAAACGGGAAAAGGTGTTTTCATCTTCCACTTCTTTTGATGAAGAAATTCCAGAGCTTGGCAGTAGCTCTGGGGGTAGCATATTTGATTTGTCATCTGAAGAAGAGAATTTCTCATCCTTCTTTCCATCTAGAAACGTAACACTTTCTTGTTCTCAAGGTAGTTGGGTCTTGGTAAAATTTGACATCACTCACAGATCTCATGTTTACTATGTAGGAGTAGTTTTAGAAAGCACAGAAGAAGATGTAACTGCGAAATTTTTAAGGAAGCAAAGGGCCATTTTGTATTCCCTAATGTTGAGAACATCATCATTGTTAATCGCAGTAATATAGTGAAAAAAAGAAAGAAAACAAGAAAAAGAAGTCTTTCCCAAAGAAAGAAGTTATTAAACGGACAAAGTAGTTTTCATCTTCCACCATCTCCAGTGGTGTGTCGTGGGTTGCAATCAATTAATATTTTATTCCCACCATCTCTTGTTTTAAGGTAAAATAACTTTTGTATTTGAACTAACAAACATTTACTACCTAACTGCAAAACGATTTTTTCATTCATAAAACTGAGAAATTGAAGTACATCACCGTGTCCCAAGGTAAAACCATAGTTTGTACCTTGGGACAAGTGTCACAAAAGTCTTTATTGGTGAGTAAGTGTGTAAATATTAGAGCTAGCGTAAATTGCTCTTCGTTCAACGTTACCTAAAATTGATGCCTCTGATGGGGTAAATTTTCAAATTTCTTGTAAAATAATCATTGTATAAAAAATTAAAATGTGGAAAATGTCCCCCTACAGACAGGGGCGCCGACTCCGTGGTTGCCCCGGGGCTCGTGCACACCTGAAGAATTTTTTGGAGGGGCTGAACACTCACACAAAATTGAGGTGGAAAATAAAATTATATAAATTTAAAAAATCGGGAAAAATCAAAAACTACCTTATGACTCAAGAGGCAATGCAAAACGTGACCATAGCGAGAGTCGATATTTCATACGTGAAAGAAACGATCAGTTTTGTACGCGGGTCCCCAAGCGAGTAGTAATGAGTGTCCGTGTTTTATCCATTATGCTAGCTTTATTCATCCTGAAGCACGTCGGTCCTTTTGACTTTTCAATTGTGTTCTTTCAGGAATTTAGCTTGAAGAATCTGATGCTGATGCTAAAGTTAATCGTTTTCCATTTATATTATTTCTCTTATTATTAAAATTATAGATTCAGTTGAAATTTGTAATGCTTTTCTCTCAGGCTTAAAAACACCTTGAACTATATTAATACTGTCAGAGATGTCATGAAGTTATCTCGAAGTGATGAAAGTTTCGATGAAGTATGCAGCTCTTGCTTGGAGCTGACCAAAAAAATTTGATGCCAGACTTCAAAATCTCAAAATATTTCAAAAATTTATTTAAACCTTGGTGACGGTGTTCTACCAAACGTTTTTGTCAGAAAGAATACCTTTGCACAAAAAGTGCTAGATAAGTGTACAGTGAAAAATTATTTCATTGGTCATGTAGAAGTTTTGGGGTGTTACTTATATCGAAATATCCACTTTGGCCAATTAGATCACTTTATTGTAGTCTCCTAATGCAGCCATACTTTCCTTTTCTTTCTCCTCCTTCTTGCTTCTATCTTTAAAAGGCCAGACAACTGCCTATTTACTTTTATCAACTATTGCTCATTCAAAAATGCATGAACATGATTTTCAGGAGGGTTGGTTTAGAACATTTTTAACCCTGTTATAGAGCTCCCACACTGATTTTCAAAAGTCTGCGCCTCTGCTACAGACCGCTATGACTTCTTTGACGTGAGCACGGACCACAAAGCAAAATAAACACAAACTGTGTCACATTACTATTGTATTAAAGATAAAGCAGTCAATGGTAATTTGGAAGAAGCATTGCATACGCGGTCTCGACCTACAATAAATTTAGCCCGAAGACTGGTTTGATGCAGCTCTCCACCCTACTCTGCCCTGAACAAGCTTCTTCAAACGTCCATTTAAATCTTTCTGTATTCCTCTCTTCCTCTTACTTTCCGATTTTCACCCCAAACATTTCCCTCCAATGCTAAAAATCACAATTTCTTGATGTCTGTGAATGCGTCCTACCAATCGAGCCCTTCTATTAGTCAAAGTATGCCAAAAATTCTTTTTCCACCAAATTCTACCCAGTACCTTCTCATTACTTACGTGAGCTACCCATCTAGTTTTCAGCATTCTTCTGTTGCACATTTTAGAAGCCTCTATACTCTTCCTTTCTGATCTATCTGTCGTTCATGTTTCATTCCCGTGCAACGCTACAGTCCACACAAATGATTTCAGATAAAACTTCCTTACGCTTAAATTAGTATAATTTGTTAACAAATTTTTCTTATCAAAAACACGTTACTTCCCATTAAATTCTGCATTTTATCACATGTGTACTGCTCCCATTATATGTCATTTTACTGTCCAAGTAACAAAACTTACCTACCACTTTTATTCTTTCGATACTTAATCTAATCCCTTCATCATCACGTAATTTTCTTGGACTGCATTCCATTACTCTTCATTTCCTCTTCTTTATGTTCATCTTATAAACTCCTTGCTCTTGCATGTCCTTTCGTGTCTGTCACAGAATTACTATGTCATTGGCAAAACGCAAAGGTTTTACTTCTTCATACTGAAATTTAATTCATTGACCAATTTCTCCTTTCCTTCCTTCACAGCTTGTTCAATGTACAGATTGAATAACATTTTGGAAGACTACAACATTGTCGTACTCCTTCCGAACTACTGTGTTCATTTCATGCCCTTCAAGTGCTATTTGGTTTTCTGCAACTTGTATATAACTTTCGTTCCCAATACTTTACCTTTGCTGACTTCAGGATTTGAAAGAGTTTATTCCAATCAACATTGTCAATGTCTTTCTCCAAATCTACAAAACCTGGAAATGTAGGTTTGTCTTACCCTAATCTGTCTTCTAAGATAAGTCGTAAATTGAGTATTGCCTCCCATGTTCCTACGTTTCTCCTGAACCCAAACCGATCTCTCCCGAGGTCAGGTTCTACCACGTTTTCCATCCTTCAGTACATAATTCGTGTTAAAATTTGCCAAACATGAAACTTTCACACCTGTCTCCACCTGCTATCTTTGGATTGGGGATTATTACGTTTTTATTAATTCTGGGGTTATTTCACCTGTCTTATACGTCTAACGCACCATCTGGAATAGTTTTTTCCCAGAAACATCAGTAGCTCTGAGGAAATGACATTACTCCTGGGATCTTCTTTCGACTTAGGTCTTTCAGTGTCCTGTCAAATTCTTCTCTCAGTATAGGTTCTCCTATTTCATCTTCATCTGTTTTCTCTTTTGTTCCTACAATATTGTCTCGAAGTTCATTTCCTTTGTATAATCTCTCTATACACTTTCCCTTATTGGATGAGAACTAGTTTTCCAGCTGTGTTCTTCATGATCATATAGCTGTTTGCGTGTCTCCAAATGTCACTTTTATTTTCCTGTTAGCGGTATCTACTTTTCCCCTCGTTATACATTCTTCAAAAGACTTGTATTTGCTTTCTAGCCACTCCTGGTTAGCCATTTTTCAGTTCCGGTCAATCTCATCTTTTGGTTTTCTGTACTCCATGTTCCTGCTTCATTTATTCCATTTTTTATATCTTCTCCTTTAACCGATTAAATGCACTATGTCCTGTCATATCCAAGGATTTTTTATTAGGTGTTGCCTTCTTGTTACAGAGGACTTGGAATTCGCGGCATAATCTACACTTGACTCCATCAGTAACGATCAGTCCCTGGAAAAACAATCTAGCAAGTGAAGCATGATGCCAGATATTTATTTTAAAGGTTTTCAAAATTGTAACATGTCACATTAATCAACCGGTTAACGAATCGAATATTAATTTAAGCGTAAGGAAGTCTTTTCTGAAGGCATTTGTGTGGAGTGTTGCCTTGTACGGGAGTGAAACATGGATGATAAGCAGTACGGACAGGAAGAGAATAGAGGCTTTTGAAATGTGGTGCTACAGAAGAATGCTGAAGATTAGGTGGGTAGATCGCATAATTAATGAAGAGGTACTGAACAGAATTGGTGAGAAAAGGAATTTTTGGCATACTTTGACTAAAAGAAGGGATCTCTTGGTAGGACACATTCTTAGACATCGGGGAATCGTAAATTTAGCATTGGAGAGAAGTGTGTGGGGTAAAAATCGCAGAGGGAGACCAAGAGACACAGATTCAAGTGGATGTGGGTTGCCGTTTTTATGAGGAGATGAAAAGACTTGCTCAGGATAGGGTAGGATGGAGAGCTGCATCAAAGTCTCTGGACTGAAGATCATAACAACAACTCCTGGATTCTGCCCCTCCCAGACCCAAATCCTGGCTACGATTCTGATGAAGGGACATTGAGGTGGTGGGGAGAAAGTGGGGAAAACGTACGTACATTTTTGTGTGGCTGTAGGTATTTTCTGTCTCTGCCATCTGGCAACAACGGTTGCAAATAACCGCAGCGAGTGGCGTGTCGCGCTGCCCCAGTCAACCGCCGCCTCGCAGCGCCGCTTCTCGTTAGCTTCTCGAGAACTGCTCGAGCGCCGGAAGCTCGAGAAATTCTCGGTGCGCTCGACTCGCCGCGCCTCACACACACATCGACCACCCCTAGTGTCCGCACTGTGCGCAGGTGAAGGTGCTGCTGCGGGTGCGCGGCCCTTGCGGCGGCGGCGGCAGTGCAGGTGCAGGTGTAGGTGGGGCAGACCGCGTGCTGTCGGTGGACGCGCGGCGGCGCCTGGCGTCGCTGAGCTGCCCCCACCACGAGGCGGGCGGCCGGCCCCACGAGCTGCCGGGCGGCGGCGCGCCCCCCACCAGGATGTTCGCCTTCGACGGCGTCTTCACCGACGACGACGCCGACGCACAGGTCTCTGGCTGTCTCCAGCTTAGAATGTGATAAAAATGTCTAAGTGGGCTATATTGCCACGATTATTTTGAAGTACAATAAAGCTGGAACAAGTATTCCATTGCATTCAAGTTTTGATTTTTTATTACAATCGCTACACTACATAATACCAAAAAATTTCAGTTCTCTTTAAAGGAATAATGAAAATATTACCTAAACTATTCAATAAGTAACAAATAAAACTATATGTTTATTGTAAAAAATAAATAAAGTTATTGTAATAAAAATCAATGTAATAAAACTTATGCATAATGGATATTTCGATTAATTTCTAAAAACTTAAAACAAATTTCTATTAATATATAGATTTAAAAACCAAACATAGAGTATAATATAACAAATTGATGTTACAACAAAGAAACGATAACAAAACCCAACAATATGTAATCTACTTGAAAGACCCCAAGTGCCAAGTTACGTAACTTTTCCATCGTGCCCATCGGAGGGTTAAGTAGTGGCAACACTGGTATCGAGACAGTACGAAACGGAATCTACTATTGTCACTCACACCTCACGTTGTTGACATACCTGCCTCACCCCCGAGCAAATGGACACGCCCGTTCCACGTCACTCGCGTGCGCACAATCGAGGTAAACACAGTCGCTTGTGAGCGAGCGGTCTAACGTAGCGGTGTCACTATGTTTTCGAAATAGGAACAGCGTACCACAGCTAGCGAGCACTGGAGGGGCTGGTGTCACTATCTGCAGTCATCAGCCGGAAATGCCAGCTTCAGGCGTCTCGCCCCGATAGACATGTCCAACCGATTTACTGTAGTAAAAACATTTAAACTGCTCACTTCCAGTAGTGTAACATTCCCAAGCCCCCATATGCAGAGTAACGCAGTATTTGCACGTAGTAATTGTTATGTCAAATATTTGATGAAACGTTGCATATACAGGGAGGTGGGAAATTCCCGTTACAACCTTCTACAACTTGTAGAGGGTAGTGAGTACATAACATTTTGAATAGGAACTCGTGTCCGGGAACGTATCGTTTCCGTTCCACGACGGTTTAATTTCAGATGATTATCTCATCGCGTAATTAGACGTGACCCATTACAATTGTTGTTTGTATAGCTTATGGGACTTAACTACGGGGTCACCACTCCCTAAACTTACAAACTAGCTAATACTACAGAAGGGCACAAATATCCATGCCCGAGGGGGGATTCGAACCCCCAACCGTACTGGCCGTGCAGACCGTGACTGGAGTGCCTCAGTCCCCTTGGCCACCGTGGCCGGCGACAATTGTTGCAATCAATTTGAAAAGAATACTGAATCGTTCCGTTATTACTTAGGCGTTTTCATTACAATTTACACCTTATGGTTTACATTAGTCGACAACAACAGGAACCCAGCATCTACGGCACCAACCGCAACGTACTGATGCATTACAGCAGCGGCTCGATGTGGCGACCACCAATGTCATTACAGACACTGTACCTCCGAAGCATGTTCTGGTACACACTCTCCATCCCACGTGGTGTCTTTTCAGTGTCTTGTCCAGAGAACTCGTGGCAGTAGATCTTCCTCTGTCTCTACAGATGTCTCACACATTAGGCTCTTCATACGACCCCACAAAAAGTAGTCCATAGGAGTTAAATCCGGCGATCGTGGCGGCCACGCGGTTGGTCTACCACGGCCTATAACCATCTTTCACCAAATCGTCTGTTGAGATGCCTCCGGACATGGTGAAAAGTGAGGTGGTGCACCATCATGCTGAAACCACATTTCCTGACGGATATTCAATGGCACATCTTCCAAGAATGGGTCCAATACGTGTAGTAGGAAGACTAATATGCGGGACCCGTGAGCTTGAATGGAAGGAGGTATGGTCCAATCACATGACCGTCCAGAATTCCCAACCACACGTTAATTCCAAACCTGTATTGAAATACCTGAACATGCGTGGCATGAGAGTTTCGTCCGCCCAGACATATCTATTTCGAACATTCAGAACACACTCGCTTGTGTCCCTAAGCAGATGTTGGCGAGTTACACATCCGAATTGAAACTGTCGTAGAACTGAAACAGTACTTTCTGACATGGGTTTCTATTCAAAATGTTATGTACTCAGTACCCTCTACAAGTCCTACAAATTTGTAACGGGATTTTCCGACCACCCTGTAGAAGAATCTGATAGATGCAAATACCGCTCATTGGGAATCTGTATCCCTGTGAGAATTTTCGTAGTGAAACGGCTAGTTCGATAAGAATGTGGGAAGAGAACAACGAGAGTATCTACCCCAAGTTACTGAAAAAACACGAGGAACTAGATCCAAACCTGAATTTGTAACCACGATCCTTTCTCTCTTGATGCCTCAGCCACAGCGTCACCTCACAGTAACTGCGAAGTGTAACTTCTCTTCCATTAAACTTCGGCATTTGAATTTACACCTCCCATTTAGTTTCACTGTTTTCTTGTAATCATTTCAACAGTAGGATTATTTTCTTAAGAAAATCAGCATTAACTGGAGAAGGAGTGTGGAACTCACTTGTGTGAATATTTTCCAGGTTTTTCCTTGACTACTCTGTTCTAACTTTTCAGGCAGAACTGAACGCAGCGACCCTCTGTGACGTCATCCACGCTGTGATCAACGGGTACGACGGATGCGTTTTCTGCTTTGGACATTCGAGGCTTGGTGAGTTTTCCTTTAAGGCTCTGGTATTTAACTTCTAAAGCTATTGTTGAGCTTCTGACAGAACCACTACTATCCATATGAAAATTTAGAATAGTGTCAATGACTCATTCTTTTACATACCTGTTGTCATTACTTATTTTAGTCGTAGTTGATACTCAGTACTTAAATTATGTTTCCCTCAATTTTCTTCTACAGGTGCCTGCTTTTTAATAAGTATCCGGTATATGTAAATTAATATACGTTGTTTCAGATCTTTTCCATATTTATTATTCAATGCACGCATTTACAAAGTTTCCACATCGACGACATGACTTACTAGACAGATCTAGACTCACTTTCTTACTCCTTAACAGCCAAGATAGTTCGGTTAATATTCTTTTTAAATAATAAACTCACCGAAAATATTAGTATGCTCTAATAGCATAGTCTTACATTTGGATTTAAAGCAGCCTTACAGCTTCTCAAAATATGTTTTTTCAGCACTAGTTGTTGTATCATTTTCATTAACTTTTTACTCATCGGGAGCATTTCTACAGAGTTGTAATGAAGTAAGCTATCTCCTAATTCTGAAAACGAATATGGCGTAAGTCTGTTTCAGTGGTTAATTTAGTATTTTATTTCCGACGGTAATTTTTTCAAATGATTTGTTAATCAGTTAGCTGTGATTTTTGGCGGTTAGATGTTATTAACAAATCGTATAACTATTGTTTTATAACGTGGAATCTTCTAGAATTTACAAGAACACTACGTTACTACTCGGACCATAAAGTTTTACCTATATTTTAAATATGAAAAACTCATTAGTGAAATAACAGTACATTTTTTAACTTTGAACTGATCAAAAAAATTCGCATTTGCGAAATTATACGTAGATAATATGTTTTCTCTAACTGAAAAATACGATACCATGATTTGTAGAACGTCACCGAGATGACTCATGTCAGCCTGTTCTCTGTTGCATTATAAACAGCAAAGGGAAAAAAACGCTAATAAGATTTCCCTCTGTAATTTGAGTCACAATTTTTCGTTAGTAGTTTTGTCGAACTCTGTCTTAAGGTAGAAGGTAATATAAATTCCCAGTCGCACCGAAAATGGTAGCAAAATAATCAAATGTTCAAATGTTTGTAAATCTATGGGACTTAAATTCTTTGGTTATTAGTCCCTAGGCTTACAAACTACTTAAACTAACCCAAGCACAAAACACATGCACACACACACACACACACACACACACACACACACACACACACACATGCCGGAGGGAGGGCTCGAACCTCCGACGGCGAGCAACTGCGCGCTTCGCACCAAGGCGCCTTACAACGCTCGATCACTCCACCGCGGCTTAAATGGTAGCCAAAATATTGGCGTTAAAACTCAGAACAATGTCACTGAAAATAAAGCTCTTTATTTACTTTGAAACTTTCCTCTGAAGTGATTTACTAAAAAGTATTCAGGTTGGTCGACCGAAACTTAATACAGAATTATAAATGACGTTTATACCTTTCACACTGGTGTTATAGTGCTTTATTTATTTACTATGAGCTCATTTCGGCTTTATATTGCAATCATCAGGTTTTCCTGTAATATAAACGACATAATTTATAACAACAGTTACATAAGCTGGCATATATAAATTTTTTATGGCTAATGCATTTAATTTACTTCAATTAATGTCGTTCTTATTGTTGTCATTTTTGTTTAAGATGATACTGATCTCTATTAAAATTATGACTGGCTTATATGCCTGTAAGGGATTTTTTGTTTTCTGCCTGATTAAAAGGAAAGCTATTTTCAAAGTGTTTTAACGACATTATATGTTTACATAGTTACACAGAGATCACTGTAGTTATCAGCTAAGTTATTTTCCTTGTTATTATATCTTTGGTGGTTGATGTTTATGTTGTTACTATGGAGTGAATATCTGTGACACGTTTTTGGCTATCCATTTGCTCTGTTTGCTCATTGAGTAAATTTACGGGATTTATGTTGGCATGTGAATATAATCAGGCAGAAAATAAACAATCTCATTCCAGATCGTCTGCCAAGTCGGATCGGAGGAGTCCCTGGTCTGTCAATTATAGTTGGGACTCCATCACCTCCAAAGGTCCGAGGCATTTTGCTCTGATTGTTGCCAGTATGATATTGAAGTACCTAGGAAGCAGGTTGCTAGCCTTACTTGCCCAGGGCCCCACTGGGTTTTACCCCTAACGGTTGAGGGACTAACCGGTGGATTTGGTAGTCTTTTCCGTCTGAGCACAAAGGTGGCCACGACTCAGAATACATCAGAGATACCCAACCTTATTCGAAAGTAACTGGTGTTCCAACTGTCAGGACCACTTACTTGTCCACCCCGCAGTTTAGTCCCTTAAGCTGAACAAACATTTGAACATTTGAATAATTTGTCAAGGGACAAAAAAAAATGGCGCCGGTAGGAATCGAACCCGCGAACCTTTCAATAACAGTCGCCGGTAGGAATCGAACCCGCGAACCTTTCAATAACAGTCTGATCTCTTACCGCTGAGCCAAACACCGCTCTCTAAACAGACTTTCCCAGGGGCATTTGATATGGTGCATATGGTGATAGATACGTATCAAAATTCCTTTTATTTCCTAATCGCTTAGCCATCTGGAGTTCCCACTTGGTGCACTTTCATATCTCACGACGCCCTACATGTACCATAAATTTGGACGAATTCGGCGATGAAGAATAGGCGTCCTCTCATTGTAAATCACAGAATAACTGGCACAATTATAATGGTTTATAAAGCCAAACAAAGTGCGGATTCTCATGATGTGTTTCTATCCACACCTATCTGTAAGGAGGTTAGATTAAAGAAAGGTGGCCTTATCTATGCTGAGAACAGGGTTGCTTGAAGTCGGACTGGCCATGCGTGTGTGTCCAAAACAAAGCTTTCTCAATTAAACCGTGTGTGAATATTGCCGTCTTTACGCAATGTCACTAAATTTACAGCAACATCGGAGTATTTACTTAGATATGACGATATTTCAATGACTATACCTACTATACACACGCACTACGACATTTGTTTTGGTTAGAAACAAATGTCGGAGTGCCCTATTTGCTGGCTTAGGTTTTTCAGTGTTAAGGCATCTCCAGAAATTCTAACCTCCTTGCCTATTTATTAGCCTATTAGACCACTCCTTGTTGGTTTCAAAAGAAGCTCCAACTCATTTGAATCACGTGTGCCAATTTTACCTCTCTGCCAAGATTATTCCGTGACTTAGTACATATTTAAAATAAAAAAAAACTCATAGAAATGTTACCGTAGCTCTATTATTATGTAACCATTATTTATATATGCATCTATGAATAAGGTTGTGTTAAACATAAAAGGTTCATAGTGGTGAGTGGGGCTACAGAATCAGATTTTGGATTAAAAATCGATTTTCGATTTATTGGCTTATTACATTCCGCCAGGTTTCCTCTTTGAAACGACGTATCATATATAGCTCTGCTAGAGTTATAACTATACTTTTATAGTTTTGTATTGTATTTTAATTATACACGTCTCTAATATGTGACCATAAAATGTTTGCCGTGTTGCCGTGTTGCAGACGGCGGGTCGTCGGTGCGCGGGCTGGTGGGCAGCGCGCTGTCGTGGCTGTTCGCGGCCATCCAGGAGCAGCGCCGGCGCACCGCCGCCCGCTTCTCCGTCAGGGTGTCCGCGCTCAGCGCCGGCCGCGCCGCCGTCGCAGACCTGCTGGCCGACCGCAGCAGCGGTACGTCACCACACACACACACACACTGCTCTCCGGGGCCCGCAGGCTCACGCTCTGTGCTGGCTGCCAGCACTCACATGAACTGCGCCACAGCGACACATCCAAACACACGTGCTTAACACTTTGCTACAATCAGTAATTGGATCCGTGGAGCCGCACACTTTTTGGCCCACTTTAGGTTACGGTAGTAACACTAAAAGTGGGCCTTTGCGATCGTCTTTTGACAGCTCGAAATGTAAATGAAAATAACGGCTTAACTATTCATCTGACACAAAAATTCAAAATGTTCAAATGTTTGTAAAGTCTATGGGACTTAACTACGGGGTCATCAGTCCCTAAACTTACAAACTACTTATGAACTACTTACGAACTAGGACGGCACAAATATCCATGCCCGAGGGGGGATTCGAACCCCCGACCGTAGTGGCCGTGCAGACCGTGACTGGAGCGCCTTAGTCTCCTCGGCCACCGCGGCCGGCACACAAAAATTGAATAACCGAATTTATAGAGGAGAAAATTCTCTACAACTTTGCTCTCTTGTGGTTTATATATATATATATATATATATATATATATATATATATATATATATATATATATAGTTTTCAGAGATATTTTCAAAAATAACTGCGATTTCGGATGGATGTCTGTCTGTCTTTCTGTCCGTAACGTGTTCCCTGATTTTAAGACGAGCCGTTCAACCGATCAGCGCCAAATTTTGCACACATAATTGTAGGCCGCCAGAGAGCAGAACCTCCCTTTTTCAAATTTTTCGGACAGAAAATACGGCAGTATTACCAAAAACAAGCCGTTTGTAATATAACTGTAATTGCAAACGAACCGTTCATCTGACACGAAAATTGAATAACCTAATTGGTAGAGGGGAAAATTCTCTACAACTTCGCTCTATCATGCTTTTTCTCCATATCGTGCATCGTTGCAGAGATATTTGCAAAAATAACAGCGATTTGACGATGTCTGTCTGGCTGTAACGTGTTCCCACTTTTTAGGTCGAACCGTTCAACCGATCGGCACCAAATTGTACAGTATAATTTTTGGCTACCAGAGACCAGACCCTCGCTTTTTGAAATATTACGGACAAGAAATACGTTAGTAATACAAAAAAAGCCGTTTGTAATGTAATTTTAATTGCAAATAAACCGTTCATCTGAAGCGAAAATTGAATAAACGAATTTGTAGAGGAGAAAATTCTCTACAACTTTGTTCCCATATGTTTTTTTCATATCTCGTATCGTTTAAGAGATATTTGCAAAAATAACGGAGTTTTGACACCCTCCATTAAATTAACGGAAACCAGCCGTTCGCAGATGTCACGTGACATTCCTCGCCCAGAACTCTCTGTTGCATACGCCATCTTGCGTTGCGTATTTTTTCATTTTCTTATTGTGACTTACACGTTGTCATTTCAAAGCAATGGCGCACTGAAGAATTAACAAAACACGTCGTCCTTCGTAAGATAAATGTTGATCTAGTGTCTACAAATGTCATATTAGCGTCAGTTAACGACGGCTATCAATAGTATAAGATTAGATAACGCCACTCGTCACTGTCAGCTGTAGCGTAGTGGGCAATGCGTTGGACGTGTGACGCTGGAGGTCAGTGGTTCGAAACCCGCTGCTCCCTACGTTTTTTTTATTTCCTAAAAGGGTTTCAGACACTCTTATTAATAAATTTTTTATTATTTAGATTATTATTTTGGTCCAAAAATGTTTGCAAACGCTAATAAAACTACAAATCTAAAGTGGGCCGTAAAACACGTCAGTGCGATTTTTTTCACTTAAACCTATATAATTTCCCCTTGAGCGATATACGTTTACATTTTGATCTTGTTTTTTTTAATATATATATATATATATATATATATATATATATATATATATATATATATATATATATATATATATATATGTCTTTAAATGCCCGCCTTTTAGTCCAGTCATATTAGGAGTTTCAGAGGAAAAAATTACAAAAAAGCTGTAGTTTTGCACAGATGATCCTCATGCCTTCGTAAACAACATACTAAAAGTCCCCACCGACTGGGCTGGAGCTTCGGACGCCATATTGGAAAATGGCGGCAGAAAATTACATTTTCGCCTTTTTAAGGTAAACGGTTGGATTTATGAGAAAATTGCTTCAGTATAAAATTAAAGGGGACAAAATTATCTACAAAATAGGTCCGTTGTACTTTCCTCATAGGATTAACGGTTCACCTTCAAAACGATGATTATTTGTCTATATTGACAGTATAATAATGCGAATTCCATTACTGGACTACAGGTGTCAGTGTAAATGCTTTAGTTAAAATATGATATGACACATAGAGGTTTATTTAACATTTATTGATGAAGTAAACATATTGTAGAAAGATATAATCACAGTGAGAGATCAGTTTGCTATTGTCACTCACTGTGATAATTATGTTTATTATAATGACACAGTGCACCTACGCACTGTAAATTATGTTATGTAGCAACTGATTGACATTACAAGATTATGGCCTTGTAAAATGATTTTATTGGACAAGATGATGCTGACATAGTTCAGCGAAACCGGTCGTCTTAAATAAAAATTGATGATCAGCAATCTTGGCTTTTTTATATCTCTCTACAATATCATAATTGGATCGCCTCCTAGAACATAAACAAACTCAAGTAAACATACAGGGTGTTTCACTGTGTTTGCCTCTGTAACTTATAAAATAATAGGTGACGGGAAATTTTAATGCTGTAGGTCAACACAAGAAATGTTACACTTTTCTGCGGAGCTATGAACATAGTTTATTGTATCATTTTCCAAAGAGTTACAGCACAAAGATATATATTTTTAATGGAACAATAGTTTTTTTCTATCGTGTATTGGATTCGTTTAAACCAGCTGCGTTCAAATCAATTTAAACTACATTCCTATCACTGTTAGTTTGGGAGTTACAACCCTCCAAAGTTCCGGGGGCGGAGGCTGCGAAGCGTAGCTCACTGGCCGAGTGGCTATCCACTGGGGCACGGCCCACAACGCTGTCGTAGCCTCCGACCCCTAAACTTTGAAGGGTTATAGCTCCCAAACTAACAGTGATAGGAATGTAGTTTAAATTGATTTGGACTCAGATGGTTTCAACGAATCCAATGCACGATAGAAAAAAACTATCGTTCCATTTAAAAAATTATATCTTTGTGCTGTAACTCTTTGGAAAATGATACAATAAACTATGTTCATAGCTCCGCAGAAAGTGTAACATTTCTTGTGTTGACCTACCGCATTAAAATTTCCCGTCACCTATTACTTTGTAAGTTACAGAGGCAAACACACTTAGTGAAACACCCTGTATATTACACAATATTACATACATAAATATATACATACATTCACAGCACTCTTAGCAGTCATCGTCCTCTGTTGCAACCTCCCTGATCGTCTAGATCCTGGTCTGATGTTACATCGCTACCTTCAGCTGTAGGTGTTTCACTATCTTCTTCATGAAGTGAACAGCCTTCCTACAACTACAGATAGATCTACATCCTTCTACATAATTGCAGCTTATCAGCTTCGGCAGGCAGTTTGAGGTGGGAGGAAGTAGAGTAGTGACTGGAATTAACGTGTTAACAGATTTTCCCCACCCCCACTCCTCAGTGGACTTTGCAACACCCATCCACATTTGCACCTGATGGTAAAATCTGTAGGGATGTTGTCTAGCGACCTTCTCTGTTGGCGGAAGTGATGAGACGTTCACTTCTTTCTGATCACTGAGGCTATGAAGCTGTGGTAACGCAGCGTGTTAAGAGACATTTCGTTGATAGAAGTCCCATACAAACCCATAAACCACTGTCAGCCAGCCTCAAATATGGCGCTATCTGATGCACTGCGAACCATGAACAATGACGCAGCAGGTATCAAATATTTGCATTTCTTCAGTACTTCCATGATTTTCTTTTTTCCTTCCATGAATACTGACGATGTGGTGTCAGATCTGCTGAAGGCACGAAGGAACAATATATGTTCTTGGAGGTCCTCATTTCCTTGCAGTTCCTGTGATGAGTATAATGTTTGTGCCTTGTTTTCTTTTCCTGTTTTAAGGAAGATAATATCTTTCTAAGGCGGAGTTAATGTCACAACAAAACCAATAAGTCAACATCCTCTCCTACAACTACAACGTGATCATTTGGGTTGGAACTTATTATCTCAATTGCTATCTGAACTATTTAAGTATCGGCATCATCCTTAGCTTGTCTCATTTTGATCTCATCCTGTTCAAGTTATTTTAGATAGCAGGGATTTGTTTTGCATTTTGTTTGCATCATTTCCTAAGAACGTGCCCTGACTGATTGGAATGGTCATACTTTCAATGACTACCAGTTTCACTGAATACTTCAGAATAGCTCTCTTCTCCTGTCTTGGTGATGCTATTGAAATCTGAGATGCAAAAACATTTTAGTTTGTTATGGGGGACCGAACCAACAGATGCAGCGAGCCGCTGTTTCTTAATGACGTGTGAATACAGGTCAATTGTGAGAAAACCATTAATCCTATAAAGAAAGTGTATGGGACCTTTTTTGTAGACAATTTTGTCCTCTTTATTTTTGTACTGAAGTAATTTTCTCATAAATCCAACCGTTTTCCTTAAAAACGCGAAAATGTGATTCTTTACCACCATTTCCCAATATGGCGGATGAAGCTCCAGCCCGATCGGTGGGGACTTTTAGTATGCTGTTTGCAAAGGTACAAGGAACATATGTACAAAAATGCAGCTTATTCGTAATTTTTTTCCTCTAAACGTCAAATCTGGGCCTAATTTGAGTGGACTACTGGGCACATGGTCCCTCGAAGTAATTGTGTAGCCCATACAGCCTGCCACGTAGGTAACCAAACACGCATGTGTCTGGTAAAAACAGTGGATAACACAATTTAGTAAGGTCAAAGGGGGACAGCAAATGATACTACACGTAACGTCCAGCCCCCGCTCCCTTGGGTGGGGTCGTGGACAGTTTTTAAATCTTAAATGAAAACCCCATTTTTATCGCAGATTGGGATCTTCCATAAAAAAAGTAATCAAGTTTTCTCTGAAAGAAAAGAAATACTAAATGAATACACAGCCTTCTGCAACAGAACTATATTCTCTGTCCTCGAAGAACTGACAGAAAAACCATAAACAGATACACACACACACACACACACACACATTAAACCGAAATTAACATGCTTCAAAACTCCCGCCCACACGACAGTCAGCTGTTCTTAACAGTATCCCAGAATTCAACTGCCCACCATCTTGTTTTCGTAACATAAACATTGAGTGAAGTGAAAGTGTCAAATTCTTCAAAGTAAGTGACACAAACTTGTCATAAACACATAGACATTTTATTATAGAAACAGTCGCAACACTAAAACAAACCCAAACACAAAAATGACGTTCTATATTTTCGTAAAAAATCCCGATATTTACAAGTTAACCATTCACCCCATTAACTACTCACGTTTTGATTTGCAGATGGCAAACTGTCAGAAATACACAAAGATGTTTTGTGAGATAAAGAGCCACAAATACAACTACATGTGGTATTAAGGTAGGCCTAATGTACCTATAAAAATAAGAAGCGATTTATATTGGTTTCACAATTATCTGTAGTTTCTACACTTAATGTACAAAAAGTAATAATCTTTTTATTGTTCTTTTGACAGACAGTATAAAATAACTATCCCTCTGATGATGCTGCAACGCCAGCGAAACATGTGTGGGAGAAAATAAAAACAACTGTGTTTTCTCAAGGCATTTAATACCTAAAACAAATTTATTTGTCTGAAACATTTTTAAACCATTGAAAGATGGCGTTGAAATCGAGAAAAAAGTAAAATTAGGGAGGAACTCAGATTTTTTTAAAATTATCCGAGAAGTATCAAATCGATACGAAATGTGCACCATATCTTTCACTACGCCAAATTAGCTATTTTTGTACAAAATGTACTGTATCCTACTTTTAGCACTGCCCATGAAGAATGACATTGAGGTAGCAGAATGATGTTCCCATGGGGTGCTTCATTCGTGTGAGTCCCAAAACGTTGAAGTACTTCATTCGTGTGAGTCCCAACATATTGGAGTGCTTCATTAGTGTGAGTCCCCTTGCGTCTGACATATCAGCCACGAAGAAAGTTCGCAGTTTGGCCACAGTAGCGCAACAGTAGAGTGAGTAATGCAATTGTGAAGAGTTCTCCAACGAGATTTTCATACCATTGCGCCTCCCTCCATCAAAAAGTGGTGGGTACGATACATTTCGTAAAAAAAAGCCTAATTTGGCGTAATGAAAGAATTGGTGCACATTTTGTATCGATTTGATGTTATACAATCAATAATAGCACGTACCTGTTTTTCTCAACCTGCTGATTTTGTTTCACTATTTCGTCATGATAAAAACGAATTAAAATTGTTGCGATATTACCTTTACCTAATGCACTAAGATCAAGTATGTTATTTAAATGTTTATGATTTCTTATATTTTTTTTATTAATACATTAAGATGTCCGGGGTCTTTCACTCCCCCTGTACTCGACGTATCACTGTTCCAGAACAACAAACATGAAAAACAAAAAAGTGCATTGCGAGTATCACATCTGCAAATCCAACTCTTTTCATACACTTTCGTGCTAAGTTTCCTCGTGTACTCACTCTTCTTGCCACCTCCTATAGCCTTTTGACTGAGATTTAAAACTGGAGTAGGTCTATCCAACTCTTTCAATTTCTCTTCCAAAGGTCTACTGCAAAATGGTCTCTGTAGAAGATCTTCGACAGAATTCGCCATGTTGCTCGCACAGTACGTAACGCGCACTTTCACGATAAAAAAAAAAAAAAAAAAAAAAAAAAAAAAAAAACACCGCGAAACACTTCTTCAGCGAGCGTACAAAGCGAGATTGACAGTGGTAATAACGGTAAAAAAAAAAAAAAAAACAACACCGCGAAACACTTCTTCAGCGAGCGTACAAAGCGAGATTGACAGTGGTAATAACGGAGCTTAGCAATATCACCACCACGTCATCTGCGTTCTACACAAGCGACCAATGAAAGTGCTTGGCTGAAAAGCACAGTTTCCCTCGCATGTTGGCTAAACATTACTAATGTCGTTTGTGATTGAAGTTTTATCTCAAACACGTCAACCTTTGTATGATTGTCTTTAATTAAATATCAATTAATACTGCATTGACAGTAAGACCTCCAGGGGAATCTATAACAGCGTTGCCAACTGCAAATATTCACTGCAGGTAGTAAATATAACGTTTAAAAATATTAATTTTATTTACAGAAATTAAAAATTTAGACTCAGAGGTATTTGAAAACGAGCCTCACACACGTAGGTTTGAAAACGCGCAAGACGCCTGAGCCAGCGCGCCATTTGACTCTGTACGCCGCAATATTCGTCATATACTATTTTTCCGCAACCGTTACACGCAGCGCGAAGAGAAATATTGATCTGGTGCTGCAGTCGGTCTCAGCACACATGAGCCGCGAGACCTGACGTCACGTATGCGCATGCGCACTAGCGACCAGACGACTGCGCACGTACCAGCGCGGCTGAATCTCACTTGAGCACAAGGAGCTGCAGTCGCGGTGCTAGGCGTCGGCGACGTCGGCCACTGCCGACGGCCTCGCGCCTGTGGGCGCCTCGCAAATCATTGTTAATTTATATTTATTTTATTTTATATTATTATTTGATGTTTAACGGCGCTTTCCAACTGCTAGGTTATACAGCGACGACATACATCTAATTTACTCTAGCTTAACCAATGGCCGAACACAACCTTGGGATCGACCCCCGACGAAAGGGACCTTGCTCAACGTGGAAGGAGGAAGCTTAGGGTGTAACGTCTCGTCGACATCTTGTTCATTAGAGACGGAGCTAACGCTCGGAATTTTGGGTAAGGATGAGGAAGGAAATCGGCTGTGCCCTTTGAATGGAACCATCCCGGTATTTGCCTGAAGTGATTTAGGGAAGTGGAAAACCTAAATCTAGATGGTTGGAGATGGATTTGAACCACCATCCTCCCGAATGCGAGTCCAGTGTGTTACCACTGCGCCACCTCGCTCGGTTCGCTCACCGTAGCATGACGTCTTACTGCGCTCGGCCATTCGCGGCCGGCAGCTATTTAGTTATCCGTATTTATTTCCGTATGAGTGCAGCAGTGATGCAATTTTTAGTTAAATACTTGTAAAACTATTTCTTCAGTACATTTTAGATAACGATTTGGAAGAAGTATATCCAAATGTTTATATAATAATCAGAATCATGCTCAGTTCCAGCTTCGGCCGAGAGAAGCTTCACAAAGTTAAAACTGATTAAGACTAACTTGAAAAGCACATGACCCAAGAAAGACAATCTGCGTTGTCAGTACTATCAACTGAAGCCGAAATAACGGCTAGTATTAAAATGTGATCTTTAAAAAATTCTGTGAGACGAAAAGCTGAAAAGTTTCTGTGTTTGTTTATTCTAATTTTTGTCATTGAAATAATACTCGTATATTAGTAGAATTTTAGTATAATGATTATTGATTTATAATTCAGCTCATTTAACATTTTCTCCATTAATTCTTTAATGAAAAAATAAAAGGGGCCTCGCAAAGACGAGTTCGTCGACTTCCAGTAATCGTGTAGCACCGCCACTGAGGAGCTGGTATCCAGCTATCGCGGCGAGAGCGCTTCAAAATACGTTTTCATCCTCATTACTAGCATTCTAATACGCATTGGAAGGGAACTGGCATAATTTTATTGTGATATCTGGCTCGCATTCCAAGAGAAAGGATGTAATTTTACAGCTATTTATCGCCGGCATTCGAAGAGAAATGGCATAATTTTAGTAATATATTTACAGTGTACTGCAGCACATTAGCACATTAGCAATATTCGTCACATACTACTTTTCCGCAACCGTTACACGCAGCGCGAAGAGAAATATTGATCTGGTGCTGCAGTAGGTCTCAGCACACACGAGCCGCCAGGCCTGACGTCACGTCTGCGCATGCGCGCTAGCGAACAGAAGACTGCGCCGCCTCTCTGCGCACGTACCAGCGCAGCTGAATCCCACATCAGCACATGGAGATGGTTTCCAGCTATCGCGGCGAGAGCGCTCCAGAATGCGTTTTCATCCTCATTACTAGCATTCTAATACGCATTGGAAGGGAATTGGCATAATTTTATTGTGATATCTGGCTCGCATTACAAGAGAAAGGATGTAATTTGACAGCGATTTCTCGCCGGCATTCCAAGAGGAATGGCATAATTTTAGTAATATATTTACAGTGTGCTGCAGCACATTAGCACATTAGCAATATTCGTCACATACTACTTTTCCGGAACCGTTACACGCAGCGTGAAGAGAAATATTGATCTGGTGCTGCAGTCGGTCTCAGCACACATGAGCCTCGAGGCCTGACGTCACGTCTACGCATGCGCAGTAGCGAACAGACGACTGCGCCGCCTCTCTGCGCACGTACCAGCGCGGCTGAATCCTACTTCAGCATACGGAGCTGGTTTCCAGCTATCGCGGCGAGAGCGCTCCAAAATTCCTTTTTCATCCTCATTACTAGCATTCTAATTCGCATTGGAAGGGAACTGGCGTAATTTTATTGTGATATCTGGTTCGCATTCGTAGAGAAAGGATGTAATTTTACAGCTATTTCTCGCCGGCATTCGAAGAGAAATAGCATCATTTTAGTAATATACTAGCTTATATGCCCGTGCTTCGCGACGGTTGTTAAAGAAGGTCCTGTGTATATCATGGTTCTTTGGGTTCCGGACGTAGGTCAGCAAAAACACAATCCTTGTTGGATCTCTCTGTCAATAAACTCAGTTGTCCTAGCCAAGATGTGAAATTTAAGTAGAAGATTGTCGAAAACGATGAATGTCCATAAAGATTTTCATACTAAGAGCTTCGCAACAATGTAAATTCAATGTTAGGTTGTGTTCATAAAGTTACACATTGCAACAGCAGCGCCGAAAGCGGCTGGCAAATTACATTTTTGAAAACGATATAGCATAAGTGCGAAAATTGATTTGTATCAGTTTTCACAAATATTTTCTTGAAAAGGAATTTGTAATGAATTGTAAGACTTTGTGAATCATGAGACTTTATACAAAAGAGTTTTGCGTGAAAGTGCTGGTTACACCAACAGCAGCAGAAGGTGTCTCAGTGGTACTACTAGTATTAATCCTATTAGAATTAAGTCAATACCTTTTATTTTACATCCTTTTGCATGTAGTTAACTTTTATAAATTATGTTATTAATTGCTTATCTGTAAAAATCATTGGTATGTTATAGGTAACTCAAATGTAAAAAAATTCTGTATGTGTAAAACCCTGGTCCGATGTAAGAGAGGGCCTGATGGCCCTAATCTGATCAGGCTAAATAAACAAATAAATAAAATAAAATAAATAAATAAATAATGAGATGTCACAACAACGGATGTATCTGATTCGATAAAATTTGACTTTCTATCCTGGCGGCCTCGTGTTTTTATGTTGGCAACATCAATAACACGATATAAAATCGTTGCAAAGATGACCGAACCACATAGAGTGTAGATAAATACTGCTGTTCCTGCTGTATGATTGATTTCACGACAAAGTATTTGCGTGTCACGAGATTGGCTTATGACGATGTCACATGATTGTCGTTATTCAACATCTGTTGCCAACATTATCACAGGAGGCCGCCGGGTTATGAGTAGGACTACGTCGCATAGAAGACCCAGCTGTCAAACTATAACACCTTTCACAGCAGAGAGTGTCGCGGCTATATGCATCAGAGATCACTGATTAGCACAGACCAGTGAGCTTACTGGCACAGGCATATCAATATCTATGGCCTAAGAGATATTCATTAATGTTTGTGTTTCCACCACGCTTCAACCAGTATTTTTATCTTTGAGTCTATCTGGATTTTTATCTTTGTTTTGTGTCTCTGTTCAAAGTCGGTAATGTGTGGTTGACGGAAACATGTGATCTATTTAAAAAAAATGCCTATTTGATATTCCTCGTCGTTATTAAAGTCTGAAAGGACCGCATTGTCTGACGATTGAAAGAACAGACAGATTTTGACTCGTGCCGTAAAGTTCGTAAGTCACAGAGTATACAGCTTTTCCTAAGAGGATTTATTGCATATTTTGCGAATTTTTGCTCGTCACACTCACCCACTGCCACGCACCGCGACCAAATTCCCTTACTAACATCATTGGACCAAGGGCTATCTACCACCACAACGACGAATGGGTGGCAGTATGTGGTCATGGAGAAAAGTCTGTCAGCACGTACACACACAAGCCTTTTATATATAGATATAGATTTAGAGTGTGCTGCAGCACATTATCACCAGCCGCCACTGCGTTTAGTATGATAGTGTTACTTGACGAAGCGCCGGTGTCGGCGTGCTGGTGTTTCAGAGGGCGAGCAGTCCCCCGGGGAGCTGCTGCGGGAGCTGGGCAGTGGCGGGCCGTGCCCCGCGGAGCTGCGCGCCTCGTCTGCCCAGCACGCGGCCGCGCACCTCGACCACGCGCTGGCAGCCGCCACCGCCACCACCGCTGCCTCCACAGGCAGCTCGCCGCTGCGACTGCTGCTCTACCGGCTGCTCGTCTACCAGCACAGCGTCGCCCCGGACGGACAAGGTCACCACTTCACACCAGCTCACGTACTCTGTGCGATGTGGACTCCACCCAACACATTGTTGTTGTGCTCTTCATTCCGCAGACTGGTTTGATGCAGCTCTCCACTCTACCCTGTCCTTTCCTGTCCTGTGCAAGTCTCTTCATCTGAGAATACGTTCGGCAACCTACACCCTTTTCAAGCTCCTTACTGCATTCGTCCCTCCTTCTCCCTCTACGATTTTTACCCCACACACTTCCTTCTAATGCTAAGTTGACGATTCCTTGATGTCTCAAAATGTGTCCAACCAATCTATCCCTTCTCTTAGTCAGGATATGCCAGAAACTCCTTTTCTCCCCAATTCGATTAAGTACCTCCTCATTAGTTACGTGATCTACCCATCTAATTTCCATCATTCGTCTGTAGCACCACATTTCAAAAGCTTCTATCATCTTTTTGTCTGAACTCCTTATTGCCCACGTTTCACTCCCATACAATGCTACACTCCAGACAAATGCTTTCAGAAAGGACTTCCTAACATTTAAATTAATATTGCATGTCAGCAAATTTCGCTTCTTCAGAAACGCTTTTCTTCCCATAACCATTCTGCATTTTATATCTTCTTTACTTCGGCCATCAGAAGTTATCTTGCTACGCAAGTAACAAAACTCATCTACTACTTTTATTGCCTCATTACCTAATCTAATTCCTTCAGCATCACCTGATTTTCTGACATTACATTCCATTACCTTCGTTTTACTCTTGTTAATGTTAATCTTATAACCTGTTTTCAAGACATTGTCCATTCCATTCAATTGCTCTTCCAGATCCTTTGCAGACTCTGACAAAATTACTACGTTGTTATTCATATTAGGAGCATTCAGCTGCCAGCTGCCAGGTATTCCATGCCTGCGATCTCAGTACAGTTGAACCCCTCCAATCCAACCTTGGATGGTTCGTCACTCCGATTAGTCCGACCGTGCTTAGGCTCACGTGCCTGTGCCAGTGTCTCCAGATTGAGTTTTCGAATTTCCCCATACCAGACAAAAACAATCCCCAAAATGACACTATTTTGGCAACTTTTGCCCAAATAGATTAAAACTGAGTACGACAGGGCTGTAGCCTTTCCCCAGTGTTGGAAGGAGAAATTTGGAGACGGCATTAAAGTGCAGGGAGAAGAAATAAAAACATTGCGGTTTGCCGATGACATAGTAATTCTGCCAGAGACCGCAAAATATCTGGAAGAGCAAGTGAATGGACTGGGCATTGTCTTGAAAGGAAGATATAATATGAACATTAACAAGAGTAAAACAAAGGTAATGGAATGGAATGTCAGAAAATCAGACGATGCTGAAGAATTAAATTAACATCCAATATTAATTTAACTGTTAGGAAGTCCTTTCTAAAACCGACAACAACAACAACAGAGTGCTGTAAATCCTCGGTGGCCACTTATTGATGAAATGTAATGATGAACATTTCTCCCAATTTGTTTAAATTTTTGGAATGGGTTTTATTTAAATAATATGTCTATGCAAATATCCTAGAAATAGAATAGCCCCTGCAAATGAAACTGTCCGCAATTTTAACAAATAAAAAAATGAAAGAAATATTAATTTGAATGAAATCACTGAAAAAGCAAGATTATATTTTTGAAAGCTATCACTGACGGTGCTATGAAGATTGAACAGGAGAAATATTTCAAATTAGTGTCGTAGCATTTACATGAGTCACGAAAGGTGCCTAAAAACTCTGTTTTCAAAAGAATGGAAAAATGCGGCACTGGTAAAGTAAAAGAAGCTACGCACTAAGAAATTAATTGAAAAACCACTTTTTTATCTGAATGTAGATCGAAAACCGCCGCGAACCTAACTGTTGGAGTTATCATTTACTATCACCAATTTACTAACAAAGTTCACTGTTATGTCAAATTGTTAAAAACCAAAATTTAACAAGTCGGCACAAAATCTCAGTATCGTATTCAGAACAATTGTTTAGTAAAAGAATGGAATAAAAATGATTATTATTCTGCTCACATCCCCAAGAGTTAGTTTCGTAATTAGATGCAATGGCGGAAATCGTTGTGCTAAAAAATAAATTGCATCACAGTTAATAAAATGTGAGAAGGAAAAATAGAGGAATCCTTGCTCTACTAAATGAGAACACAATCGTAGTTCGATTAAACTACAGAACTTATAATCGAATTAAAAAGGAACATGTCTACATCACTTACATAGTTCATTCTCGAACATGTGCAGAAATTTCTATCCTGGATAATTCGTTATATTTACAGATCTCAATTAGTTTACGACTTTACTGTCTCAATGTTCGAACAAGAAGAAGGAATGGAGACGCATTCCTATCTTTTTATTCTTTACACAGAAGTTTACATACATTAATCAATCTTCAAAAAATATCAAGTCCATATGACTGTAATATATTAATATTTACAAAACATTTCAACAAAATATGCAAATATGAAAATAAATTTATTTTAAAATATCGGAAAATAAGAAACTTTTGGTATGTGGAGGTACATGTAAAATTACAATTCGGATTTAATGCAGACATATAGATATAAAATTTTTCATTGCCATCTGTTCATTAATTGTATTCATGTTTGTAACAGCAGTGCTAGACATTTAATTCTCAAACAGGGGATTAAATAACGGTAAAAGTTCTACAAACATGAAAGTACACAATGCACAGTCGATTGTGTAACATTTTATATCTGTAGAAGTCCACTAAAACAGTTTTGTTGTCCATTGAATTTTGTACACCTATCACAAATATGGCTATGTCGTAATAGTCGCAGCTGAAGTTTCCGACTACCGAGATGCTGATGCTTTGTTGTAGGGGCGCCAGTGCCACTTCACATCGGGCACGACTGTGAGAAACGTAATTACAGAATGCGAACAGAGCACATTCCAATGGCTCACTTTACTGATAAAATGCAAGACCTAGCTGTGCACTGACTGCACCTGGTGCTTATGCCGTTCCGGTAGACACTCGCAGCCGAAAGAAGACTCCACTGCTTTTCCCGATTGAATGATGGCTCTGTCTAAAGAAGAACGAGTAGATCCGATACTCTTAAGTGCACGAGAAGGATGGTCGTATCGCAAACTGCGAAAAAATTTAACCTTCGACAACCTCCTGGTTAACCTGTTTTAGTGCGTTCGGGAAATAAATCTGCGGTGTCGCACAAGTACAAAGTGCGCGCCACCTACTTTCGCCGCGCGCCGCCATGCACGCACAGCGCAGCGTTCTTACGACGTCAGCCACGAGCGCCCTCTGCGACAACTCCGCTCGTGGCCACCACTGAACGACATCGTTCACTTGGGACTGAGATAGGAACCAGTTAGGACCTTCGGAATCAGATAGGCACCAGTGAAGACTTGGCTATCGTACAGGCACTAGGCAGGCCTCTAGCTCAACTATGTATCAGCCTTCTGCAGTACTATGTAAAAGTTAAGTATTGTATAAATTCTGTTCAATATATACCTCGTTCTAATTTAGTGTTTCTAGTTTCTGGCTGCTCCCCTCCGTACCTGCACCAGCGTGCTATCTTTATTCCTGTGTCGGTCTCATTCCACTCGGCCACCGACACCTACGACGGAACGAGACACAAAAGCGGCGACGAGGCTGGGACACAAAAGTGGCGACGAGGATGGGATACAAAAAAAAATCTATGTTCCAATCTTTGTAAATCTAAGGGACTTAATTACGTTGGTCAAACTACTTACATTAAAGTAGCTTATGCAAAGGACAACAGAAACACCCATGTCCCAGGGAGGACTCGAAACCCCGACGGCGAGCAACCGCCCACTCCACAGCAAGGCGCCTTAGAACGCTCGGCCACTCCACCGCAGACGGGAAATAAATCACCAAGCAAACAGGCAGTATGGTGAACCAACCCCGTTCTGGACAAACAACGAAACGAAAAATGCTATGTTTTCGAGGTTTGCACTACTGCAAAGAAATCGTTTTTGCGAGAGAAGGAGTTTCATCCGCAAAAATTGTAGATATTACACCACTTAAAAGAAAATGACATCAATAGTCGCATGCAGATGTGTTATGTAAGGTTACATACACAGATGCTCTGTGAGTATCGATGTATCTGCCTTACGTGTGCGGGTTATTTAAGCAGCACCGCTTCCAAGGGAAACCCCTGATCTAGAGGCTTTCGATTTAGGTGTCGACGGTTACGGGAAGCACCGGAGGTAGTAGTAGTAATGAACAATCGTTACTGGAAGACAGTCGTTCCGAAATCGCTGCCCTTAATGTTTCTATACAGGACTAGCTGTAAACCCGGCGTTGCCTGAGCATTTATCCTACACTCTCGTAGTCCACATCCCCTCCCCCCCTCTCTCTGCATCCACCTCTTTCTCTCCCAGTTCTGTGTTCGTTTCCACCTTTCCCTCTCTCGGAAACGTACCCTCTCATGTACCATACAAACATTGATGTGCCCAGTGATGTTCCTGTTGGTTTCAAATGTTCAAATGTTTGTAAAGTCTATGGGACTTAACTACGGGGTCATCAGTCCCTAAACTTACAAGCTACTTATGAACTACTTACAAACTAGGACGGCACAAATATCCATGCCCGAGGGGGGATTCGAACCCCCAACCGTGGTGGCCGTGCAGACCGTGACTAGAGCGCCTCAGTCTCCTCGGCCACCGCGGCCGGCCCTGTTGGTTTAAAGGTCATGTGTGCAAAAATTCATAAAGATTGGAGGAAAACTATGCATTTTGTAAAATTCCATAAGTTAAGTACCCTCCACTATGCACCGAGCGAAATTTTATGCAGATAGTGACATTCCTCTTGTTCTTAAAGTAGAGTGTGCAAAATTTCATCAATATCGAAACATAATTCTAGATTTCTATGCAATAGAAATGCAGGGTCACATTGAAAAACACAGTTTGCTGTTCTCAAATATTCCAGTTTTATTTCATACAACCCTTGTTCTGAGAATAATGAAAACAACGAACAAGGATCTGTGAAATTGGTCGATCCGTTCTCAAGTTATGGCGCGACCAAGATATTCAGGGATCCATTTTATTTTGCAAAGTACTGTCCCTCATGCACCGTATGAAACGTAAGGTAGACGGTGACCTTCCTCTTGTTTTGAAGGTCAAGCGTGCGAAATTTCGTGAAGCTCGGAATGAAACTGTAGACTTCTTTAGCCTATAGGAGAACTATGCTCCGCCATGTACCTATCACAAAATACTTTCTTAGATGTCGTTTTCTACCTATAAAATACATTCCTGTCAAATTTCAGCTTCATAGGAGTAGTAGTTTCCGAGATTTCGTGTTTACTCAGTGAGTGTTCTTTCGCATTTCTATAGATAGAGATTAAGAAAACAGATTGCTTAATTTTGTATGCAAGAGACTTAAGAGAAACTTGCAGACAAAAATAAATAGTAACATGCAAATGTGTAATGATAACTATTTGATAGAAGGTCATGCCGTATGCGACAGTTTTACGCCATCTACAGCGAAACTGTTGTGAGCAGTAGACTGCTTTTCGTTTCAGCACTTGTGTGTGGGTGGGGGGGGGGGGAGGGGGACACTTACAAAATGCATCAGAAACGTCCGAAATTACTTGCACACTTTGGTGCAAGTCCTTAACTACTCCCATTTTCCAATAATTGACGCATAAATCTGGGTATTCTCGCGCGATGGCCTCTCACATTAATTATGACGTCATATATCCTATGTGTGCGCCTCGGTTGCACAGTGGTAGAGTGCCAGACTACAAATCCAAAGATCCCGGGTTCGATCTCCGCCAGGGTCTAAGATTTTTATCTGTCACTTTTCACTTCTTTCACCTCTGGCAGTATTGTTCATGTGAAAAATACCGAGTAGCACCGTGGTTCGGAACCCACGTTAAACTGTAGGTCCCCTATAACTGGCTAGGTAAGTCAGTTCGCCGGCCGCGGTGGCCGAGGGGACTAAGGCGCTCCAGTCACGGACTGCACGGCCACTACGGTCGGGGGTTCGAATGCCCCCTCGGGCATGGATATTTGTGCCGTCCTAGTTCGTAAATAGTTCTAAGTAGTTTGTAAGTTTAGGGACTGATGACCCCTTAGTTAAGTCCCATAGACTATACAAACATTTGAACATTTGATTTAAGTCAGTTCGAAGGTCGGAGGAAGGCAACGGCATACCACCTCCAAACAGGGCCATGCCTAGTAAAGCACTGTGGTGTTCAAACCAATCTTCGGATTGTCATACTCTTTTGTTTTCTGGTCAGGAATCTTCTTGGGTGTACGGTGATCAGTTCACCAAGGTTTCATGGCAATCGAAAGTACAACAGCGCCTAAAACATCAACATTTGGTTGTTGCAGTGCTGGGCGGCCGCAGCCGGCTGCACCTGGTGGAGGTGTCGACGGGCGGCAGCCAGGAGCGCGACAAGGAGCTGCCGCTCTCCGGCCTCGGAAACCTGCTGCTCGCCGCCTTCAACGGCGCCAGGAACATCCCCTACAGGTAAGGCGCGCAAAAGGCTGACTTACTGTGATACAGGACTGCCCGTGTTCGTAGAGCAATGTGTTGTCTTGCTGAAAAATGGCGTCTGGAGTATCTGGCAGGAACAATGGGTCGTATGAATAAAGAAAAGCAAATGCTCCACAGAAGATTCTCAGAGCAAAAGAACGTTCTCTGACTAAGTTCTCAATTTCGTATGAATAAAAACTTTGAAGCATATGCTCTGAGCAGCTAGTTCATTCTCGCTACCTCCCCTCCTTCTTGAGTAAATTCTCGTCGTGTCATGTCCGCCACAGATCAGCTGTCCAATCGTGTATTTCTTTAAACTATCCCAGTCAGGCAAATTATTAAGTGTACAAATATGGAATAGGCATCTACGTGTTCAGGAAGGACTGTACTATGTTCAGATATTAGTTTGTTGTGAAGGAGCATATTATTAAGACTAAATGTGCACTTTTTATAAAAATGTATTCTCCTGACGATACAAAATTTTCGTCACGCGAGAAACTCTTTTGTTGTGATAGAAACTGTGAAGTCCTGGGATACATTTTATTTGGAACTAACAGCATAAGGTCTTACTAATACACCCTATTTAAAAACAATATTATGTTTATATGTAGATAGCTGTTTTAACTGTAAATATACACGCGAAACAAATGAGTATAGGCGCAGCTGAATCCATTTGTGTTTCATTTTTATGTCGGTAATGAAAACACCTCTTACATCACTCTCGTCACTGCATAAAATGCTGGAAGTGTCACACGATTTTTCTGAAGGAAGATACTCGTCAACAAAATGTTTTTATTTGTATTTACTTTATAGATCCCCTCATATTTGTTAAAGACTACATATAAAGGAACTTGTTTTTGCCTTCTAAGTAACAAAAATGTTGTCATTTTAATATAAACCTCAGTACAACGTAACCTTAATAGAAGTTACTCAACACGGAGTATGCCATAGAGCTCACTCCAGAAATCTGAGAATGTTCTCCCGCCGTGAGAAACTTCTGTAGTTTTATTCATATGAAATTGGAGAATGTTCTCTGCTGTGAGCAACTTCTCCCACCCCGTTACTCACGCCGTGAACATACTCGGCTGAAGTATATTCTCCGACTCCCTTTATTCATTCGAACCTGAGTATGTTCTCTGGAATTCGGAGTATAAAGTAGATACTCCATTTTATTCATAGGGCCCAGTATCACTACGGATCACAGGATGTCATTCACGGAGGTCAAAATGGTCAACGTTTCACGGACATGCACCAACCGTGTTTTGAGGCCGTCTTGTGCAAACGCAGTCACCGTGATGCTGCTGTCCCCGTCTATGGCGAACCAAAATGCAGCAGCAATCATTTTCAGACAAAGAGAATATGTGTTCGTCCGAAAAGACCAAATAATGCGATTCCTGTCACCAAAACGTCGCTCCAAACACCACTGACGTCTGGCAAGTTTCTGCATATTAGTCAAATGTAGGTGGAGAAGTGTACACGGCGCACGTAGCACATGCTGCATACGGCGATGGACCGAAACCCCTGAAAGCGTAAGATGTGTTACACTGTTATAGATCTGTTCTGCGATGCCGTTCAGATAAAGAGTCGCGCAATGGCCGCCCATTCAGAGGCGAGCAGGTCCAGTGATCGGTACCCCGAATGGCTCAGTGTACCCAACTGGCTGTGTGTGGCCACAAGCGAGTTCTACCTGCCATTGTCCAGTCACTGTACTGACGCAACACCACCTAAGGGCCCCCATTCACATGCGAGCCAGTCCGACATGTTCTTCCAGGAAAGAGTCAATCCTGACCAGCTTGACTGTGTGTGGGCAATAGCACGGACAAAAATATACGGACGGGAAGCCTCCGTAAGGGCCCGGTCACATGCTCTGGGGTGCAGGGAGGGAGGGTTTCCAGCAGTTCCGTAAGATGTCCCATGATGGCGCTGCGGTCAAAAACAGCCTTTAAAACTGGCCAGACCGGCGGCAGGTAGCGGCTACCCCCACCACCACCTCCCCTCAAACGCCGGCACACTGGACACGTCCATGGCCTTGTGGCAGGCGGCACGAGCTCTCCCCTCAGCCGCCCCTCCATGCTACCCTCTGATGTGTGAGAGGCACCCTCAGAAGTGCCTCTAGTGTTGTCTACTGGTACTAAACCAGGGATCTGCCTGACATCTGCTGGCATCTTACAGAACTACGAGGGGAGTGTAGTACAAAGCTTTTGAGGGGGTTTCTTCTCTGTATATGTGGCGATGGGCTTGGAGTTATGTCCAAGTTCCGTTAGCCTCAGTTCCAGCGGCGAGACGCTACCTGATTGCCCGGCCCACTACCCCCCTCAGTACAGTGACTGCACCACGGCAGATATAGCTCGCCGCCGGCCACACACAACCGGGTGGGTACGCTGAGCCATTATGGATTGCCGGACACGCTCGCCTGTGACTGGGCAGCTTAAACGACATATGTGGTGTTGACTGACGGCAGGTAGCGGTCCAGGCAGGCACGTAGGCGCTCGCCAGTGGAAACAACGCATGCGGGCCCTTTACATTAGCCCGAGCCTATCGCCCACACACAGGCGAGCTGGTCAGGGTTGATCCCTCGCTGGAAGAGTGTGCTGGACCGGCTAGCTTGTGAATGCGGGCCTTTAAGGCGTCATGCCGTGGACTGGATTTCTGTTCCCGCCGAAGGTTCGAGTGCTCCATGGGGCATGGATGTGTGTTTTGTAGGGTAAGCTAGTTCAAGTAGTATTTATACGAGATTTACATACACCTAAACATCCCTAAGCCGACTGTTTCTGATGTGATAGTGAAGTTATGGACAGAGACCCCCGAAAGTTGAAGAGGATCGTACAGTGTTATAGGCACGTATCTATCCTGACCATCACATAGGAATTGCAGATTGCATCAGGACCCACTCGAAGTACTATGGCAGTTAGGCGGGAGATGAAAAAATTTAGATTTCATGGTCGAGCGCTTGCCGAAGCCACACATCACGCAGGTCAGTGCCAATGGACGCCTGGCTTAGTGTAAGCAGCGTAAACATTGGACGATTTAACAATGTAAAAACGTTGTGTGGAGTGACGAATCACTGTACACAATGTGGCGACCCGATGGCTGAATGAAGGTATGGCGAATGGTCAGTGAACGTCATCTGCCAGCGTCTGTAGTGCCAACAGTAAAATTCTGAGGCGATAGTGTTATAGTCTTTTAAGCACATTCTTGTTTCCCAGTGTTAAAGAAAATTTTGAGGATGGCGAAGTGATGATTACTAACGACAAGGGATCTCAAACTGATTCCATATTTCTTGATTTCAGAAGGCTCTTGACACCGTACCTCACAAACGGCTTTTAATCAAATTGCGTCGTTATGGTATATCGTCCCAAATTTGCGACTGGGTAGAGGATATCCTGTCAGAGGACACAGTTTGTAGTAATAGATGGTAAGGTATCGTCTAAAACAGAGGTATCCGGCGTTCCACAGGGTATTGTTATTGGTCCTCTGCTGTATGTATACGATTTGGGAGAAAATCTAAGCAGTTCTCTTAGGTTGTTTGCAGATGACACCGTCATTTTTACCGTCTAGCAAAATCATCTGAACACCAAACCCAACTGCAGAACGATCTAAATAAGATATCATTATGGTGTAGAAATTGGTAATTGACTCTAAATAATGGCCGGCCGCGGTGGCCGAGGGGACTGTGGCGCTCCAGTCACGGTCTGCACGACCACTACGGTCGGGGGCTCGAATCCCCCCTCGGGCATGGATATTTGTGCCGTCCTTAGTATTAGCTAGTTCATAAGTAGTTTGTAAGTTTAGGGACTGATGACCCCGTAGTTAAGTCCCATAAGCTATAAAAACATTTGAATATTTTCTAAATAATGAGAAGTGTGAAGACGACCACATGAGTTCGAAAAGAAATTCGTTAACCTTTGTTTACAAGATAAATGAATCAAACTTGAAGGCCCTAAACTCCACTAAATACCTAGGAATTACTATTACTTCAGACGTAAACTGGAGTCCAAAGAAGGGCAGCTCGTTTGGTATTGTCACGATAGAGTTGAGACAGCGTTACGGAAATAATACAGGATCTGTGATGGGAATCATTACAACAACTGCGCTTGTCGCTGCGGCGTGGTCTACTTACGAAATTCCAATCACCGACATTCTCCTCCGAATGCGAAAATATATTGTTGACTGCCACTTACATAGGTAGAAAACATCATCAGGATAAAATACGAGAAATCAGAGCTCGAACGGAGAGATTCAGGCGTTCTTTCTTCCCGCACGCTATTCCAGGATGGAACGGGAGATAAATGGTATAGAGATGGTTTCATAATCTCTCTGCGAGATACTTAAATGTGAACATACCAGACATAAAAGCAGCATTGTTCGTTAATATTTTATTTTTAAAAGAGCATATCGATTTGGATCACATAGTGATCATCTTTAATGGATCTTCAAACAAGCATTCTGAATGCACTGAGTGTAAATTTATATATCATCTGCAACAGTGTCGAAATAATTTCGGAAACATACAATTGCACTGTTGAATTTTATGTATTGAAGATGATCACTACGTGATCCAATCGATCTGCTGTTTTAAAAATAAAATATTAACGACCAAATCTGCTTATTACATGTGGCGTCTTCATCATTGTGTGGTCGTTGAGCACCATCCTGGAAATGGAATCAAATCTGATTTGCAGAGTATCCCAGGTAGATGTAGATTCCATATTTCAACACGATCAAGCACCTGTTCATAATTCAGGGACTCTGGTGGAGTGGTTACACGACAATAACATCCCTGTAATGCACTGGCCTGCACAGAATCCTGACTTGAATATCTTCGGGATTTTTGGAACGCCGATTTCGTGGTAGGCTTCACTGACCTACGTCGATAGCTGTCTTCAGTGGAGCACCCCGTGAAGAATTGGCAGCCATTCCCAACAAAACCTTCCAGTACATGGTTGAACGTATGCCTGTGAGCGTGGAAGTTATCATCAAGGCTAACCATGGGACAAGACCACATTGAATTCCAGCATTGACGATGGAGGGTGCCACGAACGTGTAAGTCATTTTCAGCCGGGTGTCTGGATACTTTTGAACACACAGTGTATGTTTAGCTCAGAAAATGTGGTATGAACATTGCTATAGGTGTAGTGTGGTTGCCGGCAGGAACCAGCGGGCGGCGCAGGTGCTGCGCGAGTGCCTGTCGGCCGTGTCGAGCCACGCGGCCATGCTGGTGCACGCGTGCCCGTGCTCCACACACTACCGCGACACGCTCACCACGCTGCAGCTGGCCGCCAGGGTGCACCGCCTCCGGCACCGCTCCGCCGCCGCCAGGGTAACTACCCACGCTCACACTCTTCAAGGGTAACGCCACCCTCTACCAGAAGCACGATGGCCCTTTGATAAGTCTAGTGCCGGCCGCGGTGGCCGAAGGGACTGAGGCGCTCCAGTCACGGTCTGCACGGCCACTACGGTCGGGGGTCAGAATCCCCTCCCCTCGGGCATGGATATTTGTGCCGTCCTTAGTCTTAGTTAGTTCATAAGTAGTTTGGAAGTTTAGGGACTGATGAGCCCGTAGTTAAGTCCCATAAGCTATACAAACATTTGAACATTTGATTAGTAAAAATAGAATATAAAATTATAGACTGGACAGAGCACACAACGACAGTCTGTAAGAAGGTGTATGTGCCACTTCATTCACCGCAGAAATACAAAAAAAAAAAAAAAAAAAAAAAAAAAAAAAAAAAAAAAAAAAAAAAAAAAAAAAAACAGCTGAAAAAGAAGCTCATTGAGACACTAATACTTCCCAATCTAGATTATGGTGAGTCTATTCTGCTAGGACTGTTGTTGTTGTTATGGTCTTCAGTCCGGAGACGGGTTTGATGCAGCTCTCCACCCTACTCTTTCCTGAGCAAGCCTTTTCATCTCCTCGTAAGAACGGCAACCCACATTCACTTGAATCTGCTTACTATACGCGTCTCTTGGTCTCCCTCTGCGATTTTTACCCCACGCACACTTCCCTCCAATGCTAAATTTACGATTCCTCGATGTCTAAGAATGTGTCCTACCAAGCGATCCCTTCTTTTAGTCAGGGTATGCCAAAAATTCCTTTTCTCACCAATTCTGTTCAGTACTTCTTCATTAGTTATGTGATCTACCCACCTAATCTTCAGCATTCTTCTGTAACACCGCATTTCAAAAGCCTCTATTCTCTTCCTGTCCGCACTGCTTATCGTCCATATTTCACTCCCGTACAAGGCAACACTCCACACAAATGCCTTCAGAAAGGACTTCCTTACACTTAAATTAATATTCTATGTTAGCAAATTTCTCTTTTTCAAAAATGCTTTTCTTCCCATTGCCATTCTGCATTTTATATCCTCTGTACTGCGACCATCGCATGTTACTTTACTACTCAAGTAACAAAACTCATCTACCACCTTCATTGTTTCGTTACCTAATCTAATTCCTTCAGCATCGCCTGATTTTCTAAGACCGCATTCCATTATTTTTGTTTTGCTCTTGTTAATATTCATTTTATACGCTCTCGTCAACACACTGTTCATTCCATTCAACTGCTCTTCCAGGTCCTTTGCTGTCTCTGACAGAATTATAATGTCATCACCAAAACGCAATGTTTTTATTCCTCCCCCATGAACTTTAATCCCTATTCCAAATTTTTCCTTGCTTTCCTTCACCGCCTGCGCGATGTAGAAATTGAACAACATCGGTGAAAGGCTGCAAGGACTATCACACGAAAATTCACGTAGGCTGGAGCTGGCGATGAATTCTTGTATCCGATACATTTGTAACTTACGTTTCTACGACCATATCAGTCTCGCATACCAGCAGTTATCTTGGCTACGAGCAGATAAGCGTCGAAACTATCATACACTTTGTTTGCTGCATCGCTTTCTCAATCATTCAAACCTTCATACTTATCCTCAACGATTATATTACTAACTGAACAGCACAGCAGAAACACACGCTTTCACCAAAATAAAACTCTCTCTCTACCTTCACATAACACTGCAATCTTCTCTAAATCATTTTCTGTATTGGGAACAGGTCTGTGGAACAATCTTCCTCAAAAGTTAAGACAGATAAAATCAATTCAAAACTTTAAAACATAGCTAAGGGTTCACCTACTGTCACAATAGCCATCTTCTTCTCCACTTACCAGTCTGTAGCCCACTGTTGTCAATTCCTCCTCCCCTATAAACGTTTCCCTTTTCTTTCACCAGCAGAGATCTCCATTCATATATGTCTCCACTTCCTCACATCCAATAGCACTGTCATTTTTCAATCTTCCCCTCTTTCACCAATCATTTCCCCCCTTCTGTTTATATTAAACTTAATTCAAATGTGTTAAACATCTCCATGTAAATATCTCCTGTTATTATTAGTATTACTTTGATTACTTTGATTTTTGTATTATTATCATCATTATTAGTAGTAGTATTATCATATATTGTTATTATTTAATATTATTAATGCATTGTTTTTTGTAATTAAATCCTTTGTTTATGTTCTTCCTGATCAGCTGTAAGAGAGGGCCCTATGGCCCTAATCTGGTCAGGTTAAATAACCAAATAAATAAAAATAAATAAAACACTGCATTCAGCCAAGATCGCTAAAAAATTATTTTCATCAATGTTAAAGTTTTTATTCTCTTATTTTATATATTGTTATCTTTTATGTTAAGGTTTTTACTCATTTGTTTTATATAAATATTTTTACTCTTTGCAGGAATATATAATCTGTATATGGTTCACCCTTTACTGTTAATGTAGACTTTGTGTCATTTAACTGAAGGGAAAAGTTTTAAAATCTTCCAATGACTTGGGACATAGAACTCTATGCTTAAATTTAACGGCAGTTGTATATCATTTTTATTATTAATGATCTCGGTTTTTAATCTGTAGTTATAACTTTGCCCTTCTGCTCTATGTAGACATTAAGCTACTTATGCAATGACTGACTTCTTTTCTCGTAATATGAGAATTATTATCTTTTAAGAAGGTATTTCACATCTCCATTGTAGGACGCTTTTCTCTATTTGGAACTGTGTACATATTACTTTATATTTATAGTTATGTATTTCAACTCTATGTAGACATTAGGCTACTTCCACATTGACTTCGTTGTCTTCTCATCATATGAGAAACTTTATCTCTTCCACTGCCACCTAGTGGCAATCTGTAGCAACTCTGTTGTGCAATGTTTTCCTGTTCAGTTTTCAAATGCTTGTATAGCTTATGGGACTTAACTACGGGATCAACAGTCCCTAAACTTACAAACTACTTATGAACTAACTAATACTAAGGACGGCACAAATATCCATGCCCGACGGGGGATTCGAACCCCCGACCGTAGTGGTCGTGCAGACCGTGACTGGAGCGCCTCAGTCCCCTCGGCCAACGCGGTCCGCCTTGTTCAGTCTCCTGTTTGCTTGCGCCAAGACCACATTTTATTCATTATGACGAACCACCCTATGATGAAAAACTTTAACAAGATGTTTACGTGTTTAAGAAGGTTATGTTTCCATTTTTACACATGGCGCTCACTTTATTTCTCGACGTAGTCTCCTTTCAAGGTTATATACTAGGTCCAGGGAGTTTCCAATTTTTTTTAACACATCGGCAAAGTAGGCTTTGTCAAACCCTGCAAAATAGTCTGATAGAGAGACGGACACTTCCTCACTCGATGAAAATTTCTTCCCACCAAACCAAATTTTCAAGTCTGGGAATAAGAAGAAGTCACTCGGAGCCAAGTCTGGTAAATAGGGTGGTAAGGAACCAATTCAAAACCCAAGTAGTGCACTTTTACTATTGCGATAGCTGTTGTATGGGCTGGAGCGTTGTCCTGATGAAACAGCACTTTCTTCCGTATCAATTCCTGTTTCAAAAGATCCAGCAGAGCAGCATAATAGGTCCCATTTATGGGTCTGCCTTTTTCCAAATAATCCATCAGAATTATACCCAGGAAATCTCAAAAGACGGTGGCCATCACCTTTCCAGTTGGAAAACAATCTTAGCCTTCTTTGGTGCACCCTCTTCACTCTTCGTTCGTTATTCTAACTGTTCTTTGGTCTCTGGACGGTAATGGTGCATCCAAGTTTGATCCTTAGTTATGAATCTGCGCAAAAAGTCCTATGGATTGCGCCTGAACAGTGTGAGATTTTGAGCAGAAATGTTCTCTCGTTTCCGTTTTTGATTCAAAGTAAGCAGGCGCGGCATCCATCGAGCACAAAGATTCTTCATATACAGTTTTTCGTAATGCAGTCGTTCAATTGAGATGTTTGCAATGTTAGCTATCTCGCGAACTTTTAATCTTATCCTGCTCCTTATCGATGGTGTCCTGTGTGGTGACTTCAACGGGACGACCGGAGCGTGCTCCATTTTCCGTGCTTCTCCAACCACGTTTCAAGTCATTGATCCAAAAGTAAATGGACTTCAATGTTGATACAGAACCCACATGGAACTGAACACGGGTTTGATCTGTCCATCTGTCGAACCCCTCAAATGAAAATCCTAAGAAATCTTGGCAATATATGTAGTTCATAGGCTTGGCATGACCATTAAATCGCAGTAAATAAATGAATAGAATGTTAAGTAATTGTAAGAAAATCACTCTGTAACAATGAAGAGACACTCTAACTTGTGGTTACGAGACGGATGAGCCATGTTCGGGTCGACCATCCACAATCACAGTCCCAGACAACATTGAACGAGTGCGACGGATGTTTAAGGACTTCTTTCTGTTTCCTCGCTGTAAATTAGCCCTGAAAGGCTTATTCTTCGCAACGTCTGATAAGTTCATAAGTGTCTCTATTGGGAAGTTGACGTCTTAGTTGGGAGGCAATGTCGTCATATGTAGAACAGTCGCTCACGACGTGTTCAGGAGTTCATCCCAAAGTTCCACAGCCACAGAGTTGCCTGCTTTCTGAACCGACATATGCCGGGTATGGGCCATAGCCGGTAAGAACGTGTATGAGCCCTCTGCTTGGTTGGAAATATCTCATTCTTCGTCTTTTTTTAATGTTACCCCGTTTCCTTTTTATTCCAGACATTTTGCCATAACTCTATTCCTCGCTATTGAATTTCTCTTTTCCCCTCCACCCTTGTGCCTAGAATTTCTTCAACTTTTTCATTATTTCCCTTTTTGATCCAGTACGCCGCCGCCTGCTTCCGGATCTTGTTGTCTAAGGGGCAGAATCCCATCAACACCAAGAGGGCGCCACCCGGCGACGTCCTATATGACCGGTTGAATGGACGAGGAGGAGACTCCTTTGCTCTCTTCTCACCGCCACTGCAGGCGCCACCCCAGTGAGTCTGTGGGCCCAGCTGCCGGAACCGTAGCCCATTATGGATTTCAATACACTGTTGTGAAACAACTTGATGAGACTGGGCGAAAGGTGAAACCTTCGGTGCATAACCCCGGCAAGCCTGTTCAAAGCCACTAGTGCTCTTTCAGCAACAGCATCCACATGAGCTGCGAAATTCCAGCGTTCGTTCAGAATTACGCCCAGTATCTGGCTTGTGATTTCCTTGGGTGTTCCGTCAATTCTGACTGTCGCGCTCGTAACCAGACTTCTTTTCAGCAGGAGATATGCCGACTTAGTGGTGGAACAGTTAATTTTGTTCTTTGGCACCATGTGGTCAGAATGGCCCTGACAATCTTGGGTTCAAGATCTTAGCGGCTTCTGCCGCCAGCCATAAGAATGAGGTCGTCAGCATAGGCTATTACCTCTAGGACATCTTGACTGTTCTTCAGATCATAGTGGTTCCATATTAATGTCCCAAACTACTAAGTGAGAGCCGTAAGTCGTCTGAAGGAAGCTGCCAGTGACAGCTGGATCTTTAAAGAATGTTTCATAAGTTGCGACAAATTTCAGCCAAATCTGGCTCCTTGCGATCTAGGGTGCCGAAGGCTTACCGTCCACCAGCCTGTCCCCACAATGATTTTGGCAGCGAATTACGAAGGAAAACTATGCAAATATACAAGGTGCGTCTGACAAGTTCGGTGAATTGTGTCAGGAAATATAGCCTTTAAAGTAATCGCCATTCACTACAATAAACTTCTGACATCGTTTGTACACCTGTTGTAAACTATCAGCAAACGCATCTTGTGGACTCGCTGGAAGCGCTGAGGTCACGCGTTCTTGGAGTTTTCACACCCTAGAATAAGTTAAGAGATCAACGTTTGAAATTAACGAAGCACTGTATTTAAGTAGAAATTACGACCCATTTCAATAATTGGTACATATAAAAATGAATGTTTTTCTGTATGTCCTCTGTGTTCATAAACTATTTATTTGATTGCAATGAAACTTTGGTGAACTCTTCACCGTACGCCCACGAAGGATCCTGACCCAAAAACAAAAGAGCACGACACATAGCTCAGGAGATATGACGTCATAAATAATGTGAGGCCACCGCGTGAGAATACCCAGATTTATACGTCAATTATTGGAAAATGGGAGTAGTTAGGGACCCGCAACAAAGTTTCCACGTAATTTCGGACGTTTATGAAGCGTTTTGTAACTAAACTCCTCCCCCCTCCCACACACACACAAATACACAAAATGAAACGAAAAGAAGTCTGCCGCTCACAACAATTTCACTGTAGATGCTGTAAAAATGTCGCACCACACATGACCATGTGATGTTTTATTTGATTACTGCTGACTGTCTTCGCAACATATTTTGCATATACTATCGATATGTATCACTAAACGTGCCATCAAATTTATATCACTGTACGACACGTATGATGTCATAGATGTTGAAATGCCTTTAAAAACTGAAGGGTCAAACATGGATTTTCGTTTTATTCAGTACTATTTCTATGCGCAAACGATTTTGGGATTAAATAGGAAGCAGCATACAACCATACGCGAATTCAAATGCGATGTTGTATCAAAGTTTCCAAGAAATAGGACAATGTTTGGAAATTTGCGATCAGCAACATGTACAGTTTCTCTTGTTTGTTTTTAATAGCAAATCTCAGAAATTTCTTGAACTACTGATTTGAAATGTTGACACAACGCTGCATTCTCATACGGGTATTTCAACCCATGTCTGTATGTCGTTTGTAGTATCGTAGAATCATAAACTACGCAATTGTACAGCATATAATTGCCGCGATGGAGTAGCCGAGCGGTCTAAAGCATCTCGCTGCGGAGCGCGCGGTTGGTCGCCGTGGAGATTCGAGTCCTCCCTGGGGCATGGGTGTGTGTGTTTGTCCTTAGGTTAGTCCACCTAGGTTTAAGTAGTTTGTAAGGTACGAACTGATAACCACGCAGTTTGATCCGATAGAATTACAAACATTTGAACATTTTACAGCATATAATTCAATAGATATGAGATCGTACGAATTTTATATGTCACTTATATTTTGACACTTATATTTTGACTACTATCTTTCTTTGTTTGGATACTGCACTTATAATTTTGTACATTACGTAAGGCAGCATTATTTCTTATACATTCTCTGATAAATATAACATGACTTTAAAAAAATGAATAAATCGTGATGGACAGAGAGAGAAGGGATAGGAGAAGTGCTAAGGCAGGAATAAATAAATAAATACCCGGGAAACGCCGGGTTTTCAGCTAGTTGTGTCATAAAAATCACTCAGTTCCACAGGCTCCCAGTGATTGCGGCGACTGACGCTGTTGCAGGGCCTGTCTGGAGGCTGCAGAGGCGGCTGGGAGCCCGGCGCGCACGGCCTGCGGCGCTCCAGCAGCAGCGAGCTGGAGCCGTCGAGCAGCGAGCTGTCCGCAGACACCGTCATCTACCGCGGGCTCCACGCCACGGTCAGTGCCACCAGCGGCCAAGTGCAGGGCTGTGCGCCCAACACCAGGGGGCACACTCTAGCTTCGTTCGAGTGGCGCTGCTGACGGTCAGGAACAGTTTGAGGCGTTCGAGTGGCACTTCTGACTCTTGCTGACGATATCTGACTGGCCAATCTGGTGTTCGAGTGGCGGAGCTGATAGTTGGCGACCGAAAGTTTAAGTCAGCGGATTTTCGTCAAACTGTTTTCTGACTAACTCCAAAGCGTTTAACAAGCCTCGGCCAAAAGACAAGCCTGCACATTTACGAAGAGGTTTGTGTTCCAAGTCTTCCATTTTCTCTTGATTGAGACTGAGTTTGTATATTAGACAGGCATTCTTTCAACTTATGTGGCCTTCTAATACAGTACGTCCCCTTTTTATTACACCCATACATACTATAAATGAAAGGTGTGGAAATTTTCATAACACGAATTTAAAGATGAATGCGTATGTTTTTACAGTTTGCATTGTGATATATTCGCCTGAAAATGAAGTAAAAATAGTCCTACTGAGATTTTCTGTGCCATCTGTAAATGAAGTGATTGACACATAAGAATAATGTAGTTCACAACAGGCATTAGCAGTGATAGATTTTTATAACCGACATATGTGCCACTATAGCGTCTCACAATTACTGTTCCGTGTTTCTCCTTGTGGTTATATATTATAGAAATCTATTAGTGCCAATGTGGGCGTTTCTACACGAAATGTGTAACTTCTGGGAAAATCGTGTACGATGATAATTCTTGCACAACACCTGCAAATTTTTGTATGTTTCATTTTTTAAATTTTATTGTAACTCATAATAATGGGACAAAATGCATATGAAGTTGTATGTTACCAAATATTCCTTTCACACACAACTATCCTAATTTACCTCATTTTTGTATGAGGTTTTGTCATGTTAAATTGGCTACATTATTTATAAATGGAGAGACATGTTTACGTATATTTTGCGTTTTGTCGAAGTTTATGATCAGAATTTAATCCACAATGTATTTCTAATGGCGGAATGCACACTATCCGTCGCCGGTCCGCCACCTCACGTCAACGTGAGCTTTCCCAAGAAGAATGTTTTGATGGAATGGTCGCCTGGTAACAACGCGACTCGCAAGTTAACCTAGTTTCGTCACACGAATTTTATACTCGACAGATACACGGTTTGCAGGCAAATGTGTCTTGTTAATCTTTATTATTATACTTTGGTTTAACGGTAAATTGCAAATGTTTCATGACGACTTAAATAGTTTTCTCAATTGAGAAATGCATAACATATCGCAAGTCATAACTTCACTTTCAACATTGGTAGAGAGAAAAGATGCCAACTAGCGCTATGGGTGGCCAATATGCGAAACAGGTGAAATAAGCGTTCGAGTTGGCTTCGGAGTTGGCAACTGTCAAAAAGCGCGCATGCGCAGTAGAGGCCTTCCAAATCGTCAGCAACTGTCAGGAACTATCAGCTTTTGTGCCACTCGAACGAACCTTCTGACAGGCTCCAGGTTTCGGGTGTCCAGCACTGAGCTTTAAATACACTCCTGGTCATTAAAACTGCTACACCACGAAGATGACGTGCTACAGACGCGAAATTTAACCGACAGGAAGAAGGTGCTGTGATATGCAAATGATTAGCTTTTCAGAGCAGTCACGCAACGTTGGCGCCGGTGGCGACGCCTACAACGTGCTGACATGAGGAAAGTTTACAACCGATTTCTCATACACAGACAGCAGTTGACCGGCGTTGCCTGGTGAAACGTTTTCGACTTTGGTAAACGTCGGCTTGTAACCTATCGCGATTGCGGTTTACCGTATCGAGACACTGCTGCTCGCGTTGGTCACGATCCAATGACTGTTAGCAGAATATGGAATCAGTGGGCTGAGGAGGGCAATACGGAACACATTGCTGGATCCCAACGGTTTCATATCACATCGCATCGTGCGGCCACGTATCGATCCCTGAGTCAACAGATGGGGACGTTAGCAAGACAATAACCATCTCCACGAAAGCAGGAAAGCTTCTGTGAAGTTTGGAAAGTAGGAGGCGAGGTACTGGCGGAAGTAAAGTTGTGGGGCGGCATCGTGAGTCGTGTCGGGATAGCACAGTCGGTAGTGCTCTTGCCCGCGAAAGGCAAAGGTCCCAGGTTCGAGTCCCGGTTCAGGCACACAATTTTAATCTGCCAGGAAGTTTCATCTCCACGAAAGTTTGCAGCAGCATGGATTATCACCTCGGTGCGGTTAACCATGCGGTTACCCTTGACGCTGCATCACAGACAGGAGCACCTGCGGTGGTGTACGCAACGACAAACCTGGGTGCACGAATGGCAAAACCTGATTTTTTTTTTTTTTTTCGGATGAATCCAGGTTCTGTTTACAGCATCATGATGGTCGCATCCATGTTTGCCGACATCGCGGTGAACGCTCACTGGCAGCGTGTATTCGTCATCGCCATACTGGCGTAATACCCAGCGTGATGGTATGGGGTGCCATTGCTTACACGTCTCGGTCATCACTTGTTCCCATCGACGGCACTTTGAACAGTGGCCGTTACATTTCAGATGTGTTACGACCCGTGCCTCTACCCTCCATTCGATCCCTGCGAAACCCTACATTTCAGCAGGATAATGCACGACCGCATTTTACAGGTCCTGTGCGGGCCTTTCTAGATACGAAAAATGTTCGACTGCTGCCCTGGCCGGCACATTCTCCAGAACTCTTACCAACTGAAAACGTCTGGTCAATGGTGGCCGAGCAACTGGCTCGTCACAATACGCCAGTCACTACTCTTGATGAACTGTGGTATCGCGTTGAAGCTGCATGGGTATCTGTACCTGTATACGCCATCCAAGCTCTGTTTGATTCAATGCCCAGGCGTATCAAGGCCGTTATTACGGCGAGAGGTGGTTGTTCTGGGTACTGATTTCTCTGGATCTATGCACCGAAATTGCGTGAAAATCTAATCACATGTCAGTTATAGTATAACATATTTGTTCAATGAATGCCCTTTCTCATCTGCATTTCTTCATGGTGTAGCAGTTTTGATGGCCAGTAGTATATGATAAGCCATAAGTACATTCACAAGCTGCAACATGCTCGCGAACAGAACCGTCATCCTTCAGTATAATGTTTCTTTCTCTATTCACGTCGATGATCACAACTTTTAGATCTCAAGTGTCCCAGCTTAGACGAACGTCACAGCTCGACCATCTTCAGTTTTGATGAAATTTGTACAGTTTGTACCTGAGAACCCGACATGAACGTATGCAAAGTTTCAGGTTCACCTGTAACTTGATTCGCGTCCTACAGCCAATTTTCAAACTGGAGCACAGCATTCTGCCGTAGCGTAAATTAATGTCAGTGTAATAGTGCGAAGAGTATCTGCATCTGCACCGCATCCTTATCTAGCCAGTTTAAGGCTGGGCAAGATGGGGTGCACCACATCAGAGTAAGTATTATACAATGTTAACTTTGCTGCTGTGGTATTTTCTTGTCCCAGAGTACTAGGGGTGTTTGAAAAGTCTGTGCAAAAATAAAACTACTAACATGTTTGGGGAAAACCATTTTTATTTTTCTACATAGTCTCCTTTTAGACTTACAAACTACATCCAAGGCTATTCTAATTGTTTGATCCCTTCCGAATAATAGGAATTTTCCAAGCCTTCAAAATAGCTATTAGTTTCTGCAATCACCTCCTCATTTGAATGAAATCTTCGTCCCGTCAGCCATTTCTTTAAATTGAGAAACAAATAGTAGTCCGAGGGAGCCAAGTCTGCAGAATAGGGGAAGGGGGGGTGGGCGCGGATGTGAAACGAGTTGAGTTGAGGTGTGTATCGGCGCATTGTCATTATGGAAAATGACTTTTTGTGGACCAAGCGCTGGCGTTTTTCTTGCAGCTCGGTTTTCGAATGGTCCATTAACGATGAATAATATGCACCTGTAATAGTTTTACCCTGTTCCAGATAGTCGATGACGATTATCCTTTGCGAATCCCAAAAGACCGTCGCCATAATATTTCCGGTCGAAGGACCGGTCTTCGCCGATTTTGGTGCAGATATTTCCTTGGTAACCCATTGTTTAGATTGTTCTTTGGTTTTAGGAGTATAGTAATGTATCCACGTTTCATCCACAGTGACGAAACGACGCTTAAAGTCATGCGGATTATTTCTGAACAGCTGCAAACCTTCCTTGCAAGACTTCAGATGATTCCGTTTTTGGTCAAGAGTGAGAAATCGCGACACCCATCTTGCAAAATATTATGTAACCGTTCATTCGAGATGCCCAGTGCAGTAGCAATCTCACCCACCTTAACGTTTCTGTTATTCATCACCATATCATGGATTTTATCAGTGATTTCTGGAGTCGTAACGTCCACAGGGCATCCATAACATTCAGCGTCACTTGTGCTCATATGGCCACTCCGCAAATTTTGAAATCACTGATAAACTGTTCTAATCGAAGGTGCTGAGGTGCCATAATGCTTATTAAGCTTCTCTTTAGTCTCCTGTCGCGTTTTGCCTTTCATAAAGTAATGTTTAATCACCACACGAAATTCCTTTTTCGTCCCTTCTTTGACAATCACTCGACTTCCGTGATTCACATGAATGGCAAACACAAAGAAATTGACCAATTTGGCTGAAACCTGGTCTGCCTTCTTTCCAAAGATGCTACTAACTAAACATGACCTCCATAAGCGACGGTGGTGCCATCACTCGGATTTGCACGGACTTCTTTTGTAGGTTCCGAATTTCATTGTAAAAATGTATGTTTTCTAAGTTCTCTTAGAATTTCGTGTTTGATGGCGTTGTCTTTGTAAATGTAGTTCAGAGATACTGTGAGAAACAGATTCAGATTTTGTTTTCTCTAAATAATTGGTACACTATTGGCGACGTACATTGCTTTACAGAGCAGTATACAAGGTGGGAGCATGTAGACCCATGGATTAAGAGGAATAAACCTTCTCTTGACCATTTATTTCTAACAGATAACCCAAATTTATTAATAAAACAATATTATGAAAGTAATAATAATACAGCTTAACAGAATTCTGTCACATAGGTATTAACGCCACAACATGAAATATATGACAAGGAGCAACTAAATAACATGTAAAAGCAATACAGCACTGAATAGTGGCGGTGGTAGACCAAACAAGAATAATAACAATTTTCTTACAGGGAGCAGCTCGATTAACCAGTCAAAAAACAGCAATTAAATAGGTAAATAATTAAATACAAGGATCATCTCTCAAAATTCGGCTAAGAAATAAATTATGACGGTAGGCCCACTAAACAGGAAGCTTCTATCACGAGCTTCAGATCAACTACATGCTTAGAAATTTTCTAAATTTAGTCAGTAACCTGACACAGCTTACTTGATATAGCAAGAATCATAATAACTTCCTACGAGTCACAGCTCGATTAATCTCACACACGACAGTACAATAGTTAATGAATTTTTAGATAAATTAAGTCTCATTAAATTTTTAAATAATAAAAAACAGGGAAGAGTCTGACAAATGTGAATAAAAACAGTTACTAAAATGATTAGAGCAGTAGCCCAAGCAGCACAATAATTTCCTTACGAGCGACAACTCAGTTAAACACAACTTTTGAATATAGTTAATAAATTCAAATAAATTAATGTAGGAACTAGCCCTCAAAACTTTCAACAGGGAGGCGTTAACTTAAATGCCTTATGACAACGCATTAGTTACGAGCTACATCTCGAGTTAAAAAAGAAAAAAATAGGTAGCAGCAAATACTAAAACTGGTTAAGGCGATAGCCCAACAAGAACACTAACAACTTTCTTACGAGCAGCAGCTTAATCAGACAAATGCAGAAATAGTATTTAAATAATTACAGGTACTAGCCTTTAAGTGATTGTTGAATTTCTCCCGGCGTATTTGATAATCAAAATATCCACGGGTGTACTGCCTGTGGATACTATAGATCGGCAGTACACCAGTGGATGTTTTGACGAGCCTTTAAGTTTAAATCAATAACAATCCTTTCACCAGTCAAGTAGCAATTGTCTGAAAAGAATTTCATGCGTAATTCAACACCAGTCTTCAAATAGGAAATAGAGGAAACGACAACGCTAATGCCACCGCTTAAATAGACAATTTCAGCAGTACTTAACTTGTTTAACAGATCTGCTGCAAGTTGATGAGTCCTCGTTTAACGCAGGCCTTGCGCACAGCGAGGCACGTAACTGGGCAGGACGGCCAAAGCCCCACTGTTCCACTTAATGCCCGCGGCACACTCAAAACAAAGTGCCAAAGCTGAAATACAATTTAACAATATATCACTAGAACTAATAATACCACTTACTGAAATGAAATTACCTCTCTTTTACATAACATGTGAACTGTGCTTAAAGCAGATAGCGCAGAATTATTTTTGGTTTAATTTTTTTTCTCAGAAGCTATTAATTTTTTTTTTTACAACCATGCCATTAGTTTTGCAATACTGCCCTTCTTTGTGGAATGATGTCAAAAAGAACATTTTAGAACTTCAATCTGATAAATCATTGTTATTAAAACAACATTTAAGATGAAAATTGTACATATAAATGTCTCAAAAACAGAAGAATTTCAAGGAATACAAACACAACTACGAGGAACTTGGATAAACTTTAGAGTCTTGACCACCAATTTAAATTTATTGAGGCCTTACGCGTTTCGACATTCCGTCATTATCGAAGGCTACAGCAAGACAATGGAATTAATAATTATCAAACATTTCGATAAAACACAAATGAGAAACAAAAGATGTGGTGAGTGTGATGATTGTGTTCTCATTTGTTTTTTATCGAAATGTTTGATGAATATTAATTCCATTGTCTTGCTGTAGCCTTCGATAATGACGGAATGTCGAAACGCGTAAGGCCTCAATAAATTTAAATTAGTGGTTAAGACTCTAAAGTTTATCCAAGTGCATAAGTATGACCACGTCTCATAAATCTCTAATGGAGACAGCAAGGAACTACGAGGAAGTCTTCAATATCTTTTGTACGAACCTCAACTTCAAAATCAAATGTTTGTAAAGCTTATGGGACCTAACTACGGGGTCATCAGTCCCTAAACTTACAAACTACTTATGAACTACTTACGAACTAGGACGGCACAAATATCCATGCCCGAGGGGGGATTCGAACCCCCGACCGTAGTGGCCGTGCAGACCGTGACTGAAGCGCCTCAGTCCCCTCGGCCACCGCGGCCGGCACCTCAACTTCGCAGCCGTATCCAAACACTTTGTATTCAACAATACAAGCTAAAATTGATCCGCAATGGGAGCAGGCGAAATGAAATATGACACTGTGCACGAATTCTTACAGACAAGAACAAAAAAGTAAGCTGCCGTTTTCGTCCTTCTGGACGTCAGCGCCATATGGGTTAATACAAGTACTACAGTATAAAACAGACTTGTAGCAAGTTACTAATCGCAGACTAGATGACTGGTAATAATCCTGAATACAAACTGTTCATTGCGGTAGAAGTATTGTCCCCAAATGCATATGCCAATAACACATTAAGCATTTCAGCAACCGACCGTAGCACAACGTTGTAAGTAACGAGCGTTGAAGACACACAAAGCAGAGTTGCTCAAACTCTGTCAAATCGCCAGGCCTCCTATATTTTAATTCAGCCTACATTTCGACATAACAAGGGCCCCAGTCACATTGCTGCTGCTTCCGCCTGGTTCACGTCACACCTCGTGTCTGTCTCTCGCATGCCACCACCTTTCTCTCGCCGCCGCACCTACGCGCCCCCTAACGCCATTTCCCAAATCCGCAAGACGGAAATGAACATCACAATGTCAGTAAGCGGGTAATTCAAAAGAGTGTGAGCTGCAACACGGCTCAATAATAATAAATCATCATCATCATCATCATCATCATTAGAGGCTGATTATGCCTTTCAGCGTTCAGTCTGGAGCATAATACCTGTAATAAAATTCCTCCATGATCCCCTATTCAATGCTAACATTGATGCCTCGTCTGATGTTATGCCTTTTACTTCAAACTCATTCTGCACCGAATCTAACTACTTTCTTCTCGATCTACCTCGACTCCTCTTACCCTCCACTGACGAGCTCATGAGCCTCTTAGGTAACCTTGCTTCTCCCATGCGTGTAACACGAGCCCACCATCTCAGTCTGTTCGCTCTAACTGCTTCATCTATGGTGTTCATTCCCAGCTTTTCTTTGATTTCCTCATTATGGACACCCTCCTGCCATTGTTCCCATCTATTGGTGCCTGCAATCATTCTTGCTACTTTCATATCTGTAACCTCTATCTTATGAATAAGGTAACCTGTATCCACCCAACTTTCACTCCCATACAACAAAGTCGGTCGAAAGATAGAGAGGTGCACTGCTAACTTCGTCTTGGTACTTACTTACTTCTTGCAGAAGAAAGTAGATCTTAGCTGAGCACTCACTGCATTAGCTTTGCTGCGCCTCGATTCCAGTTCTTTCGCTATGTTGCCATCCTGTGAGAAAATACATCCCAGGTACTTGAAACTGCTTGCCTGTTCTAACTTTGTTCCTCTTATTTGGCACTCAATCTGTTTGAATCTCTTTCCCACAGACATTGCTTTCGTTTTGGAGATGCTGATCTTCATATCATACCTCTGCACCTCTGAACGAGCTCTGAAATATTGGTTTGCAACCTTTAAATCGAATCGGCCATTACAACTAAGTCATCCGCATATACGAGACTGCTTATTTTGTTTTCACCTACTTTAATCCCGCCCTGCCAGTCTACTGTTTTCAACATATGATCCATGAATAGTATGAACAACAGTGGTGACAGGTTACAGCCTTGTCTTACCCCTGAAACTACCCTGAACCATGAGCTTAAATTGCCATCTACTCTGCTGCCTGACAGTCAACGTAAAGCCCTTTAATTGCCTGCAGAAGTTTGCCTCTTATACCATAATCTTGAACAACTGACAGTAGCTTCCTCCTAGAAACACGGTCATAAGGCTTTTCCAGATCGATGGAACATAGATACAATTCCCTTTTCCACTCATAGCACTTTTCCATTAGCTGCCGTAAGCTAAAGATCTGGTCCTGACAGCCTCTAAGAGGCCTAAACCCACACTGATTTTCATCTAACTTGTCCTCAATTAATACTCGCACTCTCCTTTCAACAATACCTGAGAATATTTGGCCTGCAACGCTAATTAAAGAAATACCTCGATAGTTGTTGCAATCTTTTCTGTTTCCATGTTTGAAAATTGGCGTGATTACCGCTTTCGTCCAGTCAGATTCCCACGCCTTTTCAGTTATCCTGTGTAACCATTTGAGACCTGATATTCCACTGTATTTGACGAGTTCCGGCTTAATTTCATCCACCTCAGCCGCTTTATTGCACTGTAATCTACTGACCATTTTCTCCACTTCCTCAAATGAGATCCTGTTTCCATCGCCGTTCCTCTCCCATTCTACCTGAAAATCTGATACATCAATAAAGCATGAAATTAATTTTTTGGTGACAGTATGTGTTTCTGTAATCAGTTCGTCGAGTTTATGATTGTGTTCTCGTTTAGATCCCGGGTCGTCGGCCACCTGTTCGTCACCAGACGCGGGCGCTGGCGGCCTCGACGCCTGTGGAGGAGACGTGGGTGGACGGACCGCGAGCTGCCCCCAGAGCCGCCAGCCAGGCAGACAGCCAGCCGCTGCGAGAGACCTGGGTGAGCTCAGCAAGTAGTCTGGATATCTAACAGTGACGCGGTATGGAAGAGACTCTATGGACCCCTTATACTATACTATACGCACCTGACACAAACCGTCTGCAGATCGGCGACCAATGCTAGTCTGTTGGTGGGGTGCATAACTCGTGCCAAAGGACCTGCGATCACTGACATCCGAAATGTGCTCAGTGGGCTTCAAATCTGGTAGCTCCCTTTAAACCTTCCTTGGACATTCCTGTTCCAAGACAGTCCAGCGATGCTTGTTGGCGCTCAAATCTGGAATCCGGAGTGGCCACCCCAGTCAATGAACATCCGCTGCAAGTTCGTGGAACCGTTCCCAATTAAAATAATCAATTAAAATAATTTCTGAATGGCAACTCCTTCTACAATGTAGATGAATTTTTAGATGAAAATTTAAAAAAAAAGAAAAAGAAAAAATGTAATATGAAATCCTTAAAATATTGATAGTCAAGTGTAGACAATATTTACTAAACTGACACGTTCCACATCGTAACGAAATGTCGTATATATGATCTAATCTACTATAGCGATGTTGAAGGAGACACGGCGGACACGAGACGAAAGTGCGCTCCAGTGAAGTCATAGCTAGCAGCCAAAAGTGGACGCAACCGACTCGTAACGTAAACATTACCTTACAAGGCGAAGCAGAAAGCTGCAAGTGACATCACAGCCAGCAGTGCGGATATTTAGCAGCAAGGCAACGACGATGCGACGATGCGATTTTCCACTTGACAATTGCCAAGGACAACTTGACCGAAAGCTCGTGGGTTTTTTACCACCTGACGTGGCTGGGAGCTCGAGAAAATTTCATTTATTCGTATCGCTGCGAGACTGTGCATAATAAAACGTTTACTAGGTTATTAAGTAATTACAGTTCACAGTCATCCTACCATGTCAAAAACGATACTCAGGTTTTGAACATTACGATGTATGGGGGTTCTGCTCGCTGCAAAATTATTCACCTGGGGCGTCGTGGTAGAAATAAATACTCGTATAACAATTTTTCACTTATTATTTAATTTCCAATCATACTGCTTCTTATTCCACTAAAGCATCACAACTCCATATCTTACACAATGCACCAGAACAACACAGACTGACATAGATTCCAAAGCACTTTACAACCGGCAAAACTCGAACTGTCCCACGCAAGGCGGTGAGGCAAATATATAACATTGACAATAATGACATTACATAATGGATTGTTCATAACAATTGAATACACTAATTTACAATTTAGGAACACTCAAGTAAAACATTGCATGTACGCAAAAATAATCACAATATAAAATGAAATCTATACATAGAATAATTTTAGATGGCGCATATCTTTTTAAGTCTTAATCGCGGTACTTTTTGTTTGACAACAAACCGCAATATTAAATGTCAATTAGTTAGTTAACGAGTACATCATACATGTTCCTAACATATATTTAACTATCAAATATTTTGGCAATTCTGAAAATAGGTTCAAATCGTACGTCAATCAATATATACAAAGAATTACAATATTGAAATCTCGACTATTACATTAGTTAACACAATTAGCTGGTCAACACAACTTTTTTATGTGCCTAACATATATACAATGCTGTGATTCTTCAGTTTCTCCCGGCGTATTTGATAATCAAAATATCCACGGGTGTACTGCCGGTCTATAGTGTCCAACGGGCACTAATCAAAATATCCACGGGTGTACTGCCGGTCTATAGTGTCCAACGGGCACTAATCAAAATATCCACGGGTGTACTGCCGGTCTATAGTGTCCAACGGGCACTAATCAAAATATCCACGGGTGTACTGCCGGTCTATAGTGTCCAACGGGCACTAATCAAAATATCCACGGGTGTACTGCCGGTCTATAGTGTCCAACGAGCACTAATCAAAATATCCACGGGTGTACTGCCGGTCTATAGTGTCCAACGGGCACTAATCAAAATATCCACGGGTGTACTGCCGGTCTATAGTGTCCAACGGGCACTAATCAAAATATCCACGGGTGTACTGCCGGTCTATAGTGTCCAACGGGCACTAATCAAAATATCCACGGGTGTACTGCCGGTTTATAGTGTCCAACAGGCTATAGACCGGCAGTATATTTTGATTATATACAATGCTATTTATTTTCATGTCTTTTGGATTTTCGTGTCTTTTCTACGTAGTTCTTGAAATAATGTACAATGACAAACTATTGTTTATAGAACTGTTTGGAAAGAAAATATACAAATCTCTTAATTAATGAACTCTATCACTTGTTAGATAATCACAGTATCACCGAGAAGCTGTCCTACACTGGTTCCTAGACTGGCTATTGCGTTTGTAACTAACTTCGCACGCAACATCACTATTAGACCACACGATTCCGGGTCCGACGCAGACGGTATCGTACGATAACATTGAGATGAGAGGGCCAGCAGTGTCGTCACAATAGTTTTACTCGTATCTTGTCAGACTGTTTCATAATAGTAAAGCATTAAGTGATGGTGTCTGTTTCCCTCACTCGGCAGGTGGACGGCCCGGCCGCCCTGGAGAGCCAGAAGCGTCAGATGGTGAGCTGGTGGCTGGCCTCGCAGCCGGCGCTGGCAGCGCGCGCTCCCAGGCCAGAGGCGGACGGCGCGGCCGCGGCGGCCAAGCAGCGACAACACGGTACGTGGCTGTCAACGACTAGCTGCGCGTCAGCTCCCTGTTATGTTAGCTGCCTACCTGCTCTGCGTCTCCCACGCAAAACTGAACCACCAGTGTTTAATCCTATACATATTATAAATGCGAAAGTTTCTATGTTTGTTACCGCATCACGCTAAAACTACAGCACTGCTTTAGATGAAATTTCATATACAGCTTTCTTATGTCTTGGATCAGGACATGGGCTACTTTTCAAAATGTTTATTACAAGTTATTTATTTGAAATATATCCATAGAAATACGTAACGGTTGTAAGAAGCTTCTAATACAACAGCAGATGATGAATATACGGTATGTCATCTTTAGCCGCGGCGGTTAACGCGTCACGTAATAAACATCTGCTATTTTGGGCTATGGTTCGAGTCCTGCTGTAGTGAAATTTTTTTCTTTGTTATTGTTATCTTTTGTACTTTCGAATATACAAAAAGATTCTTGGATACTACCAAAACGGCTTAACTGATATATAATTACATACACAAGGAATCTGAATGTTGGCGTTTATGCCGCATTCATTTTCATTTGTTGTAACAAATGAAGGAAGTATGTATATAAATTGAAGACTTAAAATAAAATATGCTCTAAGTACCATGGCAAGAAAAAACATTGACGTTTTGTGTAGAATGGGATCTAGATACCAAGCCCTATTTTGTGTACAAAGCGCGAACTGCCACGTATAACAAAGCGTACGTAAACTGCAACGAAAGTAGTAGCAAATGCACTCAACAGATGGCAGGCGGTACGCTGCAGTTAACATATGAAACGTTATAGATGTTCGAACATTGTGATGTTATCGTAATTCTTTACAATTGTTTTCTCTTTGGATTTCAATGAATAATAGTTTCTTTGCTGATTTCGATTCAAAAAAAAAAAAAAGTTCAAATGTTTGTTAAGCTTATGGGACTTAACTACGGGGTCATCAGTCCCTAAACTTACAAACTACTTATGAACTACTTACAAACTAGGACGGCACAGATATCCATGCCCGAGGGGGGATTCGAACCCCCGACCGTAGTGGCCGTACTGACCGTGACTGGAGCGCCTCAGTCACCTCGTCCACCGCGGCCGGCGGTGATTTCGATTATTTATAGCATTCGAACGTTTGCATTTAGTTCTTTTGTTGGTTCGCTTTGCATTTGTAGGATCTCAACAGTTCGTTTCTCCGTTAGATGTCTTTAGCTCTTTGCTTTTCTCCGTTAGGTTTGTTGTTTATTTCGTTACATTTCTCCGTTAGGTTTGCTGTTTCTTTTGTTCCTTTACTTGGCATTTGTTTTCGATTACTGTATTGTTGTTATTGTAGTTACTTACTGTCAGGGGTGCCATCCCACAAGTTGGAGCTGAAGGTGGCTGTGCCTGTTTTATTGATGAGTAACTTGGATGCACCACGATTATGCAATGGCACCAGGTTACGCATCACGCACCTGAGAAGGCATATCGTGCAGGCCACCATCATCACCGGTGGAACCAAGAGAGAGACTGTATTAATACCACGAATTCCCATCATCCCAACAAACTTGCCATTCCAGGTTCACCGGTTACAGTTTCCATTGAAAGTGGCCATCTCGATTACTATAAACAAGAGTCAAGGACAAACAATAAAAGTGGCAGGTATTCATGTGGCAACCCCATGTTTCTCGCACGGACAGCTCTACGTAGGCTGCTCCCGTGTATCTAGAGCTAGAAATCTCTACTTATACTCGTAGAACAAGAAGTCTCGAAACGTCGTTTACAGGGACGTATTGCAATAGATTTTTGGCTCTCCATCCGTTCCAAGACAATTATATATTCCGTGCTAACAATGTCGCAAACAGTCATGTAGTTATTTATGCCGTTTCTTGGCAGTTTAATGTCTGACTATTGAACCGCGGGTAACACCGCGGGGAGCAGCTAGTATTAAGTAAGTCTAAACGGGTGCGTAAGATGTATGAGATCGGTTAAGTACACTCAGACTTTAAGAAAAATGTAATAATCACAATTCCAAAGAAAGCAGGTGCAGTCAGGTGTGAAAACTACAGAACCATCAGTTTAATAACTCATGGTTGCAAAATATTAACACGAATTATTTACAGAAGGATGGAAAAGCTGGTAGAAGCCGACCTCGGGGAAGATCAGTTTGGGTTCAGGAGAAATGTAGGAACACGGGATGCAATACTTACTTTACGGCTTATCCTAGAAGATAGATTAAGAAAAGGCAAACTTGCATATCTAGCTTTTGTAGATTTGGAGAAGGCTTTTGACAATGTTGTCTGTAATATTTCAAATTCTGAAATCAGCAAGACTATATTTTGGGAACGGAGGTTTATTTAAAACTTGTACAAAAACCATACAGGAGTTATGAGAGTTGAAGGGCATGAAAGGGATGCAGTGGTTGGAAAGGGAATAAGACAGGGTTGTAGCCTTTCTCCATTGTTATTCAATTTGTACATTGAGCAAGCTATAAAGAAAAGCAAGGAGAAATTTGGAGAAAGAATTAAAGTTCAGGGTGAAGAATTAAAAACATTGCGTTTTGCCGACGACAAATACAGATACAGCAAAGGACCTGGAAGAGCAATTGAATGGAATGGACAGTGTGCTGAAAAGTGCATATAAGATGAACATTAACAAGAGCAAAACTAGGGTAATGGAGTGCAGTCTAAGAAAATCAGGTGATGCTGAAGGAATTATATTAGGTAACGAAACAATAAAGGAGGTAGATGAGTTTTGTTACTTGGGCAATAAAATAACAAATGATAGTTGCAGTACACAATGGCAATGGGTAGAAAAGCGTTCTTGAAAAAGAGAAATTTGTTAACATCAAATATTGATTTAAGCCTAAGGAAGTCCTTTCTGAAGGCATTTGTATGGAGTGTTGCCTTGTATGGGAGTGAAACATGGACGATAAACAGTGCGGACAGGAAGAGGATTGAGGCTTTTGAAATGTGGTGCTACAGAAGGATGCTGAAGATTAGGTGGGTGGATCTCGTAACTAATGAGGAGGTACTGAACAGAATTGGGGAGAAAAGGAATTTCTGACATATCTTCACTAAAAGAAGGGATCGATTGGGAGGACACATTCTTCGACATCAAGGAATCGTGAATTTAGCATTGGAGGAAAGTGTGTGGGGTAAAAACCGCAGAGGAACACGAAGAGATGGATACAGTAATCAGATTCAGACAGATGTAGGTTGGCGTTCTTATGTGGAGATGAAGAGGCTTCCTCAGGATAGGGTATTGTGGAGAGCTGCATCAAACCAGTCTTCGGACTGAAGACCACAACAACAACAAGTCTAAACCAAGCGTTTTAGTCCACTGTCTAGGTCCATCTTCCCTCCAACCACTCTCTCTCTCTCTCTCTCTGTCTCCCTGTCTCTCTCTCTCTCTCTCTCTCTCTCTCTCTCTCTCTCTCTCTCTCTCTTTCTGTGCCCATTTCCTCTTACCCATCTCTCGGACTAAATCTTCCACCACTCCTCCCATCACCTCCTCCTCTCTCCGTTTATTCCACCTCTCCATCAACTACTCCCCCTGTAATATTGCGCTTTCTTGAATCCCATCAGGTGTTGGAGTGGTTGTTAATGTACGGGGGCGCTTTTATAGTTTCACTAGCTTTGTAATATTACAGGGAAAAAACTTGGTGGACTGACACATTTAAGTAACTTTATAAATAACAGACTCAAAAAAGGAGACGGAATCTGACTTTAAAGTTTAGCGGTGGTGTAAAATGGAATAAAAGCAACACCTGAGCACAACATTACACAAAGAAACTAGCATATTCCACGATGACCTTTTTTACCATAATACTTGCATTAAGTTGAGTGGATGTAGCAGATGAGGCTGTAAAACTCTTGCTGCATTGTGTAAAATGATGCTTGCTTTGCTTAAAGCGGATTGTACTAACTGAATGACCGTGAAAAAAAAAAATATATATGAAATTATCTTTTGTGACGGAAGACTGTTTAAATCGATCGGATTTCGTATAATTCCGAAGATTTCCTTGCAGGCATTACTATCAAGTTGCGTTCATAAAAGTTACATATAATGGCATCTAGAAGTTTCTAGTAAATTATAGATACAATTCGAACAATGGCTCCAAGCATCATGTTAGATAATCAATATTATTGCTGGAGAAATAGAAACACTTCATGAATCATTTAAAGGTGGGTCATTTTAAATAAGTAAAAGATTTTTCCACTCCCATGAACCACAGACATTGCCGAGGTGGGGTGGCTTGCGTGCCTCAACGATACAGATAGCCGTACCGTAGGTGCAACCACACCGGAGGGGTATCTGTGGAGAGGCCAGACAAACGTGTGGTTCCTGAAGAGGGGCAGCAGCCTTATCAGTAGTTACAGGGGCAACAGTCTGGATGATTGACTGAGCTGGCCTTGTAACATCAGCTAATGTGGCTTTGCCACACAGCTACTGCGAACGGCTGAAAGCAAGGGGAAACTACAGCCGTTACCTTTCCCGAGGACATGCAGCTCTACTGTATGAACATATGATGATGGCATCCTCTCGGGTAAAATATTCCGGAGGTAAAATAGTCCCCCATTCGGATCTCCGGGCGGGGACTACTCAGGAGGATGTGATCATCAGGAAAGACAATACTGGCATTCTACGGGTCGGAGCGTGGAATGTTAGATCCCTTAATCGAGTAGGAAAATTAGAAAATTTAAAAAGGGAAATGGATAGGTTGAAATTAGATATAGTGGGGATTAGTGAAGTTCGGTGGCAGGATGAACAGGATTTCTGGTCAGGTGAGTACAGGATTATCAATACAAAATCAATTGGGGGTATCACAGGAGTAGGATTGATAATGAATAAGAAAATAGGAATGCGGGTAAACTACTATGACCAGCACAGTGATCGCATTATCATTGTCAAGATAGATACGAAGCCAACACCGACAACAGTAGTACAGGTTTATATGCCAACTAGCTCTGCCGACGACGAAGAAATCGAAGAAATATATGAGGAGCTAAAGGAAATTATTCAGACAATTAAGGGAGAGGAAAACTTAATTGTTATGGGAGACTGGAATTCGGTTGTAGGACAAGGAAGGGAAGGGAAGATAGTAGGTGAATATGGTCTGGGCAAAAGGAATGAAAGAGGAAGCCGCCTGGTAGAATTTTGCACAGAACATAATTTAGTTATAACAAACACCTGGTTCAAGAATCACAAAAGAAGGTTGTATACGTGGAAGAGACCAGGAGACACCGGGAGATACCAGATAGATTTTATAATGGTAAGACATAGATTTCGGAACCAGGTTCTACAGTGTAAGACATACCCAGGGGCAGATATAGATTCTGACCATAACTTGTTGGTTATGAACTGTAGACTGAAACTAAAGAAACTACAGAAAGGTAGGAAAATAAGGAGATGGGACCTGGATAAATTGAAGGAACCTGAGGTTCTTAAGAATTTCAGAGGGAGCTTTAGGCAACAATTGACAGAAACAGGGGAAAATAAAACAGTAGAGGAGGAATGGGTAAAATTGAGAGATGAAATAGTGAAGGTAGCAGAGGACAAAATAGGTAGGAAGGAAAGACCTACAAAAAACCCTTGGATATCACAGGAAATACTAAATTTAATCGATGAAAGGAGAAAATATAAAAATGCAGTAAATGAAACAGGCAAAATGGAGTACAGACGACTAAGAAATGAGATTGACAGGAAATGCAAAATGGCTAAGCAGGAGTGGCTAGAAGGCAAATGCAAGGATGTAGAAGAATGTATAAATAGGGGAAAAATAGATACAGCCTACAGGAAAATAAAAGAAACATTTGGAGATAAGAAAAACAGCTCTATGAATATCAAGGACACTGATGGAAAACCAGTTCTCAGCAAACAAGGGAAAGCTGAAAGGTGGCAAGAGTATATAGAGGGGCTCTACAAAGGAAATGAACTTCGAGACAATATTGTAGGAAGGGAAGAGGGTGTAGATGATGCTGAAATAGGAGGTACTGTACTGAGAGAAGAATTTGACAGAGCCCTGAAAGACCTAAGTCGAAACAAGGCCCCTGGAGTATATGATATTCCCTCAGAGCTACTGAAGTCTCTGGGAGAACCAGCCATGACAAAATTGTTTCACCTAGTGTGTAAGATGTATGAGACAGGTGAAGTACCATCAGACTTTAAGAAAAATGTTATAATCCCCATCCCTAAGAAAGCAGGTGCCGACAGGTGTGAAAACTACAGAACCATCAGTTTAATAAGTCATGGTTGCAAAATATTAACGCGACTTATATACAGAAGGATGGAAAAGCTGGTAGAAGCCGACCTCGGGGAAGATCAGTTTGGGTTCAGGAGAAATGTAGGTACACGGGAGGCAATACTCACTCTACGGCTTATCCTAGACGATAGATTAAGAAAAGGCAAACCTACATTTCTAGCTTTTGTAGATTTGGAGAAGGCTTTTGACAATGTTAATTGGAATGAACTCTTTCAAGTTCTGAAGCAAGCAGGAGTAAAATATAGGGAAAGGAGAGTTATTTACAACTTGTACAAAAGCCAGACCGCAGTTATTAGACTCGAAGGGCATGAAAGGGAAGCATCAGTTGGGAAGGGAGTAAGACAGGGTTGTAGCCTTTCTCCAATGTTGTTCAATTTGTATATTGAGCAAGCTATAAAGGAAAGCAAGGAGAAATTTGGTGAAGGAATTAAAGTCCAGGGCGAAGAATTAAAAACATTGCGTTTTGCCGACGACATAGTAATTCTGTCAGATACAGCAAAGGACCTGGAAGAGCAATTGAACGGAATGGACAGTGTGCTGAGAGGTGCATATAAGATGAACATTAACAAGAGCAAAACTAGGGTAATGCAGTGCAGTGTAAGAAAATCAGTTGATGCTCAAGGAATTAGATTGGGAAACGAAGCAATAAAAGAGGTAGATGAGTTTTGTTACTTGGGCAGTAAAATAACAAATGATGGTCGCAGTACAGAGGATATAAAATGTAGAATGGCAATGGGTAGAAAAGCGTTCTTGAAAAAGAGAAATTTGTTAACCTCGAATATTGATTTAAGCCTAAGGAAGTCCTTTCTGAGGGCATTTGTATGGAGTGTTGCCTTGTATGGGAGTGAAACATGGACGATAAACAGTGCGGACAGGAAGAGGATTGAGGCTTTTGAAATATGGTGCTACAGAAGAATGCTGAAGATTAGGTGGGTGGATCGCGTAACTAATGAGGAGGTACTGAACAGAATTGGGGAGAAAAGGAAATTCTGGCATACCTTGACTAAAAGAAGGGATAGATTGGCAGGACACATTCTTAGACATCAAGGAATTGTGAATTTAGCGTTGGAAGGAAGTGTATGGGGAAAAAATCGCAGGGGAAGACCAAGAGATGGATACAGTAAGCAAATTCAGACAGATGTAGGTTGTCGTTCTTATGTGGAGATGAAGAGGCTTGCTCAGGATAGGGTATTGTGGAGAGCTGCATCAAACCAGTCTCCGGACTGAAGACCACAACAACAACAACAACAACAACAAAAGATTTTTATTGTACCAACTATTTTTTCATCATATTTAAAGAGAAAAACGAACTCACACACTTTTGTAGTAAGGAAGTCCCTGACATACGTCTAATCTTAGCAAAGGGTAAAACATAAAAGACGAAGTGCACAACTGCGTTCTGAGCAGCTCGTAAAAGATAGATGAACATCAAAAATATATGAAGTACGTAATAGATGTTAGAGAAAGAGGTGGTCAGCGACAAGTGTCGCAGATATACTGTTTACTAAATAAAATGTTCAATGTAATACTATACCCCTATGTATCAAACCATACATTAACTGTCAACACTCTTCACTATCGTCATCATTGGAGACTAGTTACACCTTTCAGCGTTCAGTCTGGAGCGTAGTCCCCCTAATAAAATCCCTTCATGATCCCCTATTCATTGCTAACATTGATGCAGCATCTGTTGCTAAGCCTGTTATTTCAAAATCGTTCTTGACTAAATTCAAGTAAGAGGGGATGTTCGAAAATAAGTTTCCACTGTAGACTGTGGTCAGAGTTGTGTATGAAAAAAAAAAAATAGAATGATACATTAGAGATAAGACATATCTTTATTTTTCTATATAATTTCCAAGTACATTGAGAAATTTGTAATACCGCTTTATAAGCTTCAAAAAGCCGTCCAGGCAAAAATCAGGGCGTTGCATACGGAAGAAGCGTTGAACGGCTATGGGCGTAAGGCACAGCAGGTTAACGCGCACGTGCAAGACACCGATACACCACTGGGTACAAGTCGACCATGAATTTGGCAATGACTTCCTGTTTCGGATTGTGACGGAGGATGAAACGTTGGTCAACCATTACACGCCCGAATCGAAGGCCGCATCCATGGAGTGAAAACATCCATCATCACCAGTCCAAAAGAAGTTCAAAAGCACTCCGTCTACAGGTGAAGTGCTACGAACCGTTTTCTGGTGATACACAAGGAGTTTTGTTGCTGGACTTTTGGAGGATGCAAGCATCAATACTGCGCGTTACTGTGCCACTCTGACGAAATTGAAAGAAGTGATTCGGAAAATACTGCCTGGCCTTCTCAGATCTGGCGTTCTGCTGTTGGATGACAATGCGAGACCACTCGGCGACGGCAAAACAAAACCATATTGCAACTCCTGGTTGGAAGCGCCTACACCATCCGCCATACCGTCTTGATCTCACATCAACTTACTTCCATCTGTTTCCAGCTTTGAAGAAGAGCCGCGGCGGAGCGGCCGAGCGCATTGGGGCGCTATGCTAAAATGCGCCCCCCGTCGGGGGTTCGAATCCCCCCTCGGGCATTGATGTTTGTGCCGTCTTTAGTATAAGCTAGTTCATAAGTAGTTTGTAAGTTTAGGGACTGATGACCTCGTAGTTAAGTGTCACAAGCTCTACAAACATTTGAAGTTTGAAGAAGACTCTCGGCGGAAGCAATGCTGACCTCGACCAAACCGTTCAACACTTATTTCGTATGCAACGCCCCGATTTTTTTCTGGGCGGCTTTTTGAAGCTTATAAAGCGTTATGACAGTTGTCTCAATGTACTTGGAAATATGTAGAAAAATAAAGATTTATCTGTAATGTCTCATTCCATTTTTTTTTTTTTTTTTTCTTTCATTCGCAACTCTGAGCACAGCTGACGGAGGAAACTTATTTTCCAGCTCCCCGTCGTACTTTCTACTTGGTCTCCTTCGACTCCTCTTACCCTTTACTGATGAATACATGAATCTCTTAGGTAACCTTGCTTGTCCCATGTGTGTAACATGACCACACCATCTCAGCCTGTTCACTCTAACTAATTAGTCTACAGTGTTAATTCCCAGTTTTTCTTTGATTTTTCTAAATCTAACAAGCCTACCTCAAGCTTCGACATTCCGGGTAATATATCTTGACGCCGCTCTTGTCTCATGCTAGCCCTTGCCTCCCACATTTTAGTGTGGAAGCCAAAAATCTCCACATATCTCCTTTACAGGCGTCCTTGTGTCTTAATAAAGGACGTCCAACGGGCCTATTGGCTATCACCTCTCGTGGTAATATCTCAAGATGCATAAGATAGACGTGACAAAACCAGCGGAGTCGTCTCTGTTTCAAGAGAGCTGAAATGTGTTGCAGTTAGTTTCAGACAGTACTGCTTCGTTGGTCATTCGATCCTTAAAAGTTACTCCAAGAATGGATCTCAGGCACACAACTTGTAGAGTTTCAACTATAGGCAATACCAGATATTTTGATGCATCAAAAGAGTTGCTTCGTAGTGAAGGGCGTTGGTGGCAATATTGACCCAGTATCAAATGACGCAGTTAATAGGTTCATGGATTGTAGAAAATAAACTGATGCTACATCACAGTAAGACTCAGTTTTTACCGTTTGCAAGACATAGTTCAACAAAACTTTCTACTTTCCGTACGATAAAAAAGGTAAAGCAGTCAACAATAGTCAGTTATAGGGGGACCTACAGTTTAACCCTTTAATGCATAGTTTATCTGATCAGCTAAATACCTTATTTTTTCCAATATCTCTCAAATTGATCAACATTTTACCACAAATTCATTAGTGTTACATATGCAAGAAGCACGTTCCAGAAATTATAAGTCGGAGAGTGCTACTGAATCACTTAGACATCTGCATTTAGTTACTCGTAACATTTGCGTTTGTTTATTTTAGTACACCTCCTTTGCCATGTAAACGTAGTCAATCACATACCATCGTTTCATTTAAGAGTTACTGTATGGAAAGATCAGCGACACAATAGAGGCATTTACTGCATTGGATAGTATATAGCTGAGCAACTATGAGCGGTTTGTTGCAACTAGTGCATAATATATTTTTTTAATATTTTTTCAGTATATACTCTCTATATATTAATCATGTAGTTTTTATAGCTTCAAATAAAAAGTCATGTATTTAAAGGGTTAACGTGGATTCCGAACCATGGTGCTACTCGATATTTTTCACATTAGCAATACTGACAGGAGTGAAAAAAGTGTAAAGTAACAGATAAAAAGCCTAGGACCGAACGGGGATCGAACCCGCGACCTCTGGATTCATAGTATGGCACTCCACTGTGCTATCGAGCCACTACATACTATATGGAAGCAATACTTGTTTTATGATATTCCTAAAATGACAGCGCTAACGGATATGTTGCAGCAAACAGAGTTCGCTCTTTCATAATTAGGAATTCTCTATATGTGAGCAAAGCGAACAAGAACATTTAGCGAACAATAAAAGAATAGGCACATGATAAGTTAGGCTGAACTTTTCAAATATCTAGATGCTCCGATATGTACTAAGCTGTCCTGAAATGACCATGATCAAGATCCCCATCACGAAAAATGGTACACTTTGCTTATTTGCATTCGCTTATGACGTATGCTGTTATTTTTTGTGATAACTGCTCTGATTCCAAAAGGGTACATATTCCGCAGAAACAGGCGGGTGGAGCAATGTGTGATGTAAGCTCACATGTCCCTTGTAGACTCCTGTTTAGTGGCCTGGGAATTCTGATATTGGCCACTCAGTACAACTTATCCTTAATGTCGTTTGTTGTTAATAATATTTGGTTATCGCACCATGGGCATGCATATCGGACATTCGTATACTTAACCATTGTCCAAAAAAAGAAAAAAAAAGATGTTCAAATGTTTGTTAAGCTTATGGGATTTACCTACGGGATCATTAGTCCCTAAACGTACAAACTTCTTATGAACTAGCTTATACTAAAGACGGCACAGACATCCATCCCCAAGGGGGATTCGAACCCCCGACCGTAGCGGCCGTGCAGCCTGTGACTGGGGCGCCGCAGACCGCTGGGCCACTGCGGCCGTAGAATGTTCATTTTTCACTGTAACATCCTAATTTATATTTTGTATAAATGTATGCAAATCAATGTAGAAAATGCAGTACACATTGTGAAAACTATATTTTTATTTCACAACATCATGCGTGACCTACAATCAATTAATGACGATGAGGCTGCATTTCTCCAAGATGTATACCGAAATACAGCAAAAGCAGAACAAGGCTGATTTGTAAAGAGATAAAATGCTTCTTCGGGAGCTGCCATGGAAGTGTGAGAAATTTTTAATTTGTATTTTGAACAAAATCCCCCATGTAAACTTTGCTGTTTAGCAAATGTTATATTTCTTAATTGTATTAGTAGTTATTTTGAAAAGTGATGAAAACCGTAAAGGAGTAATGCAAATTGTGCTTAGTAATAAATATGCAAAAAAAGACGTACTTGTAGTAGTCGGTTTTTTAACGAGAAAGAAAAAAAATAATTTGTATTTTGAATAAACTCTTGCAGAAAAGTCGTGAATAGCACTACTTTATTATATGCGTGTTATATGAACTTACCGGTAGTACCAATTATTTTAACAACTTCCGAGCATTCACGTTACGAGAATAAAGGGTTTTATAATTCTTGTTATTGCCCCACAACACAGGACGACATCGATCAAATTTTCAGACATTGTAACTTCCAATGCCAGGCGCAAACTACACTCGTTTCGCGCGAAAATATCAAATCGTCTGATCGCGTCCGCTTCGCTAAACCGCGCGTTGCCAACGCCACCTAGATACGAGGCCTGTGCGCTGCCTTCCAAGAGTAGTCACAACACAAGCAAACTATTTGTTTTACGTAATGCTTTGCAGAGTTTGGGGATACGTACAAGTTGCGTGTATTTCAGAATGTTCTTAATGTTATTTATGTGATTCTCCGTGCAGATTTTTGCTGCTATGAGACAAAATCCCTAATATGAATTATCCGATACCAATATCGGTAAGATATCTTACTAATAGTTCATAAATATCTTATACCAACACAAATTTGTTTGATAATCACATAAATAACTTTCAGAACAGTCTGAAACACACTGTGCAATTTTCATGTATTCCCAAACTCTGCACAATGCTACATAACATCCACATATACATAGATACTCTGAAAATCACATTTAAGTGCCTGTCAGAGGGTTCATTAACCACTTTCATGACTTTTCTCTACCGTTCCATTCTCTAATACCGCGCGGGAAGAAAGAACACCTAAATCGTTCCGTTTTCGATCTAATTTCTCTTATTTTATTGGGATGGTCATGACTCCCTAAGTAGGTGGGTGCTAGCAAATTATTTTCACATTCAGAAGTAAAAGTAGGCGATTGAAACTTCGCAAACAGATCACGCCGCAATGAATAACGTATTTTTTAAAATAATTTCCACCCCAATTCCCCAATTCGTGCAACATTTCCGTGACGCTTCCCCCCCCCCTCCCTCGTAACGTCATAAAACAAAACGAGCTGCCCTTCTCTGAACCTTCTCAATGTCTTCCGTCGGTCCCACCTGGTGAGGGTCCCACAAGGGGCAACAGTACTCCAAGAGAGGACACACAAGTGTGATGTAGGCAGTCTCTTTGTTGGAGCTGGTGTTTCTTCGAAGCGTTCTGCCAATGAAACGTAACCTTTGGTTCGCCTTCCCCACAATTTTTTCTGTGTGTTCTCTCCAGTCAAAGTTGTTCGTAATTGTAATTCCTAGGTATTTAGTAGAATTTACAACCTTAAGGTTTGACTGATTTATCGCTTAATTGAAGTTCAGCGGATTTCTTTTAGTGGTCATGTGTATTACTTCACACTATTCTTTATTTAGTGTCAATTGCCAATTTTCGCTTCATGTAGAAATTTTGTCTAAATCGCTTTGCAGTTGCTTTTGATCCTCTGTCGACTTCACTAACCGATAAACGACAGCATCATCCGCGAACAGTCTATGGGAGCTATTCAGATTGTCTCCTAAATCGTTTATAAACACAATGGATAGTAGGGGACCTATAACGCTTCCATGGTGATCGCCAAATATCACTGTTTTACTCGATGACTTACCGTCAATTACAACGTACTGTGTCCTTTCTGATAATAAATCGTGAATCCAATCGCACAGTTGGGGAAATATTCCATAAGCACGCCATTTCATTAGAAGCCGCTTGTGGGGTACAGTGTCAAAAGCCTTCGGGAAATCGAGAAATATGGAATCGATTTGAGATCCCTTGTCGATGGCACTTATCACTTCATGTGAATAAAGGGCAATCTGTGTTTCGCAAGAGCGATACTTTCTGAATCCGTGTTGACTATTGGTTAATAGGTCGTTCTCTTCGAGGTAGTTCATAATGTTCGAACAAGGAATATGTTCCAAAATCCTATTGCAAATCGACGTCAATGAGATTGACCTGTAATTTTGCGGATCACTCCTATTGCCTTTCTTGAATATTGGAATAACTTGGGCAACTTTCCAGTCATTGGGTACGGATCTTTCGCCAAGTGATCGGTTGTAAATGATAGCTAAGTACGGAGCTGTTGCATCAGCATACTCTGAGAGGAATCTAGTTGGTATACAATACAACCCGGAAGATTTGTTATTGTTTAGCGACGTAAGTTGTTTTACTATTCCAGGATCATCTGCCTCTAAGTTTCGCATGGTGGCAGCTGTTCTTGGATTGAATTCTGGGGTGTTCACTTCGTCTTCTTTGGTGAACGAATTTCGGAAAGCTGTGTTTAGTAATGGCATCGATCAGATTTTCAGACATTGTAACTTCAAATGCCAGGCGCAAACCGCGCTCGCTTCGCGCGAAAATATCAGAGCGTATGATCGCGTCCGCTTCGCTAAATCGCGCGTTGCACGCGGTCCCGGCGCGGACGCGTTCAAGATTCCGGGCGGTCGCCACGCCGCGTTCACAACAGTTGGCTCACCTAGGCAGTGTTGCCAGATGTAGGGAATTTTCCCTACACGTAGGTACTTACAAACGTTAAAATCATGTGGGGCATTATCATCCAAAAGCCTCCATTGCGTAGGTACTTTGGTAAAATTTTACAATCGCCAACACAGGCGTAGCGGGTAATGTTGTCAACAGAACAGTTTTCAGCATGCGGGAATGAAGCTGACCAATTGTTGCAAAGTTTGAAGTAGCCAATGATATTTTCGACGCATAGTTGTTTTCTGTTCATAGTAAACAATATGAATTTGAAAACTTAGTCTCAGACACATTAAAATTGATGCGAAATATGATTTGAATGTATATCAGTGGAATGGGGAGTCGGTTTGGAAATAGTGTTAGAAATAGTCGCCGGCCGTGGTGGCCGAGCGCTCTGCGGCGCGCCAGTCACGTTCTGCAGGGCCACTACGGTCAGTGGTTCGAATCCCCCCTCGGGCATGGGATATTTGTGCCGTCCTCACTATTAGCTAGTTCATAAGTAGAGGCTGTGGCTAAGCCATGTCTCCACCATATCCTTTCTTCCAGGAGTACTAGACTTGCATGGTTTGCAGGAGAGCTTCTGAGAAGTTTGGGAAGTCGGAGACGAGGTACTGGCGGAAGTTGTGAGGCGGTATCGTGAGTCGTGTCGGGATAGCACAGTCGGTAGTGCGCTTGTCCGCGAAAGGCAAAGGTCCCAGGTTCGAGTCCCGGTTCCGGCATACAATTTTAATCTGCCAGGAAGTTTCAGTTCATAAGTAGTTTGTAAGTTTAGGGACTGATGACCTCGTAATTAAGACAAATAAGCTCTACAAACATTTGAACACTTTTGAGAAAATGTCAGCACAAGAAAAATTCATTGTTTCTAGTAAGAAAAGACGTTTTATTACCTTGACTAGACTGTTATTTATTTACGTCAGAACGATATACTAGTTAGTACTTTTAAGTGACAAGATGCTGACAAGAAAACGCTAAAACATTTGCGACAGCCAACGTTAAGTTGTAATGAACAAAGCGCTAGATATTCGTCCTCAACATATTATTACTCTTTGAAAATCGAATCATGTAGAGTGACGGACTTCGTTTTTTGTGCTGACTGTGAACTAAATAATTTCTGCTGTTCCTACTCTATGATTGATAGTATCTCAATGTATTCCTTGTGCGGTCAGTAAATCAGTTATACTCGTGTAAAAGTGCACTCGGAATTAGTGGCATATTTGGGGAAGATAATTAATGCTGTTCCTCTGTATGGTTAACAGGTTCTTCATGTACCCTGGTCCGATCGATAAATCAGTAATCCTCTTGTAACAGAGTACTTGGAATTCGCGGCATAATCTACACTTGACTCCATCAGTCAGTAACAATCAGCCACTGGAAAAACATATCTAGCAAGTGAAGCATTATGCCCAATAATTATTTTAAAGTTTTTCAAAATTGTAACATGTCACATTAATCAGCTGGTTAACCTCGGCTGGCCGGACTCCTGGATTCTGCCTCTCCCAGACCCAAATCCTAGCTGCGATCCTGATGTAGCGGCGTTAATGAGGTGGTAGAGAGAAAGTAGGGAAAACGTAGGTACTTTTCTTGTGAGACTTTAGGTATTTTCTCTCTCTGTCATCTAGCAACACTGCAGCTAGGACGCTGCCTTACAGGTACTCCAGGAGTAGTTCCCTGCAGCGGGCGTGGACCCTACCAGCGTACGGAGCGTCCGTCACCTGAGCAGCTCAGGCCCGTCACCAACAGTGAGGCCAGCGCTAGCGGTGAAGGCGAAGGTGGCGCCGAGGCGGACGTCGACGACGCGGGGTCTGCCCGGCGCGTGGAGGGCGTCGAGACGAGGCTGCACGTCTGGGAGCAACAGCAACAGCAGCCGCTCACCATCGCCGCAGAAGACCTCAAGCTCGGTGAGCACCTTTCTCATGACTCCAAAAATGTCTCAAATGTTCAAATGTTTGTCTATCTTATGGCACTGATGACTACGGGGTCATCAGTCCCTAAACTTACAAACTACTTATCAACTAGCTAACACTAAGGACGGCACAAATATCCATGCCCGAGGGGGGATTCGAACCCCCGACCATAGTGGCCGTGCAGACCGTGACTGACAGCACACACGATTATTTTTCAGCAGCGGAGCAAATTGAATTATCGAATACATGTATCTTATCTATAAAAATGGATGTGTGTATGTATGTTCCGTATAGACTACAAGTCAGCTGCAGCAATTTTGATGAAATATTCCGGAAATCTTCCGATTATATATAGATGTGGCGTCTGTTGCGAGAGAACAGACGACACTTCTGATCCTGCAGTTGTTATTATTAATATTCATAGAATATATGACATCAACTGCGATTGGGCAAAGCTGAAAATGTATACCCAGCCGGGATTCGAACCCGGGTCTCCTGCTTTCTAGGCAGTTTCGCTGATCCCTACACCACTGGAGACACAGTGATCACCGCAACTGCAAGGACTACCTAAGCACGCCTCCCGTCAGAAACAAATTCCCAGCTTCACCCTGCCCACAGTACTCAAACTCGTAGTTTAACTAATTCCCGTAAGAGTAAGGGCTTCAAACTTTGCCCACCCCTCCCCACTAACGATAGGATCATTGCCCGTCACCGGCATTTATATATATACATGTGGCGTCTGTTGCAAGAGAACAGACGACACTTCTGATCCTGCAGTTGTTATCTTTCGATTAACCCAATGGGTGATGCTTGGCACGCGTAGACCGGATGGTTTGCATTGGTTGTTTCAACTTCCAAATATAAATTTTCATAGATTTAGCTTTAAAAACGCTTTTCTAATCAAGTATTTTGATACAACTTGCCACTCCCTATTGCACCTTTGTTGGCATAATTCAAAACATCCCGAAACGCATTTATTATTATTATTATTATTATTATCACTTTTCTAGTATCAAAATAGTCTTAGTAGCACCCTCAAAACTTTTTCCCTTATTTCACCCGCTTAATGGTTGAATTTCCAAAAATATCGAAACACATGCTTTTAAAATTCCAATCAGAAATCTAAATCGGAAGTTTTGTATTTCTTCTTCAAAATTGCATGAATAGCGACGTATTTTCAAAAAAACCGTTCATCCACTATTTCACCCCCTTATGGATGGGAATATCGATAAATCGCCGTTGCATACAGTGTAAGATAAACAACATCTATAAATTTCAAGTTTCTATCGTCTATAGCTTCACTTTTAGCGCCGTTTTCTGTATAGTGCCAAAAGTCATCGCTGGTCTTCGGTGCGAATTTTATATAAGCCGACGACTTTCAACGACTATATCAACCACCCTCTTATAGCTATCGACACGGAACTGCTAATCCAGTTGTCAGTATTTTGATCCTAAGAACTACAGTTGTCTTTCCAGTGTTTATATTGAGATCATTGGTGTATTACCAGTGTAGTTAATGCTCAGTTAAAGTATTCTGTTTTTCCCAGTGTTTTATCTTTGAGCATTTGTTGATCGTCCTATAGCTCCACATTTTACGGATTTTTGTTCGCCACACTCACCCACCATCACAAACCGCGGCCAAAACACCATAGTGCACACCGTGAACCTAAAGGCTACTCTCATGTATAACCTCCGTTCGTCTGCAGTGAATACTTTTGGCTACCAAGTGAAATATACGGACACACGTCCCACGTTCCATTTTCATATATGTATATTGACAAGCTGCAAGTATCCGGCTTTGCCCGAGTTTAAATAAGGTTTTCTGTACTCTCCCCCTGCACCGAAAGAAATTTTATGTAGACAATAACCTTCATCTAGTTTTCAAAATCAAGTGTACAAAATTTCATCAAGATCGGAGCAAAACTATGGATTTTTTCGAAATCCATAAGTACCCTCCACCAAGCGCTGAACGAAATTTTATTCCTCTTGTTTTGAAGGTCAATTGTGCAAAATATCATGAAGATCAGTGCGAAGATATAGATTTACACGGACACATTGAAAAAGCACTTTCAATTTTTCTCTAATTTTCCGGTTGGTTTCCAAAAATGGAACGAATCCTTTTTAAGAACCTCCCCCATGTAATTTTGTGCACGTGTACCCAATTTCACGTTATTTGGTTGTCTGTATCTTGAGTTATAAGACGACAGACAGACAACAAACGCGTCTTATAACTATAGAGATACGTAAAGCTTTACTCCAGCATTTGGAACGTCAGTAACCCCGCTAGTGGAGAAAACCCAACCGCCGTAATTGTGTAACTGTAGTGTTGCCGCTTGTTGCACTAATGTCGCTTCCGTGGCTATTACTGTTGAGTATTTGCAGTGAACATATAAGTTTATGAATTACGACAGCACCCGATAACGATCCGAAATCTCGTATGTGCTCTCTCAACTGGAGTAGCAGTGACTGTAATTTTTATTTTACTAGGCCCTACTGAACACATCGTGCGATGATAACTCCATGCACATAGTTCGTACACTGCTGACAGTAAACACGATTGACACAACACGCAAATATTTAGATGCCATACTGTTTCCGCTATCACTCTTACGAAACTTGCGTAAGGAAAGGAAGATGGATTGGTGATTGGGTTAATGAAATTTTTTGATTTGATAAGTAAACGTGTATTGTGTATAATAGTGGTTGTGTAACGTAACTGACCTGATCTTAAACTCGTTGTTAGCTTCGTTTAAACTCGTAAATATAATGTCAAGTGAATGTAATCAAATTCTGATTAATTTGCAAACCAATTAGTGTAATTAACAAAGCTATGGCCTGATCTGACAACTTCACAAAAGATTTCACTCACCTTCACCTTTCTTACAACCTCCTTTCGGAGACGTGAACACCACCACATAGATCGAAAAACAAAAACAAAAAACAAAAAAAGCAAAACAAAATTCGGACAATGGAACTTCGTGGAACTTTTAAAGAGGGAACCAAGCGTTTACCGCCGTAAGAAGAAAAACTGGCAGCGTTACCAACAGTTGAAATGTACACATCCAGCCGGTTGAAGCAGCACTGGTCAAAGAGATTAAAATTTCCTTCTATTTTAGTTCCTACTCGTGTTAAGAGTACGACACACTATTTTATAGTCTTAAACTGACTACGGTGCGAAAAAGACGGTTAAGTAAACATAATATTTACGGTAACTATTTTATTTTGACAGTGAGTTGTTCTCAAAACGAGTCGTGCTAAGCATGTAAATATACGTAACTCGTGCTGTGTTTCATGATCCCTTCAATGCAAAGTTAATCAAAAGGTCTCTTAAATTTTTAAAAGAATTTTCGGAATTTCGTACGTGCTTTCTTCAACGAATAGGCAACGATATTGCATACTTTGCGTATGTAGTGGCTTATCTCTTTGAAGCAAGGTTCTTAAACGTTTGGAGTCGGTAAGAAGCATTTCCTCTGCCTCGGTTCAAAGTAGTGGGAACTTTCCATTGGCTAAATCGAACATTTTACCGCCAGTCAGATTCCAATGGAATTGTGCGAAAGTGCAGTTTGAACCAAGGAGGTTAAATTATTTTAACCTCCTTGGTTTGAACGCTTCGCCGATTACGATCGTATCTCGAACGAACCTAAAACTTTCCAATGTTTCTTTCATAAATCCATTTGACAATTTACAGTTTGTCTATTTTGTACATATTTAAGAAAGAGTTTTAGCCGGTACGCTAATAGATAGTTTGAATTGTCTTTGGTCTGAGAGGAGATGTTTTATGCAACTATCGATTTTTGAATTTTCACGATAAGTAAAACATTTTACATGATTAAACAAGACAACATAAATAAATACAACTAGTAAAAAATTAAATTTACAAAACATTTATTAAAAAAAAATAAACATGGACAAATACGATACACATTATGAATGAAATACACAAGATAACAGTGAGATATTCTGCAAATTTATTGGTTTACGAACCGGTTTTCGGCTGTTAGGCCATCATCAGGAAAACATTACAAGTTTAAGTTACAAAGATCTTAACTTGCTAGATATATAACTTTCAAAGGAGACTAGTGTTTTGGTTTATAACTAACCTGCGGGAAATATTATAATTAAAGTTGTGGTGTAAATTCCTGACATTGATAAAATACGTGACAATATAATAGATTATTATGTTATCCTAAGAAATATAAAGTGAAACAATAGAAATTGGCTGAAAAATAGTGATCAAGACGTATCTATCTTAAAGAGGTCTAATGTCTAGAAACATAGAAGCATTGTGAATGTTAAAATTTTAACTGGTAAACTTGACCAAAAAAATTATCTTAAACAGGACCAATGTCTGGAACGTGGAAGCATGTGACAAAATCGAATGAAACGTATGTAAATATATGTTAAAATTTTTCAATCGGTTAAATTAAATTATGGTTACTAGTAAAATAAGACATTAAACTGTAATGACATAAGCAGCCAAAACAGTTGTGATTACACAAGATTTTTATAACTAGTAAAATAAGGCATTACAATTTATATCTGGTAAGCAGCCAAACAGTTCTGTTTACACAAGGTTGTTTATAACATGGCTATGAAACAGTAGTAGGGGTATGAAACAAGTGGGTAGGAGATGGTAGTTTACATTGTCTGCACAGGGTTATGATTAGGTTCTGCAGACAGAAGTGGTGAGTATGGAAATTGTGTTTGATCATTCAGTATCAGCTTTGGGGAAGTGTACATATGTCTTAATTTCCAGTATTTCAAAGTAGTTCATTTTCCTTCCTTTTTGTACATGATGTAGGACTTCATGTGTTACATTATAGCTGTGGCTTTCTTTTAGCAGGTGGTCTGCAAATGTAGAATTTCCTTGCCTAAGTTTCCATATTCTGTGGTGTCCCTTTAGTCTAGTACAAATTGCTCTGCCTGACTGTGCAATGTAGAATTTCCCGCAGTTGCAAGTAATATTGTGTATTCCATTCTTTTCCAAGGCTGGTAAAGACAACCCTCGAGCCTTGGAATACAATCAGTGAATACAATATATATTATACTGAAGAGATGACAAGTCATTACGTTTACATAGAACACACACATATTGAACTGTACATCAACAAAGAGGTGACATTTATGCAACATAAAAATTATGTAGACATTTCACACATTTTAAATGAATATATTTCTCAAAATATAGTTTTCATTCACTTAACCCTCTCATGCGTCGCGTCTTCAAATGAGGACATTTAAATCTTGTCTCATTTCTGTCATCTTTTACATCTGAGGTGACCGTGAAAGCACAGGTACCTCAAATGAGGACTAATAATGAATGCTAGAATGTCTCCTAGACAGCAGTGTTAGTAGTTAGGCTAACAAAGAAATGGAAAGTATAGATTATAAGAATGAGTAGAGACATGCATTCAGATGAAAGCGCATTGTTGTCTGTACATCGAAAAAAAAGAGCTGGTCATTCTGTAGCCAACGAATTACGCTTCGATGGGATATAAAACTGGCCAGCCAAATCAGATGATCCCAATGCCAAGACGTGCCATGATCGTGACTGCCAACGGAAAATACGTTTCATTTGAGAAAAGTGTAAACTTGCTGTGTGCTCTGATTGCCTGAAACAATTTCATTGTACGAAAAATACAAAATAGTGTACACTCTTCATGTATTCTTTGATATTATTAATAGATGTTCCATGTTAAATGTAGTAGTTTTCGTACTCACTATACCCATTTGAGGACACCTTCCTATTCGTCTATGAAACTATTTTTTTTTAAGATAAATTATGATGAGTTCTGCACAAGATAGGTCTTAAGTTACCAAATAATGTATCAGAAATTTTGTTCATAGGCGGGTTGATAATTCGCGCATGAGAGGGTTAACATGTAAGGGCTACCTTACACTTGTAACCCACAGAACGTAAAGGTTACTAGAGTGGGCTACTGTTGGCAGAGCTGTCTTTCGAGGTGGAGCTGCAGCTGGGGCAGCGCCGGCTGTCTGGGGAGGGCAGGGAGGACGACCACGACCACCACCAGCCGCCACAGGGCCGCGCCACGCTGGTCGCCTGCAGGGACGCCTGTGTGCAGGTGAGCGCTCCTCTCCAATAAAACATCTATGTTACTCTATTTATTATTATTATTTATTCTTTTAACTCCTGATGTGGAGCTTAGGGCTGCAACAAAGGATGGCCATCGTGTTCTGTCTTGTACCAGTAATTCCACTTCTTGCTGTTGACCTTCTGCTTCAGCTGATCGTCTCCACGTCACTTTGAGCCTGCCTCGTCTTCGTCGCCCTAGCGGAATCCAGCGAAGTGCTTCCTTCGCAATATGTTCATCATGTCTTCTGAATCTATGTCCTAACCATCTCTACTTCCTGCTTCTTATTTGCAGCTCAATTGGCTTCTGGCTGGTTCTTTCCCAGATTACTACGTTAGGGATCACATTTGGTCACCGTATCCCCAAGATGTTTCTGAGACATTTGTTGTTAAATGTCTGCAGTTTACATATTAGCTGCTTTGTCACTCTCAATGTTTCGCATCCAAATAGAAGCACAGATTTTATATTACTTTCACATATCCGTAATTTCGTCCTCAATGTTATTTCCTTTGATCTCCAGAAAAGACCTCCGACAGTATAATTAGAATAAAAATATGGAGCTTTCTGCAAACTTTTGGAATTCCCAACAAAACAATTTCTCTTGTCAAATGGATGTATAAAAACTACACGCGCCAGGTTGAACATCAAGGTCTGATTTCAGATCCAATAGCTGTGAAAGAAGGAGTTAAGCAAGGCTGCATGCTCTCACCCATACTATTTAACATGGCACTGAATCTTGTAATGGCACAATCAATAGTTTGTATTTATTGTAAATTTATGTATTTTAAAAATTTTTGCATTCCAATGTGATTATAACGAGCAATATTCCATATTAGTAAAAAATGGTATAGTTATACAAAAATGTTGTAAAAATGTTACCTTGTGAATGTTAATCTTTGTTACATCAAGGCCGACTGTTGTAGCATTTCCAATTACATAATATGGAATACGATTTACATAAGTTGTTCTTAGTTGATCACCATTTTAAACAATTGCTCTTTTTGATCCTTTGTCCTCAAACAAAAGATTGTTTGGCAACCACTTCCCGTAGAGTCATTTATTGTCCCTACTTCCTACTACCCTCTGCCAGGCACTTAAATGTGATTTGCACAGTATCCCATTTAGATGTAGAATGGACAAAGTGAGTAGAATAAAATGGAGAAATGAAACACATCCAGAAGACCTAAATTTTGCAGATGATCTTTGCCTTCTATCCCACAGCCTCAAGGACATGCTTTACATGTTAGAATATACATGTCATAGTCGACTAGATTACACTCTACCAAATTCTGAAAATATCAGGGGTAAAATATAGGAAGCGAAGAGTTATATTCAACCTATACAAAAACCAGACAGCGGTTATTAGAGTCGAAGGGCAAGAAAGGGACGCAGAGGTTGGGAAGGGAGTAAAACATGGTTGTAGCCTTTCCCAAATGTTGTTCAATCTGTACATTGGGTAGGCAGTGAAGGAATGGAAGGAGAAATTTGGAGTGGGCATTAAAATGCAGGGAGAAGAAATAAAAACATTGCGGTTTGCCGATGACATAGTGATTCTGTCAGAGACCGCAAAATATCTGGAAGAGCAACTGAATGGAATGGACAGTGCTTGAAAGGAAGATATAAGATGAACATTAACAAGAGCAAAACGAAGGTAATGGGATGCAATGTCAGAAAATCAGGCGATGCTGAAGGAATTAGATTAGGTAATGAGGCAATAAAAGTACTAGATGAATTTTGTTATTTGGGTAGCAAGATAACGTCTGATGGCCGAAGTAAAGAAGATATAAAATGCAGAATGGCTATGGGAAGAAAAGCGTTTCTAAAGACGCGAAACTTGTTGACATCCAATATTAATTTAAATGTTAGGAAGTCCTTTCTGAAAGCATTTGTTTGGAGTACAGCATTGTATGCGAGTGGAACGTGGAAGATTAGGAGTTCAGATAAAAAGATGATAGAAGCTTTTGAAATGTGGTTCTGCAGACGAATGATGAAAATTAGATGGGTAGATCACGTAACTAATGATGAGGTGCTTAACCGAATCGGGGAGAAAAGGAGCGTCTGGCAAATGCTGCCTAAGAGAAGGGATAGGTTGGTAGGACACATTCTGAGACATCAAGGAATTGTCAACTTAGCATTAGACGGAACTGTGTAGGGTAAAAATCGTAGAGGGAGACCGAGGGGCGAATATAGTAAGCAGATTCAAAAGGCTGTAGGTTGAGGTTCGAGTCCTCCCTGGTGCTTGGGCGTGTGTGTTTGTCCTTAGGTTAGCTTACCTAAGCTTAAGTAGTTTGTAAGCTACGGACTGATGACCACGCAGTTTGGTCCGATAGATTTACAAACATTTGAACATTTGGATTGAGGTTGCCGAACGTATTCTCAGATGAAGAGACTTGCACATGACAGGGTAGCGTGGAGAGCTGCATCAAACCAGTCTGCGGACTGAAGACCACAACAACAACAGCTGACTTATCTCCCCCCCCCCCCCCAAATAAATAAATAAATAAATCTGGCCTACAGCAGGAGACGGAAAATACGGAATTCCCCCACTCTCTCACTTGGCGAATGAAGCTAACCGGAGCAAGCTTCAGTATTGTGAGAATAATTCAGAATTTTGGTTGCGACCTTCCTAAATGTGAACCACTGCCCCGGACCCCATTTACAACAAACAGACCCCCAAATTATTTTTCCGTTTACGTGGACCCCTTCCAGGTTGGAATAGACCCGTGGGGTCTATATAGACCACTTTGGGAACCACTGCTCCAATATGTCCAAGACATTACAGATAACGGAGAAGCAATGAATTAAAATTTGTGATGCGGCCGGGAATCGAACCCGGACCTCCATACTTACGAGTTCAACAGAGCGTCTACTTAAAAGTGCCTTAGAATGTTTTATTACTGTTGTAGGTTACGGAAGAAGAGCTATCACAGTACATGGGAGAGGAAGACATGGACCATCCACTGCGGGTTCTCAGCCAAGAAAACATGACCGTTGTCTCCACATTCGCTGGTAAGTACTGCTCTCATCACAGCGACAGACTATACATTTAAAGGTTGCTCACAAACAGAGCATGTTGAATGGTAGTATGTGCTGAGGAAAAAATCGCATTTTAGGTTTCTAATTTTATAAGTTTTTGCAAAAATTTTGGACCAAAATAATAAAAAATTAATTACTAAGAGTGTCTGAAATCCTTGTAGGGAAAATAAAATTTAGGTAGTGGCGGGTTCCGAACCAGTGACCTTCAGCGTCACAGTACAACGCCTTGCCCACTACGCTACAGCTAACAGTTACGAATTGTGTTATTTAATCTCATACTATTGATAGTTGTTGTTAACTGATGTTAATATGGTATTTGTAGACACTAGATTATCATTTATCGTGCGAAGAACGACGTCTTTTTGTTAATTCATCAGTGCGCCCTTCCTTTGAAATGACAACGTCTAAGTTACAATAAGAAAATCATCAAATACGCAACGCAAGATGGCGTATGCCACAGAGAGTTCTGGGCGAGAAATGTCACGTGACATCTGTGAACGGCTGGTTTTCGTTAATTCAATGGAGGGTGTCAAAACTCCTTTATTTTTGCAAATATCTCTGAAATGATACGAGATATGAGAAAAACACAAGAGAGTAAAGTTGTAGAGAATTTTCTCCACTACATATTCGGTTATTCAATTTTCGTGTCAGATGAATGGTTAAGCCGTTTTTTTCATTTAAATTTCGAGCTGTCAAAAGACGATTGCAAAGGCCCACATTTAGTGTTACTACCGTAACCTAAAGAGGGCCAAAACTGTTGTCAAATAATTGCGATAGATGGCACCTGTTCCAAATTAATTAGCATTGAAGTTAACCAAACAAGTCATTGTGTGGGCAACACCAAACAACCTGCTTGAAGCAGGTTTGTCGCTGTTCAACTACAAACGAACAAACAAATATGGCGGCGCACGAGACTGAGGGTGCTAGAACATTATCACCGTCCAACATCTAGAGTTTGTACCGTTCTCTTTTTCGGTTGATGGAAACCAAACAGAGAAGACATTTGGAGACACACTGATCAATGGTATGCAGATCAGTAACAATTCAGACGACAATGGCTGCCTCACACAGTAAAGTCGGTTAGCAATGTTGGCTGAAGCCAGAAAACAAATGACTGCCAGAGGATTTGAGCCTAGTACTAGAAACAAATCTAGACAAGGAAGAACTCCGTCTCCTAAAAGCTAGAACACAGTACCTACAGCGCACTCTCAGTGACGCTGGTGCTGGAAACTCCACCCACCATCTTGCCAGGATTCAAACTTCCCACTCGAAACACAGTCAGCTGTCTACTCCATCCGCCATCTTGTTTTTAACAGTTCAGACAGTAACAGTGAACACTGCTTCACTACCCTACCAACAGATGTAAGTTGAGCATATTTCATTAGCAATCAAATAAAAACACAGATGACATTCACATAAAATTAAGTAGTAGACCTAACCATAAAAATAAAATAAAAATCGAATATTTCAACAGTATTCAGTTTTATACATAAGTCGCATACGGTTGCACATGACGAACTGTACACTAAGACCCACAGGGGTGATACAGAAAAACTAACCAATTCAACACATAAAACAAGGTATATATACCCATATAAAATTCTTGTACATGATTATAATTAACAAGATGAACCTGTAATAACTGTAGAAAATTAAAAATATTTATGTTCTTCAATTTTAAATTAATAATAATGACCCACTGAAGATGCTACAACTGTAGCGAAGCTGTAGCGACTCAATAAGCAGACATTCACACAATATACATTTATTGGTGAATTCAATAGTACAATAAATATGATGAAGTAACAAAATCTCCGTTTCTGGAGTACGGCAAAGTTCCTAGGTTGCACAAACTGACAAAATCTAAGTCCACTGAATGAATCTGGTAGCACTATCACAGGTCACACTACTGACAGGTGAGCAAAGTTCCTTACACTTCAAAGCGTCTTGTTATATGTTCATTAAGTGAAAGTGAAAGCTTGATGAAAGTTTGTTAAGTGAAAGTTTCCTATTCTTATTAAGTCTTTCTATTTAAATCAAGGAGTTTCTCTAATCATATGTGCGCAGTGGATCTAACAAACAAAATTAGGCCCTGTAAGTAAAACAATCTGTACTTCTGTGAACATTATTTCTGACAGTCAGATTCAGTGGCATGTAAGGACTGATTACTTTACTGGTACGTGAACATTTACATTTAAAAGGAAATCTTTTTCTCAAAAAACTTAACACGTACCATACAACAAAATCAAAAATGCCACAATCAGGAAAATGAGTGATAGGATAAGGTTGAGCTGAAATAAGAAAAATTAGTAATCATTAAGTAATTTATTGAATTAAAGAAACATACCTCTGTTGAGTCTTCTATATAATACAATGGGTTTTTACAATTCGGAGGGTGTATGCACGTATCCTCGCTAACAGAGAACATTTTGAACATTTCCTGTAACAAAGTGTTTGAAGTCATGTTGGTACGTTTTGTTGCTGTGTGTTTCCATTCCATGATTAATTTGATTTGAAGAGACGTAATAAAATGAGCTCTAACATGGAAACTAAGCGTTTCCGGACACATGTCCACATAACATGTTTTCTTTCTTTGTGTATGAGGAAAGTTTCCTGAAAGTTTATCCGTACCTTTTTGTAACACCCTGTATATATTCACTTATGAATTTGTTATTACCAGTCCCACCGAATTCAAAAGCAATAGCAGTGTACATAACTACAACACTAGGAGAAAGAATGATCTTCACTATTCATGGTTAAATCTAGCTTTGGCACAGAAAAGGGGTGAATTATGCTGCCACATAAGTCTTTGGTCACCTACCAAACAGCATCAAAAAGCCTGACAGATAGCTAACAAGCATTTAAAAATAAATTAAAAGAATTTCTGAATTGCAACGCCTACACTACAGATGGATTTTTAAATATAAATTAGTAAATCTGAAAAAAATAAACAAAAAACTAAAATAAAAATAAATTGTCTTCAGGTAAAATTCCCGGGCTGGTGGGCCGTTGTCCAGATGTAAAACTTCCTCCCGACGTTTCGTCTCCAACTGCGGGAAACATCTTCAATGGTCTTCCGGCTACTGCCACTGTGGTCCGAGTGGCTCTCGCATTTATAGAGGGCATAGAGGGCACCACCATACGTCACGTGATGCTGGCTTTGTAGCTATCTCTCGATTAAAAATAATCGATTGTCGTTTTGTTGATGCAGTGTCGACATCCATATTTTATCTTATTTCAGATCTTCTTCTTTCCTATTAAAATTATTCTGGTGTTTGTGGATGTCTATTGCTTCTCTATACATGCGTGTATGGTTCTGAGATGTCTAGCTAAAACACTCGTCTCTTTAAAATTTTATTTCATGATTTCCTTTTTGAAAAACATGTTCAGCCACTGCCGATTTTTCCGTGTGGTGCAGACGACAGTTCCTTTTATGTTCAGATATGTCAATGTTGACGCTTATTTTTGTTGTACCAATTTATACTTTACCACAGCTGCTAGGAATTTTATAAACCCCAGGTGTTGCTAGGGAGTGACGTGCGTCTTTTGCTGATCTCAAATATTCTTTGATGTTCTTCGTGGGTCTGTAGATGGTTTCGACGCCATGCTTGGCCAATACTTTCCCGATTCGATCAGTAATTCTGCTAATGTACAGCAGGAAAACTTTTCCAGATTGTTGTCGTTGTTGCTCAGAACTTCTGGATTCTTCTCTTCTTTGATGGAGATCTCGATCAGTTTCCTTGGCACCATATCCATTTTTCTTGAAGGCCGACCGTAAGTGATTTAGTTCATCCTCCAAGTAAACTAGCTCACAGATTTTGTTGGCGCTATCTACCAAGGTTTTAATGATACCTCTTATGGATGTCGACACTGCACCAACAAAAGGACAATTGATTATTTTAAATAGAGAATGACAACGTCATACAGAGATAGCTACAAAGTCAGCATCACGTGACGTACGGTGGTGCCCTCTATGGCCTCTATAAATGCGAGAGCCCCTCGGCCCACAGTAGCAGGAGTTCAAACTCCTTAATTCCCACCCCATGTTTTCCCCTAATCAGTGGGAAGTCATCTGCCGCGAGGCAGCTGAGTTCACAAGATGCGAGTGAAGAGACCCGCGCCCTAGTGGGGCACGTGGGAAAACAAACCGCTAGCTGTTGCTAGCAGCCTGGACTACTTATCTGCTGCAGGGCCAGCAAGTCTAGGTCATTCCACAAAGCCAGGCTACAACAAACATCATCAAGCCAGGAGAGAAGAGGAACAGCAACTATTTGCTTAGACTCTACAGACATCGGGCCAAGGACGAGGCCCGTCCATAAAAGCGTTAGCGGTAGCCCACAGTGGCAGTAGCCGGAAGACCCTTGAAGATGTCTCCCGCAGTTGGAGACGAAACGTCGGGAGGAAGTTTTACATCTGGACCACCGCCCAGCAGCCCGGAAATCTTACCTGACGACAACGCCGGATTTGTAAAGACACCTTTCATTAACCTGACACGTTCCACCTCATTACGAAGTGCCGTATGCATGATGTATGGAACAAGTACTATGCTTCAGTGACGAGGCGGCGGCTGTTGCAGACTCGGCGTCGGGCAGCTACTCGCTGGACGGGATGCGCGTGCACGGCCCGCGCTGCCGGCGCCCCTGGCGGTGGGGCTGGGAGTCTCCGGAGCGCGGCGCCCTCTGGAGGTCGCAGTCCGCCTCCGCCGCCGACCTGCGCCTCGCCCTGCGCAGACCCGCCGCTGCCGCTGCCGCTGCCGCTGCCGCCGACGACGCGGACGTCGACGACTGGGAGGGCAGCCTCGCCAGCGAGCCGCCGCCCCTCACAGGTCTGCCCTCGCTTTTTACTCAATAATCCATATACACAAAAGGCAACGTCCCGACTGATTGACTCATCATCGCCCAGCCCAAACCACTGAAGATAGAAATTTGTACAGGGTCATTACTTAATGCTTCCGGGCTGAGATGGCGTGGTCCATACATAAAACACAGGTTCTTACACTTACTTTGGATTATTCATTTTCTTTGAAGAACACAGAGACAGAAGCTTTGACCGTTTCAAAATGAGATGGCCTTTTTAGAATAATTTGTGAACAATCTCATGGTGATGGACATAGTTTAACACATTCCACACAGCTATGTATGTACCTCGACTGTGCAGGTGAACTGGCGATTTTTATGTAAAGTTAATGAATAACTGTATAGTAACTAAGAGCCAGAAAGGCAAATTTCTAACATTATTTGAAACTCCATCCTTTATAGATAAGGAAAAATGTAAGCATATATGTATGCTGCATCGGTAGAGGTGTATCAGCATTACAAAAAAATGAGAAACCTTCACATGGAAAAATTTTTGACATTTGATAACATGATTTCTGGTGTTTATAATAAAAAGTATTTGGTTCACAATAGGTTTTTTTATTCCATATTTTATGATATAAAAATATTACATATATGTTATACATAATTCACTTTCAAGTGGTAATCCTGAAAGCACTGAGGTACGCAGAGTCCTACGTTGAAGTCTTTGCACCACCGTCTGCTTTCCTTTCTTACCCGCATGCCAGTCTCTTTCTTCCATTTGTCGGAGCAATCTTTGCAGTACCGTGTAGTATTTATTTTGTTGGCAGTATGAGGTACTTTTTCTGGAAAATTACAACAAAAATTTCTGTTCAGGCTAGTGCTTGGTGTTGGCTCTACAGATCTAAAGCCTCCACCTTTTTCTACCAACGTCAAGCTAACGTTTTTCATGAAGTCCACAAGACAGATTTTCTGTTTACTGACGTCTTTGTACAAAATAAAACTGCTCACGACAGACATTAGGAAAACCTGGAAGAACAGTTTCTTCCACCACTTCATTGTTTTTCGTGCAAATGGTTAGTAACTGTACACGATCTACACCAGTCTTATTCTTATTGTAGTGAATTACAACGTCTGGTTTCATTACTGTTGTAATCCCATCTTTTGAACGTAGTGGGACGCCTTTTGTGGTAGCCTGATGTTTTGTAGAAAGGCAGTATACATCAGGCTTATTTTTCCACTTCAGCGCTAGAATGGGCCCATTCCTCAAAATGATCATTCCATTTTGCTTCAGTTTCTTTGTTTTGATGCTTGTTGGTAAGACTTTTCTGTCTTTCACGACAGTTGCGACAGCGAATGCATTTTATACAACTGATATACAGAGCACATCGACTGCTGCTTCATCTAGTGAACAAAATATGAAGTATAGCAGTTATCTTACAGCCGCCAGCCATGTTGTGCGGTGAAAAACACTTTCCGGCGACCGTAAAAGCGGTGCCCCGTCCACACGGCCGAAACTTGCGCGCCCATATGGCGTGCGGGCATAGTATTGAATGTGTTAATGTCACATAGAGCACAGAGGTTCTTACACTTTCTTTGGGATATTAATTGTCACTCTGTTGAAACGCATTAAACATATTTTACACAATATTGACAAAACGTAAAGTAATACGAAATTTTGAATGGTAGTGCCACACAGTGCTCCGTCCCACATACAACACTCTCCCCAACTTGGCATTACCTTTATCACGTTTCTCTTTTCTTGCTGAAGAGCTTCGATAACACCTCGCGGCTCGTTCTCAGAGAGGCGACTGCATCCTGGGATGGCAGCCATCACGCCGGATCTGATCCGAGGAGCTCGTCCAGCGCACCGCAGCCTGCCGTCGCAGAAGCGGACTGGCGCCCCTGCAAGTGGCGGGGTTGGCGGCCCTGGGGCGGCCTCAGTTGGCGGCCCTGAGTGCCCCTGGACGTTGCAGCGGCCGGACGGCGCGTCCAACCCCAGCGTGGCCGAGCGCGACCCTGCCAGCAGCGCGCATGCGCAGGCAGTCGCCGCGCACCGCGGGACACACCCTGCTGCAGGCTTGCCACACGCTGCGAGCACTCCTCATACTGTCAAAGGTACTCCGACTGGCTTCAAATGTTCAAATGTTTGTAGAACTTATGGGACTTAACTATGGGGTCATCAGTCCCTAAGCTTACAAACTACTTATGAATTAGCTAACACTAAGGACGGCACAAATATCCATGCCGGAGGGGGGATTCGAACCCCCGACCGTAGTGGCCGTGCAGACTGTGAATGGAGCGCCTCAGTCCCCTCGGCCACCGCGGCCGGCCCGTCTGGCTTCACCTAAACTAAAGTGTAAGAGAACAACTCACTAGGTAGAGTACAGGACAGAAGGGAGAACTAAAAAAAAAAGTTGGCAAAGTCATTATGAAACACTCGTGAAACTCTGAATGCTGCAGACAATATACCTGCATGTGGCTATGTAGACTTTCCCGGCGTATTAATTGATCAAATTCTTCACGGGTTTCCAGCCGGATCATTCTGTCATTTGACTTTATTGTAATTTTACCCAAAAGTTTTATCTCTATTGACAAGTAGAAAGAATGATTGCAGGTACTAATAGATGGGAACAATGGCAGGAGGATGTCCATAATGAGGAAAACAAAGAAAAACTGGGAACGAATATCGTAGATGAAGCGGTTAGAGCGAACAGACCGAGATGGTGGGCTCATGTTACACGCATGGGAGAAGCAAGATTACCTAAGAGACTCACGAGCTCGGCAGCAGAGGGTAAGAGTGTCAAGGTAGACCAAGAAGAAAGTACTTAGATTCGGTGCAGAATGATTTTGAAGTAAAGGGCATAACATCAGATGAGGCATCAATGTCAGCATTGAATAGAGGATCATGGAGGAATTTTATTAGAGGTACTATGCTCCAGACTGCACGCTGAAAGGCATAATCAGCCTCTAATGCTGATGATAATGATGATGACAACAATAATGATACTGGTCGCTGGACAATTACGACTTTTACGACTCCTGAAATAAAAGCCAGAAACAGTAAAAAAGGCCATCTAAAGATACTAGGACTCGGTTGATATAGTTACAAGTGTTGGAGCCCAGTTTCTAGTTACAACAATGAAGGCAGCCATCTTGACTCGTTTGTTACTGGTCACATTACATCAAGATTCATAATAGTAACCAAAAATGTTTTTTTTTTTCCTGGGCCACGTATTGTGACATGCTTCCCCCATAATAAAATAGACACCAGAACTAAAGATAAAGTAAAGAAGTTCAATAGTGCCTTTAGCCGCCTTAACTTGAATCAGTCAGTTCCCTCGACCCTACCTAAACCACAAAACTGAAGGAAGAAGAGGAGGGGCATGCCACAACCTCCACATTTCAAAGCTCTCGAAATTTCTCCTCAGGACGAGAGAACCGTGACAGTCCGCATTCACTCCCTCCCCAGTCCCCCCTCCTCCCCCCTGGATGCAGATGTTTTCTGAAATGCAGGTATATTGATCAAATTCTTCACGGGTTTCCAGACGGATCATTCTGTCATCTGAACACAATATTTCTGCGGTCCAACTGGCCGCCATCATCAGGTGAGGAAGCTAATCCGCTCTCGCCTTGACTGAGTAAAACTGTGGAACGGCTGGCTCTGTATACGCAACGAAAATACGAAGGCGCATACGCTGAGTACAGAGGGCGTGCGTTTACTCGTAGCTGCTGACACAACATGACGGCGGCGGCGAGAGGCTTACTCATCTGAAAGATTGTAAACATTAGCAGTGCACGCTGTTTATAGTGCATTCTTTCGTTCAAGAGTGTATTTATTACGTAAATTGATGTTGTGTACGGTGAGATCGCTGCGCTGGAGGATTTGTGTTTGAGATAACAACGTGTGATCTCTTTTTTACTGATAAAATGCCGTTTCGATATTCTGTGCCGAAAAGTAGAGGAAATTACGACTGTGGCCCAAAAGTTACCGTCTTTAAACGTCCGGAGAAGAAGAAATGGATATCAAGAATTCCCGGGATAACTTGGCTCCTTCTTCAAGTCAATGAGTAAGTTTTCGTTTTTGTTTAATCATATAAAAGAGTTTTAAGTCGTGACTGTTTACTGTTGGAATTGCGATTCATTTTATTTACGTAACCACCTCCATTAGCTCATTTTTCTCCGGACGTTTAAAGACGGTAACTTTTGGGCCACAGTCATAATTTCCTCTACATTTCGCCACAGAACAGCGAAACGGCATTTTGTCAGTAAAAAAGAGACCACGCGTTATTCTCACACATACAAATCGTCCAGTGTATCAAAATGTTCAAATGTTTGTAAATCTATCGGACCAAACTGCGTGGACATCAGTCCGTAGCTTACAAACTACTGAAACCTAGGTAAACTTACCTAAGGACAAACACGCACACCCATGTCCCAGGGAGGACTCGAACCTCCACAGTGAGCAACCGCGCGCTCCGTAGCGAGACGCTTTAGACCGCTCGGCTACTCCACCGCGGCTCCAGCGTATCAATCTCACCGTACACAACACCAATTTACGTAATAAATACATTCCTGAACGAAAGAATGCACTATAAACAGCGTGCACTGCTAATGTTTACAATCTTTCAGAGGACTCTAAGCCTCTCACCGCAGCCATGTTGTGACGTCGTGCGCAGGCTTTCTTTTATAGGGGGTGCCGCTTCGTGCAAGTCTTTCCATTGGACCCTACTTCAACGACTTGCGTGTCCCTAGCCTACCCCAGTTATCCGACTGGGGAAAGGGGACCTACAGCTTAACGTGGAATCCGAACCACCTATCGTTTTGGCGTGTCCTCACATTGTTAAGAGGTGAAGGATGTTTTAAAGTGCAGACTGAAAAAATCCGAGGTCCGACCACGTTTCGATCCCGCGACCCTTCGATATCCCGTCGAGCGCTTTACCCCAAGACCACCAAGCCCGACTTATCAAGGAATAAATACTGGTGTCCAAATCAAATGTTCAAATGTTTGTAGAACTTATGGGACTTAACTACGGGGTCATCAGTCCCTAAGCTTACAAACTACTTATCAACTAGCTAAGACTAAGGACGGCACAAATATCCATGCCCGAGGGGGGATTCGAACCCCCGACCGTAGTGGCCATGCAGACCGTGACTGAAGTGCCTCTGTCTCCTCGGCCACCGCGGCCGGCCACTGGTTTCGATCCACCCAAGAACCATTCTCAGGTGGCACCTGAAGAAGACTGTGACCCATGTCGAATTATCGTAAGAGAACGCCATCAACAGCTGGAAAAAGTCCCAATCATTCAATGAACAAATAGCCAAGAAAGATTGATGAATTACGATACGTATCTACATCTACATCTACATGGGATACCCTGCAAATCACATTTAAGTGCCTGGCAGAGGGTTCATCGAACCACCATTATACTACTTATTTCCCATTCCATTCTCGAATAGCGCGCGGGAAGAAAGAACACCTGAATCTCACCGTTCGAGCTCTGATTTCTCTTATTTTATTCTGATGATCATTTCTACCTATGTAAGTGGGCGTCAACAATATATTTTCGCATTCGGAGGAGAGTGTTGGCGACTGGAGTTTCGCAAGTAGCCCACGCTGCAGCGATAAGCGCCGTTGTTGTAATGATTCCCATCCCAGATCCTGTATCATTTCCGTAACGCTGTCTGCCCTATATCGTGACAATAGGAAACGAGCTGCCCTTCTTTGGACTCTTTCGATGTCCTCCGTTAAACCCACCTGATAAGTGTCTCACACTGGGCTGCAATACTCCAAAAATGGACGGACAAGCGTACTGTATGCAGTTTCTTTTGTAGTTCTGTTGCATGTTTTAAGGGTTCTACCAATAAAACGCAGTCTATGGTTCGCCTTTCCCACGATATTATCTACGTGTTCTTTCCAATTTAAGTCTGAAGTAATAGTAATTCCTAGGTATTTTGTGGAGTTCACGGACTTCACATTTGATTGATTTATCTTGTAAACAAAGTTTAACGGATTTCTTTTCGTAGCTCATGTGGACGACTTCACACTTCTCATTATTTAGAGTGAATTGCCAGTTTTTACACCATACTGATATCTTATTCAGATCGTTCTGCAGTTGGTTTTGATCCTCAGATGATTTTACTAGACGGTAAATGACGGCGTCATCTGCAAATAACCTAAGAGAGCTACTTAGATTTTCCCCTAAATCGTTTATGTAAATGAGTAACAGCAGAGGACGAATAACACTACCCTGTGGAACGCCCGATATCACCTTTATTTTAGTCGATGCCGTACCATCGATTACTACGAACTGTGTCCTCTCTGACAGGAAATCCCCCATCCAATCGCAAATATGGGGTGATATGCCATAACCACGTAGTTTTATTAAGAGCCCTTTGTCAGATACGGTGTCAAAAGCCTTCTGCAAATCAAGAAATACGGAATCGATTTGCGAACCCTTGTCGATAGCACCCATCACTTCGTGTGAATAGAGAGGTAGTTGTGTTTCGCATGAACGATATTTTCTAAATCCGTGTTGACCTTGGGTCAATAGATCGCTCTGTTATTTATTACATAATTGGCAGATCACGAGTACCCTGCATGCCACAATTTTTGGGAATATAGCAGTAATGTGAAATAAAAAGCAAGTGCGCACTTAATGCCTTGTAGCGGAGCTGTGAGGCTGGAGCAGAGTGTAGCTGAGACTGTGTCACTGTCCAGAGGACGCAGAGATGGAGCGGCGTGCCGCAGAGGATATATTTCAACTACGTTGGCAACAGAAACAAATGAAAGTGCTGTTTGAATAATCATATTTCACCATATTTGACTATCAGGGAAGAGATAACAGACAGTTGTTATTTGGCGCTATGGCAAACAAACGTGAAAGAAGCTCGAATTTTACAAGAAGTTAGTGCGAGTGTCTCGTGTCCTTAATAGAGAAATATGACACATTGAAATGTAAGAAAACCGACGCTACGACATGGAAGGAAAAGGAAGCGACATTGTGGCAAATGAATTAAATGCTGTACATGGAACATGTAGGACATCAAAAGTGCTTAGGACCTGGTACGGTGACATACTGCCAAGTGCCTAGTACCTTTGCGCAAGCAGTAACTTGCACATAGGCGAATGTGCACTGTTCCTGTAGATCGGAGGAAGAAATCTTATTTTAGGCGTTACACTAGGCGCAACAAGCATACGTAAAAACTGAATTAATACGTTTGCAGACATAAATAATGTATTCTGTATTCTATTGCGACAGATAACTTACAAAATACGTAAATATATGTTGGACTATTTAGATGGTCGTTGAGTTTTTCATGCAGCGTTTCCAAAGTGGCTTTTCGAAGACGAAATCCGGTAACAAATTCTGCATCATTCCAGCATTCAAAATGATTTGGACGAACATAAATACGTCTAGGACGCCATATGACCTCTAGATCGTCTAAAATATTGACATCGTCGTAATTGTCAACCAAATCGTATTCCAGCCATTTTTATCATACCGATTCTCACTTAACTAGTCGTTACCCGTAAGTTTGTATTTTGATATCGCAACAATAATTTTAATGTTATGTTACATACCTACAATATATCAAACTTATCTAATGGCTACAGACATGGATAGGGCGAGAAAAATGATGATACAGTGTCCAATAAAGCTGCTTTCCACCCTAGTTTTTGATACATGTCTCAGTGCTTCTGTTATTTTGTTCGATAAATCTGTCTTTTTCACGTGAATATATTGCGTTATTTTAGGCGCTTTGGAATCCTGCCATTTTCATTCAGATTTCTCACTAAACTGGTCGTTAGCCGTGTAAAGAGCAGAATTCTACTCGTTAACTTAACGGCCAGTTTGAGGTCTTTTAACGTCGGGTTAACTCAAAACGAAACATCGACAAACGCATTTCTCTGCTAACGACAAGTTAAAATCTTAATCGGAACTTAACGAGACATTGACAAACCGGCCCTTAATGCCTTGTAGCGGAGCTGTGAGGCTGGAGCAGAGTGTAGCAGAGAATGTGTGGCTGTCCAGAGGACGCTGAGCTGGAGCGGCGAGCCGGAGAGCTGTTGCCCTCGTCCCGCCAGCGACCGGGTCCTGTACCGCCACCGCCGCCGCCGCCGCCACCGCCGCTGCTGCTACTACCAGCGTCGACCGCGGGGCTGCGCCGCGACCGTACGTGAGTCTCAAACCCAAGACGCTAGGACGACCCACTCTCCAGTATTTTAGCGCTATTTATTAATTTCTCGCGTCTACCTTATTTTTCGCCTGTTTCTCCCGTATATTTTGTCAGTATCAGTTGTTATAACCCGAAACTCGTTAGGTACAATCGAGAGCTGAAATTCCCTCATCAAATATTTCTAGAAAAATTCTTGTAATAATTGATACTTCTCTCGACTACTTAAGTCATTGTCACCAGCCCCTCCGCCAGGGTGCCCCAGGGCTTCATCCTCTCACCCCTCCTCTACCTCATTTACTGACATGCCGCAACTCCATCCTCCTGTCCATCTCCTTCAGTATGCTGACGACACCGCATTCCTAGCCCTCGCCCCCTCCATTAGTCGTTCCCAGCACCTTCTCCAATCTCCCAATTCTCCACTTGGGGTAACCAGTGGCTCCTGTCAATCCCACCAAATCCCAAGCAATCATTATACGTCAAACCATCCGATCCTTCTGTCACCACAACCTGTAGCTCACACTCAGTTACCATCCCATTGTCCAAACATCCACCCTCAAATACTGTAGCGTAACAAGTTACACTACATTCCCACTTACAGAGAAGAGAGCATGGATTCCTTGGGTTAATAAGTGTTTCGTGCTAAAAAGTCAGATATAGACAGAAGACTGTGCTACTTTTATTATTGACATTGTTGTATTGTGAGAGAGACACTATTAGAGACTGGAACTGAACATATTTTGTAACATGTGTCTCTGTATAATTATAAGTCGTTGATTATGGAATTGTATTCTGCAATACAATAAATCAGTACTGTCATTTGTTAATTACTCACTTTAATTTATTAGAAGAAGATTTGTATAATATTGAAAACACATTTTGTGCTACTCTCTCGTCCTGAACAACTTTCGATACGAGTGTCTGATGCCTGTAATATCAAGAAAAAGCTTCTACGTTGAGGAACAGACTAGCTGGGCCTCATTCTCCTAGAAGCAAACTCAACAACAGACATATACCAAGCAAGATGTAAGGACGTAAGTAATATATATTTTGTAGTGTCCTCAGAAGAAGAGATAACGGTCGTAACACTACAATTCCTTGGCTTCACTATGGATCGTTCCCTTTCCTGTAACCCTCATCTTCAAACAGTCCGTCAAAAAGTCTCCGCTGTCTCAACCTCCTCAAGCTCCTTTCCAGCCGGATATAGGGACTTAACCCCTACACAATCCTCTACACCTACCATTCCTTGACTCGGCTCGTCCTTTGCAGTTTCCATCCCCCTTGGATTTCCGCCTCCCACACTTACTATAAATCTCTCCAAATCCTAGAAAGCCACGCCCTTCACCTCGCTTACCGCATCTGCCTCTCTTCCCACATGCCAATTCTCTAAAATCTCATTCCTTTTCCGCACATTCTAAAGTTCCTTGAACATATCTGTATCCTATATACCAAATGCAAAATAGAATCGCATAACCCTCTGGTCTCTCCTCCTGCTGAACCGCAGACCACTGCCAAACCGATACCAGCCCTACCTCAATCTTCACACTCTCCAAATCCTCTTCCAGAGTAACTTTCGCCACCTCCCTCTCCCGGATAACGGCCTCTGCCCTGATATTTACTCATCCTATCCGCCCTAATCCCTAACCTCCCCATATACTATGTGTCCCCTCACAGTACCCACCTTTCCTCCTCCACTTGGATCTCGCTTTCCCTCCCCTCAGAATTCTTACGCCTTCCTTCCCTATGCTTTTCCCCTCCCACCCTGCCCCCCTACGCCTCCCCTCCTTCCCCACTCCCTCTGTGGGGTCTGCATAGCCTTTCAGTTATTAATGTGGTGTTTCGTCAGTGTGTCTATTGTCTGAGGATCCTACGGTGTCAGTCTCAGTGTATTTTAACATTGCAGCCGCCAACAATGGCAAAACATTGTGTAGCATACATGTGTTTTATTAGTGTCTTCATCCGTGTCACCGTCTCGAACTTTTACTCAAACTTTTATGTATTTTAGCCACTGTGGCACCATCTTAAAACTACCATCCTCTGTCTTAGAATCTATATGATATTGTAAAGTCTCATATTCATCTCCGTTCTTATAACTTTCATTCTCCTGTTTTATCGCCGTTTTGTTTTGTATGTATATTTCTTGCGAATTTGTGCAAACGCTTGGCTGGAATACAAGTCGCTGCCAGCCTTCCCCATTTGGGGTTTAAAAATAACAATAAAGAAAAACACTTAACTACTAATCATCGTAGGTCGCACCGCCCCTTCCTTCTGGCACCGAGACCTTTACCTTACTCTCCTGGAAACACCTCCTGTCTGTCAGAAAGCCCTTTCCCACCTCAACCTGCTCAATCTCCTCTCTGGCCAGAATGGAGACTAAACCCCTCCACCATCCTATATACCTACAATTCCCTCATGTGTCCTGTCCTGTGCAGTTTCCACTCAGACTGGGACTCCGCCTCCCCTGCCTATCACAAGTCCCTCCATATCCTTCAGCGCCACACCCTGTACCTCGCTTCCGCTTTCGCCTTCCTTCCCCCACGCGGATCCTATATCACCTTATTTCTTTTCTACACCTCCTCAAATACTTTGTGCATATCTGTACCCTCTACATTTCCCGTAAAATAGAATCCCGTCACCCACTGGTTTCTCCCCTCCTCTTGAATACTGGGACTCTGTCGCGCTGTTACAAATATATCCCTCCCTCCCTCCCTACACCTCCACACTCTTCATATTCTTTCCAAGTGTAACCTCCGTCAGCTTCCCCTCCCGGATGACACTCTCTGTCCCGACATCTATCCTTCCTACTAGCCCTAATCCTTCCTTGTATTTGATACGCTCCTCTGTCCTCCTTCCCTCCCTTTCCCTCCTTCGCTTGGCTCTCCCCTCCCTCCCCTCCCCCTGGAGTCTTTGTCTCCTCCCCTTCCCTCCTCCTCCCCCTCCCCCACTCCATCCTCTTCCCTCTGCCTTTCCCATCCGTACCTTGTCCCCTGCGGCGTCTTCGAACAGTATTTGTGCCAGTGTTTTATTTTCTAGTGTTTTGTGGTGTCTCGCCGTATTTTAAAACTCCAGCAACTGCCCTATCGGCACAACAAAGTGTTGCCATGTGTTTTAATCCCAGCTCGTCGCCTGTGAACTATGTTGACATCAGTATTCCGAAACATATTTATAGAGCACTGCAGGTGATTGCTAAACTTTACGTAACTTAAAGTTCACTGAAAACAGTACTCAAAAATGGTTCGAACCTAAGGCCACTATCCATGGTACGATCGAAAAATGCAAAGCTGTACCAGACATGATACATTATTTTTCATTAAAACCACAAGCACTTAATTGCGATAAAAGATCCCCTGATATTCAACCTAATATTGAGCTGAAAAGGCGTGGAGCGGAAGGCTCACGCCTTTCTCAAATAGTCATGACTACAAGTCCTGATCCTACCGAAACGTACTAAATTAGAGACTTCTCAAAATTTGTAAACATGCTATTATTTCCTTTAAATGCAAAGAGGACAAGAAACACATGTCCTTTGGTTGAACAACGACAACTCCTCCAAGCAAAAGAAATTACTTTTATCAAAAACAACATAAACTACAAAAATGAAGCTACAGTTCACTGGTGCAACCAAACACGTATTCCCAGAATTATTAACGAAACATTACATGCTGCATTATCTTCTCTTATGTACCTACTGATTTAATGAAACACAAAACAAACAAAGTAAAAGCATAAATCAAATGATAATCTAACCAAATGTGCATCCAAAGAAAATGTACAATAACTTTAGTAAAGCTACCTGGGAAACTTAACAGATATTTCTAGTATATAAAAGTTAACAATAAATCGTCTAATGGCTCCCAACTGACTTATCATGTAACCATAAAAGCGAACCATTCATCACCCTTATCTTCAATTAAATATACGAAAAGCAAACAATTAATTCAAAGCTACCGCAAATACTGGCAGATGACTTGCAAGATCAACCACAATCGTTATGCAATCATAGAAACAGAAATGGAACCATTCATTGACCAAGAAACATGAAACATCATCATTACAATGTGTCAACAGAAAATCATTTGCTCAATATCAGACATTTTAACATGCATTAATGGCACTTCATCATATCGAAAAGGTTTGAAAATCCAAACAGTATACTCCAAAACATGACAATTTGTCAAGGTAACATTATATTTCGTCGCAGGAACATGTCAGCAAAAGACAAACCGGATACACAAAATTAATGCACGGTAAAACACAAGACAAGGACAATATCAAGCATAAATATTCACAAAAAGTGTTCTACACAACACAACGTGACTGTATACCATAACAATATAACCAATAAAGTTCACCATTCCATGAACAATGATAAAGCTAATGCAGACACGACATGAATGTAACATCAAAACATTGTAACACATAAAACATGGACAAAAAACGAGTAACACATACCAAAAGACACTAAAAAAGCAGAGCAAACAAACAACAATAGACACTGATCGATTCTGAAGGAATCTATATCTCAGACTCAGCACTCAAATGTTAAAATCATCATCGCATATGTGATAGAGGTGTCAAACACTTAGGCAGAACAGCTGCCAGACTAAGCAAGGCAATAATTGACATTTGATACAACTCTTGACTCAGCAGTGTCACACGATTATCAACACCATAGTTGAAGCAACTAACAGAGTTAGTGAAAGGACTTTCTTCCAAAGGTACTTGGAGATAATACCTTAAATGAGGACCGTTTTAACAAAAACCAACAAACGCTATTTTTCAAATTTTACAAGACAGTAACATTTTAATTACAATCAATGTCTTCAGTTCAAAAAATTTCAAAAAAAAGTCGAGCTGATCATATATTTAGGCAGTTATTGATTCAGGAAAAATGTAAGTTTATCATTGAAGTCCTTTATTGAGAAAAATATGGCTGAAAATTACAAATTTTTCAAAACACAACATATCCACTCGATATGCTTGTGTCTGCTTTATTAAATGAGCTTTGTGTTATAAATATAAGTTCTATGCACTTAAATTCAAAGGCACTTATGTATGAGTCTGTTACATTTTCCAGTTAATATCGAGATAAGAAGTTAACAGTGTGTTAGTAAATTTACTTTTTGTTTTGACTTGAGACAAATGTGTTAGTAAATTAAATTTTTGTTTTAATTTAAGACATAAGAAAAGTTTCCACATTAACAAAATCTGTTTTTAACACCTTAAATCTATTATAAACAACATAGTCATATGTTTGAATGGCAAAGTAATAGTCCCTGTTTTAATACAATAATTATATATAATACTGAGTGAAATCCAAAGAAATTCTGAATCAGTCATCTTTAATGTAAAGGCTCTTCATAATACTGAATTTTGTCTTCAATATCATTAGAGAATTTTTGTATAGAACTCATTACTTTCTTCAGGAACCTTTTCAAAATGAAACATTAATTCCTTCACATCATTAGCTTTAGTTTTGCTTACATGATACACTGTTGGAAGTTGAGGCATTTTAAACATTATTGAAGCATTTCTCTTTCCAGGTTTCAGCACCTCAATTTCTATTGTTGAAGCAAAGTAGGTGTTTTGAAAACGCTGTTATACTCTGGCCATAGGTCTTCTTACATAGTGCAGTACTCTTGCTTCCAATATCTTAAAAAGGCAATTTAGGTTTCATTACACGTTTGGAGAAAGATTTCACATCGTCTTTACCCCTAACTTTAACTTTCCCAAAATTTCAGAATATTCTGAAGCCAGAATGATCGTTTCGTGTTTCCTTAGTTCTATTTCGATAATGCCAAGTACTCTGACAGGAGGCAAAAGCTATGGCCACGTATTGAAAAATAATGCTGAATTACTTCAAATACCTTCGACATTTCCATGTAACTCATATGCTTTGCAGTCATTGTAGAGTTTTTGTTTTAGGAGCCACAAGAATCGGAAAATAATAAGAGACTAAGATTTTTTGCTCCTTCTCTCATTAGATGTTGCTCTAGAGAATTTGAATAATCTCTCAGAGCAGATGCGATTTCATTTGCCCCTCGTCCTCAGTCAGTCTCAAGCCATGTGTAATTAACTATTTTGTGTGCTTTGCTTTGTGAATAACTTAAGATTGTAAGGCAAACTGTGGTCATCCTCTAGTTACTGGCATCTACCGGTTTTGCAGCAAGGTCCGTTCTCTCTGATACATAATCTACCTAACAACATTCTCATCTACACGAGTATCAACTCTCGCCCTCCCTATCGGCGCTATTAATTAAAATCAACATCATTTCCCTTAGCATTCCATTGCTGCAACCAAATCCAACATCCACCGCCAATTTCATACAGTGTGGGCAACATCATGGGACAACAACATCAGGCGTTCTCTGACCATATTGAATTCCAGTGTTAATGCTGGAAGGCGCCACAAACTTGTAAGTCATTTTTAGCCAGATGTCTGGATACTTTTACTCACACAGTGTGATAATAGCTTGCAGCTCTAATTAAATACGTTATAAAACATTGAGATTTGTGTTCACAAGTGTGAACAATAAAATATTTTTATCATTACGCTTCTTTAAGTGCTAGTTTTAATATCCAGGTGATATAGTATTCATAAGTTGAAGGTTTATTTTCGTGAAAAGAATTGCAACCAGCTGCAATTCAAAGTGTCATATAAACTTGCAAACCTTTTTAGGCCATATAACATAAAAATCTCCTCCTACACAGATAATAAATTACAAAATAAAATTATCCATAACAACAAACCCACTAGTGAATTGCACCATAAATCAGGCATATATAAACTGAAATTCTCCTGCTCTTGCATTTATGTTGGACAAACAGGAAGATCTTTTTCAACCCGTTACAAGGAACATATGGATGCTCTTAGACTAAAAAACTTAAGCAAATCCAGCTTTGCATCACACATAGCTCACTACGAACACCCAACTGGCGATATTAATGATCACCTTTCAATACTACATGTTGCTGATGAAGGGCTACATATGGATCTCCTTGAACAATTGGAGATATTCATCCATAAACTAAAATTACCCCACAAAATCCTGATTGAACAGACAGAGTCAGAACATAACTTCTTCTTTCAAAACTTCCAAGAGATTCTAGCACCTAGACAGTAAAAAAGATTTGCCCATATCCATTCATATGTCATGCACCTTTAGAAATGTCAATCAGCAAAATAATAAAAGTCCTGTTCTTGTTTAATCTGTTTATATTAGCATAACCACACTGTAAATATTTCACTCTTTCATATTTGTTTAATGTATCTCACTTGTTTCAATATGAATGTAACTAGATACTAGAAAAATTCAATATAATGTGTAAAATATAATTTTAATCCGCTACATACTCTTTATACATTCACAATGTCTCAACGCAAAGAACATTAATTACTGAAGTGCAACATCTACCACAGCCATCCTCTTTGCACCACACTCAGAGTTTATATTTTGTAATGTGTAACGCTAAGTGTAGTAAAAATGTTCTCATGTGTTATAAAACGTAAGTGCCCAATGCACATCTTAGTTACACCTACAATAAGAACACAGTAAGTACATAAAATTACAATACGTTTAATTCCGTTTTATTGTGTTCTCGCTTACTAAAGCTCAGTTATGTCACCAGAACCAACATGACAGCACAACCTACACTTAGCGGAAATGTTCCTGTAAAGTTATCCAATGATGATGAGCCTGCAGTGGCTCGAAAACTAGTTCTGGAGTAAATAAAAAAACTTCCAAAAAGGCAGCTGGTTGCAATTCTTTTCATGAAAATAAACCTTCAATTTACACTACAACTGTAGTTCGTGTCCAACGTGGATATTTTGAAAGTATTCATAAGGTTTCACAAAATGTGACTTAATTTCAACTTCTGATCTGTGTTCCTTATTCTGATTTCGAACTGTGGCCGCCATTCTTTAACGCCTGCTGATCGCGTGCTGTTGTAGAGCCTCGCCGGAGCCCGCAGCAGCAGCAGGTGCGCCTGCTGATGGTGACGTCATTCCTAGCTGGCGGCAGCGGCTGCGACTGGTGGCCAGCAAGCTGAGCTGCCACTGCGGCTGACGTCACGCCCTGGCGCCGCCGCGCGCCCACCGACCCAGCCATGACGTCACGGACTGCTCACTTAGCGACAGTGCATTCGACAGTTCAGAGTGAACAGCTCCGACCTAAGCCTAGCTCCAATTGTTACCAGTGACTTTTCGATATGCTCACGCGCCGTATACATAGACTCCCGAAACCAGATTTCGTAAGCCAGTTTCCTAATTATGTTTTTGGTTGATCATGTAAACACTCCTAAATCGATCAGGAAAATCCACTCCTTTAAATCGATTTTTCACTTCTACAATCGATTTTCGTGCCCGTATTAATGCCAGTGGCAGTGAATGGTATTGTTGCAGGCAGTGGCGGCTGGTGATAATGTGCTAATGTGCTGCAGCACACTGTAAATATATTACTAAAATTATGCCATTTCTCTTCTAATGCAAGCGAGAAATCGCTGTAAAATTACATCCTTTCTCTTGGAATACGAGCCAGATATCACAATAAAATTATGCCAATTCCCTTCCAATGCGTATTAGAATGCTAGTAATAAGGATGAAAACCCATTCTGGAGCGCTCTCGCCGCGATAGCTGGAAACCAGCTCCGTGTGCTGAAGTGGGATTCAGCCGCGCTGGTATGTGTGCAGAGAGGCGGCGCAGTCGTCTGTTCGCTAGTGCGCTTGCGCAGACGTGACGTCAGGCCTGGAGACTCATGTGTGCTGAGACCGACTGCAGCACCAGACCAATATCTCTCTACGCGCTGCGTGTAACGGCTGCGGAAGAATAGTATATGACGTATATTGCGGCATACAGAGTCAAATAGCGCGCTGGCTCAGGCGTCTTGCGCGTTGTCTCTCAAATCTACCTGTGTGAGGCTCGTATTCAAATACCTTCGAGTCTAAATTTTTAATTTCTATAAATAAAATTAATATTCTTTAAACGTTATATTTACTACCTGCAGCGCTGTTTTAGATTCCCCTAAAGGTCTTACTGCCAATACAGTATTAATTAATATTTAATTAAAGGCAATCATACAAAGGTTGACTTTTTTATTTTAGTATATTTTGTTTCCTGTTTATTTTTGTAATATTGTAGCACACTGGTCAAATTTTGTACGAGCCGCCACTGGTTGCAGGGTTGCACAACTTCCAGTTTTTAAAGCTATAAATATTCCCTTTACTTATATATTGTGTCGTTTAGGAACCCTAACCTGTAGCATGAAACACATTATAATCAACAACTGGTTGTGTTGTTGTTATGGTCTTCAGTCCAGAGACTGGTTTGATGCAACTCTCCACAATACCTTATACTGGGCAAGCCTCTTCATCTCTACATAAGAACGGCAACCTACATCTGTCTCAATCTGCTTACTGTATCCATCTCTTGGTCTTCCTCTGCGATTTTTACCCCACACAGTTCCCTCCAACGCTAAATTCACAGTTCCTTGATGTCTAAGAATGTGTCCTACCAATCTATCCCTTCTTTTAGTCAAGGTACGCCAGAAATTTCTTTTCTCCCCAATTCTGTTCAGTACCTCCTCATGAGTTACTAGATCCACCCACCTAATCTTCAGCATCCTTCAGTAGCACCACATTTCAAAAGCCTCAATCCTCTTCCTGTCCGCACTGTTTATCGTCCATGTCTCACTCCCATACAAGGCAACACTCCATACAAATGCTTTCAGAAAGGACTTCCTTAGGCTTAAATCAATATTCGATGTTAAAAAATTTCTCTTTTTCAAGAACGCTTTTCTACCCATTGCCATTCTGCATTTTATATCCTCCGTACTGCGACCAATCATTTGTTATTTTACTGCCCAAGTAACAAAACTCATCTACCTCCTTTATAGCTTCGTTACCTAATCTAATTCCTTCAGCATCTCCTGATTTTCAACTGGTTGTACAACGTCCTTTTGAATCGTAATGCACCGAAAACCGCTGCCTGTCCCATCACCAACTCAGTGGGTTTGCACTCCTGCTGCAACTCCCTGGGAGACACAGCTCGATCCACTATACCTGAGGCAGTGGATAGTCCAGGCCGGACCATTGCACCTCGTAACATGTGCACCAATGACGTCACAGGGACTTGCGTCCATCGTGCAAACTTCTGGCCAGAAGCAGTTTCCAGGTCTCCTAGGTGGCACCGCTCTAAAAGCCATTCCACACTGCACGTGGCGTGCGTATCTGGATGTACGCCACGCCGGCCATGCTAGCCACATAGCAATTCACACAGCTGCGATGCTATACCAGCCACTTTTTATGCCAGTTTGCAGAAAGGTGTCAACTCCAACGGTTCCGTGGTGTCAGTCTGGATTTCCATGTGATGACACCAGCAGCAGCGACAGTAGTGACGATGAGCTGGTTTTATTGTATTCTTTGGCTTCAACAAACGAGTGGGTGCATTCAATCAATAGTAAGAGGAAGAAGTATGGCGAATTTGCTGTGTGGTTCACTTAACAGATAGTTAAACTGTTTTCCTTGGGGATTTCAATAAAATAAATATTTTGGTTGTACCTTTCTTGGATTGTTTGTTATTTAATTTAAAAAAACCACACCATTATTTTATGAAAATACTGGGTATTATTATTTCAGTTTACTGAATTATTAGTTTCTTTGAAAATGTAATAATAAAAAAAAAACAAATATCATTAATAAATACGGTTAACATTTATGGTGACTGGACACTACATTTATCAATATTGCACATTTTAATAAAAAATTACAAACAAATTTATTTCTAAGATATTTAATAATATTACCGCAGAATATGTATGTACTTACTGACTTTTGATAATGCTTCGGCAATTTCATCGTACGATTTTTCCTTCAACGTAAAATCTCTGTAGACTTCTAAGGTAGAGTCCCAAATCACAGGATGAGTACGTACTTCTTCAATTAATTACTGTATTTTGAACCCACGAAGGTTACACTAACTGCTTGTAAATGATCCACAATAAACACAACAGCTCAGACAACAAAGATGACGTGTGTTGTGCACGAGGCTCGGTTTGCACACGGTCTGCCCTTCGCTCTGCGCATGCGCAGACTGAAAACGTACCCGTCACGTTTAGAAAACTCGCTCAGGGAGCGAACAGAAGCCACGCGTGTGCAGCGTAGCACGTAACCGTGGCCTGCAGTGTGAACAGCCTCATTTGATTACAAGGGAAGCGATATTTTTAAAAGTAGCTATCGGACGTTCGAACACGCACGCCATATGCAGTGTGGAATGGCCTTAAGGAGGACACTTCTCCCATGTTTCTCCCAGCATTGTTTCTCTATGATTATGCCATTCTGCTACCCACAGTTTTACTAAAACCACACTGATATTTCCACAGCAACCATAATAACATTGTTTCATTGAAAAAATTGCTTTTAGGGTAAAAATTCAAGGGAAATGTTTCCTCGTAAGCATACTTCATTTTCGTCAGTCATAAATAAAACATAGATTCAATGTAAACATTGTGACATTTGCAAAAGCGCCTAGACTAAGATATAGCGGTTCTTGGTTTTACTGCAGCCGTAATATTTATATTTATGAACTGTCTGAATATTAATTTTCAGAAACTTGCAAATAGAAGTTATGATGTTCCGTGTATTCCATGTATTGAGGTTTCTGTGTTTTGCTGCACTTAATACGTTCTGTACGGCGAGGGATAGCATGTGACATTATGTTTCAGTTAGTGGAGTGGGAATGAAAATGAATAGCGTAAATATTTTACAAGGTATAGACTTTCTCCAACTTTTTGGAGAGGTGAACCTTGTTGTCAAAAGGCTAAGCCGACCATTCGTAGTTTTAAATCTTATGCAAAATATTAATACTGGAAATCTACACTTAATTATATCCATTACTGATGTGAGGTCGTGGTTGTATGCTTAATTATTTTGTCAAGTAGGCTCAACCACATAGATCGTGTATAAAACACTAAAATATGACGCGTTTCAAGGGTCAAGCCCTCATCATCAGATAAAATAATATATATTTGTTTCGGGTTTTAAAGATTCTTGTATATTTTATCTGATGATGAGGGCTTGACCCTTGAAACGCGTCATATTTTAGTGTTTTATACACGATCTATGTGGTTGAGCCTACTTGACAAAATAAGTAAAATGGAAATCTACAGTTTAAAAGAGCATTTGAGATGAATATTTATAAAAACACTGATTGTTTACGTGGCTGTGAAATTAAGAATTCCTGAAACGGTATTTGGCGGGGCTCACTCGTGAACTATTACTTGTCTTGTTTACATTATTATAAATGAAGAAAAAAATTGATTTCTGCTAGCTCATTCCGTAACGGTAATTGTTTTTCTAGATTGTTAATAAATTGTAGCTTGCACTTTCCCACAGATGTTTTATTGTCATAGATATAACTCTAACTTTTAACAGAGTCGCAAATTGGATTCGAAAAAAATGAATTTCTTTATCTCCATACATCATGAATTCTGGAGACGTTTACATCATCACGAATGTCGAGAAGCCAGGCGCTGAGTTACTGAATTTTTTCCCTCAAATAAAAAAAGTAACACTGAAACTTCCGGTACCATCGGTCACCAATGGTTAACGTAGTCGTTTTTGAAACGTGCTTGGCTTTCAGAGTATTATTGTAACGAATTTCTTCTCTGCAGTAAAAGAGACTGAGTATGAATCTGTGTATTTAGCTAAAGAGAAATAGCGATTGTGCCGGCCGCGGTGGCCGCGGGGACTGAGGCGCTCCAGTCACGGTCTGCACGGCACTACGGTCGGGGGTTCGAATCCCCCCTCGGGCATGGATATTTGTGCCGTCCTTACGATTACCTAGTTCATAAGTAGTTTGTAAGTTTAGGGACTGATGACCACGTAGTTAAGTCCCATAAGCTTAACAAACATTTGAACATTTGAAATAGCGATTGTGTTGACTGAATCAAGAAATGAAACAGCTGTTTCCCAGTGCCATATTTGATCGGGCTAGCGAATCCACTTTAACATGTGAATACGACCTCCGAAACCGATCCACGGAATCCGCTTTACGTTTCAGGAACACTTGTTGCATTTCAACGTAGTGAATGATCTCTGGATACTTTTTGACAGAAAACTGCTTCAAAACGGACGTCAAGGGAGAAATAGCCGCTGGAGAAGGTAAAAGAATGTCCTACCCCAAGGCAGTGTCCTATAGTCAATTTTATATAATATCTTCACGAACGACCACCTATTAACGCTAATACGAGAAAGCTTATAAATGCCGATGACGCTGCCGTGGCTGCACAAGGATAAACGTTTGAAGTAGTGGAAGAGAAAGATTTAACCTTCTACTACTGAGAAAATGTCCTGAAGCCAAATCCCTGTAAAACTGAGGTCTGTGCCTTGCACCATAGAAATAAAAACGCAAAACAGCAACTGAAAGTGACATGACAGGGTCAGGAGTTGAAGCCTGATGATTCGCTGAAATATTTGGGTATCCGTGTAGGCAGGACTCTGACTTTCCGGAAGCACGTTTTTCGCTGTCGTGTTTACATATTACAGCCTGAAGCGGATTCCCTAGCCCACTTAATATGGCGACTGCAAAACAACCGTTGTAGTTAGAACAATCGCTATTTTTCCCTACTTAAATACATAGAGTCAAGTTCACTCTAATATTTTTACGTCTCTTTCACTGCAGAAAATGTCACTCTGTCCATGTTCCTAATAAGACGACTCAATCTGACAAGCCAGGAACGTTTCAAAAACGATTGCGTTTACATGGGCGCGAAAATCGATTGTGGAATTGAAAAACCGCTTTACAAAAGTGGATTTCCAGAATCGATTTTGAAGCGTTTACATGACCAATCAAAAGCGGATTTGGGAGATCGGTTTTGCGAAATCTGCTTATGGGAGGCCATGTAAACGTGGTGACAGGGGACTGAAGTTACGAACATGAAGAAATGGGGCTACAAGGAGAGTGACTCGTGTAAGTGTTGTGTAACACAAGAGTATCAACATCTGATGATGAGCACAAAATAGGCACAACTTGCAGAGTATCAGACCTTATCGCAGCAAATGACAAAGTCATTCATGTGGCTGATTATTGGATACCTGCTGTATAGTTAGTGACCCGGACACGTAAAATAATTACGCGTTGATTGAACAGCGTCACTACGTACACATCTAGTGACAAAAGTCACATACAGGGACATCACAAAGGACTAAAGGTAAAATGAATTAAAACTCCGTTAGCTCTTTTATACTCACTCTCATATATACCACACAGTCAAATGATCATCAGATATTGCTTACCTTGAAGTGCTACTACTGTCATCCTAATTTTGCATTGTCGCCCTCTGTAGCTCCATACTTAATTCAAGTATTATTGAAACCATTGGTTGCCAACCTATGGTCCGCAGAGCTAAACTATGGTCCGCGAAACATATGCAATTTTAAACGTTTATCTCTTTTGATTCATTAATTCCTTCTTATGTAGTCATTCAGTCTTACTGTGTGTCCAATATATTCATGTGTTCCCTAGTGTGAACGCTTTTTGAATTCCATCTTCTTGGGTAAAATCGCAAAATCATACAATAACAGTCCGGAAACTCCAACTCCCGGAGATGCGACAACCGCTCATTTGTAAAAAAAAAAAAAAAAAAAAAAAAAAAAAAAAAAAAAAAAAAAAAAAAAAAAAAAAAAAAAAAAAAAAAACAGTAATGGAGCAGCCTTGATACTGCCGGTAATTATTTGACATGTATCATTTAGTGCCGTGGTGACTTCTTTTGCATGCTTGGATTTACTCCACACTGGATAGACATATTCTGCAACTGAGAAACACAAGGTCTCACCCATCGTTCTTAGAACTTTTGGCTTTGCTCCCCACTTGCTCCCTGCTCGTTTTTTAAGGAGGTTGTTCCTGTCAGTTACCTTCTGCTTGGTGCTTTGGCAGTGGTATTTATATGTAAAGGAGTGATCAATGGTAACTCTCAGTTACTTAAGTATTTCTGTATGCTCTAATGCCAGTCCTTCCCATGTTACTTTTAACTTTTTGTATGCGAATACAAACCATCAATAATGCTGCTAGAAAACTGTGACAAATAAGTTGTCCCATAATTATATTCCAAATAAACATGTTCCATGGACCACGTGCCAAGCCAACTTGATTTGTCAGCGAATAAGTGACACCCATTCTTTGAAGAAGGCTTGCACACCAGTTGCAAATGTGTTCAGGTAGTGCTCTGTCACGTTTCCTAAACGTGAAGTGGTCCTGATGTTGTTGTCTTAATACGAAGGAGCCAAGATTACATGTAGTGTCTATTGGCGCTCGATATCATGATATAGGACATCTGTTCCGGGGTGACATATAAAATGTAGGCTGCCCAGATGTCATAACAGATTAAAGCACTACTCCTCTAAAGATAACTTTTTGCTAATTAGCACCCCATCATGTTAATTGTTGCTGGACAGTGGACGCAGTATAACGGGAACAATCTGTTGAGAAGCAGATAGTGTCAAAACCTCATTGCAAGTAGGTCGAAATTTTTGCTGTAGTGCTCCACCACTGAGCTGCCATGGCAGATGTAGCTGTGTGATCCATATGAAGAAGAAGGCGATCACCTTTCATCTGTTTTCTGGTTCCAAGCATACACTAGTGTTGTAGCAGTATCCCTGTACCAACTAGAAAGTCACATTGTACAAATAGATTTCCTGAAGACCAATCAACTGTTCCATTCCATCTTACTCACTTATTGATATTTCATCGTTTGAAGTCCATGTGGCACAGTAGCACTTACTTCAATGTATCCATCTTTTTCGACATATTTATACATTCTGAGTCTGTAATGTCACTGTGCTTCCCAGTCCCACAAGAGACTGGGCCTACATGTGTGCCATATCACTGTAACCCTAAAACGGATAGCTCTGTTCTACAACATATTGCAACCATCCTTTATAATCGTCACCATTTTCATAAACAAAAGAGCAGCACATTTAGATACAGATGTACATTCCAACAACATTTACAGCCTTGCTTGTTAAATGGCAAATACATGTAACTGTGCAAAACTGCCTGCATGCACAACAGATTTAAAGTGATTGAAAGTTGTAGGGCATGAAATGATAAATTTTGTTTGTTTTTTATGACTAAGATTTTGTACCTGCAAATACTTGGAGTGAAATAACGAGGATATTGGGTAGCACACACTATGGATAAATAGTGATGTTATTGTCTTTCCAATATGTGTGTTCTGTTATTTATGACGTTATAATAAAGGGAATACAGCAAAAATAATGTGTTCAACATTCATTTTATAATGAAAGATACATTTTACAATATTCTATAGGAAATCAATATGAAGAAACTTAAAATGGTCATTTGTCTGTTCTAAGAAGGTAAGAATTATGAATGTAACAAATAAATTAACACTAAAAGTGGGCTGTTTGTGATGGCCTTTTGACAGCTCGAAATTTAATTGCAATTAACTCCTTGACCTCTCACCTGAAATGAAAAATGAAAACAGAAAATGCTATATATGCTTTCACTTATGAAATATTAAATGCTCTGAATAACCAGTCATCAACCATTGACATTTTTGTGACCTCTCAAAGGCTTTTGATTGTGTAAATCATGGAATTCTTCTAGATAAGCGTAATTGTGGTGTTAATGGGACAGTTCATAAATTATTTAAATCGTACCTAACAGGAAGAGTGCAAAAGTTGAAATAAGTAGTTCACATAATGTGCAAAAAACACCTGATTCCTCTTACTGGAGAACAATCAAGAATGGAGTGCCACAAGGTTCGGTCTTGGATCCTTTGCTGTTCTTAATATATATTAATGACTTGCCATGCTATATTCACGAAGATGCAAAGTTGGTACTTTTGCTGATGACACAAGTATAGTTATCACACCTATCAGATAAGAACTAACTAATGAAATTGTAAACAACGTCTTTCAGAAAGCCATTAAGTGGTTCTCTGCAAATGGACTGTCATTAAATTTTGATAAAACACAGTATATAAAGTTCCATACAGTAAATGGAATGATACCATTAATAAATACACACTTTGATCAGAAATATATAACTAAGGTAGAATATTCGAAAATTTTATGTGTAATGTATTGATGAGGTGTTGAACTGGGAAAATCACATTTAAGATCAGCTGAAACGTTTGAATTCAGCCACTTAAGCTATTAGGGTCATTGCATATTTTGGTGGCATACACCTCAGTAAATTAGCTTACTATGTTTATTTTCGTTCTATGTCTTCATACGGCATCATACTCTGGGCTAATTCATCACTGAGTAAAAAAATATTCGTTGGACAAGAGAGTGTAATCAGAATAATTGCTGGAGCTCATCCAAGATCATCCTGCAGACATTAATTAAAAAAGCTAGGGATTTCGCAGTAGCTGTAGGGCTGCCACAAAAGACTTTGGTCATTTACCAAATAGCATCAAAAGTCTGACAGATAGCAATTCTAGCATTTAAACTAAATTAAAAGAATTTCTGAATGGCAAGTCCTTCTATTCATTAGATGATCTGTTAGACATAAATTAGTATATATATATATATATATATATATATATATATATATATATATATATATATATATATATGTGTGTGTGTGTGTGTGTGTGTGTGTGTGTGTGTGTGTGTGTGTGTGTGTGTGTGTGTGTGTGATGTAATATTTTGTACAATGTAGTATCTTGTAAAGACACCTTTCATGAACCTGACACTTCCACATCATTACAAAATGTCATATTCATGATTTATGGAATAAGTAACAATCTAATCTAAACGGATTTTTTGAAGAAAATAGTTCCCTACAACTTTACTCTTTTATGTTTTTTTTCATATATCGCAACGTTTCAGACATATTTGCAAATATAACGGCGATTTTACACTGTGTGTCTATAACGTGTTCCCACTATTTAGCTCATGCCGATAGACCAATCGGCACGTAAGTGTACAGACGTATTTGTTGGCCTCCAGCGACCAGAACATACAGCCGGTGACATAACGGGACGCCGCCAGAGTTACTTTGGTTTGAATTTTTTTTCGATATTTTGATCTACCGTCTTAGTCTTTTGCTGTGTCTTTTAATGAAGGTTACAAGAATGATTTGAGGTTTATATTTCATCTAGCTGTGAATATATACAGGGTGTTACAAAAAGGTACGGCCAAACTTTCAGGAAACATTCATCACACACAAAGATAGAAAATAAGTTATGTGGACATGTGTCCGGAAACGCTTAATTTCCATGTTAGAGCTCATTTTAGTATTTCTCTTTACATGTAAATTTAAATAATTCGTGCAGACAATTGTCAAAATACCCAATTGTTTCGTTAGTTCCGCACGCAATTGTGCAATCACGTCATCAACATAGATTTTCTGTGAACGCTTGGGCAGGAATTGTTGGTAATGTCTTGATTGGGTCTCAGGTTCTTCCACCTACGCTCACTGGACCGGGATACTCTACCTGTGCTGCTAGAACATGTGCCTTTACAAGTACGACACAACATGTGGTTCATGCATGATGGAGCTCATGCACATTTCAGTCGACGTGTTCGTACGCTTCTCAACAACAGATTCGGTGACCGATGGATTGGTAGGGGCGGACCAATTCCATGGCCTCCACGCTCTCCTGACCTCAACCCTCTTGACTTTCATTTATGGGGGCATTTTAAAGCTCTTGTCTACGCAACCCCGGTACCAAATGTAGAGACTCTTCGTGCTCGTATTGTGGACGGCTGTGATACAATACGCCATTCTCCAGGGCTGCATCAGCGCATCAGGGATTCCATGCAATGCAGAGTGGAAGCACGTATCCTCGCTAACGGAGGACATTCTGAACATTTCCTGTAACAAAGTTTTTGAAGTCACGTTGGTACGTTCTGTTGCTGTGTGTTTCCATTCCATGATTAATGTGATTTGAAGACAAGTAATAAAATGAGCTAATGAGCTCAAATATGGAAATTAAGCGTTTCCGGACACATGTCCACATAACATGTTTTCTTTCTTTGTGTGTGAGGAATGTTTCCTGAAAGTTTGGCCGTACCTTTTTGTAACACCCTGTATACAGGGTGTTTGAAAGTGATATCGACAAACTTCGTCGGGTTTTTAGAGGAAGGCTTGAGGAACAAAATGAGGCTGGGAACCCGTTCCGGAAACGTACTTGGGCTCCCCCCCCCCCCCCCCAATGGTTTATTGCCTCCCAGAGCCTCCAACACAATCTCCAATGTCGTTCGCTGTAGCATGATATAATGGATGTAACTGAGAGAGAATGACAGTGGTACTATATTGTGTTTTATAGACTATCGTCGTCTTGTGCAGCAGCCATCACCATCTACGCTGATGGAGTGTACAGCGATGGGCCACATAGTATGAATAACGGTACGTATTTCGTGATGTGGACGCTTTTATTGTATTTAACGGATGGATGCGATAAATACAAGGAAATTAACGCCACACAAACTGCTGGGGTCGGGCCTAGCGGCAGGAGCCTTTAATTTTGACGCTCGGTAGCGTCGTTGAGTGACGTTTCCGACACAAGTTCCCTACCTCATTTTGTTCCTCAAGCCATCCTCTAACATACCACGAAGTTTGTCGCTATCATTTAGAAACGCCTATATATACAGGGTGTTTCACTAAGTGTGTTGCCTTTGTAACTTATAAAATAATAGGTGACGGGAAATTTTAATGTGGTAGGTCAACACAAGAAATGTTACACTTTCTGTGGAGCAATGAACATAGTTTATTGTACCATTTTCCACAGAGTTACAGAACAAAGATATAATTTTTTAAATGGAACAATAGTTTTTTCTATCGTGCATTGGATTCGTTGAAACCAGCTGCGTCCAAATCAATTTAAACTTCATTCCTATCACTGTTAGTTTGGGAGCAGATACCACATGCTGTACATAATACATGGCTGTGTGGTGGGTGATTGAAGTTATGGCGGTGGGAAGTTGATTTACATGAGATGTTCAAATGTGTGTCCATGTTCCTCAATGCATAATGCAATGCGCCGTGGAAAGGATCTGCGGACGAAATGTAACATCGCCGGTGTGACGGAGCGACATGCGTCCTCGATGCGCCGTTTTAGATCATCTGGGGATGTGGGCTCAGTGACATAAACACGATCCTTTAGATATCCCCACGAAAAGAAATCTACTGGTGTTAAATCGGGCGACCTTGCGGGCCATGAATGAGGACCATGGCGCCCCAACCATCTTCCTGCAAACCTGTTGTTTAGTTCTTCCACAACAGCACGCGCAGAATGGGCTGGGTGACCATCGTGCTGCATCCACATATTCACTCTCGTGTGTAGACAGACATGTTCAAGGAGACCACCCAAATTATCGGCTATAAAAGCGCGATATAACTCACCTGTCAGTGTACCTGGGAAGTAGTGTGAACCGATGATTTCATTCCCTTTGATTCCACACCACTCGTTTATAGACCACCTACGTTGACGCTCGACAGGTCGTACCCACCGAGGATTGTCTGCGGCCAAGTGGTGCATGTTATGGCGATTCACTGCACCATAATTTGTGAACGGGGACTCATCAGAGAACATAACACTTTGTAAAGACTCCAGCGTGAAATTACGCATGGCCCACTGACAGAATGTCACTCTTGCACGGAAATCGCTCCCATGCAGCTCCTGGGTCAGTGACAGGCGGTACGGGTGAAACCTGTGTCCGTGTACTATATGCCACACAGATGTGATACTGACACCACCGACTGCAGCAACGGCTCGTAAGCTGACATGAGGATCGTGGTGTAGTGCAGCTAAAACAAACACCTCCGTCTCCTCACTTCTTGCAGGTCTTCGTCTGTTACTGCGGTGCATTACCAAGCTGCCTGTTTCCCGAAGTCGTTGTTCGACACGTAAGAACGTAATGGCTGTCGGGGCTCTTCACCTAGGATTTCTCACAGCATACGCCGTGGCTGCTTCAGTGGCATCGTGGCACTCGCCGAGCATCAGCAACATGTCAACGTACTCGTTGTTCGTGTATGCCATCGTCATCCGATATTAGTAACTATGGTATATTGAGCCCCGGTTGTTTGTGTGGCTCCAACTGTCGGGTATATGGCCGTGTGCGGCAACAGTCGGCAGTCTAACAGCGCATCGAGGAAGCTTCTCGTTCCGTGACACCGGCGACGTTACAACTCGGCCGCACCACATTAGAAGGTGCATTGCATTATGCGCAGTGTTTGTGGTATCTGCCCCTGAAACTTTGAACGGTTGTAGCTCCCAAACTAACAGTGATAGGAATGTAGCTTAAATTGATTTGGACGCAGCTGATTTCAACGAATCCAATGCACGATAGAAAAGACCATTGTTCCAATTAAAAAATTATATCTTTGTTCTGTAACTCTTTGGAAAATGATACAATAAACTGTGTTCATAGCTCCGCAGAAAGTGTAACATTTCTTGTGTTGACCTACCGCATTAAAATTTCCCGTCACCTATTATTTTATAAGTTACAGAGGCAAACACACTTAGTGAAACACCCTGTATATATGAGGACCCCAGAGTTCAAGGGGTGTAAGTGACAAAATTATAGTTTCGAGCAAACTGAGGTCAAAGTTGAACAGTTTTCATAAGAGGAAAAATGGGAATATCATCGTATAGGAAATTTCAGACGAATATTCAGGTCCGTAGCTTTTTACTACCGATTATAATAAATAAGTATAGCATCCGGCTTATAGTTGATATGTATAAATAATGTACAATCTGCACTTAGACAAAATGTTCAAATGTTTGTAAATCTATCGGACCAAACTGCTTGGTCATCAGTCCGTAGCTTACAAACTACTTAAACTAAGGTAAACTAACCTAAGGACAACACACACATGCCCCAGGGAGGACTCGAACCTTCGTCGACGAGCAACCGCGCGCTCCGCAGCGAGACGCCTTAGACCGCTCGGCTACTCCACCTCGGCAGCACTTAGACAGCTTTACCTCTTATTGGAAATAGAATAAAATGATAACGCTCAGAGTACATAATAAACACAAGGAACATTTATTGTCATAACAGGATACAGTATTGCAGCAACAGTGTACTAATTGATTTACAAAATGAAAATTTCGAATTTAACCTTTATGTTCAAATGTTCAAATGTTTGTATAGCTTATGGGACTTAACTACGGGGTCATCAGTCCCTAAACTTACAAACTACTTATGAACTAGCTAATCCTAAGGACGACACAAACATCCATGCCCAAGGGGGATTCGAACCCCCGACCGTAGTGGCCGTGCGGACCGTGACTGGAGCGCCTCAGTCCCCTCGGCCACCGCGGCCGGCTTAACATTTATTAACATGTATCAAAATCATCATGTATGTCATAGATGTTGTCACCCAGGTGAGTAGCGACATCATAATCATCATCCAGTGGTGCACCAGCATGCGATAAATATAATTGGTGGTGTATCGGTGGCACACATTGAAGAAGTTGCATCAGGTCTTCACATTTCCTGTATTTTAGCTTTGGCTTCAGAGCAATGGATTGAAGACTGGGAAGTTGTTTAGGCATTCTTCCCGTTCGTTGTTTCTTCATTGGCAGTTTCTGATAAGGCAGAATACCTTCAGCTTACTATTTCACATAAAAATGGTATTTGGGTTTGCACAATGAAGTACCTGCATTCGTCTTATCCATGGCACAGTGTTTCCAAAGTACCGGTTTAGTGGTTGAAGATCAGTGAAGTTTCCCTCCATCATTTTAGTGAAAACAAATTTTCGACTTGCTGTGGCAGCCAGATTCACCTAGTCTACCGGTATATAAATGTCCCGTTGATTCTTCTTTCTTTTATGTTCAATGATTCCGAAATCATGATCACATTCATTGTATGAATGTCCAGAAACGAGGAAATAGTGATCACTGGTTTCACCATCATTATCAGAAGGATTCCAGTCACTGTCTTTATCAGAATCACGACCATCTCCAAACAGTGGTGCATCACTGCTACTACTAATATAACTGTCATTGGCATTATTGGTATCGCCATGACTCTTTCTATTATCTCCCTTGGGCATAGGATCTGGAGCAACTACTTTAAAAAAAAAAAATATTCATACACAATTTCATTGTTTGTTGCTACACTGATAAGAGACCTAAATTTTCCGTATTTCCTACTACTAAATAAATAAATTGTTACTCAGATATAAATGCTTTAACAACTAGAAAAAATAGTACTGTAACAAAACGTACCAATCATTTGCAGCTTAAGTTGAACCTCTTTCTCCTTCCTATTCATTTTACGAAAACGCTGTATTTACAAATGCTTCTTATGTAACGCCCAAATTTGACTAAACACAGCACCAAAAGTTCACTTTTCAGCTAGTCTTGTAACAAAGTTCGGGTGGCGGCAGGCTTTTACAATAGCAATAATATCTGCTTCCGCGCGCGGAATCTATTTCACTGTTTGGTGGTAAAGGGGTCCTAGTGATTTTGGACCCCACAGCGCCACTACAAACAACCAAGCAATCAAGGGGCATCAGGCTAGATGGCACATACTGCCAATGAAATCACTAGGATCTCTTCACCAGCGAATAGATTAGTAGTACCACGTCCCATTCCTGTATTTGACTTTTTTTTCTTTTTTTTTTTCAAAATTGTCACTTAGACCCCTTGACCTGTGGCGTCCTCATATATAGTTAACACTCATGATTCATTTGATTGGGATTGGTTTTGTTATTTCTGAACGCGCCCCCAAATACTTGCCTCGGTACTCTGTCATATGCCTTCTCAAGATCGATAAAAGCCATACGTGTTTTATTGGCAGAACCCTTAAAAGATGCAACAGAACTACTAAAGAAACTGCATTCACTACGCTTATCCATCCTTTTTTGGAGTATTGCCGTCCAGTGTGGGATCATTATAAGTGGGTTTGACTGAGGATATCGAAAGAGTCCAAAAAAAGCATCACGTTTTGTATTGTCGCAATACAGGGGAGACAGAGTCACCGAATGATGCAAGAGCTGTGATCGGAACATTACAACAACGGCGTTTATCGCTGCGGCGTGGGCTACTGACGAAACTCCAGTCGCTAACATAATAATGCACATGAAAGGAAAAAAAATACAATAAGACATTAAAGATAAGAGATATCTTTATTTTTCTACATAATTTCCAAGTATATTTAGACATTTGTCCTGCCGTTATATAAGTTTCAAAAAGCCGACCAGGAAAACACTTGCATGTTGAAGAACCGTTGAACGGCTTGTTTGACGTCAGCATTGCTTCTAAAGCGCGTTCCGCCGAGAGTCTTCTTCAAAGCTGGAAATGGAAGTCACTTGGTGTGAGATCAGGACTGTATGGCGGATGGTGTAGGCGCTCCCAAACAAAACAAGAGTTGCAATATGGTTTTGCGTTGCCGTCGCCGAGTGTGGTCTCGCATTGTCATCCAACAGCAGAACGCCAGATCTGAGAGGGCCAAGCCGCTTTTACCGAATCACCTGTTTCAGTTTCGACAGAGTGGCGCAGTACCGCGTAGCATTGATGGTTGCATCGTGCAAAAAGTCCAGCAACAAAACTCCTCTGGCGTCCCAGAAAACTGAGGGTAGCACTTTACCTGCAGACGGAGTCCTTTTGAACTTCTTTCGGACTGGTGAGTCATCACCACTCCATGGATGCAGCCTTCGATTCGGGCGTGTAATGGTGGACCCACGTTTCACCCCCCCGTCACCATCAGAAACAGAAAGTCATTGCCACATTCATGGTGGACCTCTACCCAATGGTGTATCGGTGTCTTGCACGTGCCCATAGTAATTCAACCCTTCTTCCGTATTCAACGTCCAAATTTTTTCCTGGTCGGCTTTTTGAAGCTTAGAAAGCAAAGCGATTTGACCAATGTCTGAATGTACTTGGAAATTATGTAGAAAAATAAAGATACGTATTATCTGTAATCTCTCATTCTAGTTTTTTCTTTCATACATAATGCTGACGACAGTCGACAGGGGAAACGTATTTTCCAACTCCCCTTCGTACAACTCTCGCAACGCATTCCTTCTACCGGAAAAGTTGTGAGATCTCGTGTAAAACCAAGTCGGTTATTTAGTTAGTATCTTTGGAAGTACCTACTCAAAAATTTTGTTGGAAATTGTCGTCTAGTTAGGTTGATAACGACCTTTATAGCGACCATATCAAAATTAGACATTGGTGTAACAAATATTATGACTTGGCAATCCCACGGCAACATAACGCCTTCATAAAAATGTAAAAGAGATTTGGCAATGGGCTGCAACATTACGACATAAGAATAATCTAAATTGGTTATCATTTAACTAAACATAATCACGTAAGAATAAACTACACTTAGGTAATCATATACCGTATACCTAATGTTACACGTCCTATCGTGAACTTCCCACCTGTCCTTGTAATACTTCGCAGTGAATAAATCTGAACATCTAGGAGGATATGAAAACGTGTCTGAAAAGGTACACTGATAACATAAAGCGGATATTTATTGAGTCTACAATCAATTACTATACATTCTTAACTTTTCTACACACTTGCGAAACTAACACTTTCATGTAGGCTTTTCATGATCTATCTGAGGTAAACATAGCTTAAACCCAATTACCAATTTACAATGTTACGCTGATTTGTCAACTGATTGCACACTTGAAAATGGCTCTACAACCGAAATCCGGATTGTGACAAAAAATAATAAGATAACACCGTCAAATGGTGGTGAAATCATTCAATAATTATCGTGTCGGTTGTCATTCTACTCTGTAAGCAATACAAGATGCTCAGTGGTATAATCCCACAAGTGGTGGTGTAGAATAACGATAAGAAGCGTGCACTTGTAAATGCCGCATCTTGAAAATTTGGTGTTTGTGTGACTCACATGAGAATGATTGTACAAAAGCCAACCGGAATTGTGTTTAAATAAAGTAGTATGTTTCACACAGATTCACTCAGTGCCACAAAACGGATACTGTGATTACGACACTGAAACATGAGTTTCAATAGTAAACTGCGTCACAAAATTGTGGAATAGAATTAAAGGAATCAGCTGTGGTGAACTATATAAACACGACCATTTCCTCTTCTCACTGCCTCAAAAACCTAGTAATCAATCTAAATAACTATCAGTTATATATACGGAGTCATACTTTGTCATCTGATAAAAGTGTCTGTACAACACGCACTATCATAATGCAATGTTGGATAAACGTTCTGTGAGCATGATACTGGAATCAGTGATTCGAGATGTTTTCATTAAATGCTGTAAAGACTTTAGAACAGGATGTTTCGGTTTTTCTAGGACTAGAGGGACACCAGGGAATACAGAAATACTTGTAGTGTTAAAAGATCGGTATATCCACGCTTTGTTTTAGTGGCTCTTCACCTATAAATAGCACTCAAATTCGTAGTTCATAGAATATACTTGTGTCTTACTAGGAATGGATCCGTTGGGTGTGATGGGAATTTTTCTGATTTGTGATTCGATTTAACCTAAAAAGCTTCTTAGGTTGTAAGTTTTTGCAGCTCTGAACATTTTTCCTGTTGCAAGATGCAATGTATAAGCACTCCCTGATTCTTCTTCTGTTTACTGACACTTTTACCCTTCGGTAGCACAATACGAATTGTCTACAGGTGTTAATAAGGTACCTTGTACTGCTTCAGCAGAGTTTTCGAAGAGTCATCTTACACGTGTATGTTATCCATTCAAATTACATTAAAAGGAAATTCAGTGATAAGATTGGATAGTACCAGAAACAATCCGACAGTATCGGAAAACTTTACTTTTTAGTTTTGACTGCGATAACATACCACAACCATCACAGTCAATACTATTCAAGCTTTCAGGACTATGAGGATAGATGAAACAACAGCCATTATTGCAGTTGTAAATTGTGGTAGCTGTGTTGAGCTTCAAACTAAAATTGTAAAGCACGGAAGCTGAATTGTTTTTATACATTACCCGTTCACTTTACAATTGCCGGTCTGAGGTGGGGGCGCTGCGAACTGTTGACGTGTTCTGCTATTGGTTATTCGAATGAAGCACGAACGGTACAGCTGCGCTAAATTACAATGTACCGGTAACGTGGTTTCTCAGCTGAAGCATTTAAAACAAATGTGCATTCTGTTAACTCATTCTTGTTGAGATAAACAATCCAATTTAAAAATAAGAATATAAAACTTTACTACAAAAAGGTTTTGCAATTATGGGAAAAAAGGAATATGAATAAAAAATCATATTTAAAGCAATCAATCAATAAAAACTGTGATCAAAGTCATTTCGACAAAGATATGAAAAGCAAACAACATTGAAGAACATAATAAGATCTGCATCTCTTGATTAGATTAGATGTACTTTTTGTTCCAGTATATCCGAATTGAGGGAATCCTCTTGGATTTAGAACATGTCAGAACAAAATAAACAATATATACTTACAAAAAGAGAGCATATGTGTTAATGTACCTTCCACAGACCCCAAATGTAATTGCCCTTGTGGATGTGGAATTGGTCAGGAAAAACAATTATCTTAAAAATATTTACATTTTAAAGGGCACAAAAACTTATTACTACTTACTAATTTACTAGGTGCATATTAAAATTCTTAGCAATTACTTTCTTTTTTATTTTACTTTTTTATTTTTTATTTATTTATTTTGTTATTAATTTTTTTATTTTTTTATTTATTTTTTTTACACTGATTTACAATGATTACATTACTGCGCGAAACTTGTACTGAAGTCAAACTGAACACAGTATTCATATTTGTGAATATCATATACAATAAGTTACAATCAATCACTTCTGGTAAGAAATTCATCAATGGAGTAGAAGGAGTTGGCCACCAAAAAATCCTTAGGACTCTTTTCAAACTGTACTTTATCGTGAGTTACATTTTTTATGGTTGCTGGCATGTTATTGAAAATGTGTACTGCTGAATATTGGACACCTTTCTGAGCCAAAGTAAGTGACTTTAAATCTTTATGCAAGTTATTCTTGTTTCTAGTATTGATCCCATGGACTGAGCTATTGGTTTGAAAAAAAGATATATTTTTAACGACAAATTTCATTAGAGAATAAATGTATTGGGAAGCAGTAGTAAGTATCCCCAGTTCCTTAAATAGCCCTCTACATGAGGTTCTTGAGTTGACATCACAAATGAGACCTTGCGCATTAGGCAGACGAGATATCCACTGCGTTCTGCTAGGTACTAAAACAGACGTTCTGTTGTAAAGATTCAGAAACTTGCCCAAAACTGTAACTTTTTCATCGATTACTCGCGAACTCAAGTGAATTGTGAACCACCTAATGTGTGGTTTCAAAAAGCGGATTATAAATGACCAAACAAACGCAAAACTGCATTTGCTATTAACACACCATTACACAAACCTGTGTGGTGAAATAAAATGTGTTTCATAATCCCATAGTTAACATGTAAAGCATGGTGTTGCGAGATGCAGCGTAACAACAGACACAAAAATTTAATCCATATGTAAGGGCTGAACACCTGGCTCTTCAGCGCACAATTCTATCTCATCTGCTGACTCCGTGGAGCTGTTGCTGATGTCCGAAGCAGCTCAGTGCTCTAAGAAAACGTATACGCCATGCTACAATGTTCTCCATCTTAACCAGAAACGTTCGTCTGTTTTTACATTTTTTTAAAAACGAAACCCCATATCCTTCAAAATTCTCCAGAAAGTGGTTCGTTTTCCCGTGAAATTAATATCATGTTCCTCCTTCACCCATTTATAAAGTTTTCGAAGGATGGGTATCTTTCTTTTATTGTCGTAATACTCTAACAACTTTCTTTTGAGTAAGTACTTATCAACTTCGTCAATAAACTTGATTTTCGTCCTCAGTCCCTTCTCAGTCTCAGGCGGTGTTACAATCTTCTGACCACTTTGTGTGGCCTTCTTAACATCGCTCACAATATTATGCACTGTTCTTACACTTTTTTCCTAGCGCTGCTGCTGCTCTCCATAGCTCTTTCCAACGAAATGAACCAGTGGCGGACTAACGGGGGGGGGGGGGGGGCGGAGGGCCTTCGGTCTTGGATGGCCTCCACATACCGGGAAATCAAGGTGTTTTTTTTTTTTTTTTTTTTTTTAGCGCACTTGGCATTTCGTTCTGCTGGAGCCTCCAAATCTCAAAAGCAATTTTTTTAGACTGTCCCATTTCCCTCGTCCTGTGGGGGGTCTCCAATTCTTTTTTATAGAAATACATATATTTCCAAGTGGACGGGAAGGCCTCAGTTTGTTTTGTCGCCGCCTCGGGCCTCCAACAGCCTTAGTCCGCTTCTGGTATGAGCAAGACTTTTCGTTTTTCTTCTTTACGTAATTGAACAACATTATTTATAAGCACTTTGCCATCGGAACGTACTCTTTGTATTTTCGCGATGCCCATCCACTTCACCAGCCGCTAAGAATACTGTCGCACTAGGCAGTGGCGTAACTAGGACTTGGCCTTAGGGGGGGGGGGGGGGAATGGATCTGCTTGACGAGCAAAATTTTAGTCATTTTCCAGAGAGACTACCATCTACCACTCCCGTTGAAGAAACTAATTCACTCCCTTCCAATGAAAGCTTATGGTACAACACCCCAAATGTAAATTCTTTACCTATGCCAGATTGCTGTTATACGATTTTTTTTTTTCCCTTTCTCTCTCTCTCTCTCTTTTTCGCCCCCCCCCCCCCCCCATAGTTACGCCACTGGCACTAGGACTATAACGTGACTGTACAACAGTGGCGGCTGGTGATAATGTGCTGCAGCACACTGTAAATATATTACTAAAATTATGCCATTTCTCTTCTAATGCAAGCGAGAAATCGCTTTCTCTTGGAATACGAGCCAGATATCACAAAAAAATTATGCCAATTCCTTTACGATGCGTATTAGAATGCTAGTAATAAGGATGAAAACGCATTTTGGAGCGCTCTCGCCGCGATAGCTGGATACCAGCTCCGTGTTTTGAAGTGGGAATCTGCCGCGCTGGTATGTGCGCAGAGAGGCGGCGCAGTGGATTGTTTGCTACTGCGTATGCGCAGACGTGACGTCAGGCCTGGCGACTCATGTGTGCTGAGACCGACTGCAGCACCAGATCAATATTTCTCTTGCGCTGCGTGTGACGGCTGCGGAACGAATAGTATATGACGAATATTGCGGCTTACAGAGTCAAATAGCGCGCAGACTCAGGCGTCTTGTGCGTTGTCTCTCAATTCCTGTGTGAGGCTCGTATTCAAATACCTCGGAGTCTAAATTTTTAATTTCTGTAAATAAAATCAATATTTTTAAACGTTATATTTACTACCTGCAGTGAATACACGTAGTTGGCAGCGCTATTATAGATTCCCCTGAGGGTCTTACTGTCAATACAGTATTAATTGATATTTAATTAAAGGCAATCATACAGAGGTTGACTTTTTATTTTAGTATATTTTGTTTCCTGTTTATTTTTGTAATATTGTAGCACACTGGTCAAATTTTGTACGAGCCGCCACTGCGCGACACGTGCGTCGATCGCGTACTGTCGAGTATTGTCGGCCGCCTTCGGAACTATTTGAGAGTAAACAAAGCTTAGTTCAGCGTTCTGTCATCTGCGATTGTAAAATGAAAGGGTAATACATTCCTCAAACCACGTGCCTTCCTCCTGGCCGGCCGCGGTGGCCGAGCGCTTTGCGGCGCGCCAGTCAAGGTCTGCACAGCCACTACGGTCGGGGGTTCGAATCCCCCCTCGGGCATGGATATTTGTGGTCATAATTAGTTTGTAAGTTTAGGAACTGATGACTCTGTAGTAACGTCCCATAAGCTCTACAAACAATTTGAACCTTCCTCCTGATACACCCTGGATATAAAGTCCAACTCCGCCAATGCACCTTTCTTCGGCGCAATTGCACACCAGACTCGAACTCTTACGGTAATTATACAGAAACTAATACCTAACTTAATACTATGAGAAAAGAATTTAATTAGTTTTAACAGAAACACTAATTAGCATTCTATCTTAAATATAACAATATGCCTTTGGTATAATTAATTAATATTTGCGGATTAAACAAACTTCTGTGGCACCAAATAATGGAAAAGACTTCGGCTAGTTAACAAAAGATTTGGAAAAGAAAATGATAACAGATTAATTACATTCATTCCGTTGATTTGCAACAGTGGTATTGGAAGGTTGAGTAATACAAGTAGATGGGAACAGAACAATCTATTGACCCAAGATCAACACGGATTTAGAAAATATCGTTCATGCAAAACACAACTAGCTCTTTATTCACACGAAGTAATGGGTGCTATCGACATGGGTTCGCCAATCGATTCCGTATTTCTTGATTTCCAGAAGGCTTTTGACACCGTACCTCACAAACGGCTTTTAATCAAATTGCGTGGTTATGGTGTATCGCCCCAAATTTGCGATTGGATAGGGGATTTCCTGTCAGAGAGGACACAGTTCTTAGTAATTGATGGTAAGGCATTGACTAAAACAGAGGTGATATCGGGCTTTCCACAGGGTAGTGTTATTGATCCTCTGCTGTTTCTTATTTACATAAACGATTTAGGGTAAAATCTAAGTAGGTCTCATAGGTTGTTTGCAGATGACGCCGTCATTTACTGTCTAGTAAAATCATCTGAAGATCAAGACCAAGCACAGAATAAGATATCAGTACCGGTATGGTGTAAAAATTGGCAATTGACTAAATAATGAGAAGTGTGAAGTCGTCCACATGAGTACGAAAAGAAATCCGTTAAACTTTGTTTCCAAGATAAATGAATCAAAAGTGAAGGCCATAAACTCCACAAAATACCTAGGAATTACTATTACTTTTGACTTAAATTGGAAAGAACACGTAGATAATGTCGTGGGAAGGCGAACCAGAGACTGTGTTTTATTGGTAGAACCCTTAAAAGATGCAACACAACTACAAAAGAAACTGCAAACACTACGCTTGTCCGTCCATTTTTGGAGTATTGCTGCCCAGTGTGGGATCCTTATCAGGTGGGTATGACGGAGGACATCGAAGGAGTCCAAAGAAGGACAGCTCATTTCGTATTGTCAGGATACAGTGGAGACAGCGTTACAGAAATGATACAGGATCTGGGATGGGAATCATTACAACAATGGCGCTTATGCTGCGGCGTGGACTACTTACGAAACTCCAATCACCAACATTCTCCTCCGAATGCGAATATATATTGTTGACTCCCACTTACATAGGTAGAAATGATCATCAGAATAAAATACGAGAAATCAGAGCTGGAACGGAGAGATTCAGGTGTTCTTTCTTCCCGCGCGCTATTCGAGAATGGAATGGGAGATAAATAGCGTAATGGTGGTTCTATGAACCCTCTGCCAGGCACTTAAATGTGATTCGCAGAGTATGTAGATGTAGATGAATCCCAACATGCTTCGTTACAAGAGGTGTCCACAAAGTCCTCAATCAAGTACTACAGTTGTGGAGCCCATGCCCCCTGGTCCACAACATTCTCATCAAACATTAGTACATCCCAGCCTAATGGTTCCTACAACCGTAACCGACCCCACTGCAAAACCTGTTCCACGCATCCTCCCACAAACACCTATTCCAACCCCACCACAAGATAAACTTATACCATTCAAGACAGGTTCATATGCGAAACAAGATATGTCATTTACCAACATACATGTGTTCACTGCACAGCATTGTATGTTGATATGACCACCAACAAATTTGCAGAACACATGAATGGGCAAAGACAAACTGTTCACCTGGGGGACAGTCAACATCCTGTTGGCAGACCATGCTGTCCAACATGATTCCAGGTATCTTGTCATGTGTTACTCTGTCGGACATTGGTTTGGTCCCTGTTGATGCTATTGATAAGTGGGACTTTACTAGGCATGGCCTGCACCTCAGTAGGAAAGGGAACGGAAAACGGCTGGGTTGATAGGAAAATTTATAAGGGGGGACACTGCAACTATTGGGAGTACCTCTTTTTTAGGAAAAGTTCAGTGTCCAATGAGAAGCCCAGACAGGCACGTAATAAAGCTGTTAAAATATCACAAGATTCTAACAATAATAAATTAAAAAATAATGTTTGTATTTTTCATCAAAATATTTGGGGTTTAAAGAATAAAGTAGCTGAGCTCCTGATTTGTTTAGAAACTATACAAGCTGACAATGTAATAGATATACTATGCCTGTCTGAGCATCACATTGTTACTCGTATGAATAAAGTAAATATTAGTGGGTATAAACTAGCAGCACATGTAAGTAGAGAAAAGAAGGTGTGGGGAGGAGTTGCCATTTATGTCAAAAGTTGACACAATGTAAAAAATTTAGAAGCAAAAAAAATTGTATAGAGCAACATACAGAAGCATGTGCCTGTGAGCTTAAACTGAAGGGTGGTTCTTTTATAATTGTCACAGTGTATAGGCCCCACTCAGGAAACTTTCATTTATTCCTGGAATACTTGGATGCCTTGTTGTGCTATTTGTCAGATAGGGGGAAGCAAATTATTATCTGTGGAGTTTTCAATGTTGATTCACTGCAAGAGTGTGTCAATTTGACATCTGTTATTGATTTTCCTGCTCGGGTAGTAAAGAACAGCAGCACATAGATAGACAATTTTTTTATAAACCATGATAAGTTTAATAACATTAGTGCATGTCCTGTTGAGAATGGTCTTTCTGGTCATGGTGCACAGCTTTCAGTAATTTGAATCAGTCCTCCAAAGGTGTTCGTTCAATTAATGATTCGACAATTAGAAATTTCACCGAAAGTCTTCAGCAGTTAGATTGGGATGAAGTGTACAAGGAACCTGTTGCTAATTTAAAATACAACTTATTTCATGATACATTTGTAAGGGTATCTGATAACTGCTTCCCCAAGAAATTAGTCAAATTTAATTTAAAGGAACCAAGCAAAAAACGATGGCTCACCAAAGATATAAAAATATCTTGTAACCGGAAAAGGGAACTGTATCTGACAGCAAGAAAGAGTAGTGACCCAGAAATATTCAACTATTATAAAAACTACTGTTCTGTATTAAGGAAAGTTATTAAAAATCCAAAAGCATGTGTATCAGGTCTGAGATTAGTACATCCAATGATAAAATCAAAACAATATGGAATATCTTAACAAGGGAGACAGGGCAACCAAGAACACAGGAAGACAGCATTACCATCAAAGTGAATGAAAAAATTAGAAACACAAAGTCAGAAGTTGAAAACTTTTAATAATTATTTTTTTAAATGTGGGGAATATAGGATCCAAATGTTCATTAGAAGCAGCTAGGCAGTTAATGGAACAGTGCGTACCTAGACAGTTTGATACAATGGAAATCCCACCCACCTCTCAATCTGAAATTAGGAAATTAATAAACTCTCTCAAGAGTAAAAGCTCTCATGGCAGTGATGGCTTATCCAGCAGGGAATTAAAAGATTGTACCCAAGAAATATGTAGGATTATTAGCCACATTTGTAATAGCTCACTGGAGCAGGGTATTTTCTCTGATAGACTGAAATATGCTATTGTCAAACCACTGCATAAAAAAGCGATACGTTGGATGTCAACAACTACCGCCCAATCTCACTTCTGACCGCTCTATCAAAAATTCTTGAAAAAGTAATGTATTCCAGAGTAGCTTCACATATTAATAAAAATAAAGTTCTAACAAAATGTCAGTTTGGTTTCCAGAAAGGCTTTTCAACAGAAAATGCAATATATATTTTCACTAATGAAATATTAAATGCCCTGGATAACCGTAAATCACCCGTTGGGATTTTTTCCTTTGATTGTGTTAACCATGGAGTTCTTCTAGATAAGATAAGTATTGTGGTATGAGTGGGAAAGTGCAAAAATGGTTTAAATCATACCTAACTGAAAGAGTTCAGAAAGTTGATGTAAGTAATTCACATAATATACAAAAAACAGCCGAGTCCTCAAATAGGGGAACTATCAAGCATGGGGTGCCACAGGGTTCGGTACTGGGACCTTTGCTGTTCTTAATATATATTAATGATTTGCCTTTCTATAATCATAAGGATGCCAAGCTAGTTCTCTTTGCTGATGATACAAGTATCGCTATCACACCCGAATCACAGGAATTAACTGGTGAAATTGTCAATGAAGTATTTCAGAGAATTATTAGGTGGTTCTCTGCAAATGGACTCTCTTTAAATTTTGAAAAAAAAAAAAAAAAAAAAAAAAACACAGTATAATCAGTTTCACACAATAAATGGCATCACACAATTAATTAATATGGAGTTCAACTAGAATCTATAGCTAAGGTAGAATATTCAAAATTTTTAGGTTTATGAATTGATGAGGGATTGAATTGGAAGAAACACATTGAAGATCTGCTGAAATGTTTGAGCTCAGCTATTTATGCTATTAGGGTGATTGCAAACTGTGGTGATGTACAACTAATTAAACTAGCATATTATGCCTATTTCCATTCTCTGCTTTCTTTTGGCATCATATTCTGGGGTAATTCATAATTTACTAAGAAAGTATTCATTGCCCAAAAGCGGATCATCAGAATAATTGCTGGAGCCCACCCAAGATCATCCTTGTAACATTCACATGCTATATAAGTAATTACAGTTCCTTTCTACCACTTCCGAATAATACTCATCTTTTCAACATTGCGATGTATGGGGGTTCTGCTCGCTGCAACATTATTCTCCTGGGGTGTCATGGTAGAAATAAATACTCATTATGTACAATTTTTCACTTCTTCTTTAATTTTAAACTAAACTGCTTCTCCACCAAAACATTACAAATTCAAACTTGCGTACAACAACATCAACACAGACTGACATAGATTCCAAAGCACTTTGCGAAAACCAGAACTCGAACTCCCCCACGCAAGGCGCTGAGGCAAATATATAACATCGACAATAATGACCTTACATTATGCATTGCTCATAACAATTGGATATACTAATTTACAATTAACAAACACACAAAGAAAACATTTCATGTACACAAATTTAATCACAATATAAAATGAAAACTATGCATACAATAATTTTAGATGGCGCATGTATTTTTAAGACGAAATTTCTGTTGACAACGAAGTGCGATGTTAAATGTCAATTAATTTGTTAATGAGTACATCCTACATGTTCCTAACATATATTGAACTATCAAATATATTGTCGATTCTGAAACTAGGTTTAAAATCTCACGTCAGTCAATATATACAAAGAATTACAATATTGAAATTTGACTATTACGTTGATTAACACAATTAGCTGATCAACACAACTTGTTATGAGCCTAACATATATACAATGCTATTCATTTTCATTTCTTTTTATTTTCACAAAGGTTTGTACACTTCGTCTGTCTATTTATTAAAATAATGTGCAATGACAAAAGTATTGTTTATAGAACTGTCTGGAAAGCATCTAAACAAATCTCTTAATTAAGGAAATCTATCACTTGTTTTAATCACAGTATCACCGAGACACTGTCCTACCCTGATTCCTAGGCTGGCTATTTCGTTTTTAACTAACTTCACACGCAAAATGTATCACTATTGAACCACACAATTCCGGGTCCGACGCAGACAGTATCGTACGATAACATTGAGATGGGGTCAGCAGTATCGTCACATCCTGCAGACATTTATTTAAGGATCTAGGAATCTTCACAGTGGCTTCACAATATATATATTCAATTATGAAATTTGTTATTAACAATCCAACTTAATTCAATTGTAATAGCAGTGTTCATAGCTACAACACTAGGAGAAAGGGTGACCTACACTATTCAAGGTTAAATTTAGCTCTGTCACAGAAAGGGGTTAATTATTCTGCCAAAAAAGTCTTTGGTCACTTACTAAGTAGTATCAAAATTCTGACAGATAGCCAAAATAAATGAAGAGAATTTCTGAATGGCAATTCCTTCTACACATTAGATGAATTTCTAGATAAAAGTTAGTACTTTAGGAAAAAGAATAAAAATAAAAACATTAAAATATAATAAATTTAAAATAAATAAAATAAAATATTTAAATATTGAGTGTCATGTAATATTATGTATAGACACATTTCATTTAACTGACCGGTTCCACATCATTATCAAGTGTTGTATTCATGATCCATGGAACAAGTGTTAATCTAATCTATTCTCCTCACTTAACCTATGTTAACCTCTCTCCCTCGCCGGCCGCGGTGGCCGAGGAGACTGCGGCATGCCAGTCATGGTCTGCACGGCCACTACGGTCAGGGTTCGAATCCCCCCTCGGGCATGAATATTTGTGCTGTCCTTAGTATTAGCTAGTTCATAAGTAGTTTGTAAGTTTAGTCCCATAAGCTATACAAACATTCGAATTCCTCTCTCCCTCCGCTTTCCTCAACTCACTCATTTATTTCTCACCCCCCACTTCTGCCTTCCTCTCATTATATATTTGTGAATGTGTTGTTTTTTTCTCTATATCTTTCCCTTCTTAGTTAATTAAAAGTTTTTTACCTAACCCCTCACTTCTCTTTCATTCTTGATCTGCCCTCTTTGGTCTGCTATTGGCATTACTCAGTACTTATCACACAATATCTCTTGACTATTTATGGAAGGATGGAACAGCTGGTAGAAGCCTACCTTGGGATTCAGGAGAAATGTAGGAACACAGGAGGCAATATACACCTTACGGATTATCAGATTCAGATTCTTTATTCGCTGTTGACCACATGTAGTGGAATAGGCAGTCATTGAGTTACAATTACTTTCAGTTAATGTTAACATTACGTTTACAGTTGAATAATTTATATTACACATTATATAATTTTAAAAACAAGACATTCAAAATAAATTTCAGTATTACATACATCAAAAAATTCTCTCGTACTATAGAATGGCTTCTCAGTTAACCAGTTATAAAGCTTATTTTTAAAATTATTAAAGGGTGTGTTAAAAGCAGAATGTGGCAACTTATTAAAGAATTTAAGACAGTTAATTTTATGTGATTTTCCTGTTTTTGTCAGTCTGTGCCTAGGAATATCAATTTTAGTTTTGCTTCTGGTGTCATGATGGTGTATACAGGATCTAGTATAAAAATCTGTTATGTTATTCTTAACATGTATTAGCGAAACATAAATATAAAGATTTATCACTGTTAGTATTTTTAATTTTTTTAACAGAAGACGGCAGTGTCCCTTAGGTCCAACCTTACACATTATTCATACTACTTTCTTTTGTAGTAGTAGTATATCACTTACATGAGAAGCGTGTCCCCATAGTAACAGACAATAAGATATATGAGACTAGTATGCTGTTCTCAAATATTTCTTACTTATTAAATCAGTTAATTTCCATATGAGGAATGTCACACAAGATAGCTTTTTACAGACATGGTTGATATGAGGTTCCCAGTTCATTTTTGAATCAATGTATATGCCTAGCAATTTGATAGATTTTGTTTCTATTTCATTAGTTAGTCCTAGCTGTAGGTGGGTATTCTCCAGATTGCATACTAATTTGTTATATGCAAAACAACTGAGTGCAAGGTCAAGCTTCTCCTGTGAATTCTGGTGTAAGCTTGCCATTTCTAGGTCAGTAGTTATTACAATTGTGTCATCTGCATAACAAATAACTGATGGCGGCCCAACAAATTGTGGAAGATCATTTATTGCGATAATGAAAAAAAATTGTCCAAGGACTGAGCCATGAGTGAGGACCGTCTGTCTTTAACTGACAAATTGTCTCCTGTTGTGTAAGTAGGAACTTATTACTGCTAGTAATGAGCCATTTACTCCATAAAACTGCAGTTTGGCAAGTAAAATGTCAAATGGTATGCAGTCAAATGTCTTACTTAAGTCACATAGCACAAGAGATACCATATTCTTGTTTTCAAATGCTGTTAATGTCTAGTTTACAAGTTCAAAAACTGCAGATGTAGAATTCTTCCCTGATCGAAAACCATGTTGTCTACTACAGAGGAGATTGTATTTTTCAAAATGGGTCCTAAGTTGTGCATAAAGTAATGCCTCAAATATTTTTGAAAATACTGGGACAACAGAGACTGGTCTGTAGTTCTGGGGGAGATGTTTTTCACCCTTTTTGTATATTGGCTCTACTTTTGAAAATCTAAGTTGATCTGGGAAGATTCCGAATTTCAAACATTTATTAATAATGAAAGCAAATGGTTTGCATATGACGTGTATAGTTCTTTTTATTATGTAGTTCGATAGCCAATAGCAGTCCAAACTTCTGGAATTTGAAAATTTTGATACGGTGTTTACAACGTCTGCCAGTGTAACAATATCCCAATAGAACCCTTGTGTCTTGTGAGTCTACCAGTGGGAGATGTGTTTGTGGGAGCGATTTTTTTTTTTTATTTTAATTCATTTACTGAGGAAGTAAAGTAAGTATTTTGTTCCTCTGGTTCCAGCACAATATCTTGTGTTTGGGTGACAATGTGCTCTGAGTTATAATGTGCCAAGCTGCCTTGCATTTATTGGTTGCTCCTTTTATATATTTCTCCCAGGCTAATTGTTTGGCAAGTCTAAGTTTTGCCTTATAGTGCTTTTTACTTTCAAGGTAAGCTTTATACGAAGCATCAACCTCCTCTGTGCCACATTTATAATTATTTTTATATACTTTATATAGCACCAGCATATTTTGTCTGATGTCAGCAAGTTCATCAGTGTACCATTTACGTTTTTTAGACTTTGGCCTGTTGCCATTTCTCTTTAGAGGTGAGCAAGAGTACCATAAATCAGTACATGTTTGAAAGAAATTATCAAAAATAGTTCTAACACTTGTTTCATCTACATCAAACTCGTATACAAAGTCCCAGTTTACATTTGTTAGTCTGTCGGTAGATAGCTGAACATACTCCTCTTTCTGACCCTTCACCTATGTCGGGCATGGCTTATTGATGTCAGGCAAATTATTGTTACTGGACTGTTTAAAATGGTATTTGAGAAGTATAGAATTATGATCTGCAAAGAGTTCATCTGTAATGCTAACACTGTAAAAATCACTTGAAAAATTAACTATAATATTATCTAAACAAGCTTTGCCTCGTGATGTTTGTTATTGGTACAAAACAAATTTAAAGACCTGAGTACATTGGAAAATATTTTTGAGATGGTTTCATCTGAACGTCCCATTTTTACATTATAATCTCCACATATAGCAACATTTGTTTGGAACTTAGAAATTTTTCTCATCAATAGTTCAAAGTTATCAAGAAATATATTGACATCACCATTTGATGATCTATACAGGCTAACAATTATAATATTCTGGTCTAAAGGCTTACACAGCTAAACTCTCCATTAATTTCAGAGGAGTATGAGCTTACATCTATTTCTAAAAAATTTTATGTTGTGTCTGACAAATATTCCAACCCAACCATTTTTTTTCCTTTCTACATATGGAATCCGCAAGAATGTAGTCATTAGGAACAAATAACTCGACTTGATTGTCTCTAGCAGGGCTGGCGCAAGGCACATGCGAAATGTGCGGCCGCACAGGGCGGCACTTTCCGAGGTGCGGCAAATCTACCGCCCCCCTTTTTTAAATTTTTTTTTAGGACAAACTCAACATTCATGCCAAAGAGGGGATTCGAAACCAAACCTCGGAGGGAGCGTCTTCGGGAACTGTGCCATGGCGCCTCGACTACCTGCCGGCCGCCCCTGTTTGAACAAGGAGTGTTGTTGTTGTGGTCTTCAGTCCGTAGACTGGTTTGATGCAGCTCTCCACGCTACACCGTCCTGTGTAGGTCTCTTCATCTGAGAATATGTTCGGCTACCTACATCCTTTCGAATCTGCTTACTGAATTCGTCCCTCGGTCTCCCTCTACGAATTTTACCCCTCATACTTCCTTCTAATGCTAAGTTGACAATTCCTTGATGTCTCAGAATGTGTCCAACAAAATTATCCCTTCTCTTAGTACATGCCAGAAACTCCTTTTCTCCCCGATTCGATTAAGCACCTCCGCATTAGTTACGTGATCTACCCATCTAATTTTCATCATTCGTCTGTAGCACCACATTTCAAACGCTTCTATCATCTTTTATCTGAATTCCTTATCGTCCACGTTTCACTCCCATACAATGCTACACTCCAGATAAATGCTTTCAGAAAGGACTTCCTAACATTTAAATTAATATTGAATGTTAACAAGTTCCGCTTCTTTAGAAACGTTCTTCCCATAGCCATTCTGCATTTTATATCTTCTTTACTTCGGCCATCAGAAGTTATCTTGATACCCAAATAACAAACTGTTCATTCCATTCAATTGCTCTTCCAGATTCTTTGCAGTGTCTGACAAAGTTGCTATGTCATCGGCAAACCGAAAACTTTTTATTTCTTCTCCCTGAACTTTAATTCCCTCTCCAAATTCCTCTTTCCATTCCTTCACTGCTTGCTCAATGTACAGATTGAACAACATTGGGGAAAGGCTAAAACCCTGTCTTACTCCCTTCCCAACTTCTGCGTCCCTTTCTTGCCCTTCGATTCTAATAACCGCTGTCTGGTTTTTGTATAGGTTGAATATAACTCTTAGCTACCTATATTTTACCCCTGCTACCTTCAGAGTTTGGAAAAGTGTATTCCAGTCGACATTGTCAAAAGCTTTCTCCAAATCTACAAAAAGCCAAAAACGTAAGTTTGCCTTTCCTTAGCCTATTTTTTTTAAGATAAGTCGTAATGTGAGTATTACCTCCCGTTTTCCTACATTTTTCCTAAATCCAAACTGATCTTCCCCCGAGGTCAGATTCCACAAGTTTTTCCATTCGTCTGTAAATAATTCGTGTTAGTATTTTGCAACCATGACTTATTAAACTGATAGTTCTGTAATTATCACACTTGTCTGCACTTGCTTTCTTTCGAATTGGAATATTCTTCTTGAAGTCGGATTGTATTTCCCTTGTCTCATACCACTTGCATACAAGGTTGAAAATTTTTTTTTCATGACTGGCTCTCCTAACGAAATCAGTTCAGACGGAATATCATCTACTCCAGGGGCCTTGTATCGACTCAAGTCCTTCAGCGCTCAGTCAAATTCTTCTCGCAGTATCATATCTTCTATCTCATCATCCTCCACTTCGTCGTCCGTTTCTAGAATAATACCTTCAACTTTAATTCCTTTGTATAGGCCCTCTATATATTCCTTCCACAGTGCAGCTTTCCCCTCTTTGCTTAGTACTGGTTTTCCGTCTGAGTTCCTGATATTCATACAGCTGCTTTTCTTGTCTCCAAATATCTCTTTTATTTTTCTGTAGGCGGTATCTATCTTTCCCCTAGTTATGCATTCTTTTACGGTTCTGCATTTGTCCTGTAGCCACTCCTGCTTAGCCAGTTTGCACTTCCTGCCAATCTCATTTTTCATACTGCTGTATTCCCTTTTTCCTGCTTCACTGGCTGTAGTTTTATATATTCTCCTCTCATCAATTAAGTTCAGTATATCCTTTGTTATCCAGGTATTAGGCCTTGTCCTTCTGCCTATATGATCCTCTGCTGCCTTCACTACCCTAACTCTCAGAGCTACCCATTCTTCTTCTACTGTATTACTTTCCCCGTTTCAGCCAATCCTCGCTAATGCTCCCTCTGAAACTCTCAACCACCTCTGGTTCATTCAATTTGTCTAGGTTCCATCTCCTAACTTTTCTACCTTTCTGGAGTCTCATAAGTTTTAATCTGCAGTTGATAACCAACAATTTATGGTCAGAGCCTATATCTGCCCCTGCATATGTCTTACAGTTTAAAACCTGGTTTCTAAATCTATTCCTTACCATTATAAAGTCAATCTAGTACCTTCCAGTGTCTCCTGGTCTCTTCCACGTATACAGCCTTCTTTCATGATGTTTGAACCAAGTGTTGGTGATCATTAAATTGTGCTCTGCGCAAAATTCCATCAAGCGATCTCCTCTTTCATTCCTTTTTCCCAGCCCATATTGACCTACTACATTTCCTTGTCTTCTCTTTCCTACTAACGACTTCCAGTCCCCCATCACAATCAAGTTGTCGTCTCCCTTAATTTTCTGAATGATTTCTTTTATCTCCTCATACATTTCTTAGATATCCTCATCATCAGCCGTGCTAGTTGGCATATAAACTTGCACCACTGTGGTCGGTGTTGGCTTCGTGTCTATCTTTAATACGATAATGCGTTCACTATGCTGTTCATAGTAACCCGCATTCCTATTATGAGACCTACTCCTGCATTACTACGAACTGATTTTGTATTGATAACCCTGTACTCTTTTGACCAGAAATCCTGTTCATCCTGCCACCTAACTTCACTAATGCCCACTATATCTAACTTCAACCTATCCATTTCTCTTTTTAAATTTTCTAATTTGCCTAAGTGATTAAGGGTTAGAACATTCCACGCTCCGGCCCGTAGAATGCCTGTTTTGTTTTTCTTGATGCCGGCCGCGGTGGCCGAGGGGACTGAGGCGCTCCAGTCACGGTCTGTGCGGCCACTACGGTCGGGGGTTCGAATCCCCGCTCGGGCATGGATATTTGAGCCGTCCTTGGGATTAGCTAGTTCATAAGTAGTTTGTAAGTTTAGGGACTGATGACCCCGTAGTTAAATCCCATAAGCTACTCAAACATCATTTTTCTTGATGACGACATCCTCTTGAGTAGTCTCCGTCCGGAGATCCGAGTCTCCGGAATATTTTACGCAAGAAGACGCCTTCATCATATATTGATACAGTAGAACTGCATGTCCTCGGGAAAAGTAACGACTGTAGTTTTCCCATGCTTTCAGCCGTTCGCAGTAACTGCATGGCAAAGCCACATTAGCTGATGTTACAAGGCCTGATCAGTCAATCATCCAGACTTTTGCCCCTGTAACTACTGAAAAGGCTGCTGCCCCTCTCCAGGAACCACACGTTTGTCTGGCCTCTCCACAGATTCCCCTCCGCTGTGGCTGCACCTAGGGTACGGCTATCTGTGTCGTTGAGGCACGCAAGCCACCCCACCTCGGCAATGTCTGTGGTTCACGAGGGATATACGCCGGAGGAACAGAGACGGGGAAGCAGTCTGGTATACACGCCGACGCCAGTATTCTAATGAATGGAGCGCTGCCAGCCTGTTACGCGCCATGCGTTTACTCACAACTAACTTAGCAGAAGATGAAATCTAATTTGGAAATTCGAATGCAATGTTCGATACTGCGATTATGTGTTAAGTTTGAAGCAATTTTGCTAAGGCCTTCAATAGCAGTTGCCCAGTGTTTTATTCTTCCCGCATTATGGAAAAAAAAAAAATCGTTGAACATTGCTACTGTCAAACATGTCCCAACACCTTCAATGGCTAGAAGTATTCCGGATGGGTAAATACGCTGCGAGTAATTAAAACTGATAAAGACATTGGTAGTAAGCATGGCATAAGTTGGGTTTCGACGCATTTTTCAAAACTTTTGCTATCCGTTTCTGAGTGATAGTAGGACGTTTTGGTTTTCGAGCCATGAAACATCTGTCTGCGCACTTCTGTTTGACAACACTACTCTCACACTATCACTTTGCCAACATTTATTTACTGTATACCGGTATTGTTTTCCGTTGAAAACGTTACCTGTTTACAACCATTGAAAATTGTTTATTTACGTTAATTGTTAAGTTCGTGCCGCGCGGGAATAGCCGAGCGGCCTAACGCGCTGCAGTCATGGACTGTGCGGCTGGTCCCGGCGGAGGTTCGAGTCCTCCCTCGGGCATGGGGGTTTGTGTTTGTCCTATTTTAGGTTGAGTAGTATGTACGCTTAGGGACTGATGACCTTAGCAGTTAAGTCTCATAAAATTTCACACACATTTGAACATTTTCGTAAATTCACAAGGTTTATTAAAATTAGCTATATTTCTTCAATCAGGTTTGACTCCATTTCTGAGCCGGTACCCTGCGACTGTTTTGTACAAATCTGTTGAGAATGTCACCTACCAGTAGCATTTTTTGTTTTTATTTTTCAGATCTACATATATTTCGGGCACAATGTGGCTATTCTCAATGCTATGAGTTATGTTTACATCTATAAAAATAAAATAAATGTTTGTACAACTTATGGGACTTAACTACGGGGTCATCAGTCCCTAAGCTTACAAACTACTTATGAACTAGCTAAGACTAAAGACGGCACCAATATCCATGCCCGAGGGGGGATTCGAAACTCTAAAAAAGAAACTGAATTATCTTTGCTGGCCCCACTAATTAGTCCTATTCGTTTACTTATTCAGAGTCTTCCCTGAATTATTTTGACGAGCTCTTCACCAACAAAACGTTTTCCCTTATAATTTAAATGCATCCCATGTTTAGTATGCATTTCACGATCAAGTTTGCCAATATCTATAACGTCACATTTCTCATACACTGCACACAGCTGCCTGATTCGGATGTTTGTTTTCCGGATTTCTTTATGAACGCAAGAATTATAGATTAAATCGTGTCTCTGAGGAATTGTGACAATAATTGAATTCTTCGTTTTCTTATAGTCTAAGAAATTCTTCAAACCTGTTACACAGGCGTCTGCTTCGCCAATGGCAACATCGTTTGAACCAGTACAAACACCACACAATCAGTCTCTTGTAACACTGATTCATGCTGGCTGATGTCTTCTAAAATTCTGTTCGTTCTTGCTCCCGGTTTCACAATTCCACTCACTTGAATGTCGGAGTTAACGTCTTTTATTGCAGCTGATAGCTTCCTGTCGTGGCTGTCCGCTAGAAGAGGCACGTTACTTTTTAATTTGTGATTTTTTATTTTATTTTTTGCCGTTCTTAGACAGAAATTTCTTCGTTTTTTCTCGGAATCGCTATTTATACTGTTCGTCATCGTCTGCAGTAGGCCTATGTGGAACATAAGATTGTGTGCAGAGTTCGTTAGTGCTTTCTGCGTCTGTGCAAAGGACATCAAATTTGTTGTAATTTTCCGGCCTCAGCATGTTTACAGCTTTTGCCTCCATTTTTTCGCGTGACACACTAGTTTTGTTAGCAGTCTTCCACGGCATGTTTCCAGGAGAGTCTTGTACAACTTTGCAAGAGATTTGTTTTGAATGCGAAATTACGCGCGTATGTAGTTTCGACTTTCGAACATAAATCGCAGTTTTCACTTTTAAGGTTTATAATTTCACTTCTTAAACCACTGACAATTTTTTGTATGGTAGTCACTCGTTCACCTAAATTTAAGATTTCATTTCTGCATTTAACAGAAGTCCCCTTTTTAACTACATTACTATTGTTTTCACTTATGGTCATATCACTCGCGTTTATTTGCGATGTCCTTTCTTGATTCAGTACTGATGATTTTGCTCTTACAGTGTTAATGTCAACTGTGTAGCATCTTAATAATTTCTTCTTGAGAACTTAACTGTGGGTTCAAGTTTACAGTTTTCGTCATCTAAGCAGTCTCGGCACGACCAGTGAATATCGTCACTTATGAATTTTAAACAGACTTGTGCACACTTTTCATGCAGCCAAACGTTGCATTTAACACACACAATTCCTTTTACAACGCGTTTTTGAGACTTTTTGCATGTGGTACCGTTTAACTTACGCGTTTTTACAAGCGCTGTTTCACTATACTGTGGACTCTTTTATAAGATAGACTAAGGAAAGGCAAACCTACATATCTAGCTTTTGTAGATTTGGAGAAAGCTTTTGACAATGTTGATTGGAATACTCTCTTTCATGTTCTAAAACCAGCAGGAGTAAAATATAGGGAATGGTAGGTTATTTACAATTTGTACAAAAACCAGACAGAGGTTATCTGAGTTGAAGGGCAAGAAAGGGATGCAGACGTTGGGAATGGTGTAAAACAGGGTTGTAGTCTTTCTCCAATATTGTTCAATTTGTATATTGAGCAAGCTATACAGGAAAGCAAGGAGAAATCTGGAGAAGGAATTAAAGTTCAGGGTGAAGAAATAAAAACCTTGTGTTTTGCTAATGACATGTAATTCTGTCAGAGACAGAAAAGGACCTGGAGGAGCAATTGAATGGAATGGACAGTGTGTTGAAAGGAGCATATAAGATGAACATTAACAAGAGCAAAACAAGGGTAATGGAATGCTGCCTTATAAAATCAGGCGATGCTGAAAGAATTAGGTTACGTAGGTGATGAAACAATAAAGGCGGTAGATGACTTTTGTTACTTAGGAAGTAAAATAAAAAAAAATAAAAAAAAAATAAAAAAAATAAAAAAAAAAAAAGATGGTCGCAGTGCAGTGGATATAAAATGCAGAATGGCATTGGGAAGAAAAGCATTTTTGAAAAAGAGAAATTTGTTAGTATCCAATAGTAATTTAACCGTAAGAAAGACCTTCCTGAAGGCATTTGTGTGGAGTGTTGCCTTGTATGGGAGTGAGACATGGACGATAAACAGTCTGGATAGGAAGAGGATTGAGGCTTTTGAAATGTGGTGCTACAGAAGAATGCTGAAGATTAGGTGGGTGGATCGCGTACCTAATGAGGAGGTACTGATCAGAATTGGGGACGAAAGGAATTTATGGCATTCCTTGACCAAAAGAAGGGATCAATTGATAAGACACATCCTTAGACATCAAAGAATTGTGAATTTAGCACTGGAGGGATGTGTGTGGGGTAAAAACCACAGAGGGAGACCGAGAGATGAATACAGCAAGCAGATTCAAATGGATGTAGGTTGTTGTTCTTATGAGGAGATGAAGAGGCAGGTTCAGGATAGAGTAGGGTGGAGAGCTGCATCAAAGCAGTCTCCGGGCTGAAGACCACAACGACAACATCTCTTGACTTCCACAAATCAGCTCACTTCATGGCCTAGGTTGTAAGTAACCACTCCCTTTTTCTTCTCTCCTCTCATGCCGCATGAAGGAAATTATTTCTGGTTCAAAACTCTGGACTGAAGGCGAGGTCACACTATCCACATTCCTTCAAAACCTCAATACCTTCTCATCCATTCTCTTCACATGGTCCTACTCAACACAATGAGCCACCTTCCTCGATGTTGACCTCCACCTCAAAGGTGGCCTTATCAGTACCTACGTCCACATCAAACCTACCAACCACCAGCAATACCTCCATTTCGACACCTGCTACCCATTCCACACTAGAAAGTCCCTTCCATACAGCCTAGCAATCCCTCTCCAAATATGCCAAATGCCTCACTGAGACCTTCAATGACCACAATTACCCACCAAACCTTGTCCAGAAATGGATATCGAAGGCCCTGTCTGTCCAGTCACCCGCCACCTCCCCCACAATCACTGTCCGGCCACAATGGAGCATCCCCCTCGTCACCCAATACAACACAGGATTGGAGCAGTTAAACCACACTCTCTGCCAGGGTTCTGATTACCTTTCATCCTGCCCTATGAGAAATACCCTACCGAAGATCCTCCCCCACCCCCTACAGTGGTATTTCGCCGTCCACCAAACCAACGTAATATCCTTGTTCATCCCTACTCCATCCCTGCTCCCAACCCCTTACCCCATGGCTCATATCCCTGCACTAGACCTAGATCTAAAACCTGTCCTATCCACCACCCCACCACCATCTACTCCAGCCCCATCACAGGCATTTCCTATCCCATGAAAGGCAGTGCAACCGGTGATAGCAGTCATGTTGTATACAAACTGAGCTACAAATACTATGCAGTTTTCTACGTGGGCATGACCAGCAACAAGATGTCTGTCCGGATGAATGGCCATCGTCATACTGTGGCAAGGAGACAGCTGGACACCCTGTTGCAGAGCATGCAGCACTGCATGATGTGTCTCACTTCAGCGACTGCTACACAGCCTGTGCCATATGGATCCTCCCTCAAAACAAAATCTTGTCTGAATTGCGCAGATGGGAACTCTTCCGACAATATATCCTACGCTCCCGCAACCCCCAGGCCTAAACCTTTGCTAGTCCTGCCCCCACCACTCTCCTCTCCCCTTCCTTTCCCTACCCACACTCCAGTTAATGTTCATCTCCCTTTCCGCTACATACTCCAGTCCCTTGTTATCTGTTAGACAGCACAGACATATTGTCACATTGCAATGGAAGTAGGCTTGACTTCGGAGGCAACTAAACCAGCACTTATACTGAAAGCACGTTTATTACGAACTCAACATACACACAGCACTGACTGCCTCTCAGGCAGAGTGCTCTGCTATTTATACACAGACATAATTTACCAGAAATTAGAAGAACAGTTAACATAAGAAACAAGTAGAATTTACAAGAGAACATAAGAAAGATGTAGAACCTTCTGGAATTGTCAATTACAAAGAAATAAATTTTTGCCGGTTGGCGGGATTGAACCAGCGACCTTTTGCTCCGCAGTCCATGATGCTATCCCCTGCGCCACGCCAGCAGTTGGTGTTTCTGGTCTCTCGCGGCATTGCTCCCTCTACTGGAGAAACAGCGACCCGCTGTTATGATCCCTGTGGAGCCAGCTGCAATGTCCTGGATCTTGACCGTGTCATGGGTCCTCTGTATGACAGTTCAAGAGAATCCTTCCCTTCTCCACGATTATCGACGACAGACGTTCCTGTCGTGGCTTCATCAGGAACATTACCGTCCTTAAAGTCCTGGAACAAGAAGCCTTTGTCGTCTACCTGTTCTTCAGGATCGTAGTAAGGCTTCATGCGCAGGACGTGAACAATGTCTCTTTGTTTTTGACGTTTCGACGACGGCTCATAATCCTCAACTTCGTATGTGACGTCTGACAGGCGGCGTATGACACGATACAGACCAAAGTATCACTTCAATAACTTTTCTGACAGTCCAACCTTCTGTACAGGGGTAAAAATCCATACCAGATCTCTTGGGCTGTACACAACAGGTCGGTGCGTGACGGTCCTTCTCCTGGGCGTCTAGTGTCCGTATGCGAGCCAGCTGTCTTGCTTCTTCGACCCTGGTGATGAGCTGTTTAACATCGTCATCCTGAGTGTCGTCCGGTTGGAATGGTAACAGTGTATCCATTGTCGTCTCAGCTTCACGGCCATGCAGCAGGAAAAACGGAGTGAAGCCTGTGGTGTCTTGTCTTGCAGTATTGTAAGCAAATGTCACGACTGGCAGAATTGTATCCCAATCCTTCTGCTCAACATCGACATACATCGACAGCATGTCGGCTAACGTTTTGTTAAAACGTTCCGTAAGACCATTTGTCTGAGGATGGTATGCAGTTGTCATTCTGTGGACAATGTTGCACCGTGACAGCACCTCTGATACTACTTTTGACTGGAATACTTTTCCACGATCAGATATCATGACACGTGGTGCACCATGCTTCAAAATAATGTCTTCTACAAGGAATTTTGCGATCTCTGGAGCTTCTGCAGTCGGCACAGGTTTGGTGACAGCGTAGCGTGTGAGGTAGTCAGTGCAGACTATTATCCAACGGTTACCGGTTGTCGACTTCGGGAACCTCCCTAAAAGATCGATCCCAACTCGGTGGAATGGAGCTGCTGCCGGCGGAATCGGTACGAGATGTCCTGGAGGTAATTGCGGCACATGCTTCCGTCGCTGGCACTCTTTACAGTGACTCACATAGTGCTTGACAGATCAGTAGAGACCTTTCCAGTAATACCTGCGTCTGATCCTGTCTAGGGTCTTCACGAATCCCAGATGACCGGATATTGGAGCATCATGGAAATATTTGAGAATAGCTGGCTGGAGATGAGCTGGAACAACAAGTAGCCATTTGGGGCCCAGTGGATCGTAGTTGCTCTTGTACAATGTTCCGTTTATAAGTTGGAACTCTCCATTGGTCGGTTCTCCTTTCTCCAAGGCCTCTGTCATTTTTAATAGTGTTGGATCTTTCCTCTGTTCAGCTGTAATGTCATCTAATTCAGTGAGAGCTGAAATTTCATAAATGCTGTTGTGTTCCACTAATGGATTCCTCGAAAGGCAGTCGGCATCCTTGTGTTTGCGCCCGTTCTTGAATACCACTGTGATATCGTACTCTTGGAGTCTTAGTGCCCATCTTGCTAGTCGACCTGATGGATCCTTCAAGCTAGTCAGCCAACACAAAGAATGGTGGTCTGTAACGACGGTGAATGGATTGCCGAATAAATACGGCCGAAACTTGTTGAAAGCTCAGATAACCGCGAGACATTCTTTTTCAGTTGCAGAGTAGTTTATCTCGGACTTTGAGAGTACTCTTGACGCATAGGCTATCACTTTTTCGGCACCTTTCTGAACTTGTACAAGCACTGCACCAATCCCATAGCCACTGGCGTCTGTGTGAAGTTCCGTTTCTGCATTCTCGTCGTACAAGGCTAGCACTGGTGCGGAAGTTAGAGCCTCCTTAAGTGCTCGGAAAGCTCTTTCTTTTGTCTCATCCCAGTAAAATTTGGCGTCTCCCTGCAGAAGTTCTTGTAATGGACGTACCTTGTTACAAAATCCTTTTATGAAACGTCGGTCGAATGAGCACAGCCCAAGAAAACTTCTCACATCACGGATGTGCTGAGGAGTTGGAAATTCTGTGACTGCCCTTACTTTTTCTGGATCAGGACGGACCCCATCTCCGTTGACTAGGTGCCCCAGGATTTTAATCTCTTTGGCGACGAAGAGGCACTTCTTTGGATTGAGGCGGAGACCTGCAGCCTGAACACACTTCAACACAGTTGACAGGCGACTCAGATGTTCTTCAAATGTTTTCGAGAAAACGACAATGTCATCTAAATAGCAGAGACACGTCGTCCACTTAAGGTGTTGAAGCAAGTTGTCCATCATGCGTTCGAATGTGGCTGGAGCATTACATAATCCAAATGGCATTACTTTAAATTCATAGAGGCCGTCAGGTGTAATAAAAGCCATCTTCTCCCTGTCAGCTTCGTCAACCTCGATTTGCCAGTAACCTGTTTGCATGTCCATAGTTGAGAAGTATGTAGCTCCTTTCAAGCAGTCTAAGGTGTCATCAATACGCGGCAATGGGTAGACATCTTTCTTTGTGATACTGTTCAGCCGCCGATAGTCGACACAGAATCGCCACGTGCCATCCTTCTTCTTTACGAGGACCACCGGAGACGACCAAGGACCCTCTGAAGATTGAATAATGTCATCTCGCAACATCTTCTCCACTTGCTCCCGAATTATCCGTCTTTCAGCTGGCGACACTCTATACGAACGCTGGCTAATTGGCGGATGATTCCCAGTATTGATACGGTGCTTTATCGTGGGCCGTTTCGTCTGACTTTTACCCTGCTGAGGTGTGAATGCACCCGAAAATTGGCGTAGTATACTTAACACCTGCTGGCGTTGTTCCTTGGTCAGTCCAGACCCTATTGGCAGTTCCACGTTTGTTTCCTCCAGCGTGTTGTCTGTACTAATAGCAGGGCATGGGTCTTCATTGATGACGTTGAGCTCTCCGTCCTGGATTGGTTCAGCTGTCCCGATACACATTCCCTTGGGGATAAGTTGTGACTGCTCGTGACAATTTGTGATCCAAATCTCTCCTTGACCACCGGTAATGCTTATGATAGCCGCTGGTATGTAAATTTCTTTTGTGAGCCTGATAAACTTTTTACTATCAACAAGAACTTCACAGTTTAACCAGTCATCTGTGTTTGTGACTGCAACTCTTCTCATTGTCATCGGCGGTATCATCACATTATCAATGATGAATAACTTCCCAGAAAATTCTGTATAACGTGTATCTGGCGGAACAACTTCTTCAATTTGTAACTCAGATCTTCCACAGTCAATGATAGCTTGGGATGCCTGAAGGAATTCCCATCCGAGGATGACATTGTGACTACATTCTGTTAACACGACAAATTCAAACGGCTGCGTCCTGTTGTTGATGGTTATTCTTGCGACACAAGTTCCTGCTGGATGGACGTACTTTCCGTTCGCGACCTTCAGCACAGTTGCTCCGGTATCACAGAACATTGTCTTCTTTAGTGTGCGGCGGTAATTATCCGATAATACAGAAAAAGAGGCTCCTGAATCAACAAGTGCCCGGACAGGTTGGCCGTCAATTATGACGTCGATGAGATTTCCCAACATCTTGGCGACTATCGTCCATGGAGGATTTTCATCTGCGGCGGCCTCACCTCCGTAGATGGTCGCCTCGCTTAGTTTTCCTGGGTGCGGCGGCTAGGGGAGCGGCTGGTACCTCTGTACGGCAACGGTGAACGGCTGCGGCGCTTTGGGGAGCGACCTCGTCTAGGGTATGGTGATGGGCTTCTTCCCATAGGTCGACTTAACTCATCAGCAGGTGACTGCCTTGGATAGAACTGCTCTGACGGCTGACGTCTTGCGGCAAAATAATCATCAAATACTCGCCTCCTATCTCTGCAGTAGCGTACGACATGCCCAGGGCGTCCACAGTGGAAACACAGTGGTGTGTTGTCTTCTGTCCTCCAGACGTCTGTTCTTCTGCAGGGCGTCATAGTTACCAGGGGAGTTGGTTGTGGTTGCGTCGGTCGGTTCATGGGCTGCCGTTTGGCGGCTGCAGCGTAAGTCATAGCAGAGCGACGCCATTCTTCACGTCGGGTGCGATTGACGGGGCAGACAGGAGCTAATGTTTGAAATACCTCGTTCTCAGCGACGTCGGCTACCTCGTGACTTAAGGGTCTCACATCCATGGCCATAATCTGATGCTCGCTCGGTCTAATAGTCCTGGCTGCCATGCACTGTTGTAATTCTTCCCTTACGATTTGTCATATGAGAGAAGCCAAGTCCTGCTGGTCTTCCACAATGGCCATAGGGACTACATTTGGGAATCTGTCACACTTCTTACGTCCAACCCTCCTTTGTTGCATCTCTTCAATACGCTGGCACCACTTGATGAACTCTTCTTTCGTAGCGACGTCTTTTATCAGAAGAGCTTGATACATATCTTCTGCAATTCCCTTCATCAGGTGCGTGATTTTGTCCGCTTCAGTCATGTTCGGATTGACTACGTTGCACAGGGCCAAAACACTCTGTATGTTCGATTGTGTCGGCTCACCATGTCGTTGAGCCCGGTTTTTCAGTTGTTCTTCCGCCGAGCGGATTTGTTGCTGGCGGTCTCCAAACGTCTTCTTAAGTTCCTCCTGGAACGTCTCCCAGTCATTCAACTTGTCTTCGTTGTTTTCAAACCATTGCTGGGCTGTTGGCCAGTGTACCCGGCACCTCCACCAAACCATGTCACGTAGCAATGGAAGTAGGCTTGACTTTGAAGGCATCTAATCACAGCACTTATACTGAAAGCACGTTTATTACGAACTCAACATACATGCAGCACTGACTGCCTCTCAGGCAGAGTGCTCAGCTATTTATACACAGACAGAATTTACCAGAAATTAGAAGAACAGTTAACATAAGAAACAAGTAGAATTTACAAGTGAACATAAGAAAAATGTAGAACCTTCTGGAAATGTCCATTACAAATAAATAAATTTTTGCCAGTTGGCGGGATTGAACCGGCGACCTTCTGCTCCGCAGTCCATGACGCTATCCCCTGCGCCACGCCAGCAGTTGGTGTTTGTGGTCTCTCGTGGCAATATTGCTCCATCCCCACTGGCATTGCTTCCTGCTTCCCTCTCCATGCCCCTTCCTCACCCCCACCACCAGTTGCTCTCGCCCCGGCCGTGTTGTGTGTTGCAGTCTGGCCGCAACAGCCAGAGATGGTGGTTGGGTTTGTGTGTGCGTGTGTTTGTATGCGTGTTCTCTGGTAGATGAAGGCTTAACAGCCAAAAGTTTTATTTTTCTGTTATGTGTGCCTATCTGCGGCTCATTAGGCGTCTGTGGTGAGCAGCAGCCTATCCTTTGCGTCCTTTTTGTATGACTATCAGCGGTACAGTACTAAGATAAGTACTGCCCAACCACTCTATCTCTTTTGAATAATATTTAAAATAATAGGTGAACCCTTTAACTAAAGAATGTTATGATTTATTAATTAATTGTATTCATTATCTGTATTCACTTTTTAAACATGTTTTGTATATCCTTAGCAATTTTGATAGTTGTATTCTAATAGCAATCTGTATTTTCACTATATTCATTATGACAATTTCATCATGTTGGCAAATAACTTCAATAAGAACTATTCATTGTGCATAATGTAAGACTTTTTATTCTGGCTTGTGCGATCAACTTTTTATTCCACCTTGGGTGATCAACGACCAGTAAAAGTTCCTATTTCCAGCTCACTGTCAAAAGGACCACGGTCTTTTCAGACATATTGAGAAGTGAGTGGATATGTGCACCCTCACGAGGTCAGTTTGAACACTTGATGATGGCGACATATCTGATCACTGAAATATTGTGCATCTTGGGCAAGTTAAATTGACAGTACATCTGTGGACTATTTTATCAACTATCCTGTATATTTTTAAATATGTTTGCTGCGTGCTGTATTTCATTACAGATTATCCTTCACATACTGCCCACAGTTCAGGTCAATAGAGCTTTTCAGTAAGTACCATCAGAATAAGTCTGCCTCGGCAATTTCTAGAGGGATAAGGTGAAGGAAGCTTTGGTGATAACAGGATACAACCAGTTTCTTTTAGGGGAAAATTACTGACAATGAAAGAAAATAATTTCAGAAATGCTGCAATACTCAACCAAATTTACTGACCAACATAATCATCATTTTTAAATTGTATTTTACTAGGTAGTCATATTAAATATGACATCAAAATATTTGGTTTCTATGTAATGCATTTTCATGGACATGAGCTAATTATGAACTTAACTTCCAAGATGGGCACAGAAGAAGATGCCACAAATATTTAGTTTGCTGAGTGACAATATATCCTTAAGGATTTCACACTTTTAATACTCTTTTCTAATATACTAAAATAATGTCTTAAGCAACATAGTTTCATATTACTGAAAAGAACTCTTAACCTGTAACAGCCAGTCAAAAGTGGTGTCAGTTATGGAAGATGATAACATAGCAAGTAAGCACTGTATCAACTTGTTCAGTTAGACTTTACTTTCAACAGTTACATAGCAATATGTTGTTGTTGTTGTTGTTGTTGTGGTCTTCAGTCCGGAGACTGATTTGATGCAGCTCTCCACAATACCCTATCCTGAGCAAGCCTCATCATCTCCTAGCAATAAAAATAATAACTTTGTTACTCGTGAAGAAAAAGAGAGGAAAATGTATATCTGTGAAAGACTGGGACAAAATGACAAAAGGAGGAATTTGAATTGTATGAGTAAATGATGGACATTATCATATTACCATTAATTTTATTACTTGCATACAGTAATATTAAATACAAATGTGTCTTACAAAATGTATTATAACTATTTCTTTTCATTACTTCTTATTGCAAAATAGTTTAATACTTCCTCCTGAAAGCCTTGTACTGTTAAATTTTCATTAACTTAAGAAACTTGAGTAGTAAAATAGTACACTAATCAGTAATCAAATATTACAAAATATCTTCAGACACCAATTTTACAAAGACACTGCTTATACAGCAATACAACTAATATAAGAAGTTTAATATGCCTGCAGCTACTAAATAAATGCTATTATGTCAGAAAAATTATAAGTATTTCATGTATTACTTGATTCTTGAAATTTATTTCTTTCAAAATTCAGCTGGCTATGGCTGTGAAATGTTGATTATTGACTAAACACCAAATAGTGGTATAGGAGGATTTAGGAACTAAATCAGGATAGACACAACATTGTGCATTTGTAAGGACACACAAATGACATCAAGATAATGACAAAATTGATGATACATACTAATTACTTTTGAACAAAAAAAAAATGCTTATTAATCACATGACTGACATGATGCGGTTATGAAGATCTGAAAGGTATTTCAAGTACAAGTCCACACAAGTTAACTCTCAAGTAATTGTTCATCCAAACAAGATATTATAATTAGTAGATGTTGGTTCATTCTGTTAACTTATAAGTCTGCATTTTCAATTAATATTGCCGGAAGCACAGAGAAACTCAAGGGGCTGGCCTGGAGAAATATAGGAGATGGTCAACCATCATGTGTTACAGTATATTTTGTGTACTGAGCATACTTATAAATGTATATAGAAGCTTATGAATTGTAGCTTTAAAAGTGTACAAAACTTTATTTAAGACCTAAAATGTTTTTCATTCTGAGGGGAAGATTTTAATGGAAATGAAAATGTGATTTCCAATACAATTGTAAAGATTATGGTTAGATTAATAAGAAACTCTTTTTCATTGTGTGGAAAGGAAATGTGTTTTATGGTCCTCAGATTGTTTCTTTTGGTGCCGGTCATAGGGAATATTTTTTTGTATGCTTCCCAAGAAAAAATCTAATCACATTCACATATATCACAGTAATGGATCAATGAATGTCAACAGACATTTCCACATCCTTTTGGAATTTTCAATTCCTAACTGATTACTGAACTTGAAGAAGAAAAAAAGATTAGGCAGGCTGCTCAATAAACTTATTTTGAAGTTCAAGATTACAACGGAAAATGTGTACAGCCTCTACCTCTACAAAACCCACTTTTTGACCATTATTAAATGTTATAATTACCTGACATCTTATTCAGGATTTCTACAGGATGTGATCTTAATATGATAATTATGAATCTCTTATGAGATCTTTACTTGCCATAGATTGCTTATATACATTGATGACTAGTTTTGACCTGTTAAGTGGTCACTATCAAATCTGAAACATATGTCTTACAATGCCGGGACAATTAAGATTTGACAATGATTCTTTAACAAGTCGAAACTAGTCATCACTGTATATAAGCGATCTATGGCAAATAAAGATATCATAAGTATCATTAAATATAATGAACCTGTAATTAAGATACAGATATGGGCAGCTTCCAGTGACTACATGTGTCTCATAGATGTATGTAATGTAAAAAAAATCAACAAATGACAAATCTGGTATGAAATTACACTAAAATGTGTGTGAGGGGCAGGAAGGGAATCTGTTACTCATGTATGTTACTGTCAGTGCGTAATTGCAGAAAAATTGTCTGAGGGGAAATATTTACATACATTAACAACGTGTTTATATGCTCATTTCAGATCAAAAATAGACTGCTATAACACCAAATTACACTAAATCACCACAGCTAATATAACTGAAAGTTCACTCTCACACAATGAAGATCAAGTTTCTGAAATCTCTAGTATCAGCTTCAGCTGTGTCATTTAGACAAGTCACTGCTGGTGACAAACACACAATTATACCAACATTAATATAGTAAAAGAATGATAAACATTTAGATCAAAAGATAGTGTTAGGACCTTTAGTGTCCAGAGCTGTGTGTTCTATTAAGTGACTTACTCCTTAACCCCCTTAAAAATTTCCCCGCACAAGGTTTTGAACAACCAAGTGTATTTTGTGATATTTGTTGAAGTAATTCAGTAACACTTGTGTGGAGGTAAGAAGTAGTTGAGTTTGAGTAAAACTAGGGGACTCAAGCAAATACTATTGTGCTGAAATGGATTCAATACCACAGTATCCTATCTTAGTAGTTTCTTGGAAAATATTATTTGCAGTTTTGCAATGCCATTTTAATGAGACAACTTCCATACAAATCTTCCAGAGGACAGGACAGTAACTTAAGTAAGGTGACTTGAGCTCAATTTCAGAAGAGAAAATGACTTTAGTGGATACCAGACATACAGCATGGAATATCTTGGTATGAACAACAACACAAAATGTGTATGAGACTTTCAACATCAGATAATTGCTAGCTGTAGGAACATAGGTTAGTGAAATGTGTTACAATCTCCAAGCCTGCAAAGTTTCCAATGTATTTTCATTCATAATTATAATATCTTGTATTTTATTAGGTTTATAAGGAGATTATTCAGACTTACATATCAGAAATTATACAAGACATTTTAGTTTCATCTGAAGTCAATGTTTCCCAGTTTTATTACTTTTATAATGTATTAAATATTATTCTGCTTAAAAGACCATGTGACCATAACATAGTTTGAAAACTTGTGAGCTTATATAATTTGTTTACAATAAAAATTTCCACACATATTACACATTCTTTCATACGTGAGTTTACAAAATTTTAATCTATTTACCTTCTTCACTGGTACAACAAAATGTAATCATACTAATCTATATCTGAGACACACAAAAACACACTCCAACTTGCAATATTTCGATTCAATTTCTATATTTTCTCCCTCTTTCCTCAACCCCCACCTCTCTCTCTCTCTCTCTCTCTCTCTCTCTCTCTCTCTCTCTCTCTCTCTCTCTCTGTCACACACACACACACACACACACACACAGAGAGAGAGAGAGAGAGAGAGAGAGAGAGAGAGAGAGAGAGAGAGAGAGAGAGAGAATGTTTAAAATAGAGACAAAATTAAATAATGACAGAATTCAGATGACTGCACAAAAAAAAACAGACAAAAATAAATGTACAAAAGTTAAGAAGTAATTAATAAAATAACATGTATTATTAAAAACTAAATTTAATTTAAAATGCTAATGACCTGAGTGAAATGTCACAAACATTGCAAAATAATAAAACACACACACTTAGCCATCACAAAAAACATACACATTACAACAATAATCAACATTATCTATCTATTAGAAAAAATAATGCATTCAAAAACCATGTTTGAGGATATTACAAGCAGTTATCTATTATTATAAAGAATCTGCAGAACACATCTTCTATAATGGTACATATTTACAGTTTCTGTAAATCTCACATAGTAAAAGCCAGGTACACCATTGTAAGTTTTTACAGTACATCATACACCTTACAATTTTGCTACAGGTATCATATTACTTACATTACTTACTTCCTAAATGGAACTATGAAAAAATATCAACTAACTATATTAATGAAAAACACTAATGATGAT